>OX104123.1:36394477-36994477 GCA_944474755.1 Limnoperna fortunei
TTGTACAGTTTATTGACTGGTTCTTTATTGAGTTTTGTACAGTCTCTTGACTGGTTCTTTATTGAGTTTTGTACAATTTATTGACTGGTTCTTTATTGAGTTTTGTACAGTTTATCGACTGGTTCTTTATTGAGTTTTGTACAGTTTATTGATTGGTTCTTTATTGAGTTTTGTACAGTTTATTGACTATTTCTTTATTTAGTTTGTGTACAATTTGTTGACTGGTTGTTTATTTAGTTTTGTACAGTTTACTGACTGTTTGTTTATTTAGTTTTGTACAGTTTATTGACTGTTTCTTTATTTAGTTTTGTACAGTTTATTGACTGTTTCTTTATAAAGTTTTGTACAGTTTATTGACTGGTTCTTTATTGAGTTTTGTACAGTTTATTGACTGGTTCTTTATTGAGTTTTGTACAGTTTATTGACTAGTTCTTTATTCAGTTTTGTACAATTTGTTGACTTGTTCTTTATTGAGTTTTGTACAGTTTATTGACTGGTTCTTTATTGAGTTTTGTACAGTTTATTGACTGGTTCTTTATTGAGTTTTGTACAGTTTATTGACTGTTTCTTTATTTAGTTTGTGTACAATTTATTGACTGGTTGTTTATTTAGTTTTGTACAGTTTATTGACTGTTTGTTTATTTAGTTTTGTACAGTTTATTGACTGTTTCTTTATTTAGTTTTGTACAGTTTATTGACCGTTTCTTTATTGAGTTTAGTACAGTTTATTGACTGGTTCTTTATTGAGTTTGTGTACAATTTATTGACTGGTTCTTTATTGAATTTTGTACAGTTTATTGACTGGTTCTTTATTGACTTTAGTACAGTTTATTGACTGGTTCTTTATTGAGTTTTGTATAGTTTATTGACTGGTTCTTTATTTAGTTTTGTACAGTTTATTGACTGGTTCTTTGTTCAGTTTTGTACAGTTTATTGACTGGTTCTTTGTTCAGTTTTGTACAGTTTATTGGCTGGTTCTTTATTGAGTTTTGTACAGTTTATTGACTGGTTCTTTATTTAGTTTTGTACAGTTTATTGACTGTTTCTTTATTTAGTTTTGTACAGTTTATTGACTGGTTCTTTTTTTAGTTTTGTACAGTTTATTGACTGGTTCTTTATTGAGTTTTGTACAGTTTATTGACTGGTTCTTTATTGAGTTTTGTACAGTTTATAAACTGGTTCTTTATTGAGTTTTGTACAGTTTCTTGACTGGTTCTTTATTCAGTTTTGTACAGTTTATTGACTGTTTCTTTATTGAGTTTTGTACAGTTTATTGACTGCTTCTTTGTTCAGTTTTGTTCTGTTTATTGACTGGTTCTTTATTCATTTTTGTACAGTTTATTGACTTGTTCTTTGTTCAGTTTTGTACAGTTTATTGACTGGTTCTTTATTTAGTTTTGTACAGTTTATTGACTGTTTCTTTATAAAGTTTTGTACAGTTTATTGACTGGTTCTTTATTGAGTTTTGTACAGTTTATTGACTGGTTCTTTATTCAGTTTTGTACAGTTTATTGACTGTTTCTTTATTGAGTTTTGTACAGTTTATTGACTGGTTTTTTGTTCAGTTTTGTACTGTTTATTGACTGGTTCTTTATTCAGTTTTGTACAGTTTATTTACTGTTTCTTTATTTAGTTTTGTACAGTTTATTGACTGTTTCTATATTTAGTTTTGTACAGTTTATTGACTGTTTCTTTATTGAGTTTTGTACAGTTTATTGATTGTTTCTTTATTTAGTTTGTGTACAATTTATTGACTGGTTCTTTATTTAGTTTTGTACAGTTTATTGACCGTTTCTTTATTTAGTTTTGTACAGTTTATTGACTGTTTCTTTATTTAGTTTTGTACAGTTTATTGATTGGTTCTTTATTGAGTTTTGTACAGTTTATTGACTGGTTCTTTATTCAGTTTTGTAATGTTTATTGACTTGTTCTTTATTGAGTTTTGTACAGTTTATTGACTGGTTCTTTATTCAGTTTTGTACAGTTTATTGACTGGTTCTTTATTGAGTTTTGTACAGTTTATTGACTGGTTCTTTATTTAGTTTTGTACAGTTTATTGACTGGTTCTTTTTTGAGTTTTGTACAGTTTATTGACTGGTTCTTTATTCAGTTTTATACAATTTATTGACTGGTTCTTTATTTAGTTTTGTACAGTTTATTGACTGTTTCTTTGTTTAGTTTTGTACAGTTTATTGACTGTTTCAATATTTAGTTTTGTACAGTTTATTGACTGCTTCTTTATTGAGTTTTGTACAGTTTATTGACTGTTTCTTTATTTTGTTTTGTACAGTTTATTGACTGGTTCTTTATTGTGTTTTTGTCCAGTTTATTGACTGGTTCTTTATTGAGTTTTGTCCAGTTTATTGACTGTTTCTTTATTTAGTTTGTGTACAATTTATTGACTGGTTGTTTATTTAGTTTTGTACAGTTTATTGATTGTTTCTTTTTTAGTTTTGTACAGTTTTTTGACTGGTTCTTTATTGAGTTTTGTACAGTTTATTGACTGGTTCTTTATTGAGTTTGTGTACAATTTATTGACTGGTTCTTTATTGAATTTTGTACAGTTTATTGACTGGTTCTTTATTGACTTTTGTACAGTTTATTGACTGTTTCAATATTTTGTTTTGTACAGTTTATAGACTGTTTCTTTATTTAGTTTTGTACAGTTTATTGATTGTTTCTTTATTTAGTTTGTGTACAATTTATTGACCGGTTCTTTATTTAGTTTTGAACAGTTTATTGACCGTTTCTTTATTTAGTTTTGTACAGTTTATTGATTGGTTCTTTATTGAGTTTTGTACAGTTTATTGACTGGTTCTTTATTCAGTTTTGTAATGTTATTGAATGGTTCTTTATTGAGTTTTGTACAGTTTATTGACTGGTTCTTTATTCAGTTTTGTACAATTTATTGACTGGTTCTTTATTGAGTTTTGTACAGTTTATTGACTGGTTCTTTATTGAGTTTTGTACAGTTTATTGACTGGTTCTTTATTGAGTTTCTGTACAGTTTATTGACTGGTTCTTTATTGAGTTTTGTACAGTTTATTGAATGGTTCTTTATTCAGTTTTGTACAGTTTATTGACTGTTTGTTTATTTAGTTTTGTACAGTTTATTGACTGTTTCTTTATTTAGTTTTGTACAGTTTATTGACCGTTTCTTTATTGAGTTTAGTACAGTTTATTGTCTGGTTCTTTATTGAGTTTGTGTACAATTTATTGACTGGTTCTTTATTGAATTTTGTACAGTTTATTGACTGGTTCTTTATTGAGTTTTGTACAGTTTATTGACTGGTTCTTTTTTAAGTTTTGTTCTGTTTATTGACTGGTTCTTTATTCAGTTTTGTACAGTTTATTGACTGGTTCTTTATTCAGTTTTGTACAGTTTATTGACTGGTTCTTTATTTAGTTTTGTACAGTTTATTGACTGTTTCTTTTTAGTTTTGTACAGTTTATTGACTGTTTCTATATTGAGTTTTGTACAGTTTTTTGACTGGTTCTTTATTGAGTTTTGTACAGTTTATTGACTGTTTATTTATTGAATTTTGTACAGTTTATTGACTGTTTCTATATTTAGCTTTGTACAGTTTATTGACTGTTTCTTTATTTAGTTTTGTACAGTTTATTGACTGTTTCTTTATTTAGTTTGTCTACAATTTATTGACTGGTACTTTATTTAGTTTTGTACAGTTTATTGACTGTTTCTTTATTTAGTTTTGTACAGTTTATTGACTGCTTCTTTATTTAGTTTTGTACAGTTTATTGACTGTTCCTTTATTTAGTTTTGTACAGTTTATTGGCGGTTTCTTAATAAAGTTTTGTACAGTTTATTGACTGGTTCTTTATTGAGTTTTGTACAGTTTCTTGACTGGTTCTTTATTAAGTTTTGTACAGTTTATTGACTGGTTCTTTGTTCAGTTTTGTTCTGTTTATTGACTGGTTCTTATTGAGTTTTGTACAGTTTAGTGACTGGTTCTTTATTCAGTTTTGTACAGTTTATTGACTGGTACTTTATTTAGTTTTGTACAGTTATTGACTGTTTCTTTTGTTTTGTACAGTTTATTGACTATTTCTATATTGAGTTTTGTACAGTTTTTTGACTGGTTCTTTATTGAGTTTTGTACAGTTTATTGACTGTTTCTTTATAGAGTTTCGTACAGTTTATTGACTGTTTCTTTATTTAGTTTTATACAGTTTATTGACTGGTTCTTTCTTTAGTTTTGTACAGTTTATTGACTGGTTCTTTATTGAGTTTTGTAATGTTTATTGACTGGTTCTTTATTGAGTTTTGTACAGTTTATTGACTGGTTCTTTATTCAGTTTTGTACATTTTATTGACTGTTTCTTTATTGAGTTTTGTACAGTTTATTGACTGGTTCTTTGTTCAGTTTTGTACAGTTTATTGACTTGTTCTTTATTCAGTTCTGTACAGTTTATTGACTGGTTCTTTATTTAGTTTTGTACAGTTTATTGACTGTTTCTTTATTTAGTTTTGTACAGTTTATTGACTGTTTCTATATTTAGTTTTGTACAGTTTATTGACTGTTTCTTTATTTAGTTTTGTACAGTTTATTGATTGTTTCTTTCTTTAGTTTGTGTACAATTTATTGACTGGTTCTTTATTAAGTTTTGTACAGTTTATTGACTGGTTCTTTGTTCAGTTTTGTACAGTTTATTGACTGGTTCTTTGTTCAGTTTTGTACGGTTTATTGACTGGTTCTTTATTGAGTTTTGTACAGTTTATTGACTGGTTCTTTATTGAGTTTTGTACAGTTTATTGACTGTTTGTTTATTTAGTTTTGTACAGTTTATTGACTGGTTCTTTATTTAGTTTTGTACAGTTTATTGACTGGTTCTTTATTGAGTTTTGTACAGTTTATTGACTGGTTCTTTATTGAGTTTTGTACAGTTTATAAACTGGTTCTTTATTCATTTTTGTACAGTTTATTGACTGGTTCTTTGTTCAGTTTTGTACAGTTTATTGACTGGTTCTTTATTGAGTTTTGTACAGTTTATTGACTGGTTCTTTATTGAGTTTTGTACAGTTTATAAACTGGTTCTTTATTGAGTTTTGTACAGTTTCTTGACTGGTTCTATATTGAGTTTTGTACAGGTTATTGACTAATTCTTTATTGAGTTTTGTACAGTTTATTGACTGGTTCTTAATTCAGTTTTGTACAGTTTATTGACTGTTTCTTTATTGAGTTTTGTACAGTTTATAGACTTGTTCTTTATTCAGTTCTGTACAGTTTATTGACTGGTTCTTTATTTAGTTTTGTACAGTTTATTGACTGTTTCTTTATTTAGTTTTGTACAGTTTATTGACTGTTTCTATATTTAGTTTTGTACAGTTTATTGACTGTTTCTTTATTTAGTTTTGTACAGTTTATTGATTGTTTCTTTATTTAGTTTGTGTACAATTTATTGACTGGTTCTTTATTAAGTTTTGTACAGTTTATTGACTGGTTCTTTGTTCAGTTTTGTACAGTTTATTGACTGGTTCTTTGTTCAGTTTTGTACGGTTTATTGACTGGTTCTTTATTGAGTTTTGTACAGTTTATTGACTGGTTCTTTATTGAGTTTTGTACAGTTTATTGACTGTTTGTTTATTTAGTTTTGTACAGTTTATTGACTGGTTCTTTATTTAGTTTTGTACAGTTTATTGACTGGTTCTTTATTGAGTTTTGTACAGTTTATTGACTGGTTCTTTATTGAGTTTTGTACAGTTTATTGACTGGTTCTTTATTCAGTTTTGTACAGTTTATTGACTGTTTCTTTATTGAGTTTTGTACAGTTTATAGACTGGTTCTTTGTTCAGTTTTGTTCTGTTTATTGACTGGTTCTTTATTCATTTCTGTACATTTTATTGACTGGTTCTTTGTTCAGTTTTGTACAGTTTATTGACTGGTTCTTTATTTAGTTTTGTAGAGTTTATTGACTGTTTCTATATTGAGTTTTGTACAGTTTATAAACTGGTTCTTTATTGAGTTTTGTACAGTTTCTTGACTGGTTCTATATTCAGTTTAGTACAGTTTATTGACTAATTCTTTATTGAGTTTTGTACAGTTTATTGACTGGTTCTTTATTCAGTTTTGTACAGTTTATTGACTGTTTCTTTATTGAGTTTTGTACAGTTTATTGACTGGTTCTTTGTTCAGTTTTGTTCTGTTTATTGACTGGTTCTTTATTCATTTTTGTACAGTTTATTGACTGGTTCTTTGTTCAGTTTTGTACAGTTTATTGACTGGTTCTTTATTGAGTTTTGTACAGTTTATTGACTGGTTCTTTATTGAGTTTTGTACAGTTTATAAACTGGTTCTTTATTGAGTTTTGTACAGTTTCTTGACTGGTTCTATATTGAGTTTTGTACAGTTTATTGACTGGTTTTTTATTCAGTTTTGTACAGTTTATTGACTGTTTCTTTATTGAGTTTTGTACAGTTTATAGACTGGTTCTTTGTTCAGTTTTGTTCTGTTTATTGACTGGTTCTTTATTGAGTTCTGTACAGTTTATTGACTGGTTCTTTGTTCAGTTTTGTACTGTTTATTGACTGGTTCTTTATTGAGTTTTGTACAGTTTATTGACTTGTTCTTTATTCAGTTCTGTACAGTTTATTGACTGGTTCTTTATTTCGTTTTGTACAGTTTATTGACTGTTTCTTTATTAAGTTTTGTAGAGTTTATTGACTGTTTCTATATTTAGTTTTGTACAGTTTATTGACTGTTTCTTTATTTAGTTTGTGTACAGTTTATTGACTGGTTCTTTATTCAGTTTTGTACAGTTTATTGACTGTTTCTTCATTGAGTTTTGTACAGTTTATTGACTGGTTCTTTGTTCAGTTTTGTACTGTTTATTGACTGGTTCTTTATTCAGTTTTGTACAGTTTATTGACTGGTTCTTTGTTCAGTTTTGTACAGTTTATTGACTGGTTCTTTGTTCAGTTTTGTTCTGTTTATTGACTGGTTCTTTATTGAGTTTTGTACAGTTTATTGACTGGTTCTTTGTTCAGTTTTGTACTGTTTATTGACTGGTTCTTTATTTCGTTTTGTACAGTTTATTGACTGTTTCTTTATTAAGTTTTGTAGAGTTTATTGACTGTTTCTATATTTAGTTTTGTACAGTTTATTGACTGTTTCTTTATTTAGTTTGTGTACAGTTTATTGACTGGTTCTTTATTCAGTTTTGTACAGTTTATTGACTGTTTCTTCATTGAGTTTTGTACAGTTTATTGACTGGTTCTTTGTTCAGTTTTGTACTGTTTATTGACTGGTTCTTTATTCAGTTTTGTACAGTTTATTGACTGGTTCTTTATTGAGTTTGTGTACAATTTATTTACTGGTTCTTTATTTAATTTTGTAAAGTTTATTGACTGGTTCTTTCTTGAATTTTGTACAGTTTATTGACAGGTTCTTTATTGAGTTTTGTACAGTTTATTGACTGGTTCTTTGTTCAGTTTTGTTCTGTTTATTGACTGGTTCTTTATTGAGTTTTGTACAGTTTATTGACTGGTTCTTTATTGAGTTTTGTACAGTTTAATGAATGGTTCTTTATTGAGTTTCTGTACAGTTTATTGACTGGTTCTTTATTGAGTTTTGTACAGTTTATTGAATGGTTCTTTATTCAGTTTTGTACAGTTTATTGACTGTTTCTTTATTTAGTTTTGTACAGTTTATTGACTGTTTCTTTATTTAGTTTTGTACAGTTTATTGACTGGTTCTTTATTCAGTTTTGTACAGTTTATTGACTGTTTCTTTATTTAGTTTTGTACAGTTTATTGACTGTTTCTTTATTTAGTTTTGTACAGTTTATTGACTGGTTCTTTATTTAGTTTTGTACAGTTTATTGACTGGTTCTTTATTGAGTTTTGTACAGTTTATTGACTGGTTCTTTGTTCAGTTTTGTTCTGTTTATTGACTGGTTCTTTATTCAGTTTTGTACAGTTTATTGACTGGTTCTTTATTCAGTTTTGTACAGTTTATTGACTGGTTCTTTATTTAGTTTTGTACAGTTTATTGACTGTTTCTTTTTAGTTTTGTACAGTTTATTGACTGTTTCTATATTGAGTTTTGTAGAGTTTTTTGACTGGTTCTTTATTGAGTTTTGTACAGTTTATTGACTGTTTCTTTATTTAGTTTTGTACAGTTTATTGACTGTTTCTTTATTTAGTTTTGTACAGTTTATTGACTGTTTATTTATTGAATTTTGTACAGTTTATTGACTGTTTCTATATTTAGCTTTGTACAGTTTATTGACTGTTTCTTTATTTAGTTTTGTACAGTTTATTGACTGTTTCTTTATTTAGTTTGTCTACAATTTATTGACTGGTTCTTTATTTCGTTTTGTACAGTTTATTGACTGTTTCTTTATTTAGTTTTGTACAGTTTATTGACTGCTTCTTTATTTAGTTTTGTACAGTTTATTGACTGTTTCTTTATTTAGTTTTGTACAGTTTATTGGCGGTTTCTTAATAAAGTTTTGTACAGTTTATTGACTGGTTCTTTATTGAGTTTTGTACAGTTTCTTGACTGGTTCTTTATTGAGTTTTGTACAGTTTATTGACTGGTTCTTTGTTCAGTTTTGTTCTGTTTATTGACTGGTTCTTATTGAGTTTTGTACAGTTTAGTGACTGGTTCTTTATTCAGTTTTGTACAGTTTATTGACTGGTTCTTTATTTAGTTTTGTACAGTTATTGACTGTTTCTTTTTAGCTTTCTACAGTTTATTGACTGTTTCTATATTGAGTTTTGTACAGTTTTTTGACTGGTTCTTTATTGAGTTTTGTACATTTTATTGATTGTTTCTTTATAGAGTTTCGTACAGTTTATTGACTGTTTCTTTATTTAGTTTTATACAGGTTATTGACTGGTTCTTTCTTTAGTTTTGTACAGTTTATTGACTGGTTCTTTATTCAGTTTTGTAATGTTTATTGACTGGTTCTTTATTGAGTTTTGTACAGTTTATTGACTGGTTTTTTATTGAGTTTTGTACAGTTTATTGACTGGTTCTTTATTGAGTTTTGTACAGTTTATTGACTAATTCTTTATTGAGTTTTGTACAGTTTATTGACTGGTTCTTTATTCAGTTTTGTACAGTTTATTGACTGTTTCTTTATTGAGTTTTGTACAGTTTATTGACTGGTTCTTTATTCAGTTTTGTACAGTTTATTGACTTGTTCTTTATTCAGTTCTGTACAGTTTATTGACTGGTTCTTTATTTAGTTTTGTACAGTTTATTGACTGTTTCTTTATTTAGTTTTGTACAGTTTATTGACTGTTTCTATATTTAGTTTTGTACAGTTTATTGACTGTTTCTATATTGAGTTTTGTAGAGTTTTTTGACTGGTTCTTTATTGAGTTTTGTACAGTTTATTGACTGTTTCTTTATTTAGTTTTGTACAGTTTATTGACTGTTTCTTTATTTAGTTTTGTACAGTTTATTGACTGTTTATTTATTGAGTTTTGTACAGTTTATTGACTGTTTCTATATTTAGTTTTGTACAGTTTATTGACTGTTTCTTTATTTAGTTTTGTACAGTTTATTGACTGTTTCTTTATTTAGTTTGTCTACAATTTATTGACTGGTTCTTTATTTCGTTTTGTACAGTTTATTGACTGTTTCTTTATTTAGTTTTGTACAGTTTATTGACTGCTTCTTTATTTAGTTTTGTACAGTTTATTGACTGTTTCTTTATTTAGTTTTGTACAGTTTATTGGCGGTTTCTTAATAAAGTTTTGTACAGTTTATTGACTGGTTCTTTATTGAGTTTTGTACAGTTTCTTGACTGGTTCTTTATTGAGTTTTGTACAGTTTATTGACTGGTTCTTTGTTCAGTTTTGTTCTGTTTATTGACTGGTTCTTATTGAGTTTTGTACAGTTTAGTGACTGGTTCTTTATTCAGTTTTGTACAGTTTATTGACTGGTTCTTTATTTAGTTTTGTACAGTTATTGACTGTTTCTTTTTAGCTTTCTACAGTTTATTGACTGTTTCTATATTGAGTTTTGTACAGTTTTTTGACTGGTTCTTTATTGAGTTTTGTACATTTTATTGATTGTTTCTTTATAGAGTTTCGTACAGTTTATTGACTGTTTCTTTATTTAGTTTTATACAGGTTATTGACTGGTTCTTTCTTTAGTTTTGTACAGTTTATTGACTGGTTCTTTATTCAGTTTTGTAATGTTTATTGACTGGTTCTTTATTGAGTTTTGTACAGTTTATTGACTGGTTTTTTATTGAGTTTTGTACAGTTTATTGACTGGTTCTTTATTGAGTTTTGTACAGTTTATTGACTAATTCTTTATTGAGTTTTGTACAGTTTATTGACTGGTTCTTTATTCAGTTTTGTACAGTTTATTGACTGTTTCTTTATTGAGTTTTGTACAGTTTATTGACTGGTTCTTTGTTCAGTTTTGTACAGTTTATTGACTTGTTCTTTATTCAGTTCTGTACAGTTTATTGACTGGTTCTTTATTTAGTTTTGTACAGTTTATTGACTGTTTCTTTATTTAGTTTTGTACAGTTTATTGACTGTTTCTATATTTAGTTTTGTACAGTTTATTGACTGTTTCTTTATTTAGTTTTGTACAGTTTATTGATTGTTTCTTTATTTAGTTTGTGTACAATTTATTGACTGGTTCTTTATTAAGTTTTGTACAGTTTATTGACTGGTTCTTTGTTCAGTTTTGTACAGTTTATTGACTGGTTCTTTGTTCAGTTTTGTACGGTTTATTGACTGGTTCTTTATTGAGTTTTGTACAATTTATTGACTGGTTCTTTTTTGAGTTTTGTACAGTTTATTGACTGTTTGTTTATTTAGTTTTGTACAGTTTATTGACTGGTTTTTTATATAGATTTGTACAGTTTATTGACTGTTTCTTTATTGAGTTTTGTACAGTTTATTGACTGGTTCTTTATTGAGTTTTGTACAGTTTATTGACTTGTTCTTTATTCAGTTTTGTACAGTTTATTGACTGTTTCTTTATTGAGTTTTGTACAGTTTATAGACTGGTTCTTTGTTCAGTTTTGTTCTGTTTATTGACTGGTTCTTTATTCATTTTTGTACAGTTTATTGACTGGTTCTTTGTTCAGTTTTGTACAGTTTATTGACTGGTTCTTTATTTAGTTTTGTACAGTTTATTGACTGTTTCTTTATTTAGTTTTGTAGAGTTTATTGACTGTTTCTATATTGAGTTTTGTACAGTTTATAAACTGGTTCTTTATTGAGTTTTGTACAGTTTCTTGACTGGTTCTATATTCAGTTTAGTACAGTTTATTGACTAATTCTTTATTGAGTTTTGTACAGTTTATTGACTGGTTCTTTATTCAGTTTTGTACAGTTTATTGACTGTTTCTTTATTGAGTTTTGTACAGTTTATTGACTGGTTCTTTGTTCAGTTTTGTTCTGTTTACTGACTGGTTCTTTATTCATTTTTGTACAGTTTATTGACTGGTTCTTTGTTCAGTTTTGTACAGTTTATTGACTGGTTCTTTATTGAGTTTTGTACAGTTTATTGACTGGTTCTTTATTGAGTTTTGTACAGTTTATAAACTGGTTCTTTATTGAGTTTTGTACAGTTTCTTGACTGGTTCTATATTGAGTTTTGTACAGGTTATTGACTAATTCTTTATTGAGTTTTGTACAGTTTATTGACTGGTTCTTTATTCAGTTTTGTACAGTTTATTGACTGTTTCTTTATTGAGTTTTGTACAGTTTATAGACTGGTTCTTTGTTCAGTTTTGTTCTGTTTATTGACTGGTTCTTTATTCATTTTTGTACAGTTTATTGACTGGTTCTTTGTTCAGTTTTGTACAGTTTATTGACTGGTTCTTTATTTAGTTTTGTACAGTTTATTGACTGTTTCTTTATTTAGTTTTGTAGAGTTTATTGACTGTTTCTATATTGAGTTTTGTTCAGTTTTTTTACTGGTTCTTTATTGAGTTTTGTACAGTTTATTGACTGGTTCTTTGTTCAGTTTTGTACTGTTTATAAACTGGTTCTTTATTGAGTTTTGTACAGTTTCTTGACAGGTTCTATATTGAGTTTTGTACAGTTTATCGACTAATTCTTTATTGAGTTTTTTACAGTTTATTGACTGGTTCTTTATTCAGTTTTGTAAAGTTTATTGACTGTTTCTTTATTGAGTTTCGTACAGTTTATTGACTGTTTCTTTATTTAGTTTTATACAGTTTATTGACTGGTTCTTTCTTTAGTTTTGTACAGTTTATTGACTGGTTCTTTATTCAGTTTTGTAATGTTTATTGACTGGTTCTTTATTCAGTTTTGTACAGTTTATTGACTGGTTCTTTATTTAGTTTTGTACAGTTATTGACTGTTTCTTTTTAGTTTTGTACAGTTTATTGACTGTTTCTATATTGATTTGTACAGTTTTTTGACTGGTTCTTTATTGAGTTTTGTACAGTTTATTGACTGTTTCTTTATAGAGTTTCGTACAGTTTATTGACTGTTTCTTTATTTAGTTTTATACAGTTTATTGACTGGTTCTTTCTTTAGTTTTGTACAGTTTATTGACTGGTTCTTTATTCAGTTTTGTAATGTTTATTGACTGGTTCTTTATTGAGTTTTGTACAGTTTATTGACTGGTTTTTTATTGAGTTTTGTACAGTTTATTGACTGGTTCTTTATTGAGTTTTGTACAGTTTATTGACTAATTCTTTATTGAGTTTTGTACAGTTTATTGACTGGTTCTTTATTCAGTTTTGTACAGTTTATTGACTGTTTCTTTATTGAGTTTTGTACAGTTTATTGACTGGTTCTTTGTTCAGTTTTGTACAGTTTATTGACTTGTTCTTTATTCAGTTCTGTACAGTTTATTGACTGGTTCTTTATTTAGTTTTGTACAGTTTCTTGACTGGTTCTATATTCAGTTTAGTACAGTTTATTGACTAATTCTTTATTGAGTTTTGTACAGTTTATTGACTGGTTCTTTTTTCAGTTTTGTACAGTTTATTGACTGTTTCTGTATTGAGTTTTGTACAGTTTATTGACTGGTTCTTTGTTCAGTTTTGTTCTGTTTATTGACTGGTTCTTTATTCATTTTTGTACAGTTTATTGACTGGTTCTTTGTTCAGTTTTGTACAGTTTATTGACTGGTTCTTTATTGAGTTTTGTACAGTTTATTGACTGGTTCTTTATTGAGTTTTGTACAGTTTAATGAATGGTTCTTTATTGAGTTTCTGTACAGTTTATTGACTGGTTCTTTATTGAGTTTTGTACAGTTTATTGAATGGTTCTTTATTCAGTTTTGTACAGTTTATTGACTGTTTCTTTATTTAGTTTTGTACAGTTTATTGACTGGTTCTTTATTAGTTTTGTACAGTTTATTGACTGGTTCTTTATTGAGTTTTGTACAGTTTATTGACTGGTTCTTTGTTCAGTTTTGTTCTGTTTATTGACTGGTTCTTTATTCAGTTTTGTACAGTTTATTGACTGTTTCTTTATTTAGTTTTGTACAGTTTATTGACTGTTTCTTTATTTAGTTTGTCTACAATTTATTGACTGGTTCTTTATTTAGTTTTGTACAGTTTATTGACTGTTTCTTTATTTAGTTTTGCACAGTTTATTGACTGCTTCTTTATTTAGTTTTGTACAGTTTATTGACTGTTTCTTTATTTAGTTTTGTACAGTTTATTGACTGGTTCTTTGTTCAGTTTTGTACAGTTTCTTGACTGGTTCTTTATTGAGTTTGTCTACAATTTATTGACTGGTTCTTTATTTAGTTTTGTACAGTTTATTGGCGGTTTCTTAATAAAGTTTTGTACAGTTTATTGACTGGTTCTTTATAGAGTTTTGTACAGTTTCTTGACTGGTTCTTTATTGAGTTTTGTACAGTTTATTGACTGTTTCTTTATTTAGTTTTGTACAGTTTATTGACTGTTTATTTATTGAATTTTGTACAGTTTATTGACTGTTTCTATATTTAGCTTTGTACAGTTTATTGACTGTTTCTTTATTTAGTTTTGTACAGTTTATTGACTGTTTCTTTATTTAGTTTGTCTACAATTTATTGACTGGTTCTTTATTTAGTTTTGTACAGTTTATTGGCGGTTTCTTAATAAAGTTTTGTACAGTTTATTGACTGGTTCTTTATTGAGTTTTGTACAGTTTCTTGACTGGTTCTTTATTGAGTTTTGTACAGTTTATTGACTGGTTCTTTGTTCAGTTTTGTTCTGTTTATTGACTGGTTCTTTATTTAGTTTTGTACAGTTATTGACTGTTTCTTTTTAGTTTTGTACAGTTTATTGACTGTTTCTATATTGAGTTTTGTACAGTTTTTTGACTGGTTCTTTATTGAGTTTTGTACAGTTTATTGACTGTTTCTTTATAGAGTTTCGTACAGTTTATTGACTGTTTCTTTATTTAGTTTCATACAGTTTATTGACTGGTTCTTTCTATAGTTTTGTACAGTTTATTGACTGGTTCTTTATTCAGTTTTGTAATGTTTATTGACTGGTTCTTTATTGAGTTTTGTACAGTTTATTGACTGGTTTTTTATTGAGTTTTGTACAGTTTATTGACTGGTTCTTTATTGAGTTTTGTACAGTTTATTGACTAATTCTTTATTGAGTTTTGTACAGTTTATTGACTGGTTCTTTATTCAGTTTTGTACAGTTTATTGACTGTTTCTTTATTGAGTTTTGTACAGTTTATTGACTGGTTCTTTGTTCAGTTTTGTACAGTTTATTGACTTGTTCTTTATTCAGTTCTGTACAGTTTATTGACTGGTTCTTTATTTAGTTTTGTACAGTTTCTTGACTGGTTCTATATTCAGTTTAGTACAGTTTATTGAATAATTCTTTATTGAGTTTTGTACAGTTTATTGACTGGTTCTTTATTCAGTTTTGTCCAGTTTATTGACTGTTTCTTTATTGAGTTTTGTACAGTTTATTGACTGGTTCTTTGTTCAGTTTTGTTCTGTTTATTGACTGGTTCTTTATTCATTTTTGTACAGTTTATTGACTGGTTCTTTGTTCAGTTTTGTACAGTTTATTGACTGGTTCTTTATTGAGTTTTGTACAGTTTATTGACTGGTTCTTTATTGAGTTTTGTACAGTTTAATGAATGGTTCTTTATTGAGTTTCTGTACAGTTTATTGACTGGTTCTTTATTGAGTTTTGTACAGTTTATTGAATGGTTCTTTATTCAGTTTTGTACAGTTTATTGACTGTTTCTTTATTTAGTTTTGTACAGTTTATTGACTGTTTCTATATTTAGTTTTGTACAGTTTATTGACTGGTTCTTTATTTAGTTTTGTACAGTTTATTGACTGGTTCTTTATTGAGTTTTGTACAGTTTATTGACTGGTTCTTTGTTCAGTTTTGTTCTGTTTATTGACTGGTTCTTTATTCAGTTTTGTACAGTTTATTGACTGGTTCTTTATTCAGTTTTGTACAGTTTATTGACTGGTTCTTTATTTAGTTTCTGTACAGTTTATTGACTGTTTCTTTTTAGTTTTGTACAGTTTATTGACTGTTTCTATATTGAGTTTTGTACAGTTTTTTGACTGGTTCTTTATTGAGTTTTGTACAGTTTATTGACTGTTTATTTATTGAATTTTGTACAGTTTATTGACTGTTTCTATATTTAGCTTTGTACAGTTTATTGACTGTTTCTTTATTTAGTTTTGTACAGTTTATTGACTGTTTCTTTATTTAGTTTGTCTACAATTTATTGACTGGTTCTTTATTTAGTTTTGTACAGTTTATTGACTGTTTCTTTATTTAGCTTTGCACAGTTTATTGACTGCTTCTTTATTTAGTTTTGTACAGTTTATTGACTGTTTCTTTATTTAGTTTTGTACAGTATATTGGCGGTTTCTTAATAAAGTTTTGTACAGTTTATTGACTGGTTCTTTATTGAGTTTTGTACAGTTTCTTGACTGGTTCTTTATTGCGTTTTGTACAGTTTATTGACTGGTTCTTTGTTCAGTTTTGTTCTGTTTATTGACTGGTTCTTTATTTAGTTTTGTACAGTTATTGACTGTTTCTTTTTAGTTTTGTACAGTTTATTGACTGTTTCTATATTGAGTTTTGTACAGTTTTTTGACTTGTTCTTTATTCAGTTCTGTACAGTTTATTGACTGGTTCTTTATTTAGTTTTGTACAGTTTCTTGACTGGTTCTATATTCAGTTTAGAACAGTTTATTGACTAATTCTTTATTGAGTTTTGTACAGTTTATTGACTGGTTCTTTATTCAGTTTTGTACAGTTTATTGACTGTTTCTTTATTGAGTTTTGTACAGTTTATTGACTGGTTCTTTGTTCAGCTTTGTTCTGTCTGGTTCTTTATTCATTTTTGTACAGTTTATTGACTGGTTCTTTGTTCAGTTTTGTACAGTTTATTGACTGTTTCTTTATTGAGTTTTGTACAGTTTATTGACTGGTTCTTTGTTCAGTTTTGTTCTGTCTGGTTCTTTATTCATTTTTGTACAGTTTATTGACTGGTTCTTTGTTCAGTTTTGTACAGTTTATTGACTGGTTCTTTATTGAGTTTTGTACAGTTTATTGACTGGTTCTTTATTGAGTTTTGTACAGTTTAATGAATGGTTCTTTATTGAGTTTTGTACAGTTTATTGACTGTTTCTTTATTTAGTTTTGTACAGTTTATTGACTGTTTCAATATTTAGTTTTGTACAGTTTATTGACTGCTTCTTTATTGAGTTTTGTACAGTTTATTGACTGTTTCTTTATTTAGTTTTGTACAGTTTATTGACTGGTTCTTTATTGTGTTTTTGTCCAGTTTATTGACTGGTTCTTTATTGAGTTTTGTACAGTTTATTGACTGTTTCTTTATTTAGTTTGTGTACAATTTATTGACTGGTTGTTTATTTAGTTTTGTACAGTTTATTGATTGTTTCTTTTTTAGTTTTGTACAGTTTTTTGACTGGTTCTTTATTGAGTTTTGTACAGTTTATTGACTGGTTCTTTATTGAGTTTGTGTACAATTTATTGACTGGTTCTTTATTGAATTTTGTACAGTTTATTGACTGGTTCTTTATTGACTTTTGTACAGTTTATTGACTGTTTCAATATTTTGTTTTGTACAGTTTATAGACTGTTTCTTTATTTAGTTTTGTACAGTTTATTGACTGGTTCTTTGTTCAGTTTTGTACAGTTTATTGACTTGTTCTTTATTCAGTTTTGTCCAGTTTATTGACTGTTTCTTTATTGAGTTTTGTACAGTTTATTGACTGGTTCTTTGTTCAGTTTTGTTCTGTTTATTGACTGGTTCTTTATTCATTTTTGTACAGTTTATTGACTGGTTCTTTGTTCAGTTTTGTACAGTTTATTGACTGGTTCTTTATTGAGTTTTGTACAGTTTATTGACTGGTTCTTTATTGAGTTTTGTACAGTTTAATGAATGGTTCTTTATTGAGTTTCTGTACAGTTTATTGACTGGTTCTTTATTGAGTTTTGTACAGTTTATTGAATGGTTCTTTATTCAGTTTTGTACAGTTTATTGACTGTTTCTTTATTTAGTTTTGTACAGTTTATTGACTGTTTCTTTATTTAGTTTTGTACAGTTTATTGACTGGTTCTTTATTTAGTTTTGTACAGTTTATTGACTGGTTCTTTATTGAGTTTTGTACAGTTTATTGACTGGTTCTTTGTTCAGTTTTGTTCTGTTTATTGACTGGTTCTTTATTCAGTTTTGTACAGTTTATTGACTGGTTCTTTATTCAGTTTTGTACAGTTTATTGACTGGTTCTTTATTTAGTTTCTGTACAGTTTATTGACTGTTTCTTTTTAGTTTTGTACAGTTTATTGACTGTTTCTATATTGAGTTTTGTACAGTTTTTTGACTGGTTCTTTATTGAGTTTTGTACAGTTTATTGACTGGTTCTTTATTGAGTTTGTGTACAATTTATTGACTGGTTCTTTATTGAATTTTGTACAGTTTATTGACTGGTTCTTTATTGACTTTTGTACAGTTTATTGACTGTTTCAATATTTTGTTTTGTACAGTTTATAGACTGTTTCTTTATTGAGTTTTGTACAGTTTATTGACTGGTTCTTTGTTCAGTTTTGTTCTGTTTATTGACTGGTTCTTTATTCATTTTTGTACAGTTTATTGACTGGTTCTTTGTTCAGTTTTGTACAGTTTATTGACTGGTTCTTTATTGAGTTTTGTACAGTTTATTGACTGGTTCTTTATTTAGTTTTGTACAGTTTATTGACTGGTTCTTTATTGAGTTTTGTACAGTTTATTGACTGGTTCTTTGTTCAGTTTTGTTCTGTTTATTGACTGGTTCTTTATTCAGTTTTGTACAGTTTATTGACTGGTTCTTTATTCAGTTTTGTACAGTTTATTGACTGGTTCTTTATTTAGTTTCTGTACAGTTTATTGACTGTTTCTTTTTAGTTTTGTACAGTTTATTGACTGTTTCTATATTGAGTTTTGTACAGTTTTTTGACTGGTTCTTTATTGAGTTTTGTACAGTTTATTGACTGGTTCTTTATTGAGTTTGTGTACAATTTATTGACTGGTTCTTTATTGAATTTTGTACAGTTTATTGACTGGTTCTTTATTGACTTTTGTACAGTTTATTGACTGTTTCAATATTTTGTTTTGTACAGTTTATAGACTGTTTCTTTATTGAGTTTTGTACATTTTATTGACTGGTTCTTTGTTCAGTTTTGTTCTGTTTATTGACTGGTTCTTTATTCATTTTTGTACAGTTTATTGACTGGTTCTTTGTTCAGTTTTGTACAGTTTATTGACTGGTTCTTTATTGAGTTTTGTACAGTTTATTGACTGGTTCTTTATTGAGTTTTGTACAGTTTAATGAATGGTTCTTTATTGAGTTTCTGTACAGTTTATTGACTGGTTCTTTATTGAGTTTTGTACAGTTTATTGAATGGTTCTTTATTCAGTTTTGTACAGTTTATTGACTGTTTCTTTATTTAGTTTTGTACAGTTTATTGACTGTTTCTTTATTTAGTTTTGTACAGTTTATTGACTGGTTCTTTATTTAGTTTTGTACAGTTTATTGACTGGTTCTTTATTGAGTTTTGTACAGTTTATTGACTGGTTCTTTGTTCAGTTTTGTTCTGTTTATTGACTGGTTCTTTATTCAGTTTTGTACAGTTTATTGACTGGTTCTTTATTCAGTTTTGTACAGTTTATTGACTGGTTCTTTATTTAGTTTCTGTACAGTTTATTGACTGTTTCTTTTTAGTTTTGTACAGTTTATTGACTGTTTCTATATTGAGTTTTGTACAGTTTTTTGACTGGTTCTTTATTGAGTTTTGTACAGTTTATTGACTGTTTATTTATTGAATTTTGTACAGTTTATTGACTGTTTCTATATTTAGCTTTGTACAGTTTATTGACTGTTTCTTTATTTAGTTTTGTACAGTTTATTGACTGTTTCTTTATTTAGTTTGTCTACAATTTATTGACTGGTTCTTTATTTAGTTTTGTACAGTTTATTGACTGTTTCTTTATTTAGTTTTGCACAGTTTATTGACTGCTTCTTTATTTAGTTTTGTACAGTTTATTGACTGGTTCTTTATTTAGTTTTGTACAGTTTACTGACTGTTTCTTTATTTAGTTTGTCTACAATTTATTGACTGGTTCTTTATTTAGTTTTGTACAGTTTATTGGCGGTTTCTTAATAAAGTTTTGTACAGTTTATTGACTGGTTCTTTATTGAGTTTTGTACAGTTTCTTGACTGGTTCTTTATTGAGTTTTGTACAGTTTATTGACTGGTTCTTTGTTCAGTTTTGTTCTGTTTATTGACTGGTTCTTTATTTAGTTTTGTACAGTTATTGACTGTTTCTTTTTAGTTTTGTACAGTTTATTGACTGTTTCTATATTGAGTTTTGTACAGTTTTTTGACTGGTTCTTTATTGAGTTTTGTACAGTTTATTGACTGTTTCTTTATAGAGTTTCGTACAGTTTATTGACTGTTTCTTTATTTAGTTCTATACAGTTTATTGACTGATTCTTTCTTTAGTTTTGTACAGTTTATTGACTGGTTCTTTATTCAGTTTTGTAATGTTTATTGACTGGTTCTTTATTGAGTTTTGTACAGTTTACTGACTGGTTTTTTATTGAGTTTTGTACAGTTTATTGACTGGTTCTTTATTGAGTTTTGTACAGTTTATTGACTAATTCTTTATTGAGTTTTGTACAGTTTATTGACTGGTTCTTTATTCAGTTTTGTACAGTTTATTGACTGTTTCTTTATTGAGTTTTGTACAGTTTATTGACTGGTTCTTTGTTCAGTTTTGTACAGTTTATTGACTTGTTCTTTATTCAGTTCTGTACAGTTTATTGACTGGTTCTTTATTTAGTTTTGTACAGTTTCTTGACTGGTTCTATATTCAGTTTAGTACAGTTTATTGACTAATTCTTTATTGAGTTTTGTACAGTTTATTGACTGGTTCTTTATTGAGTTTTGTACAGTTTATTGACTGTTTCTTTATTGAGTTTTGTACAGTTTATTGACTGGTTCTTTGTTCAGTTTTGTTCTGTTTATTGACTGGTTCTTTATTCATTTTTGTACAGTTTATTGACTGGTTCTTTGTTCAGTTTTGTACAGTTTATTGACTGGTTCTTTATTGAGTTTTGTACAGTTTATTGACTGGTTCTTTATTGAGTTTTGTACAGTTTAATGAATGGTTCTTTATTGAGTTTTGTACAGTTTATTGACTGTTTCTTTATTTAGTTTTGTACAGTTTATTGACTGTTTCAATATTTAGTTTTGTACAGTTTATTGACTGCTTCTTTATTGAGTTTTGTACAGTTTATTGACTGTTTCTTTATTTAGTTTTGTACAGTTTATTAACTGGTTCTTTATTGTGTTTTTGTCCAGTTTATTGACTGGTTCTTTATTGAGTTTTGTACAGTTTATTGACTGTTTCTTTATTTAGTTTGTGTACAATTTATTGACTGGTTGTTTATTTAGTTTTGTACAGTTTATTGATTGTTTCTTTTTTAGTTTTGTACAGTTTTTTTGACTGGTTCTTTATTGAGTTTTGTACAGTTTATTGACTGGTTCTTTATTGAGTTTGTGTACAATTTGTTGACTGGTTCTTTATTGAATTTTGTACAGTTTATTGACTGGTTCTTTATTGACTTTTGTACAGTTTATTCACTGTTTCAATATTTTGTTTTGTACAGTTTATAAACTGTTTCTTTATTTAGTTTTGTACAGTTTATTGACTGGTTCTTTGTTCAGTTTTGTACAGTTTATTGACTTGTTCTTTATTCAGTTCTGTACAGTTTATTGACTGGTTCTTTATTTAGTTTTGTACAGTTTCTTGACTGGTTCTATATTCAGTTTAGTACAGTTTATTGACTAATTCTTTATTGAGTTTTGTACAGTTTATTGACTGGTTCTTTATTCAGTTTTGTCCAGTTTATTGACTGTTTCTTTATTGAGTTTTGTACAGTTTATTGACTGGTTCTTTGTTCAGTTTTGTTCTGTTTATTGACTGGTTCTTTATTCATTTTTGTACAGTTTATTGACTGGTTCTTTGTTCAGTTTTGTACAGTTTATTGACTGGTTCTTTATTGAGTTTTGTACAGTTTATTGACTGGTTCTTTATTGAGTTTTGTACAGTTTAATGAATGGTTCTTTATTGAGTTTCTGTACAGTTTATTGACTGGTTCTTTATTGAGTTTTGTACAGTTTATTGAATGGTTCTTTATTCAGTTTTGTACAGTTTATTGACTGTTTCTTTATTTAGTTTTGTACAGTTTATTGACTGTTTCTTTATTTAGTTTTGTACAGTTTATTGACTGCTTCTTTATTTAGTTTTGTACAGTTTATTGACTGGTTCTTTATTGAGTTTTGTACAGTTTATTGACTGGTTCTTTGTTCAGTTTTGTTCTGTTTATTGACTGGTTCTTTATTCAGTTTTGTACAGTTTATTGACTGGTTCTTTATTCAGTTTTGTACAGTTTATTGACTGGTTCTTTATTTAGTTTCTGTACAGTTTATTGACTGTTTCTTTTTAGTTTTGTACAGTTTATTGACTGTTTCTATATTGAGTTTTGTACAGTTTTTTGACTGGTTCTTTATTGAGTTTTGTACAGTTTATTGACTGTTTATTTATTGAATTTTGTACAGTTTATTGACTGTTTCTATATTTAGCTTTGTACAGTTTATTGACTGTTTCTTTATTTAGTTTTGTACAGTTTATTGACTGTTTCTTTATTTAGTTTGTCTACAATTTATTGACTGGTTCTTTATTTAGTTTTGTACAGTTTATTGACTGTTTCTTTATTTAGTTTTGCACAGTTTATTGACTGCTTCTTTATTTAGTTTTGTACAGTTTATTGACTGTTTCTTTATTTAGTTTTGTACAGTTTATTGGCGGTTTCTTAATAAAGTTTTGTACAGTTTATTGACTGGTTCTTTATTGAGTTTTGTACAGTTTCTTGACTGGTTCTTTATTGAGTTTTGTACAGTTTATTGACTGGTTCTTTGTTCAGTTTTGTTCTGTTTATTGACTGGTTCTTTATTTAGTTTTGTACAGTTATTGACTGTTTCTTTTTAGTTTTGTACAGTTTATTGACTGTTTCTATATTGAGTTTTGTACAGTTTTTTGACTGGTTCTTTATTGAGTTTTGTACAGTTTATTGACTGTTTCTTTATAGAGTTTCGTACAGTTTATTGACTGTTTCTTTATTTAGTTTTATACAGTTTATTGACTGATTCTTTCTTTAGTTTTGTACAGTTTATTGACTGGTTCTTTATTCAGTTTTGTAATGTTTATTGACTGGTTCTTTATTGAGTTTTGTACAGTTTATTGACTGGTTTTTTATTGAGTTTTGTACAGTTTATTGACTAATTCTTTATTGAGTTTTGTACAGTTTATTGACTGGTTCTTTATTCAGTTTTGTACAGTTTATTGACTGTTTCTTTATTGAGTTTTGTACAGTTTATTGACTGGTTCTTTGTTCAGTTTTGTACAGTTTATTGACTTGTTCTTTATTCAGTTCTGTACAGTTTATTGACTGGTTCTTTATTTAGTTTTGTACAGTTTCTTGACTGGTTCTATATTCAGTTTAGTACAGTTTATTGACTAATTCTTTATTGAGTTTTGTACAGTTTATTGACTGGTTCTTTATTCAGTTTTGTACAGTTTATTGACTGTTTCTTTATTGAGTTTTGTACAGTTTATTGACTGGTTCTTTGTTCAGTTTTGTTCTGTTTATTGACTGGTTCTTTATTCATTTTTGTACAGTTTATTGACTGGTTCTTTGTTCAGTTTTGTACAGTTTATTGACTGGTTCTTTATTGGGTTTTGTACAGTTTATTGACTGGTTCTTTATTGAGTTTTGTACAGTTTAATGAATGGTTCTTTATTGAGTTTTGTACAGTTTATTGACTGTTTCTTTATTTAGTTTTGTACAGTTTATTGACTGTTTCAATATTTGGTTTTGTACAGTTTATTGACTGCTTCTTTATTGAGTTTTGTACAGTTTATTGACTGTTTCTTTATTTAGTTTTGTACAGTTTATTGACTGGTTCTTTATTGTGTTTTTGTCCAGTTTATTGACTGGTTCTTTATTGAGTTTTGTACAGTTTATTGACTGTTTCTTTATTTAGTTTGTGTACAATTTATTGACTGGTTGTTTATTTAGTTTTGTACAGTTTATTGATTGTTTCTTTTTTAGTTTTGTACAGTTTTTTGACTGGTTCTTTATTGAGTTTTGTACAGTTTATTGACTGGTTCTTTATTGAGTTTGTGTACAATTTATTGACTGGTTCTTTATTGAATTTTGTACAGTTTATTGACTGGTTCTTTATTGACTTTTGTACAGTTTATTGACTGTTTCAATATTTTGTTTTGTACAGTTTATAGACTGTTTCTTTATTTAGTTTTGTACAGTTTATTGATTGTTTCTTTATTTTGTTTGTGTACAATTTATTGACTGGTTCTTTATTTAGTTTTGAACAGTTTATTGACCGTTTCTTTATTTAGTTTTGTACAGTTTATTGATTGGTTCTTTATTGAGTTTGTACAGTTTATTGACTGGTTCTTTATTCAGTTTTGTAATGTTATTGAATGGTTCTTTATTGAGTTTTTTACAGTTTATTGACTGGTTCTTTATTCAGTTTTGTACAATTTATTGACTGGTTCTTTATTGAGTTTTGTACAGTTTATTGACTGGTTCTTTATTGAGTTTTGTACAGTTTATTGACTGGTTCTTTATTGAGTTTCTGTACAGTTTATTGACTGGTTCTTTATTGAGTTTTGTACAGTTTATTGAATGGTTCTTTATTCAGTTTTGTACAGTTTATTGACTGTTTGTTTATTTAGTTTTGTACAGTTTATTGACTGTTTCTTTATTTATTTTTGTACAGTTTATTGACCGTTTCTTTATTGAGTTTAGTACAGTTTATTGACTGGTTCTTTATTGAGTTTGTGTACAATTTATTGACTGGTTCTTTATTGAATTTTGTACAGTTTATTGACTGGTTCTTTATTGAGTTTTGTACAGTTTATTGACTGGTTCTTTTTTAAGTTTTGTTCTGTTTATTGACTGGTTCTTTATTCAGTTTTGTACAGTTTATTGACTGGTTCTTTATTCAGTTTTGTACAGTTTATTGACTGGTTCTTTATTTAGTTTTGTACAGTTTATTGACTGTTTCTTTTTAGTTTTGTACAGTTTATTGACTGTTTCTATATTGAGTTTTGTACAGTTTTTTGACTGGTTCTTTATTGAGTTTTGTACAGTTTATTGACTGTTTATTTATTGAATTTTGTACAGTTTATTGACTGTTTCTATATTTAGCTTTGTACAGTTTATTGACTGTTTCTTTATTTAGTTTTGTACAGTTTATTGACTGTTTCTTTATTTAGTTTGTCTACAATTTATTGACTGGTACTTTATTTAGTTTTGTACAGTTTATTGACTGTTTCTTTATTTAGTTTTGTACAGTTTATTGACTGCTTCTTTATTTAATTTTGTACAGTTTATTGACTGTTCCTTTATTTAGTTTTGTACAGTTTATTGGCGGTTTCTTAATAAAGTTTTGTACAGTTTATTGACTGGTTCTTTATTGAGTTTTGTACAGTTTCTTGACTGGTTCTTTATTGAGTTTTGTACAGTTTATTGACTGGTTCTTTGTTCAGTTTTGTTCTGTTTATTGACTGGTTCTTATTGAGTTTTGTACAGTTTAGTGACTGGTTCTTTATTCAGTTTTGTACAGTTTATTGACTGGTTCTTTATTTAGTTTTGTACAGTTATTGACTGTTTCTTTTGTTTTGTACAGTTTATTGACTGTTTCTATATTGAGTTTTGTACAGTTTTTTGACTGGTTCTTTATTGAGTTTTGTACAGTTTATTGACTGTTTCTTTATAGAGTTTCGTACAGTTTATTGACTGTTTCTTTATTTAGTTTTATACAGTTTATTGACTGGTTCTTTCTTTAGTTTTGTACAGTTTATTGACTGGTTCTTTATTCAGTTTTGTAATGTTTATTGACTGGTTCTTTATTGAGTTTTGTACAGTTTATTGACTGGTTCTTTATTCAGTTTTGTACAGTTTATTGACTGTTTCTTTATTGAGTTTTGTACAGTTTATTGACTGGTTCTTTGTTCAGTTTTGTACAGTTTATTGACTTGTTCTTTATTCAGTTCTGTACAGTTTATTGACTGGTTCTTTATTTAGTTTTGTACAGTTTATTGACTGTTTCTTTATTTAGTTTTGTACAGTTTATTGACTGTTTCTATATTTAGTTTTGTACAGTTTATTGACTGTTTCTTTATTTAGTTTTGTACAGTTTATTGATTGTTTCTTTATTTAGTTTGTGTACAATTTATTGACTGGTTCTTTATTAAGTTTTGTACAGTTTATTGACTGGTTCTTTGTTCAGTTTTGTACAGTTTATTGACTGGTTCTTTGTTCAGTTTTGTACGGTTTATTGACTGGTTCTTTATTGAGTTTTGTACAGTTTATTGACTGGTTCTTTATTGAGTTTTGTACAGTTTATTGACAGTTTGTTTATTTAGTTTTGTACAGTTTATTGACTTGTTCTTTATTTAGTTTTGTACAGTTTATTGACTGGTTCTTTATTGAGTTTTGTACAGTTTATTGACTGGTTCTTTATTGAGTTTTGTACAGTTAATAAACTGGTTCTTTATTGAGTTTTGTACAGTTTCTTGACTGGTTCTATATTGAGTTTAATACAGTTTATTGACTAATTCTTTATTGAGTTTTGTACAGTTTATTGACTGGTTCTTTATTCAGTTTTGTACAGTTTATTGACTGTTTCTTTATTGAGTTTTGTACAGTTTATTGACTGGTTCTTTGTTCAGTTTTGTTCTGTTTATTGACTGGTTCTTTATTCATTTTTGTACAGTTTATTGACTTGTTCTTTGTTCAGTTTTGTACAGTTTATTGACTGGTTCTTTATTGAGTTTTGTACAGTTTATTGACTGGTTCTTTATTGAGTTTTGTACAGTTTATAAACTGGTTCTTTATTGAGTTTTGTACAGTTTCTTGACTGGTTCTTTATTGAGTTTTGTACAGGTTATTGACTAATTCTTTATTGAGTTTTGTACAGTTTATTGACTGGTTCTTAATTCAGTTTTGTACAGTTTATTGACTGTTTCTTTATTGAGTTTTGTACAGTTTATAGACTGGTTCTTTGTTCAGTTTTGTTCTGTTGATTGACTGGTTCTTTATTCATTTTTGTACAGTTTATTGACTGGTTCTTTGTTTAGTTTTGTACAGTTTATTGACTGGTTCTTTATTTAGTTTTGTACAGTTTATTGACTGTTTCTTTATTTAGTTTTGTAGAGTTTATTGACTGTTTCTATATTGAGTTTTGTTCAGTTTTTTTACTGGTTCTTTATTGCGTTTTGTACAGTTTATTGACTGGTTCTTTGTTCAGTTTTGTACTGTTTATAAACTGGTTCTTTATTGAGTTTTGTACAGTTTCTTGACAGGTTCTATATTGAGTTTTGTACAGTTTATTGACTAATTCTTTATTGAGTTTTTTACAGTTTATTGACTGGTTCGTTATTCAGTTTTGTACAGTTTATTGACTGTTTCTTCATTGAGTTTTGTACAGTTTATTGACTGGTTCTTTTTTCAGTTTTGTTCTGTTTATTGACTGGTTCTTTATTCATTTTTGTACAGTTTATTGTCTGGTTCTTTGTTCAGTTTTGTACAGTTTATTGACTGGTTCTTTATTTGGTTTTGTACAGTTTATTGACTGTTTCTTTATTTAGTTTTTTAGAGTTTATTGACTGTTTCTATATTGAGTTTTGTACAGTTTTTTTACTGGTTCTTTATTGAGTTTTGTACAGTTTATTGACTGTTTCTTTATTGAGTTTTGTACAGTTTATTGACTGGTTCTTTGTTCAGTTTTGTACTGTTTATTGACTGGTTCTTTATTGAGTTTTGTACAGTTTATTGACTTGTTCTTTATTCAGTTCTGTACAGTTTATTGACTGGTTCTTTATTTCGTTTTGTACAGTTTATTGACTGTTTCTTTATTTAGTTTTGTAGAGTTTATTGACTGTTTCTATATTTAGTTTTGTACAGTTTATTGACTGTTTCTTTATTTAGTTTGTGTACAGTTTATTGACTGGTTCTTTATTCAGTTTTGTACAGTTTATTGACTGGTTCTTCATTGAGTTTTGTACAGTTTATTGACTGGTTCTTTGTTCAGTTTTGTACTGTTTATTGACTGGTTCTTTATTCAGTTTTGTACAGTTTATTGACTAGTTCTTTGTTCAGTTTTGTACAGTTTATTGACTGGTTCTTTATTGAGTTTGTGTACAATTTATTTACTGGTTCTTTATTGAATTTTGTAAAGTTTATTGACTGGTTCTTTCTTGAATTTTGTACAGTTTATTGACAGGTTCTTTATTGAGTTTTGTACAGTTTATTGACTGGTTCTTTGTTCAGTTTTGTTCTGTTTATTGACTGGATCTTTATTGAGTTTTGTACAGTTTAATGAATGGTTCTTTATTGAGTTTCTGTACAGTTTATTGACTGGTTCTTTATTGAGTTTTGTACAGTTTATTGAATAATTCTTTATTCAGTTTTGTACAGTTTATTGACTGTTTCTTTATTTAGTTTTGTACAGTTTATTGACTGTTTCTTTATTTAGTTTTGTACAGTTTATTGACTGGTTCTTTATTTAGTTTTGTACAGTTTATTGACTGGTTCTTTATTGAGTTTTGTACAGTTTATTGACTGGTTCTTTGTTCAGTTTTGTTCTGTTTATTGACTGGTTCTTTATTCAGTTTTGTACAGTTTATTGACTGGTTCTTTATTCAGTTTTGTACAGTTTATTGACTGGTTCTTTATTTAGTTTTGTACAGTTTATTGACTGTTTCTTTTTAGTTTTGTACAGTTTATTGACTGTTTCTATATTGAGTTTTGTACAGTTTTTTGACTGGTTCTTTATTGAGTTTTGTACAGTTTATTGACTGTTTATTTATTGAATTTTGTACAGTTTATTGACTGTTTCTATATTTAGCTTTGTACAGTTTATTGACTGGTTCTTTATTTAGTTTTGTACAGTTTATTGACTGTTTCTTTATTTAGTTTGTCTACAATTTATTGACTGGTTCTTTATTTAGTTTTGTACAGTTTATTGACTGTTTCTTTATTTAGTTTTGTACAGATTATTGACTGCTTCTTTATTTAGTTTTGTACAGTTTATTGACTGTTTCTTTATTTAGTTTTGTACAGTTTATTGGCGGTTTCTTAATAAAGTTTTGTACAGTTTATTGACTGGTTCTTTATTGAGTTTTGTACAGTTTCTTGACTGGTTCTTTATTGAGTTTTGTACAGTTTATTGACTGGTTCTTTGTTCAGTTTTGTTCTGTTTATTGACTGGTTCTTATTGAGTCTTGTACAGTTTAGTGACTGGTTCTTTATTCAGTTTTGTACAGTTTATTGACTGGTTCTTTATTTAGTTTTGTACAGTTATTGACTGTTTCTTTTTAGTTTTGTACAGTTTATTGACTGTTTCTATATTGAGTTTTGTACAGTTTTTTGACTGGTTCTTTATTGAGTTTTGTACAGTTTATTGACTGTTTCTTTATAGAGTTTCGTACAGTTTATTGACTGTTTCTTTATTTAGTTTTATACAGTTTATTGACTGGTTCTTTCTTTAGTTTTGTACAGTTTATTGACTGGTTCTTTATTCAGTTTTGTAATGTTTATTGACTGGTTCTTTATTGAGTTTTGTACAGTTTATTGACTGGTTTTTTATTGAGTTTTGTACAGTTTATTGACTAATTCTTTATTGAGTTTTGTACAGTTTATTGACTGGTTCTTTTTTCAGTTTTGTACAGTTTATTGACTGTTTCTTTATTGAGTTTTGTACAGTTTATTGACTGGTTCTTTGTTCAGTTTTGTACAGTTTATTGACTTGTTCTTTATTCAGTTCTGTACAGTTTATTGACTGGTTTTTTATTGAGTTTTGTACAGTTTATTGACTGGTTCTTTATTGAGTTTTGTACAGTTTATTGACTAATTCTTTATTGAGTTTTGTACAGTTTATTGACTGGTTCTTTTTTCAGTTTTGTACAGTTTATTGACTGTTTCTTTATTGAGTTTTGTACAGTTTATTGACTGGTTCTTTGTTCAGTTTTGTACAGTTTATTGACTTGTTCTTTATTCAGTTCTGTACAGTTTATTGACTGGTTCTTTATTTAGTTTTGTACAGTTTATTGACTGTTTCTTTATTTAGTTTTGTACAGTTTATTGACTGTTTCTATATTTAGTTTTGTACAGTTTATTGCCTGTTTCTTTATTTAGTTTTGAACAGTTTATTGATTGTTTCTTTATTTAGTTTGTGTACAATTTATTGACTGGTTCTTTATTAAGTTTTGTACAGTTTATTGACTGGTTCTTTGTTCAGTTTTGTACAGTTTATTGACTGGTTCTTTGTTCAGTTTTGTACGGTTTATTGACTGGTTCTTTATTGAGTTTTGTACAGTTTATTGACTGGTTCTTTATTGAGTTTTGTACAGTTTATTGACTGTTTGTTTATTTAGTTTTGTACAGTTTATTGACTGGTTCTTTATTTAGTTTTGTACAGTTTATTGACTGGTTCTTTATTGAGTTTTGTACAGTTTATTGACTGGTTCTTTATTGAGTTTTGTACAGTTTATTGACTGGTTCTTTATTCAGTTTTGTACAGTTTATTGACTGTTTCTTTATTGAGTTTTGTACAGTTTATAGACTGGTTCTTTGTTCAGTTTTGTTCTGTTTATTGACTGGTTCTTTATTCATTTCTGTACATTTTATTGACTGGTTCTTTGTTCAGTTTTGTACAGTTTATTGACTGGTTCTTTATTTAGTTTTGTACAGTTTATTGACTGTTTCTTTATTTAGTTTTGTAGAGTTTATTGACTGTTTCTATATTGAGTTTTGTACAGTTTATAAACTGGTTCTTTATTGAGTTTTGTACAGTTTCTTGACTGGTTCTATATTCAGTTTAGTACAGTTTATTGACTAATTCTTTATTGAGTTTTGTACAGTTTATTGACTGGTTCTTTATTCAGTTTTGTACAGTTTATTGACTGTTTCTTTATTGAGTTTTGTACAGTTTATTGACTGGTTCTTTGTTCAGTTTTGTTCTGTTTACTGACTGGTTCTTTATTCATTTTTGTACAGTTTATTGACTGGTTCTTTGTTCAGTTTTGTACAGTTTATTGACTGGTTCTTTATTGAGTTTTGTACAGTTTATTGACTGGTTCTTTATTGAGTTTTGTACAGTTTATAAACTGGTTCTTTATTGAGTTTTGTACAGTTTCTTGACTGGTTCTATATTGAGTTTTGTACAGGTTATTGACTAATTCTTTATTGAGTTTTGTACAGTTTATTGACTGGTTCTTTATTCAGTTTTGTACAGTTTATTGACTGTTTCTTTATTGAGTTTTGTACAGTTTATAGACTGGTTCTTTGTTCAGTTTTGTTCTGTTTATTGACTGGTTCTTTATTGAGTTTTGTACAGTTTATTGACTGGTTCTTTGTTCAGTTTTGTAATGTTTATTGACTGGTTCTTTATTGAGTTTTGTACAGTTTATTGACTTGTTCTTTATTCAGTTCTGTACAGTTTATTGACTGGTTCTTTATTTCGTTTTGTACAGTTTATTGACTGTTTCTTTATTTAGTTTTGTAGAGTTTATTGACTGTTTCTATATTTAGTTTTGTACAGTTTATTGACTGTTTCTTTATTTAGTTTGTGTACAGTTTATTGACTGGTTCTTTATTCAGTTTTGTACAGTTTATTGACTGTTTCTTCATTGAGTTTTGTACAGTTTATTGACTGGTTCTTTGTTCAGTTTTGTATTGTTTATTGACTGGTTCTTTATTCAGTTTTGTACAGTTTATTGACTGGTTCTTTGTTCAGTTTTGTACAGTTTATTGACTGGTTCTTTATTGAGTTTGTGTACAATTTATTTACTGGTTCTTTATTGAATTTTGTAAAGTTTATTGACTGGTTCTTTCTTGAATTTTGTACAGTTTATTGACAGGTTCTTTATTGAGTTTTGTACAGTTTATTGACTGGTTCTTTGTTCAGTTTTGTTCTGTTTATTGACTGGTTCTTTATTGAGTTTTGTACAGTTTATTGACTGGTTCTGTATTGAGTTTGTACAGTTTATTGACTGGTTCTTTATTGAGTTTTGAACAGTTTATTAACTGGTTCTTTATTGAGTTTTGTACAGTTTAATGAATGGTTCTTTATTGAGTTTCTGTACAGTTTATTGACTGGTTCTTTATTGAGTTTTGTACAGTTTATTGAATGGTTCTTTATTCAGTTTTGTACAGTTTATTGACTGTTTCTTTATTTAGTTTTGTACAGTTTATTGACTGTTTCTTTATTTAGTTTTGTACAGTTTATTGACTGGTTCTTTATTTAGTTTTGTACAGTTTATTGACTGGTTCTTTATTGAGTTTTGTACAGTTTATTGACTGGTTCTTTGTTCAGTTTTGTTCTGTTTATTGACTGGTTCTTTATTCAGTTTTGTACAGTTTATTGACTGGTTCTTTATTCAGTTTTGTACAGTTTATTGACTGGTTCTTTATTTAGCTTTGTACAGTTTATTGACTGTTTCTTTTTAGTTTTGTACAGTTTATTGACTGTTTCTATATTGAGTTTTGTACAGTTTTTTGACTGGTTCTTTATTGAGTTTTGTACAGTTTATTGACTGTTTATTTATTGAATTTTGTACAGTTTATTGACTGTTTCTATATTTAGTTTTGTACAGTTTATTGACTGTTTCTTTATTTAGTTTGTGTACAGTTTATTGACTGGTTCTTTATTCAGTTTTGTACAGTTTATTGACTGTTTCTTCATTAAGTTTTGTACAGTTTATTGACTGGTTCTTTGTTCAGTTTTGTACTGTTTATTGACTGGTTCTTTATTCAGTTTTGTACAGTTTATTGACTGGTTCTTTGTTCAGTTTTGTACAGTTTATTGACTGGTTCTTTATTGAGTTTGTGTACAATTTATTTACTGGTTCTTTATTGAATTTTGTACAGTTTATTGACTGGTTCTTTCTTGAATTTTGTACAGTTTATTGACAGGTTCTTTATTGAGTTTTGTACAGTTTATTGACTGGTTCTTTGTTCAGTTTTGTTCTGTTTATTGACTGGTTCTTTATTGAGTTTTGTACAGTTTATTGACTGGTTCTGTATTGAGTTTGTACAGTTTATTGACTGGTTCTTTATTGAGTTTTGAACAGTTTATTAACTGGTTCTTTATTGAGTTTTGTACAGTTTAATGAATGGTTCTTTATTGAGTTTCTGTACAGTTTATTGACTGGTTCTTTATTGAGTTTTGTACAGTTTATTGAATGGTTCTTTATTCAGTTTTGTACAGTTTATTGACTGTTTCTTTATTTAGTTTTGTACAGTTTATTGACTGTTTCTTTATTTAGTTTTGTACAGTTTATTGACTGGTTCTTTATTGAGTTTTGTACAGTTTATTGACTGGTTCTTTATTGAGTTTTGTACAGTTTATTGACTGGTTCTTTGTTCAGTTTTGTTCTGTTTATTGACTGGTTCTTTATTCAGTTTTGTACAGTTTATTGACTGGTTCTTTATTCAGTTTTGTACAGTTTATTGACTGGTTCTTTATTTAGCTTTGTACAGTTTATTGACTGTTTCTTTTTAGTTTTGTACAGTTTATTGACTGTTTCTATATTGAGTTTTGTACAGTTTTTTGACTGGTTCTTTATTGAGTTTTGTACAGTTTATTGACTGTTTATTTATTGAATTTTGTACAGTTTATTGACTGTTTCTATATTTAGCTTTTTACAGTTTATTGACTGTTTCTTTATTTAGTTTTGTACAGTTTATTGACTGTTTCTTTATTTAGTTTGTCTACAATTTATTGACTGGTTCTTTATTTAGTTTTGTACAGTTTATTGACTGTTTCTTTATTTAGTTTTGTACAGTTTATTGACTGCTTCTTTATTTAGTTTTGTACAGTTTATTGACTGTTTCTTTATTTAGTTTTGTACAGTTTATTGGCGGTTTCTTAATAAAGTTTTGTACAGTTTATTGACTGGTTCTTTATTGAGTTTTGTACAGTTTCTTGACTGGTTCTTTATTGAGTTTTGTACAGTTTATTGACTGGTTCTTTGTTCAGTTTTGTTCTGTTTATTGACTGGTTCTTATTGAGTTTTGTACAGTTTAGTGACTGGTTCTTTATTCAGTTTTGTACAGTTTATTGACTGGTTCTTTATTTAGTTTTGTACAGTTATTGACTGTTTCTTTTTAGTTTTGTACAGTTTATTGACTGTTTCTATATTGAGTTTTGTACAGTTTTTTGACTGGTTCTTTATTGAGTTTTGTACAGTTTATTGACTGTTTCTTTATAGAGTTTCGTACAGTTTATTGACTGTTTCTTTATTTAGTTTTATACAGTTTATTGACTGGTTCTTTCTTTAGTTTTGTACAGTTTATTGACTGGTTCTTTATTCAGTTTTGTAATGTTTATTGACTGGTTCTTTATTGAGTTTTGTACAGTTTATTGACTGGTTTTTTATTGAGTTTTGTACAGTTTATTGACTGGTTCTTTATTGAGTTTTGTACAGTTTATTGACTAATTCTTTATTGAGTTTTGTACAGTTTATTGACTGGTTCTTTATTCAGTTTTGTACAGTTTATTGACTGTTTCTTTATTGAGTTTTGTACAGTTTATTGACTGGTTCTTTGTTCAGTTTTGTACAGTTTATTGACTTGTTCTTTATTCAGTTCTGTACAGTTTATTGACTGGTTCTTTATTTAGTTTTGTACAGTTTATTGACTGTTCCTTTATTTAGTTTTGTACAGTTTATTGACTGTTTCTATATTTAGTTTTGTACAGTTTATTGACTGTTTCTTTATTTAGTTTTGTACAGTTTATTGATTGTTTCTTTATTTAGTTTGTGTACAATGTATTGACTGGTTCTTTATTAAGTTTTGTACAGTTTATTGACTGGTTCTTTGTTCAGTTTTGTACAGTTTATTGACTGGTTCTTTGTTCAGTTTTGTACGGTTTATTGACTGGTTCTTTATTGAGTTTTGTACAGTTTATTGACTGGTTCTTTATTGAGTTTTGTACAGTTTATTGACTGTTTGTTTATTTAGTTTTGTACAGTTTATTGACTGGTTCTTTATTTAGTTTTGTACAGTTTATTGACTGGTTCTTTATTGAGTTTTGTACAGTTTATTGACTGGTTCTTTATTGAGTTTTGTACAGTTTATTGACTTGTTCTTTATTCAGTTTTGTACAGTTTATTGACTGTTTCTTTATTGAGTTTTGTACAGTTTATAGACTGGTTCTTTGTTCAGTTTTGTTCTGTTTATTGACTGGTTCTTTATTCATTTTTGTACAGTTTATTGACTGGTTCTTTGTTCAGTTTTGTACAGTTTATTGACTGGTTCTTTATTTAGTTTTGTTCAGTTTATTGACTGTTTCTTTATTTAGTTTTGTAGAGTTTATTGACTGTTTCTATATTGAGTTTTGTACAGTTTATAAACTGGTTCTTTATTGAGTTTTGTACAGTTTCTTGACTGGTTCTATATTCAGTTTAGTACAGTTTATTGACTGGTTCTTTGTTCAGTTTTGTTCTGTTTATTGACTGGTTCTTTATTCATTTTTGTACAGTTTATTGACTGGTTCTTTGTTCAGTTTTGTACAGTTTATTGACTGGTTCTTTATTGAGTTTTGTACAGTTTATTGACTGGTTCCTTATTGAGTTTTGTACAGTTTATAAACTGGTTCTTTATTGAGTTTTGTACAGTTTCTTGACTGGTTCTATATTGAGTTTTGTACAGGTTATTGACTAATTCTTTATTGAGTTTTGTACAGTTTATTGACTGGTTCTTTATTCAGTTTTGTACAGTTTATTGACTGTTTCTTTATTGAGTTTTGTACAGTTTATAGACTGGTTCTTTGTTCAGTTTTGTTCTGTTTATTGACTGGTTCTTTATTCATTTTTGTACAGTTTATTGACTGGTTCTTTGTTCAGTTTTGTACAGTTTATTGACTGGTTCTTTATTTAGTTTTGTACAGTTTATTGACTGTTTCTTTATTTAGTTTTGTAGAGTTTATTGACTGTTTCTATATTGAGTTTTGTTCAGTTTTTTTACTGGTTCTTTATTGAGTTTTGTACAGTTTATTGACTGGTTCTTTGTTCAGTTTTGTACTGTTTATAAACTGGTTCTTTATTGAGTTTTGTACAGTTTCTTGACAGGTTCTATATTGAGTTTTGTACAGTTTATCGACTAATTCTTTATTGAGTTTTTTACAGTTTATTTACTGGTTCTTTATTTAGTTTTGTACAGTTTATTGACTGTTTCTTTATAGAGTTTCGTACAGTTTATTGACTGTTTCTTTATTTAGTTTTATACAGTTTATTGACTGGTTCTTTCTTTAGTTTTGTACAGTTTATTGACTGGTTCTTTATTCAGTTTTGTAATGTTTATTGACTGGTTCTTTATTCAGTTTTGTACAGTTTATTGACTGGTTCTTTATTTAGTTTTGTACAGTTATTGACTGTTTCTTTTTAGTTTTGTACAGTTTATTGACTGTTTCTATATTGATTTGTACAGTTTTTTGACTGGTTCTTTATTGAGTTTTGTACAGTTTATTGACTGTTTCTTTATAGAGTTTCGTACAGTTTATTGACTGTTTCTTTCTTAAGTTTTGTACAGTTTATTGACTGGTTCTTTATTGAGTTTTGTACAGTTTATTGACTGGTTTTTTATTGAGTTTTGTACAGTTTATTGACTGGTTCTTTATTGAGTTTTGTACAGTTTATTGACTAATTCTTTATTGAGTTTTGTACAGTTTATTGACTGGTTCTTTATTCAGTTTTGTACAGTTTATTGACTGTTTCTTTATTGAGTTTTGTACAGTTTATTGACTGGTTCTTTGTTCAGTTTTGTACAGTTTATTGACTTGTTCTCTATTCAGTTCTGTACAGTTTATTGACTGGTTCTTTATTTAGTTTTGTACAGTTTCTTGACTGGTTCTATATTCAGTTTAGTACAGTTTATTGACTAATTCTTTATTGAGTTTTGTACAGTTTATTGACTGGTTCTTTATTCAGTTTTGTACAGTTTATTGACTGTTTCTTTATTGAGTTTTGTACAGTTTATTGACTGGTTCTTTGTTCAGTTTTGTTCTGTTTATTGACTGGTTCTTTATTCATTTTTGTACAGTTTATTGACTGGTTCTTTGTTCAGTTTTGTACAGTTTATTGACTGGTTCTTTATTGAGTTTTGTACAGTTTATTGACTGGTTCTTTATTGAGTTTTGTGCAGTTTAATGAATGGTTCTTTATTGAGTTTCTGTACAGTTTATTGACTGGTTCTTTATTGAGTTTTGTACAGTTTATTGAATGGTTCTTTATTCAGTTTTGTACAGTTTATTGACTGTTTCTTTATTTAGTTTTGTACAGTTTATTGACTGTTTCTTTATTTAGTTTTGTACAGTTTATTGACTGGTTCTTTATTAGTTTTGTACAGTTTATTGACTGGTTCTTTATTGAGTTTTGTACAGTTTATTGACTGGTTCTTTGTTCAGTTTTGTTCTGTTTATTGACTGGTTCTTTATTCAGTTTTGTACAGTTTATTGACTGTTTCTTTATTTAGTTTTGTACAGTTTATTGACTGTTTCTTTATTTAGTTTGTCTACAATTTATTGACTGGTTCTTTATTTAGTTTGTACAGTTTATTGACTGTTTCTTTATTTAGTTTTGCACAGTTTATTGACTGCTTCTTTATTTAGTTTTGTACAGTTTATTGACTGTTTCTTTATTTAGTTTTGTACAGTTTATTGACTGGTTCTTTGTTCAGTTTTGTACAGTTTCTTGACTGGTTCTTTATTGAGTTTGTCTACAATTTATTGACTGGTTCTTTATTTAGTTTTGTACAGTTTATTGGCGGTTTCTTAATAAAGTTTTGTACAGTTTATTGACTGGTTCTTTATTGAGTTTTGTACAGTTTCTTGACTGGTTCTTTATTGAGTTTTGTACAGTTTATTGACTGTTTCTTTATTTAGTTTTGTACAGTTTATTGACTGTTTATTTATTGAATTTTGTACAGTTTATTGACTGTTTCTATATTTAGCTTTGTACAGTTTATTGACTGTTTCTTTATTTAGTTTTGTACAGTTTATTGACTGTTTCTTTATTTAGTTTGTCTACAATTCATTGACTGGTTCTTTATTTAGTTTTGTACAGTTTATTGGCGGTTTCTTAATAAAGTTTTCTACAGTTTATTGACTGGTTCTTTATTGAGTTTTGTACAGTTTCTTGACTGGTTCTTTATTGAGTTTTGTACAGTTTAATGACTGGTTCTTTGTTCAGTTTTGTTCTGTTTATTGACTGGTTCTTTATTTAGTTTTGTACAGTTATTGACTGTTTCTTTTTAGTTTTGTACAGTTTATTGACTGTTTCTATATTGAGTTTTGTACAGTTTTTTGACTGGTTCTTTATTGAGTTTTGTACAGTTTATTGACTGTTTCTTTATAGAGTTTCGTACAGTTTATTGACTGTTTCTTTATTTAGTTTTATACTGTTTATTGACTGGTTCTTTCTATAGTTTTGTACAGTTTATTGACTGGTTCTTTATTCAGTTTTGTAATGTTTATTGACTGGTTCTTTATTGAGTTTTGTACAGTTTATTGACTGGTGTTTTATTGAGTTTTGTACAGTTTATTGACTGGTTCTTTATTGAGTTTTGTACAGTTTATTGACTAATTCTTTATTGAGTTTTGTACAGTTTATTGACTGGTTCTTTATTCAGTTTTGTACAGTTTATTGACTGTTTCTTTATTGAGTTTTGTACAGTTTATTGACTGGTTCTTTGTTCAGTTTTGTACAGTTTATTGACTTGTTCTTTATTCAGTTCTGTACAGTTTATTGACTGGTTCTTTATTTAGTTTTGTACAGTTTATTGACTGTTTCTTTATTTAGTTTTGTACAGTTTATTGACTGTTTCTATATTTAGTTTTGTACAGTTTATTGACTGTTTCTTTATTTAGTTTTGTACAGTTTATTGATTGTTTCTTTATTTAGTTTGTGTACAATTTATTGACTGGTTCTTTATTAAGTTTTGTACAGTTTATTGACTGGTTCTTTGTTCAGTTTTGTACAGTTTATTGACTGGTTCTTTGTTCAGTTTTGTACGGTTTATTGACTGGTTCTTTATTGAGTTTTGTACAGTTTATTGACTGGTTCTTTATTGAGTTTTGTACAGTTTATTGACTGTTTGTTTATTTAGTTTTGTACAGTTTATTGACTGGTTCTTTATTTAGTTTTGTACAGTTTATTGACTGGTTCTTTATTGAGTTTTGTACAGTTTATTGACTGGTTCTTTATTGAGTTTTGTACAGTTTATTGACTTGTTCTTTATTCAGTTTTGTACAGTTTATTGACTGTTTCTTTATTGAGTTTTGTACAGTTTATAGACTGGTTCTTTGTTCAGTTTTGTTCTGTTTATTGACTGGTTCTTTATTCATTTTTGTACAGTTTATTGACTGGTTCTTTGTTCAGTTTTGTACAGTTTATTGACTGGTTCTTTATTTAGTTTTGTACAGTTTATTGACTGTTTCTTTATTTAGTTTTGTAGAGTTTATTGACTGTTTCTATATTGAGTTTTGTACAGTTTATAAACTGGTTCTTTATTGAGTTTTGTACAGTTTCTTGACTGGTTCTATATTCAGTTTAGTACAGTTTATTGACTGGTTCTTTGTTCAGTTTTGTTCTGTTTATTGACTGGTTCTTTATTCATTTTTGTACAGTTTATTGACTGGTTCTTTGTTCAGTTTTGTACAGTTTATTGACTGGTTCTTTATTGAGTTTTGTACAGTTTATTGACTGGTTCCTTATTGAGTTTTGTACAGTTTATAAACTGGTTCTTTATTGAGTTTTGTACAGTTTCTTGACTGGTTCTATATTGAGTTTTGTACAGGTTATTGACTAATTCTTTATTGAGTTTTGTACAGTTTATTGACTGGTTCTTTATTCAGTTTTGTACAGTTTATTGACTGTTTCTTTATTGAGTTTTGTACAGTTTATAGACTGGTTCTTTGTTCAGTTTTGTTCTGTTTATTGACTGGTTCTTTATTCATTTTTGTACAGTTTATTGACTGGTTCTTTGTTCAGTTTTGTACAGTTTATTGACTGGTTCTTTATTTAGTTTTGTACAGTTTATTGACTGTTTCTTTATTTAGTTTTGTAGAGTTTATTGACTGTTTCTATATTGAGTTTTGTTCAGTTTTTTTACTGGTTCTTTATTGAGTTTTGTACAGTTTATTGACTGGTTCTTTGTTCAGTTTTGTACTGTTTATAAACTGGTTCTTTATTGAGTTTTGTACAGTTTCTTGACAGGTTCTATATTGAGTTTTGTACAGTTTATCGACTAATTCTTTATTGAGTTTTTTACAGTTTATTTACTGGTTCTTTATTTAGTTTTGTACAGTTTATTGACTGTTTCTTTATAGAGTTTCGTACAGTTTATTGACTGTTTCTTTATTTAGTTTTATACAGTTTATTGACTGGTTCTTTCTTTAGTTTTGTACAGTTTATTGACTGGTTCTTTATTCAGTTTTGTAATGTTTATTGACTGGTTCTTTATTCAGTTTTGTACAGTTTATTGACTGGTTCTTTATTTAGTTTTGTACAGTTATTGACTGTTTCTTTTTAGTTTTGTACAGTTTATTGACTGTTTCTATATTGATTTGTACAGTTTTTTGACTGGTTCTTTATTGAGTTTTGTACAGTTTATTGACTGTTTCTTTATAGAGTTTCGTACAGTTTATTGACTGTTTCTTTCTTTAGTTTTGTACAGTTTATTGACTGGTTCTTTATTGAGTTTTGTACAGTTTATTGACTGGTTTTTTATTGAGTTTTGTACAGTTTATTGACTGGTTCTTTATTGAGTTTTGTACAGTTTATTGACTAATTCTTTATTGAGTTTTGTACAGTTTATTGACTGGTTCTTTATTCAGTTTTGTACAGTTTATTGACTGTTTCTTTATTGAGTTTTGTACAGTTTATTGACTGGTTCTTTGTTCAGTTTTGTACAGTTTATTGACTTGTTCTTTATTCAGTTCTGTACAGTTTATTGACTGGTTCTTTATTTAGTTTTGTACAGTTTCTTGACTGGTTCTATATTCAGTTTAGTACAGTTTATTGACTAATTCTTTATTGAGTTTTGTACAGTTTATTGACTGGTTCTTTATTCAGTTTTGTACAGTTTATTGACTGTTTCTTTATTGAGTTTTGTACAGTTTATTGACTGGTTCTTTGTTCAGTTTTGTTCTGTTTATTGACTGGTTCTTTATTCATTTTTGTACAGTTTATTGACTGGTTCTTTGTTCAGTTTTGTACAGTTTATTGACTGGTTCTTTATTGAGTTTTGTACAGTTTATTGACTGGTTCTTTATTGAGTTTTGTGCAGTTTAATGAATGGTTCTTTATTGAGTTTCTGTACAGTTTATTGACTGGTTCTTTATTGAGTTTTGTACAGTTTATTGAATGGTTCTTTATTCAGTTTTGTACAGTTTATTGACTGTTTCTTTATTTAGTTTTGTACAGTTTATTGACTGTTTCTTTATTTAGTTTTGTACAGTTTATTGACTGGTTCTTTATTAGTTTTGTACAGTTTATTGACTGGTTCTTTATTGAGTTTTGTACAGTTTATTGACTGGTTCTTTGTTCAGTTTTGTTCTGTTTATTGACTGGTTCTTTATTCAGTTTTGTACAGTTTATTGACTGTTTCTTTATTTAGTTTTGTACAGTTTATTGACTGTTTCTTTATTTAGTTTGTCTACAATTTATTGACTGGTTCTTTATTTAGTTTGTACAGTTTATTGACTGTTTCTTTATTTAGTTTTGCACAGTTTATTGACTGCTTCTTTATTTAGTTTTGTACAGTTTATTGACTGTTTCTTTATTTAGTTTTGTACAGTTTATTGACTGGTTCTTTGTTCAGTTTTGTACAGTTTCTTGACTGGTTCTTTATTGAGTTTGTCTACAATTTATTGACTGGTTCTTTATTTAGTTTTGTACAGTTTATTGGCGGTTTCTTAATAAAGTTTTGTACAGTTTATTGACTGGTTCTTTATTGAGTTTTGTACAGTTTCTTGACTGGTTCTTTATTGAGTTTTGTACAGTTTATTGACTGTTTCTTTATTTAGTTTTGTACAGTTTATTGACTGTTTATTTATTGAGTTTTGTACAGTTTATTGACTGTTTCTATATTTAGCTTTGTACAGTTTATTGACTGTTTCTTTATTTAGTTTTGTACAGTTTATTGACTGTTTCTTTATTTAGTTTGTCTACAATTCATTGACTGGTTCTTTATTTAGTTTTGTACAGTTTATTGGCGGTTTCTTAATAAAGTTTTCTACAGTTTATTGACTGGTTATTTATTGAGTTTTGTACAGTTTCTTGACTGGTTCTTTATTGAGTTTTGTACAGTTTAATGACTGGTTCTTTGTTCAGTTTTGTTCTGTTTATTGACTGGTTCTTTATTTAGTTTTGTACAGTTATTGACTGTTTCTTTTTAGTTTTGTACAGTTTATTGACTGTTTCTATATTGAGTTTTGTACAGTTTTTTGACTGGTTCTTTATTGAGTTTTGTACAGTTTATTGACTGTTTCTTTATAGAGTTTCGTACAGTTTATTGACTGTTTCTTTATTTAGTTTTATACTGTTTATTGACTGGTTCTTTCTATAGTTTTGTACAGTTTATTGACTGGTTCTTTATTCAGTTTTGTAATGTTTATTGACTGGTTCTTTATTGAGTTTTGTACAGTTTATTGACTGGTTTTTTATTGAGTTTTGTACAGTTTATTGACTGGTTCTTTATTGAGTTTTGTACAGTTTATTGACTAATTCTTTATTGAGTTTTGTACAGTTTATTGACTGGTTCTTTATTCAGTTTTGTACAGTTTATTGACTGTTTCTTTATTGAGTTTTGTACAGTTTATTGACTGGTTCTTTGTTCAGTTTTGTACAGTTTATTGACTTGTTCTTTATTCAGTTCTGTACAGTTTATTGACTGGTTCTTTATTTAGTTTTGTACAGTTTCTTGACTGGTTCTATATTCAGTTTAGTACAGTTTATTGACTAATTCTTTATTGAGTTTTGTACAGTTTATTGACTGGTTCTTTATTCAGTTTTGTCCAGTTTATTGACTGTTTCTTTATTGAGTTTTGTACAGTTTATTGACTGGTTCTTTATTCATTTTTGTACAGTTTATTGACTGGTTCTTTGTTCAGTTTTGTACAGTTTATTGACTGGTTCTTTATTGAGTTTTGTACAGTTTATTGACTGGTTCTTTATTGAGTTTTGTACAGTTTAATGAATGGTTCTTTATTGAGTTTCTGTACAGTTTATTGACTGGTTCTTTATTGAGTTTTGTACAGTTTATTGAATGGTTCTTTATTCAGTTTTGTACAGTTTATTGACTGTTTCTTTATTTAGTTTTGTACAGTTTATTGACTGTTTCTTTATTTAGTTTTGTACAGTTTATTGACTGGTTCTTTATTTAGTTTTGTACAGTTTATTGACTGGTTCTTTATTGAGTTTTGTACAGTTTATTGACTGGTTCTTTGTTCAGTTTTGTTCTGTTTATTGACTGGTTCTTTATTCAGTTTTGTACAGTTTATTGACTGGTTCTTTATTCAGTTTTGTACAGTTTATTGACTGGTTCTTTATTTAGTTTCTGTACAGTTTATTGACTGTTTCTTTTTAGTTTTGTACAGTTTATTGACTGTTTCTATATTGAGTTTTGTACAGTTTTTTGACTGGTTCTTTATTGAGTTTTGTACAGTTTATTGACTGTTTATTTATTGAATTTTGTACAGTTTATTGACTGTTTCTATATTTAGCTTTGTACAGTTTATTGACTGTTTCTTTATTTAGTTTTGTACAGTTTATTGACTGTTTCTTTATTTAGTTTGTCTACAATTTATTGACTGGTTCTTTATTTAGTTTTGTACAGTTTATTGACTGTTTCTTTATTTAGTTTTGCACAGTTTATTGACTGCTTCTTTATTTAGTTTTGTACAGTTTATTGACTGTTTCTTTATTTAGTTTTGTACAGTTTATTGGCGGTTTCTTAATAAAGTTTTGTACAGTTTATTGACTGGTTCTTTATTGAGTTTTGTACAGTTTCTTGACTGGTTCTTTATTGAGTTTTGTACAGTTTATTGACTGGTTCTTTGTTCAGTTTTGTTCTGTTTATTGACTGGTTCTTTATTTAGTTTTGTACAGTTATTGACTGTTTCTTTTTAGTTTTGTACAGTTTATTGACTGTTTCTATATTGAGTTTTGTACAGTTTTTTGACTGGTTCTTTATTGAGTTTTGTACAGTTTATTGACTGTTTCTTTATAGAGTTTCGTACAGTTTATTGACTGTTTCTTTATTTAGTTTTATACAGTTTATTGACTGATTCTTTCTTTAGTTTTGTACAGTTTATTGACTGGTTCTTTATTCAGTTTTGTAATGTTTATTGACTGGTTCTTTATTGAGTTTTGTACAGTTTATTGACTGGTTTTTTATTGAGTTTTGTACAGTTTATTGACTGGTTCTTTATTGAGTTTTGTACAGTTTATTGACTAATTCTTTATTGAGTTTTGTACAGTTTATTGACTGGTTCTTTATTCAGTTTTGTACAGTTTATTGACTGTTTCTTTATTGAGTTTTGTACAGTTTAATGACTGGTTCTTTGTTCAGTTTTGTACAGTTTATTGACTTGTTCTTTATTCAGTTCTGTACAGTTTATTGACTGGTTCTTTATTTAGTTTTGTACAGTTTCTTGACTGGTTCTATATTCAGTTTAGTACAGTTTATTGACTAATTCTTTATTGAGTTTTGTACAGTTTATTGACTGGTTCTTTATTCAGTTTTGTACAGTTTATTGACTGTTTCTTTATTGAGTTTTGTACAGTTTATTGACTGGTTCTTTGTTCAGTTTTGTTCTGTTTATTGACTGGTTCTTTATTCATTTTTGTACAGTTTATTGACTGGTTCTTTGTTCAGTTTTGTACAGTTTATTGACTGGTTCTTTATTGAGTTTTGTACAGTTTATTGACTGGTTCTTTATTGAGTTTTGTACAGTTTAATGAATGGTTCTTTATTGAGTTTCTGTACAGTTTATTGACTGGTTCTTTATTGAGTTTTGTACAGTTTATTGAATGGTTCTTTATTCAGTTTTGTACAGTCTATTGACTGTTTCTTTATTTAGTTTTGTACAGTTTATTGACTGTTTCTTTATTTAGTTTTGTACAGTTTATTGACTGGTTCTTTATTTAGTTTTGTACAGTTTATTGACTGGTTCTTTATTGAGTTTTGTACAGTTTATTGACTGGTTCTTTGTTCAGTTTTGTTCTGTTTATTGACTGGTTCTTTATTCAGTTTTGTACAGTTTATTGACTGTTTCTATATTGAGTTTTGTACAGTTTTTTGACTGGTTCTTTATTGAGTTTTGTACAGTTTATTGACTGTTTCTTTATAGAGTTTCGTACAGTTTATTGACTGTTTCTTTATTTAGTTTTATACAGTTTATTGACTGTTTCTTTCTTTAGTTTTGTACAGTTTATTGACTGGTTCTTTATTCAGTTTTGTAATGTTTATTGACTGGTTCTTTATTGAGTTTTGTACAGTTTATTGACTGGTTTTTTATTGAGTTTTGTACAGTTTATTGACTGGTTCTTTATTGAGTTTTGTACAGTTTATTGACTAATTCTTTATTGAGTTTTGTACAGTTTATTGACTGGTTCTTTATTTAGTTTTGTACAGTTTATTGATTGTTTCTTTATTTAGTTTGTGTACAATTTATTGACTGGTTCTTTATTAAGTTTTGTACAGTTTATTGACTGGTTCTTTGTTCAGTTTTGTACAGTTTATTGACTGGTTCTTTGTTCAGTTTTGTACGGTTTATTGACTGGTTCTTTATTGAGTTTTGTACAGTTTATTGACTGGTTCTTTATTGAGTTGTGTACAGTTTATTGACTGTTTGTTTATTTAGTTTTGTACAGTTTATTGACTGGTTCTTTATTTAGTTTTGTACAGTTTATTGACTGGTTCTTTATTGAGTTTTGTACAGTTTATTGACTGGTTCTTTATTGAGTTTTGTACAGTTTAATGAATGGTTCTTTATTGAGTTTCTGTACAGTTTATTGACTGGTTCTTTATTGAGTTTTGTACAGTTTATTGAATGGTTCTTTATTCAGTTTTGTACAGTTTATTGACTGTTTCTTTATTTAGTTTTGTACAGTTTATTGACTGTTTCTTCATTTAGTTTTGTACAGTTTATTGACTGGTTCTTTATTTAGTTTTGTACAGTTTATTGACTGGTTCTTTATTGAGTTTTGTACAGTTTATTGACTGGTTCTTTGTTCAGTTTTGTTCTGTTTATTGACTGGTTCTTTATTCAGTTTTGTACAGTTTATTGACTGGTTCTTTATTCAGTTTTGTACAGTTTATTGACTGGTTCTTTATTTAGTTTTGTACAGTTTATTGACTGTTTCTTTTTAGTTTTGTACAGTTTATTGACTGTTTCTATATTGAGTTTTGTACAGTTTTTTGACTGGTTCTTTATTGAGTTTTGTACAGTTTATTGACTGTTTATTTATTGAATTTTGTACAGTTTATTGACTGTTTCTATATTTAGTTTTGTACAGTTTATTGACTGTTTCTTTATTTAGTTTGTCTACAATTTATTGACTGGTTCTTTATTTAGTTTTGTACAGTTTATTGACTGGTTCTTTATTGAGTTTTGTACAGTTTAATGAATGGTTCTTTATTGAGTTTCTGTACAGTTTATTGACTGGTTCTTTATTGAGTTTTGTACAGTTTATTGAATGGTTCTTTATTCAGTTTTGTACAGTTTATTGACTGTTTCTTTATTTAGTTTTGTACAGTTTATTGACTGTTTCTTTATTTAGTTTTGTACAGTTTATTGACTGGTTCTTTATTTAGTTTTGTACAGTTTATTGACTGGTTCTTTATTGAGTTTTGTACAGTTTATTGACTGGTTCTTTGTTCAGTTTTGTTCTGTTTATTGACTGGTTCTTTATTCAGTTTTGTACAGTTTATTGACTGTTTCTATATTGAGTTTTGTACAGTTTTTTGACTGGTTCTTTATTGAGTTTTGTACAGTTTATTGACTGTTTCTTTATAGAGTTTCGTACAGTTTATTGACTGTTTCTTTATTTAGTTTTATACAGTTTATTGACTGTTTCTTTCTTTAGTTTTGTACAGTTTATTGACTGGTTCTTTATTCAGTTTTGTAATGTTTATTGACTGGTTCTTTATTGAGTTTTGTACAGTTTATTGACTGGTTTTTTATTGAGTTTTGTACAGTTTATTGACTGGTTCTTTATTGAGTTTTGTACAGTTTATTGACTAATTCTTTATTGAGTTTTGTACAGTTTATTGACTGGTTCTTTATTCAGTTTTGTACAGTTTATTGACTGTTTCTTCTTCATGAGTTTTGTACAGTTTATTGACTGGTTCTTTGTTCAGTTTTGTACAGTTTATTGACTTGTTCTTTATTCAGTTCTGTACAGTTTATTGACTGGTTCTTTATTCAGTTTTGTACAGTTTATTGACTGTTTTTTATTTAGTTTTGTACAGTTTATTGACTGTTTCTATATTTAGTTTTGTACAGTTTATTGACTGTTTCTTTATTTAGTTTTGTACAGTTTATTGATTGTTTCTTTATTTAGTTTGTGTACAATTTATTGACTGGTTCTTTATTAAGTTTTGTACAGTTTATTGACTGGTTCTTTGTTCAGTTTTGTACAGTTTATTGACTGGTTCTTTGTTCAGTTTTGTACGGTTTATTGACTGGTTCTTTATTGAGTTTTGTACAGTTTATTGACTGGTTCTTTATTGAGTTGTGTACAGTTTATTGACTGTTTGTTTATTTAGTTTTGTACAGTTTATTGACTGGTTCTTTATTTAGTTTTGTACAGTTTATTGACTGGTTCTTTATTGAGTTTTGTACAGTTTATTGACTGGTTCTTTATTGAGTTTTGTACAGTTTAATGAATGGTTCTTTATTGAGTTTCTGTACAGTTTATTGACTGGTTCTTTATTGAGTTTTGTACAGTTTATTGAATGGTTCTTTATTCAGTTTTGTACAGTTTATTGACTGTTTCTTTATTTAGTTTTGTACAGTTTATTGACTGTTTCTTCATTTAGTTTTGTACAGTTTATTGACTGGTTCTTTATTTAGTTTTGTACAGTTTATTGACTGGTTCTTTATTGAGTTTTGTACAGTTTATTGACTTGTTCTTTGTTCAGTTTTGTTCTGTTTATTGACTGGTTCTTTATTCAGTTTTGTACAGTTTATTGACTGGTTCTTTATTCAGTTTTGTACAGTTTATTGACTGGTTCTTTATTTAGTTTTGTACAGTTTATTGACTGTTTCTTTTTAGTTTTGTACAGTTTATTGACTGTTTCTATATTGAGTTTTGTACAGTTTTTTGACTGGTTCTTTATTGAGTTTTGTACAGTTTATTGACTGTTTATTTATTGAATTTTGTACAGTTTATTGACTGTTTCTATATTTAGTTTTGTACAGTTTATTGACTGTTTCTTTATTTAGTTTGTCTACAATTTATTGACTGGTTCTTTATTTAGTTTTTGTACAGTTTATTGACTGTTTCTGTATTTAGTTTTGTACGGTTTATTGACTGCTTCTTTATTTAGTTTTGTACAGTTTATTGACTGTTTCTTTATTTAGTTTTGTACAGTTTATTGGCGGTTTCTTAATAAAGTTTTGTACAGTTTATTGACTGGTTCTTTATTGAGTTTTGTACAGTTTCTTGACTGGTTCTTTATTGAGTTTTGTACAGTTTATTGACTGGTTCTTTGTTCAGTTTTGTTCTGTTTATTGACTGGTTCTTATTGAGTTTTGTACAGTTTATTGACTGGTTCTTTATTCAGTTTTGTACAGTTTATTGACTGGTTCTTTATTTAGTTTTGTACAGTTATTGACTGTTTCTTTTTAGTTTTGTACAGTTTATTGACTGTTTCTATATTGAGTTTTGTACAGTTTTTTGACTGGTTCTTTATTGAGTTTTGTACAGTTTATTGACTGTTTCTTTATAGAGTTTCGTACAGTTTATTGACTGTTTCTTTATTTAGTTTTATACAGTTTATTGACTGGTTCTTTCTTTAGTTTTGTACAGTTTATTGACTGGTTCTTTATTCAGTTTTGTAATGTTTATTGACTGGTTCTTTATTGAGTTTTGTACAGTTTATTGACTGGTTTTTTATTGAGTTTTGTACAGTTTATTGACTGGTTCTTTATTGAGTTTTGTACAGTTTATTGACTAATTCTTTATTGAGTTTTGTACAGTTTATTGACTGGTTCTTTATTCAGTTTTGTACAGTTTATTGACTGGTTCTTTGTTCAGTTTTGTACAGTTTATTGGCTTGTTCTTTATTCAGTTCTGTACAGTATATTGACTGGTTCTTTATTTAGTTTTGTACAGTTTATTGACTGTTTCTTTATTTAGTTTTGTACAGTTTATTGACTGTTTCTATATTTAGTTTTGTACAGTTTATTGACTGTTTCTTTATTTAGTTTTGTACAGTTTATTGATTGTTTCTTTATTTAGTTTGTGTACAATTTATTGACTGGTTCTTTATTAAGTTTTGTACAGTTTATTGACTGGTTCTTTGTTCAGTTTTGTACAGTTTATTGACTGGTTCTTTGTTCAGTTTTGTACGGTTTATTGACTGGTTCTTTATTGAGTTTTGTACAGTTTATTGACTGGTTCTTTATTCAGTTTTGTACAGTTTATTGACTGTTTCTTTATTGAGTTTTGTACAGTTTATAGACTGGTTCTTTGTTCAGTTTTGTTCTGTTTATTGACTGGTTTTTCATTCATTTTTGTACAGTTTATTGACTGGTTCTTTGTTCAGTTTTGTACAGTTTATTGACTGGTTCTTTATTTAGTTTTGTACAGTTTATTGACTGTTTCTTTATTTAGTTTTGTAGAGTTTATTGACTGTTTCTATATTGAGTTTTGTACAGTTTATAAACTGGTTCTTTATTGAGTTTTGTACAGTTTCTTGACTGGTTCTATATTCAGTTTAGTACAGTTTATTGACTAATTCTTTATTGAGTTTTGTACAGTTTATTGACTGGTTCTTTATTCAGTTTTGTACAGTTTATTGACTTTTTCTTTATTGAGTTTTGTACAGTTTATTGACTGGTTCTTTGTTCAGTTTTGTTCTGTTTATTGACTGGTTCTTTATTCATTTTTGTACAGTTTATTGACTGGTTCTTTGTTCAGTTTTGTACAGTTTATTGACTGGTTCTTTATTGAGTTTTGTACAGTTTATTGACTGGTTCTTTATTGAGTTTTGTACAGTTTATAAACTGGTTCTTTATTGAGTTTTGTACAGTTTCTTGACTGGTTCTATATTGAGTTTTGTACAGGTTATTGACTAATTCGTTATTGAGTTTTGTACAGTTTATTGACTGGTTCTTTATTCAGTTTTGTACAGTTTATTGACTGTTTCTTTATTGAGTTTTGTACAGTTTATAGACTGGTTCTTTGTTCAGTTTTGTTCTGTTTATTGACTGGTTCTTTATTCATTTTTGTACAGTTTATTGACTGGTTCTTTGTTCAGTTTTGTACAGTTTATTGACTGTTTCTTTATTTAGTTTTGTACAGTTTATTGACTGTTTCTTTATTTAGTTTTGTAGAGTTCATTGACTGTTTCTATATTGAGTTTTGTTCAGTTTTTTTACTGGTTCTTTATTGAGTTTTGTACAGTTTATTGACTGGTTCTTTGTTCAGTTTTGTACTGTTTATAAACTGGTTCTTTATTGAGTTTTGTACAGTTTCTTGACTGGTTCTTTATTCAGTTTTGTACAGTTTATTGACTGTTTCTTTACTGAGTTTTGTACAGTTTATTGACTGGTTCTTTATTGAGTTTTGTACAGTTTATTGACTGGTTCTTTATTCAGTTTTGTACAGTTTATTGACTGTTTCTTTATTGAGTTTTGTACAGTTTATAGACTGGTTCTTTGTTCAGTTTTGTTCTGTTTATTGACTGGTTTTTTATTCATTTTTGTACAGTTTATTGACTGGTTCTTTGTTCAGTTTTGTACAGTTTATTGACTGGTTCTTTTTTTAGTTTTGTACAGTTTATTGACTGTTTCTTTATTTAGTTTTGTAGAGTTTATTGACTGTTTCTATATTGAGTTTTGTACAGTTTATAAACTGGTTCTTTATTGAGTTTTGTACAGTTTCTTGACTGGTTCTATATTCAGTCTAGTACAGTTTATTGACTAATTCTTTATTGAGTTTTGTACAGTTTATTGACTGGTTCTTTATTCAGTTTTGTACAGTTTATTGACTGTTTCTTTATTGAGTTTTGTACAGTTTATTGACTGGTTCTTTGTTCAGTTTTGTTCTGTTTATTGACTGGTTCTTTATTCATTTTTGTACAGTTTATTGACTGGTTCTTTGTTCAGTTTTGTACAGTTTATTGACTGGTTCTTTATTGAGTTTTGTACAGTTTATTGACTGGTTCTTTATTGAGTTTTGTACAGTTTATAGACTGGTTCTTTGTTCAGTTTTGTTCTGTTTATTGACTGGTTCTTTATTCATTTTTGTACAGTTTATTGACTGGTTCTTTGTTCAGTTTTGTACAGTTTATTGACTGGTTCTTTATTTAGTTTTGTACAGTTTATTGACTGTTTCTTTATTTAGTTTTGTAGAGTTCATTGACTGTTTCTATATTGAGTTTTGTTCAGTTTTTTTACTGGTTCTTTATTGAGTTTTGTACAGTTTATTGACTGGTTCTTTGTTCAGTTTTGTACTGTTTATAAACTGGTTCTTTATTGAGTTTTGTACAGTTTATTGACTGGTTCTTTATTCAGTTTTGTACAGTTTATTGACTGTTTCTTTACTGAGTTTTGTACAGTTTATTGACTGGTTCTTTATTGAGTTTTGTACAGTTTATTGACTGGTTCTTTATTCAGTTTTGTACAGTTTATTGTCTGGTTCTTTATTGAGTTTTGTACAGTTTATAGACTGGTTCTTTGTTCAGTTTTGTTCTGTTTATTGACTGGTTTTTTATTCATTTTTGTACAGTTTATTGACTGGTTCTTTGTTCAGTTTTGTACAGTTTATTGACTGGTTCTTTTTTTAGTTTTGTACAGTTTATTGACTGTTTCTTTATTTAGTTTTGTAAAGTTTATTGACTGTTTCTATATTGAGTTTTGTACAGTTTATAAACTGGTTCTTTATTGAGTTTTGTACAGTTTCTTGACTGGTTCTATATTCAGTCTAGTACAGTTTATTGACTAATTCTTTATTGAGTTTTGTACAGTTTATTGACTGGTTCTTTATTCAGTTTTGTACAGTTTATTGACTGTTTCTTTATTGAGTTTTGTACAGTTTATTGACTGGTTCTTTGTTCAGTTTTGTTCTGTTTATTGACTGGTTCTTTATTCATTTTTGTACAGTTTATTGACTGGTTCTTTGTTCAGTTTTGTACAGTTTATTGACTGGTTCTTTATTGAGTTTTGTACAGTTTATTGACTGGTTCTTTATTGAGTTTTGTACAGTTTATAAACTGGTTCTTTATTGAGTTTTGTACAGTTTCTTGACTGGTTCTATATTGAGTTTTGTACAGGTTATTGACTAATTCTTTATTGAGTTTTGTACAGTTTATTGACTGGTTCTTTATTCAGTTTTGTACAGTTTATTGACTGTTTCTTTATTGAGTTTTGTACAGTTTATAGACTGGTTCTTTGTTCAGTTTTGTTCTGTTTATTGACTGGTTCTTTATTCATTTTTGTACAGTTTATTGACTGGTTCTTTGTTCAGTTTTGTACAGTTTATTGACTGGTTCTTTATTTAGTTTTGTACAGTTTATTGACTGTTTCTTTATTTAGTTTTGTAGAGTTTATTGACTGTTTCTATATTGAGTTTTGTTCAGTTTTTTTACTGGTTCTTTATTGAGTTTTGTACAGTTTATTGACTGGTTTTTTGTTCAGTTTTGTACTGTTTATAAACTGGTTCTTTATTGAGTTTTGTACAGTTTCTTGACAGGTTCTATATTGAGTTTTGTACAGTTTATTGACTAATTCTTTATTGAGTTTTTTACAGTTTATTGACTGGTTCTTTATTCAGTTTTGTACAGTTTATTGACTGTTTCTTTATAGAGTTTCGTACAGTTTATTGACTGTTTCTTTATTTAGTTTTATACAGTTTATTGACTGGTTCTTTCTTTAGTTTTGTACAGCTTATTGACTGGTTCTTTATTCAGTTTTGTAATGTTTATTGACTGGTTCTTTATTCAGTTTTGTACAGTTTATTGACTGGTTCTTTATTTAGTTTTGTACAGTTATTGACTGTTTCTTTTTAGTTTTGTACAGTTTATTGACTGTTTCTATATTGAGTTTTGTACAGTTTTTTGACTGGTTCTTTATTGAGTTTTGAACAGTTTATTGACTGTTTCTTTATAGAGTTTCGTACAGTTTATTGACTGTTTCTTTATTTAGTTTTATACAGTTTATTGACTGGTTCTTTCTTTAGTTTTGTACAGTTTATTGACTGGTTCTTTATTCAGTTTTGTAATGTTTATTGACTGGTTCTTTATTGAGTTTTGTACAGTTTATTGACTGGTTTTTTATTGAGTTTTGTACAGTTTATTGACTGGTTCTTTATTTAGTTTTGTACAGTTTATTGACTGTTTCTTTATTTAGTTTTGTAGAGTTTATTGACTGTTTCTATTATGAGTTTTGTTCAGTTTTTTTACTGGTTCTTTATTGAGTTTTGTACAGTTTATTGACTGGTTCTTTGTTCAGTTTTGTACTGTTTATAAACTGGTTCTTTATTGAGTTTTGTACAGTTTCTTGACTGGTTCTATATTCAGTCTAGTACAGTTTATTGACTAACTCTTTATTGAGTTTTGTACAGTTTATTGACTGGTTCTTTATTCAGTTTTGTACAGTTTATTGACTGTTTCTTTATTGAGTTTTGTACAGTTTATTGACTGGTTCTTTGTTCAGTTTTGTTCTGTTTATTGACTGGTTCTTTATTCATTTTTGTACAGTTTATTGACTGGTTCTTTGTTCAGTTTTGTACAGTTTATTGACTGGTTCTTTATTGAGTTTTGTACAGTTTATTGACTGGTTCTTTATTGAGTTTTGTACAGTTTATAAACTGGTTCTTTATTGAGTTTTGTACAGTTTCTTGACTGGTTCTATATTGAGTTTTGTACAGGTTATTGACTAATTCTTTATTGAGTTTTGTACAGTTTATTGACTGGTTCTTTATTCAGTTTTGTACAGTTTATTGACTGTTTCTTTATTGAGTTTTGTACAGTTTATAGACTGGTTCTTTGTTCAGTTTTGTTCTGTTTATTGACTGGTTCTTTATTCATTTTTGTACAGTTTATTGACTGGTTCTTTGTTCAGTTTTGTACAGTTTATTGACTGGTTCTTTATTTAGTTTTGTACAGTTTATTGACTGTTTCTTTATTTAGTTTTGTAGAGTTTATTGACTGTTTCTATATTGAGTTTTGTTCAGTTTTTTTACTGGTTCTTTATTGAGTTTTGTACAGTTTATTGACTGGTTTTTTGTTCAGTTTTGTACTGTTTATAAACTGGTTCTTTATTGAGTTTTGTACAGTTTCTTGACAGGTTCTATATTGAGTTTTGTACAGTTTATTGACTAATTCTTTATTGAGTTTTTTACAGTTTATTGACTGGTTCTTTATTCAGTTTTGTACAGTTTATTGACTGTTTCTTTATAGAGTTTCGTACAGTTTATTGACTGGTTCTTTGTTCAGTTTTATACAGTTTATTGACTGGTTCTTTCTTTAGTTTTGTACAGCTTATTGACTGGTTCTTTATTCAGTTTTGTAATGTTTATTGACTGGTTCTTTGTTCAGTTTTGTACAGTTTATTGACTGGTTCTTTATTGAGTTTTGTACAGTTTATTGACTGGTTCTTTATTGAGTTTTGTACAGTTTATAAACTGGTTCTTTATTGAGTTTTGTACAGTTTCTTGACTGGTTCTATATTGAGTTTTGTACAGGTTATTGACTAATTCTTTATTGAGTTTTGTACAGTTTATTGACTGGTTCTTTATTCAGTTTTGTACAGTTTATTGACTGTTTCTTTATTGAGTTTTGTACAGTTTATAGACTGGTTCTTTGTTCAGTTTTGTTCTGTTTATTGACTGGTTCTTTATTCATTTTTGTACAGTTTATTGACTGGTTCTTTGTTCAGTTTTGTACAGTTTATTGACTGGTTCTTTATTTAGTTTTGTACAGTTTATTGACTGTTTCTTTATTTAGTTTTGTAGAGTTTATTGACTGTTTCTATATTGAGTTTTGTTCAGTTTTTTTACTGGTTCTTTATTGAGTTTTGTACAGTTTATTGACTGGTTTTTTGTTCAGTTTTGTACTGTTTATAAACTGGTTCTTTATTGAGTTTTGTACAGTTTCTTGACAGGTTCTATATTGAGTTTTGTACAGTTTATTGACTAATTCTTTATTGAGTTTTTTACAGTTTATTGACTGGTTCTTTATTCAGTTTTGTACAGTTTATTGACTGTTTCTTTATAGAGTTTCGTACAGTTTATTGACTGTTTCTTTATTTAGTTTTATACAGTTTATTGACTGGTTCTTTCTTTAGTTTTGTACAGCTTATTGACTGGTTCTTTATTCAGTTTTGTAATGTTTATTGACTGGTTCTTTATTCAGTTTTGTACAGTTTATTGACTGTTTCTTTATTTAGTTTTGTACAGTTATTGACTGTTTCTTTTTAGTTTTGTACAGTTTATTGACTGTTTCTATATTGAGTTTTGTACAGTTTTTTGACTGGTTCTTTATTGAGTTTTGTACAGTTTATTGACTGTTTCTTTATAGAGTTTCGTACAGTTTATTGACTGTTTCTTTATTTAGTTTTATACAGTTTATTGACTGGTTCTTTCTTTAGTTTTGTACAGTTTATTGACTGGTTCTCTATTCAGTTTTGTAATGTTTATTGACTGGTTCTTTATTGAGTTTTGTACAGTTTATTGACTGGTTTTTTATTGAGTTTTGTACAGTTTATTGACTGGTTCTTTATTTAGTTTTGTACAGTTTATTGACTGTTTCTTAATTTAGTTTTGTAGAGTTTATTGACTGTTTCTATATTGAGTTTTGTTCAGTTTTTTTACTGGTTCTTTATTGAGTTTTGTACAGTTTATTGACTGGTTCTTTGTTCAGTTTTGTACTGTTTATAAACTGGTTCTTTATTGAGTTTTGTACAGTTTCTTGACAGGTTCTATATTGAGTTTTGTACAGTTTTTTTACTAATTCTTTATTGAGTTTTTTACAGTTTATTGACTGGTTCTTTATTCAGTTTTGTACAGTTTATTGACTGTTTCTTTATAGAGTTTCGTACAGTTTATTGACTGTTTCTTTATTTAGTTTTATACAGTTTATTGACTGGTTCTTTCTTTAGTTTTGTACAGTTTATTGACTGGTTCTTTATTCAGTTTTGTAATGTTTATTGACTGGTTCTTTATTCAGTTTTGTACAGTTTATTGACTGGTTCTTTATTTAGTTTTGTACAGTTATTGACTGTTTCTTTTTAGTTTTGTACAGTTTATTGACTGTTTCTATATTGAGTTTTGTACAGTTTTTTGACTGGTTCTTTATTGAGTTTTGTACAGTTTATTGACTGTTTCTTTATAGAGTTTCGTACAGTTTATTGACTGTTTCTTTATTTAGTTTTATACAGTTTATTGACTGGTTCTTTATTCAGTTTTGTAATGTTTATTGACTGGTTCTTTATTGAGTTTTGTACAGTTTATTGACTGGTTCTTTATTCAGTTTTGTACAGTTTATTGACTGTTTCTTTATTGAGTTTTGTACAGTTTATAGACTGGTTCTTTGTTCAGTTTTGTTCTGTTTATTGACTGGTTTTTTATTCATTTTTGTACAGTTTATTGACTGGTTCTTTGTTCAGTTTTGTACAGTTTATTGACTGGTTCTTTATTTAGTTTTGTACAGTTTATTGACTGTTTCTTTATTTAGTTTTGTAGAGTTTATTGACTGTTTCTATATTGAGTTTTGTACAGTTTATAAACTGGTTCTTTATTGAGTTTTGTACAGTTTCTTGACTGGTTCTATATTCAGTTTAGTACAGTTTATTGACTAATTCTTTATTGAGTTTTGTACAGTTTATTGACTGGTTCTTTATTCAGTTTTGTACAGTTTATTGACTGTTTCTTTATTGAGTTTTGTACAGTTTATTGACTGGTTCTTTGTTCAGTTTTGTTCTGTTTATTGACTGGTTCTTTATTCATTTTTGTACAGTTTATTGACTGGTTCTTTGTTCAGTTTTGTACAGTTTATTGACTGGTTCTTTATTGAGTTTTGTACAGTTTATTGACTGGTTCTTTATTGAGTTTTGTACAGTTTATAAACTGGTTCTTTATTGAGTTTTGTACAGTTTCTTGACTGGTTCTATATTGAGTTTTGTACAGGTTATTGACTAATTCTTTATTGAGTTTTGTACAGTTTATTGACTGGTTCTTTATTCAGTTTTGTACAGTTTATTGACTGTTTCTTTATTGAGTTTTGTACAGTTTATAGACTGGTTCTTTGTTCAGTTTTGTTCTGTTTATTGACTGGTTCTTTATTCATTTTTGTACAGTTTATTGACTGGTTCTTTGTTCAGTTTTGTACAGTTTATTGACTGGTTCTTTATTTAGTTTTGTAGAGTTTATTGACTGTTTCTATATTGAGTTTTGTTCAGTTTTTTTACTGGTTCTTTATTGAGTTTTGTACAGTTTATTGACTGGTTCTTTGTTCAGTTTTGTACTGTTTATAAACTGGTTCTTTATTGAGTTTTGTACAGTTTCTTGACAGGTTCTATATTGAGTTTTGTACAGTTTATTGACTAATTCTTTATTGAGTTTTTTACAGTTTATTGACTGGTTCTTTATTCAGTTTTGTACAGTTTATTGACTGTTTCTTTATTTAGTTTTATACAGTTTATTGACTGGTTCTTTCTTTAGTTTTGTACAGTTTATTGACTGGTTCTTTATTCAGTTTTGTAAGGTTTATTGACTGGTTCTTTATTCAGTTTTGTACAGTTTATTGACTGTTTCTTTATTGAGTTTTGTACAGTTTATAGACTGGTTCTTTGTTCAGTTTTGTTCTGTTTATTGACTGGTTCTTTATTCATTTTTGTACAGTTTATTGACTGGTTCTTTGTTCAGTTTTGTACAGTTTATTGACTGGTTCTTTATTTAGTTTTGTAGAGTTTATTGACTGTTTCTATATTGAGTTTTGTTCAGTTTTTTTACTGGTTCTTTATTGAGTTTTGTACAGTTTGTTGACTGGTTCTTTGTTCAGTTTTGTACTGTTTATAAACTGGTTCTTTATTGAGTTTTGTACAGTTTCTTGACAGGTTCTATATTGAGTTTTGTACAGTTTATTGACTAATTCTTTATTGAGTTTTTTACAGTTTATTGACTGGTTCTTTATTTAGTTTTGTACAGTTATTGACTGTTTCTTTTTAGTTTTGTACAGTTTATTGACTGTTTCTATATTGAGTTTTGTACAGTTTTTTGACTGGTTCTTTATTGAGTTTTGTACAGTTTATTGACTGTTTCTTTATAGAGTTTCGTACAGTTTATTGACTGTTTCTTTATTTAGTTTTATACAGTTTATTGACTGGTTCTTTATTCAGTTTTGTAATGTTTATTGACTGGTTCTTTATTGAGTTTTGTACAGTTTATTGACTGGTTCTTTATTCAGTTTTGTACAGTTTATTGACTGTTTCTTTATTGAGTTTTGTACAGTTTATAGACTGGTTCTTTGTTCAGTTTTGTTCTGTTTATTGACTGGTTTTTTATTCATTTTTGTACAGTTTATTGACTGGTTCTTTGTTCAGTTTTGTACAGTTTATTGACTGGTTCTTTATTTAGTTTTGTACAGTTTATTGACTGTTTCTTTATTTAGTTTTGTAGAGTTTATTGACTGTTTCTATATTGAGTTTTGTACAGTTTATAAACTGGTTCTTTATTGAGTTTTGTACAGTTTCTTGACTGGTTCTATATTCAGTTTAGTACAGTTTATTGACTAATTCTTTATTGAGTTTTGTACAGTTTATTGACTGGTTCTTTATTCAGTTTTGTACAGTTTATTGACTGTTTCTTTATTGAGTTTTGTACAGTTTATTGACTGGTTCTTTGTTCAGTTTTGTTCTGTTTATTGACTGGTTCTTTATTCATTTTTGTACAGTTTATTGACTGGTTCTTTGTTCAGTTTTGTACAGTTTATTGACTGGTTCTTTATTGAGTTTTGTACAGTTTATTGACTGGTTCTTTATTGAGTTTTGTACAGTTTATAAACTGGTTCTTTATTGAGTTTTGTACAGTTTCTTGACTGGTTCTATATTGAGTTTTGTACAGGTTATTGACTAATTCTTTATTGAGTTTTGTACAGTTTATTGACTGGTTCTTTATTCAGTTTTGTACAGTTTATTGACTGTTTCTTTATTGAGTTTTGTACAGTTTATAGACTGGTTCTTTGTTCAGTTTTGTTCTGTTTATTGACTGGTTCTTTATTCATTTTTGTACAGTTTATTGACTGGTTCTTTGTTCAGTTTTGTACAGTTTATTGACTGGTTCTTTATTTAGTTTTGTAGAGTTTATTGACTGTTTCTATATTGAGTTTTGTTCAGTTTTTTTACTGGTTCTTTATTGAGTTTTGTACAGTTTATTGACTGGTTCTTTGTTCAGTTTTGTACTGTTTATAAACTGGTTCTTTATTGAGTTTTGTACAGTTTCTTGACAGGTTCTATATTGAGTTTTGTACAGTTTATTGACTGGTTCTTTATTGAGTTTTTTACAGTTTATTGACTGGTTCTTTATTCAGTTTTGTACAGTTTATTGACTGTTTCTTTATTTAGTTTTATACAGTTTATTGACTGGTTCTTTCTTTAGTTTTGTACAGTTTATTGACTGGTTCTTTGTTCAGTTTTGTAAGGTTTATTGACTGGTTCTTTATTCAGTTTTGTACAGTTTATTGACTGTTTCTTTATTGAGTTTTGTACAGTTTATAGACTGGTTCTTTGTTCAGTTTTGTTCTGTTTATTGACTGGTTCTTTATTCATTTTTGTACAGTTTATTGACTGGTTCTTTGTTCAGTTTTGTACAGTTTATTGACTGGTTCTTTATTTAGTTTTGTAGAGTTTATTGACTGTTTCTATATTGAGTTTTGTTCAGTTTTTTTACTGGTTCTTTATTGAGTTTTGTACAGTTTGTTGACTGGTTCTTTGTTCAGTTTTGTACTGTTTATAAACTGGTTCTTTATTGAGTTTTGTACAGTTTCTTGACAGGTTCTATATTGAGTTTTGTACAGTTTATTGACTAATTCTTTATTGAGTTTTTTACAGTTTATTGACTGGTTCTTTATTCAGTTTTGTACAGTTTATTGACTGTTTCTTTATTGAGTTTTGTACAGTTTATAGACTGGTTCTTTGTTCAGTTTTGTTCTGTTTATTGACTGGTTCTTTATTCATTTTTGTACAGTTTATTGACTGGTTCTTTGTTCAGTTTTGTACAGTTTATTGACTGTTTCTTTATTTAGTTTTGTAGAGTTTATTGACTGTTTCTATATTGAGTTTTGTTCAGTTTTTTTACTGGTTCTTTATTGAGTTTTGTACAGTTTATTGACTGGTTCTTTGTTCAGTTTTGTACTGTTTATAAACTGGTTCTTTATTGAGTTTTGTACAGTTTCTTGACAGGTTCTATATTGAGTTTTGTACAGTTTATTGACTAATTCTTTATTGAGTTTTTTACAGTTTATTGACTGGTTCTTTGTTCAGTTTTGTTCTGTTTATTGACTGGTTCTTTATTCATTTTTGTACAGTTTATTGACTGGTTCTTTGTTCAGTTTTGTACAGTTTATTGACTGGTTCTTTATTGAGTTTTGTACAGTTTATTGACTGGTTCTTTATTGAGTTTTGTACAGTTTATAAACTGGTTCTTTATTGAGTTTTGTACAGTTTCTTGACTGGTTCTATATTGAGTTTTGTACAGGTTATTGACTAATTCTTTATTGAGTTTTGTACAGTTTATTGACTGGTTCTTTATTCAGTTTTGTACAGTTTATTGACTGTTTCTTTATTGAGTTTTGTACAGTTTATAGACTGGTTCTTTGTTCAGTTTTGTTCTGTTTATTGACTGGTTCTTTATTCATTTTTGTACAGTTTATTGACTGGTTCTTTGTTCAGTTTTGTACAGTTTATTGACTGGTTCTTTATTTAGTTTTGTAGAGTTTATTGACTGTTTGTATATTGAGTTTTGTTCAGTTTTTTTACTGGTTCTTTATTGAGTTTTGTACAGTTTATTGACTGGTTCTTTGTTCAGTTTTGTACTGTTTATAAACTGGTTCTTTATTGAGTTTTGTACAGTTTCTTGACAGGTTCTATATTGAGTTTTGTACAGTTTATTGACTAATTCTTTATTGAGTTTTTTACAGTTTATTGACTGGTTCTTTATTCAGTTTTGTACAGTTTATTGACTGTTTCTTTATTGAGTTTTGTACAGTTTATAGACTGGTTCTTTGTTCAGTTTTGTTCTGTTTATTGACTGGTTCTTTATTCATTTTTGTACAGTTTATTGACTGGTTCTTTGTTCAGTTTTGTACAGTTTATTGACTGTTTCTTTATTTAGTTTTGTAGAGTTTATTGACTGTTTCTATATTGAGTTTTGTTCAGTTTTTTTACTGGTTCTTTATTGAGTTTTGTACAGTTTATTGACTGGTTCTTTGTTCAGTTTTGTACTGTTTATAAACTGGTTCTTTATTGAGTTTTGTACAGTTTCTTGACAGGTTCTATATTGAGTTTTGTACAGTTTATTGACTAATTCTTTATTGAGTTTTTTACAGTTTATTGACTGGTTCTTTATTCAGTTTTGTACAGTTTATTGACTGTTTCTTTATAGAGTATCGTACAGTTTATTGACTGTTTCTTTATTTAGTTTTATACAGTTTATTGACTGGTTCTTTCTTTAGTTTTGTACAGTTTATTGACTGGTTCTTTATTCAGTTTTGTAAGGTTTATTGACTGGTTCTTTATTCAGTTTTGTACAGTTTATTGACTGTTTCTTTATTGAGTTTTGTACAGTTTATAGACTGGTTCTTTGTTCAGTTTTGTTCTGTTTATTGACTGGTTCTTTATTCATTTTTGTACAGTTTATTGACTGGTTCTTTGTTCAGTTTTGTACAGTTTATTGACTGGTTCTTTATTTAGTTTTGTAGAGTTTATTGACTGTTTCTATATTGAGTTTTGTTCAGTTTTTTTACTGGTTCTTTATTGAGTTTTGTACAGTTTATTGACTGGTTCTTTGTTCAGTTTTGTACTGTTTATAAACTGGTTCTTTATTGAGTTTTGTACAGTTTCTTGACAGGTTCTATATTGAGTTTTGTACAGTTTATTGACTAATTCTTTATTGAGTTTTTTACAGTTTATTGACTGGTTCTTTATTCAGTTTTGTACAGTTTATTGACTGTTTCTTTATTGAGTTTTGTACAGTTTATAGACTGGTTCTTTGTTCAGTTTTGTTCTGTTTATTGACTGGTTCTTTATTCATTTTTGTACAGTTTATTGACTGGTTCTTTGTTCAGTTTTGTACAGTTTATTGACTGTTTCTTTATTTAGTTTTGTAGAGTTTATTGACTGTTTCTATATTGAGTTTTGTTCAGTTTTTTTACTGGTTCTTTATTGAGTTTTGTACAGTTTATTGACTGGTTCTTTGTTCAGTTTTGTACTGTTTATAAACTGGTTCTTTATTGAGTTTTGTACAGTTTCTTGACAGGTTCTATATTGAGTTTTGTACAGTTTATTGACTAATTCTTTATTGAGTTTTTTACAGTTTATTGACTGGTTCTTTATTCAGTTTTGTACAGTTTATTGACTGTTTCTTTATAGAGTTTCGTACAGTTTATTGACTGTTTCTTTATTTAGTTTTATACAGTTTATTGACTGGTTCTTTCTTTAGTTTTGTACAGTTTATTGACTGGTTCTTTATTCAGTTTTGTAAGGTTTATTGACTGGTTCTTTATTCAGTTTTGTACAGTTTATTGACTGGTTCTTTATTTAGTTTTGTACAGTTATTGACTGTTTCTTTTTAGTTTTGTACAGTTTATTGACTGGTTCTTTATTCAGTTTTGTAATGTTTATTGACTGGTTCTTTATTGAGTTTTGTACAGTTTATTGACTGGTTTTTTATTGAGTTTTGTACAGTTTATTGACTGGTTCTTTATTGAGTTTTGTACAGTTTATTGACTAATTCTTTATTGAGTTTTGTACAGTTTATTGACTGGTTCTTTGTTCAGTTTTGTTCTGTTTATTGACTGGTTCTTTATTCATTTTTGTACAGTTTATTGACTGGTTCTTTGTTCAGTTTTGTACAGTTTATTGACTGGTTCTTTATTCAGTTTTGTACAGTTTATTGACTGTTTCTTTATTTAGTTTTGTAGAGTTTATTGACTGTTTCTATATTGAGTTTTGTACAGTTTATAAACTGGTTCTTTATTGAGTTTTGTACAGTTTCTTGACTGGTTCTATATTCAGTTTAGTACAGTTTATTGACTAATTCTTTATTGAGTTTTGTACAGTTTATTGACTGGTTCTTTATTCAGTTTTGTACAGTTTATTGACTGTTTCTTTATTGAGTTTTGTACAGTTTATTGACTGGTTCTTTGTTCAGTTTTGTTCTGTTTATTGACTGGTTCTTTATTCATTTGTGTACAGTTTATTGACTGGTTCTTTGTTCAGTTTTGTACAGTTTATTGACAGGTTCTTTATTGAGTTTTGTACAGTTTATTGACTGGTTCTTTATTGAGTTTTGTACAGTTTATAAACTGGTTCTTTATTGAGTTTTGTACAGTTTCTTGACTGGTTCTATATTGAGTTTTGTACAGGTTATTGACTAATTCTTTATTGAGTTTTGTACAGTTTATTGACTGGTTCTTTATTCAGTTTTGTACAGTTTATTGACTGTTTCTTTATTGAGTTTTGTACAGTTTATAGACTGGTTCTTTGTTCAGTTTTGTTCTGTTTATTGACTGGTTCTTTATTCATTTTTGTACAGTTTATTGACTGGTTCTTTGTTCAGTTTTGTACAGTTTATTGACTGGTTCTTTATTTAGTTTTGTAGAGTTTATTGACTGTTTCTATATTGAGTTTTGTTCAGTTTTTTTACTGGTTCTTTATTGACTTTTGTACAGTTTATTGACTGGTTCTTTGTTCAGTTTTGTACTGTTTATAAACTGGTTCTTTATTGAGTTTTGTACAGTTTCTTGACAGGTTCTATATTGAGTTTTGTACAGTTTATTGACTAATTCTTTATTGAGTTTTTTACAGTTTATTGACTGGTTCTTTATTCAGTTTTGTACAGTTTATTGACTGTTTCTTTATTGAGTTTTGTACAGTTTATTGACTGGTTCTTTGTTCAGTTTTGTTCTGTTTATTGACTGGTTCTTTATTCATTTTTGTACAGTTTATTGACTGGTTCTTTGTTCAGTTTTGTACAGTTTATTGACTGTTTCTTTATTTAGTTTTGTAGAGTTTATTGACTGTTTCTATATTGAGTTTTGTTCAGTTTTTTTACTGGTTCTTTATTGAGTTTTGTACAGTTTATTGACTGGTTCTTTGTTCAGTTTTGTGCTGTTTATAAACTGGTTCTTTATTGAGTTTTGTACAGTTTCTTGACAGGTTCTATATTGAGTTTTGTACAGTTTATTGACTAATTCTTTATTGAGTTTTTTACAGTTTATTGACTGGTTCTTTATTCAGTTTTGTACAGTTTATTGACTGTTTCTTTATAGAGTTTCGTACAGTTTATTGACTGTTTCTTTATTTAGTTTTATACAGTTTATTGACTGGTTCTTTCTTTAGTTTTGTACAGTTTATTGACTGGTTCTTTATTCAGTTTTGTAAGGTTTATTGACTGGTTCTTTATTCAGTTTTGTACAGTTTATTGACTGTTTCTTTATTGAGTTTTGTACAGTTTATAGACTGGTTCTTTGTTCAGTTTTGTTCTGTTTATTGACTGGTTCTTTATTCATTTTTGTACAGTTTATTGACTGGTTCTTTGTTCAGTTTTGTACAGTTTATTGACTGGTTCTTTATTTAGTTTTGTAGAGTTTATTGACTGTTTCTATATTGAGTTTTGTTCAGTTTTTTTACTGGTTCTTTATTGAGTTTTGTACAGTTTATTGACTGGTTCTTTGTTCAGTTTTGTACTGTTTATAAACTGGTTCTTTATTGAGTTTTGTACAGTTTCTTGACAGGTTCTATATTGAGTTTTGTACAGTTTATTGACTAATTCTTTATTGAGTTTTTTACAGTTTATTGACTGGTTCTTTATTCAGTTTTGTACAGTTTATTGACTGTTTCTTTATTGAGTTTTGTACAGTTTATAGACTGGTTCTTTGTTCAGTTTTGTTCTGTTTATTGACTGGTTCTTTATTCATTTTTGTACAGTTTATTGACTGGTTCTTTGTTCAGTTTTGTACAGTTTATTGACTGGTTCTTTATTGAGTTTTGTACAGTTTATTGACTGGTTCTTTATTGAGTTTTGTACAGTTTATAAACTGGTTCTTTATTGAGTTTTGTACAGTTTCTTGACTGGTTCTATATTGAGTTTTGTACAGGTTATTGACTAATTCTTTATTGAGTTTTGTACAGTTTATTGACTGGTTCTTTATTCAGTTTTGTACAGTTTATTGACTGTTTCTTTATTGAGTTTTGTACAGTTTATAGACTGGTTCTTTGTTCAGTTTTGTTCTGTTTATTGACTGGTTCTTTATTCATTTTTGTACAGTTTATTGACTGGTTCTTTGTTCAGTTTTGTACAGTTTATTGACTGGTTCTTTATTTAGTTTTGTAGAGTTTATTGACTGTTTCTATATTGAGTTTTGTTCAGTTTTTTTACTGGTTCTTTATTGACTTTTGTACAGTTTATTGACTGGTTCTTTGTTCAGTTTTGTACTGTTTATAAACTGGTTCTTTATTGAGTTTTGTACAGTTTCTTGACAGGTTCTATATTGAGTTTTGTACAGTTTATTGACTAATTCTTTATTGAGTTTTTTACAGTTTATTGACTGGTTCTTTATTCAGTTTTGTACAGTTTATTGACTGTTTCTTTATTGAGTTTTGTACAGTTTATTGACTGGTTCTTTGTTCAGTTTTGTTCTGTTTATTGACTGGTTCTTTATTCATTTTTGTACAGTTTATTGACTGGTTCTTTGTTCAGTTTTGTACAGTTTATTGACTGTTTCTTTATTTAGTTTTGTAGAGTTTATTGACTGTTTCTATATTGAGTTTTGTTCAGTTTTTTTACTGGTTCTTTATTGAGTTTTGTACAGTTTATTGACTGGTTCTTTGTTCAGTTTTGTGCTGTTTATAAACTGGTTCTTTATTGAGTTTTGTACAGTTTCTTGACAGGTTCTATATTGAGTTTTGTACAGTTTATTGACTAATTCTTTATTGAGTTTTTTACAGTTTATTGACTGGTTCTTTATTCAGTTTTGTACAGTTTATTGACTGTTTCTTTATAGAGTTTCGTACAGTTTATTGACTGTTTCTTTATTTAGTTTTATACAGTTTATTGACTGGTTCTTTCTTTAGTTTTGTACAGTTTATTGACTGGTTCTTTATTCAGTTTTGTAAGGTTTATTGACTGGTTCTTTATTCAGTTTTGTACAGTTTATTGACTGTTTCTTTATTGAGTTTTGTACAGTTTATAGACTGGTTCTTTGTTCAGTTTTGTTCTGTTTATTGACTGGTTCTTTATTCATTTTTGTACAGTTTATTGACTGGTTCTTTGTTCAGTTTTGTACAGTTTTTTGACTGGTTCTTTATTTAGTTTTGTAGAGTTTATTGACTGTTTCTATATTGAGTTTTGTTCAGTTTTTTTACTGGTTCTTTATTGAGTTTTGTACAGTTTATTGACTGGTTCTTTGTTCAGTTTTGTACTGTTTATAAACTGGTTCTTTATTGAGTTTTGTACAGTTTCTTGACAGGTTCTATATTGAGTTTTGTACAGTTTATTGACTAATTCTTTATTGAGTTTTTTACAGTTTATTGACTGGTTCTTTATTCAGTTTTGTACAGTTTATTGACTGTTTCTTTATTGAGTTTTGTACAGTTTATAGACTGGTTCTTTGTTCAGTTTTGTTCTGTTTATTGACTGGTTCTTTATTCATTTTTGTACAGTTTATTGACTGGTTCTTTGTTCAGTTTTGTACAGTTTATTGACTGTTTCTTTATTTAGTTTTGTAGAGTTTATTGACTGTTTCTATATTGAGTTTTATTCAGTTTTTTTACTGGTTCTTTATTGAGTTTTGTACAGTTTATTGACTGGTTCTTTGTTCAGTTTTGTACAGTTTATAAACTGGTTCTTTATTGAGTTTTGTACAGTTTCTTGACAGGTTCTATATTGAGTTTTGTACAGTTTATTGACTAATTCTTTATTGAGTTTTTTACAGTTTATTGACTGGTTCTTTGTTCAGTTTTGTTCTGTTTATTGACTGGTTCTTTATTCATTTTTGTACAGTTTATTGACTGGTTCTTTGTTCAGTTTTGTACAGTTTATTGACTGGTTCTTTATTGAGTTTTGTACAGTTTATTGACTGGTTCTGTATTGAGTTTTGTACAGTTTATTGACTGGTTCTTTCTTTAGTTTTGTACAGTTTATTGACTGGTTCTTTATTCAGTTTTGTAAGGTTTATTGACTGGTTCTTTATTCAGTTTTGTACAGTTTATTGACTGTTTCTTTATTGAGTTTTGTACAGTTTATAGACTGGTTCTTTGTTCAGTTTTGTTCTGTTTATTGACTGGTTCTTTATTCATTTTTGTACAGTTTATTGACTGGTTCTTTGTTCAGTTTTGTACAGTTTATTGACTGGTTCTTTATTTAGTTTTGTAGAGTTTATTGACTGTTTCTATATTGAGTTTTGTTCAGTTTTTTTACTGGTTCTTTATTGAGTTTTGTACAGTTTATTGACTGGTTCTTTGTTCAGTTTTGTACTGTTTATAAACTGGTTCTTTATTGAGTTTTGTACAGTTTCTTGACAGGTTCTATATTGAGTTTTGTACAGTTTATTGACTAATTCTTTATTGAGTTTTTTACAGTTTATTGACTGGTTCTTTATTCAGTTTTGTACAGTTTATTGACTGTTTCTTTATTGAGTTTTGTACAGTTTATAGACTGGTTCTTTGTTCAGTTTTGTTCTGTTTATTGACTGGTTCTTTATTCATTTTTGTACAGTTTATTGACTGGTTCTTTGTTCAGTTTTGTACAGTTTATTGACTGTTTCTTTATTTAGTTTTGTAGAGTTTATTGACTGTTTCTATATTGAGTTTTGTTCAGTTTTTTTACTGGTTCTTTATTGAGTTTTGTACAGTTTATTGACTGGTTCTTTGTTCAGTTTTGTACTGTTTATAAACTGGTTCTTTATTGAGTTTTGTACAGTTTCTTGACAGGTTCTATATTGAGTTTTGTACAGTTTATTGACTAATTCTTTATTGAGTTTTTTACAGTTTATTGACTGGTTCTTTATTCAGTTTTGTACAGTTTATTGACTGTTTCTTTATAGAGTTTCGTACAGTTTATTGACTGTTTCTTTATTTAGTTTTATACAGTTTATTGACTGGTTCTTTCTTTAGTTTTGTACAGTTTATTGACTGGTTCTTTATTCAGTTTTGTAAGGTTTATTGACTGGTTCTTTATTCAGTTTTGTACAGTTTTTTGACTGGTTCTTTATTTAGTTTTGTACAGTTATTGACTGTTTCTTTTTAGTTTTGTACAGTTTATTGACTGGTTCTTTATTCAGTTTTGTAATGTTTATTGACTGGTTCTTTATTGAGTTTTGTACAGTTTATTGACTGGTTCTTTATTTAGTTTTGTACAGTTTATTGACTGTTTCTTTATTTAGTTTTGTAGAGTTTATTGACTGTTTCTATATTGAGTTTTGTACAGTTTATAAACTGGTTCTTTATTGAGTTTTGTACAGTTTCTTGACTGGTTCTATATTCAGTTTAGTACAGTTTATTGACTAATTCTTTATTGAGTTTTGTACAGTTTATTGACTGGTTCTTTATTCAGTTTTGTACAGTTTATTGACTGTTTCTTTATTGAGTTTTGTACAGTTTATTGACTGGTTCTTTGTTCAGTTTTGTTCTGTTTATTGACTGGTTCTTTATTCATTTTTGTACAGTTTATTGACTGGTTCTTTGTTCAGTTTTGTACAGTTTATTGACTGGTTCTTTATTGAGTTTTGTACAGTTTATTGACTGGTTTTTTATTGAGTTTTGTACAGTTTATAAACTGGTTCTTTATTGAGTTTTGTACAGTTTCTTGACTGGTTCTATATTGAGTTTTGTACAGGTTATTGACTAATTCTTTATTGAGTTTTGTACAGTTTATTGACTGGTTCTTTATTCAGTTTTGCACAGTTTATTGACTGTTTCTTTATTGAGTTTTGTACAGTTTATAGACTGGTTCTTTGTTCAGTTTTGTTCTGTTTATTGACTGGTTCTTTATTCATTTTTGTACAGTTTATTGACTGGTTCTTTGTTCAGTTTTGTACAGTTTATTGACTGGTTCTTTATTTAGTTTTGTAGAGTTTATTGACTGTTTCTATATTGAGTTTTGTTCAGTTTTTTTACTGGTTCTTTATTGAGTTTTGTACAGTTTATTGACTGGTTCTTTGTTCAGTTTTGTACTGTTTATAAACTGGTTCTTTATTGAGTTTTGTACAGTTTCTTGACAGGTTCTATATTGAGTTTTGTACAGTTTATTGACTAATTCTTTATTGAGTTTTTTACAGTTTATTGACTGGTTCTTTATTCAGTTTTGTACAGTTTATTGACTGTTTCTTTATTGAGTTTTGTACAGTTTATAGACTGGTTCTTTGTTCAGTTTTGTTCTGTTTATTGACTGGTTCTTTATTCATTTTTGTACAGTTTATTGACTGGTTCTTTGTTCAGTTTTGTACAGTTTATTGACTGTTTCTTTATTTAGTTTTGTAGAGTTTATTGACTGTTTCTATATTGAGTTTTGTTCAGTTTTTTTACTGGTTCTTTATTGAGTTTTGTACAGTTTATTGACTGGTTCTTTGTTCAGTTTTGTACTGTTTATAAACTGGTTCTTTATTGAGTTTTGTACAGTTTCTTGACAGGTTCTATATTGAGTTTTGTACAGTTTATTGACTAATTCTTTATTGAGTTTTTTACAGTTTATTGACTGGTTCTTTATTCAGTTTTGTACAGTTTATTGACTGTTTCTTTATAGAGTTTCGTACAGTTTATTGACTGTTTCTTTATTTAGTTTTATACAGTTTATTGACTGGTTCTTTCTTTAGTTTTGTACAGTTTATTGACTGGTTCTTTATTCAGTTTTGTAAGGTTTATTGACTAGTTCTTTATTCAGTTTTGTACAGTTTATTGACTGTTTCTTTATTGAGTTTTGTACAGTTTATAGACTGGTTCTTTGTTCAGTTTTGTTCTGTTTATTGACTGGTTCTTTATTCATTTTTGTACAGTTTATTGACTGGTTCTTTGTTCAGTTTTGTACAGTTTATTGACTGGTTCTTTATTTAGTTTTGTAGAGTTTATTGACTGTTTCTATATTGAGTTTTGTTCAGTTTTTTTACTGGTTCTTTATTGAGTTTTGTACAGTTTATTGACTGGTTCTTTGTTCAGTTTTGTACTGTTTATAAACTGGTTCTTTATTGAGTTTTGTACAGTTTCTTGACAGGTTCTATATTGAGTTTTGTACAGTTTATTGACTAATTCTTTATTGAGTTTTTTACAGTTTATTGACTGGTTCTTTATTCAGTTTTGTACAGTTTATTGACTGTTTCTTTATTGAGTTTTGTACAGTTTATAGACTGGTTCTTTGTTCAGTTTTGTTCTGTTTATTGACTATTTCTTTATTCATTTTTGTACAGTTTATTGACTGGTTCTTTGTTCAGTTTTGTACAGTTTATTGACTGTTTCTTTATTTAGTTTTGTAGAGTTTATTGACTGTTTCTATATTGAGTTTTATTCAGTTTTTTTACTGGTTCTTTATTGAGTTTTGTACAGTTTATTGACTGGTTCTTTGTTCAGTTTTGTACTGTTTATAAACTGGTTCTTTATTGAGTTTTGTACAGTTTCTTGACAGGTTCTATATTGAGTTTTGTACAGTTTATTGACTAATTCTTTATTGAGTTTTTTACAGTTTATTGACTGGTTCTTTGTTCAGTTTTGTTCTGTTTATTGACTGGTTCTTTATTCATTTTTGTACAGTTTATTGACTGGTTCTTTGTTCAGTTTTGTACAGTTTATTGACTGGTTCTTTATTGAGTTTTGTACAGTTTATTGACTGGTTCTTTATTGAGTTTTGTACAGTTTATAAACTGGTTCTTTATTGAGTTTTGTACAGTTTCTTGACTGGTTCTATATTGAGTTTTGTACAGGTTATTGACTAATTCTTTATTGAGTTTTGTACAGTTTATTGACTGGTTCTTTATTCAGTTTTGTACAGTTTATTGACTGTTTCTTTATTGAGTTTTGTACAGTTTATAGACTGGTTCTTTGTTCAGTTTTGTTCTGTTTATTGACTGGTTCTTTATTCATTTTTGTACAGTTTATTGACTGGTTCTTTGTTCAGTTTTGTACAGTTTATTGACTGGTTCTTTATTTAGTTTTGTAGAGTTTATTGACTGTTTCTATATTGAGTTTTGTTCAGTTTTTTTACTGGTTCTTTTTTGAGTTTTGTACAGTTTATTGACTGGTTCTTTGTTCAGTTTTGTACTGTTTATAAACTGGTTCTTTATTGAGTTTTGTACAGTTTCTTGACAGGTTCTATATTGAGTTTTGTACAGTTTATTGACTAATTCTTTATTGAGTTTTTTACAGTTTATTGACTGGTTCTTTATTCAGTTTTGTACAGTTTATTGACTGTTTCTTTATTGAGTTTTGTACAGTTTATAGACTGGTTCTTTGTTCAGTTTTGTTCTGTTTATTGACTGGTTCTTTATTCATTTTTGTACAGTTTATTGACTGGTTCTTTGTTCAGTTTTGTACAGTTTATTGACTGTTTCTTTATTTAGTTTTGTAGAGTTTATTGACTGTTTCTATATTGAGTTTTGTTCAGTTTTTTTACTGGTTCTTTATTGAGTTTTGTACAGTTTATTGACTGGTTCTTTGTTCAGTTTTGTACTGTTTATAAACTGGTTCTTTATTGAGTTTTGTACAGTTTCTTGACAGGTTCTATATTGAGTTTTGTACAGTTTATTGACTAATTCTTTATTGAGTTTTTTACAGTTTATTGACTGGTTCTTTATTCAGTTTTGTACAGTTTATTGACTGTTTCTTTATAGAGTTTCGTACAGTTTATTGACTGTTTCTTTATTTAGTTTTATACAGTTTATTGACTGGTTCTTTCTTTAGTTTTGTACAGTTTATTGACTGGTTCTTTATTCAGTTTTGTAAGGTTTATTGACTGGTTCTTTATTCAGTTTTGTACAGTTTATTGACTGTTTCTTTATTGAGTTTTGTACAGTTTATAGACTGGTTCTTTGTTCAGTTTTGTTCTGTTTATTGACTGGTTCTTTATTCATTTTTGTACAGTTTATTGACTGGTTCTTTGTTCAGTTTTGTACAGTTTATTGACTGGTTCTTTATTTAGTTTTGTAGAGTTTATTGACTGTTTCTATATTGAGTTTTGTTCAGTTTTTTTACTGGTTCTTTATTGAGTTTTGTACAGTTTATTGACTGGTTCTTTGTTCAGTTTTGTACTGTTTATAAACTGGTTCTTTATTGAGTTTTGTACAGTTTCTTGACAGGTTCTATATTGAGTTTTGTACAGTTTATTGACTAATTCTTTATTGAGTTTTTTACAGTTTATTGACTGGTTCTTTATTCAGTTTTGTACAGTTTATTGACTGTTTCTTTATTGAGTTTTGTACAGTTTATAGACTGGTTCTTTGTTCAGTTTTGTTCTGTTTATTGACTGGTTCTTTATTCATTTTTGTACAGTTTATTGACTGGTTCTTTGTTCAGTTTTGTACAGTTTATTGACTGTTTCTTTATTTAGTTTTGTAGAGTTTATTGACTGTTTCTATATTGAGTTTTGTTCAGTTTTTTTTACTGGTTCTTTATTGAGTTTTGTACAGTTTCTTGACTGGTTCTTTGTTCAGTTTTGTACTGTTTATAAACTGGTTCTTTATTGAGTTTTGTACAGTTTCTTGACAGGTTCTATATTGAGTTTTGTACAGTTTATTGACTAATTCTTTATTGAGTTTTTTACAGTTTATTGACTGGTTCTTTATTCAGTTTTGTACAGTTTATTGACTGTTTCTTTATAGAGTTTCGTACAGTTTATTGACTGTTTCTTTATTTAGTTTTATACAGTTTATTGACTGGTTTTTTCTTTAGTTTTGTACAGTTTATTGACTGGTTCTTTATTCAGTTTTGTAAGGTTTATTGACTGGTTCTTTATTCAGTTTTGTACAGTTTATTGACTGGTTCTTTATTTAGTTTTGTACAGTTATTGACTGTTTCTTTTTAGTTTTGTACAGTTTATTGACTGGTTCTTTATTCAGTTTTGTAATGTTTATTGACTGGTTCTTTATTGAGTTTTGTACAGTTTATTGACTGGTTTTTTATTGAGTTTTGTACAGTTTATTGACTGGTTCTTTATTGAGTTTTGTACAGTTTATTGACTGATTCTTTATTGAGTTTTGTACAGTTTATTGACTGGTTCTTTGTTCAGTTTTGTTCTGTTTATTGACTGGTTTTTTATTCATTTTTGTACAGTTTATTGACTGGTTCTTTGTTCAGTTTTGTACAGTTTATTGACTGGTTCTTTATTTAGTTTTGTACAGTTTATTGACTGTTTCTTTATTTAGTTTTGTAGAGTTTATTGACTGTTTCTATATTGAGTTTTGTACAGTTTATAAACTGGTTCTTTATTGAGTTTTGTACAGTTTCTTGACTGGTTCTATATTCAGTTTAGTACAGTTTATTGACTAATTCTTTATTGAGTTTTGTACAGTTTATTGACTGGTTCTTTATTCAGTTTTGTACAGTTTATTGACTGTTTCTTTATTGAGTTTTGTACAGTTTATTGACTGGTTCTTTGTTCAGTTTTGTTCTGTTTATTGACTGGTTCTTTATTCATTTTTGTACTGTTTATAAACTGGTTCTTTATTGAGTTTTGTACAGTTTCTTGACAGGTTCTATATTGAGTTTTGTACAGTTTATTGACTAATTCTTTATTGAGTTTTTTACAGTTTATTGACTGGTTCTTTATTCAGTTTTGTACAGTTTATTGACTGTTTCTTTATAGAGTTTCGTACAGTTTATTGACTGTTTCTTTATTTAGTTTTATACAGTTTATTGACTGGTTCTTTCTTTAGTTTTGTACAGTTTATTGACTGGTTCTTTATTCAGTTTTGTAAGGTTTATTGACTGGTTCTTTATTCAGTTTTGTACAGTTTATTGACTGTTTCTTTATTGAGTTTTGTACAGTTTATAGACTGGTTCTTTGTTCAGTTTTGTTCTGTTTATTGACTGGTTCTTTATTCATTTTTGTACAGTTTATTGACTGGTTCTTTGTTCAGTTTTGTACAGTTTATTGACTGGTTCTTTATTTAGTTTTGTAGAGTTTATTGACTGTTTCTATATTGAGTTTTGTTCAGTTTTTTTACTGGTTCTTTATTGAGTTTTGTACAGTTTATTGACTGGTTCTTTGTTCAGTTTTGTACTGTTTATAAACTGGTTCTTTATTGAGTTTTGTACAGTTTCTTGACAGGTTCTATATTGAGTTTTGTACAGTTTATTGACTAATTCTTTATTGAGTTTTTTACAGTTTATTGACTGGTTCTTTATTCAGTTTTGTACAGTTTATTGACTGTTTCTTTATTGAGTTTTGTACAGTTTATAGACTGGTTCTTTGTTCAGTTTTGTTCTGTTTATTGACTGGTTCTTTATTCATTTTTGTACAGTTTATTGACTGGTTCTTTGTTCAGTTTTGTACAGTTTATTGACTGTTTCTTTATTTAGTTTTGTAGAGTTTATTGACTGTTTCTATATTGAGTTTTGTTCAGTTTTTTTACTGGTTCTTTATTGAGTTTTGTACAGTTTCTTGACTGGTTCTTTGTTCAGTTTTGTACTGTTTATAAACTGGTTCTTTATTGAGTTTTGTACAGTTTCTTGACAGGTTCTATATTGAGTTTTGTACAGTTTATTGACTAATTCTTTATTGAGTTTTTTACAGTTTATTGACTGGTTCTTTATTCAGTTTTGTACAGTTTATTGACTGTTTCTTTATAGAGTTTCGTACAGTTTATTGACTGTTTCTTTATTTAGTTTTATACAGTTTATTGACTGGTTTTTTCTTTAGTTTTGTACAGTTTATTGACTGGTTCTTTATTCAGTTTTGTAAGGTTTATTGACTGGTTCTTTATTCAGTTTTGTACAGTTTATTGACTGGTTCTTTATTTAGTTTTGTACAGTTATTGACTGTTTCTTTTTAGTTTTGTACAGTTTATTGACTGGTTCTTTATTCAGTTTTGTAATGTTTATTGACTGGTTCTTTATTGAGTTTTGTACAGTTTATTGACTGGTTTTTTATTGAGTTTTGTACAGTTTATTGACTGGTTCTTTATTGAGTTTTGTACAGTTTATTGACTGGTTCTTTATTGAGTTTTGTACAGTTTATTGACTGGTTCTTTGTTCAGTTTTGTTCTGTTTATTGACTGGTTTTTTATTCATTTTTGTACAGTTTATTGACTGGTTCTTTGTTCAGTTTTGTACAGTTTATTGACTGGTTCTTTATTTAGTTTTGTACAGTTTATTGACTGTTTCTTTATTTAGTTTTGTAGAGTTTATTGACTGTTTCTATATTGAGTTTTGTACAGTTTATAAACTGGTTCTTTATTGAGTTTTGTACAGTTTCTTGACTGGTTCTATATTCAGTTTAGTACAGTTTATTGACTAATTCTTTATTGAGTTTTGTACAGTTTATTGACTGGTTCTTTATTCAGTTTTGTACAGTTTATTGACTGTTTCTTTATTGAGTTTTGTACAGTTTATTGACTGGTTCTTTGTTCAGTTTTGTTCTGTTTATTGACTGGTTCTTTATTCATTTTTGTACAGTTTATTGACTGGTTCTTTGTTCAGTTTTGTACAGTTTATTGACTGGTTCTTTATTGAGTTTTGTACAGTTTATTGACTGGTTCTTTATTGAGTTTTGTACAGTTTATAAACTGGTTCTTTATTGAGTTTTGTACAGTTTCTTGACTGGTTCTATATTGAGTTTTGTACAGGTTATTGACTAATTCTTTATTGAGTTTTGTACAGTTTATTGACTGGTTCTTTATTCAGTTTTGTACAGTTTATTGACTGTTTCTTTATTGAGTTTTGTACAGTTTATAGACTGGTTCTTTGTTCAGTTTTGTTCTGTTTATTGACTGGTTCTTTATTCATTTTTGTACAGTTTATTGACTGGTTCTTTGTTCAGTTTTGTACAGTTTATTGACTGGTTCTTTATTTAGTTTTGTAGAGTTTATTGACTGTTTCTATATTGAGTTTTGTTCAGTTTTTTTACTGGTTCTTTATTGAGTTTTGTACAGTTTATTGACTGGTTCTTTGTTCAGTTTTGTACTGTTTATAAACTGGTTCTTTATTGAGTTTTGTACAGTTTCTTGACAGGTTCTATATTGAGTTTTGTACAGTTTATTGACTAATTCTTTATTGAGTTTTTTACAGTTTATTGACTGGTTCTTTATTCAGTTTTGTACAGTTTATTGACTGTTTCTTTATTGAGTTTTGTACAGTTTATAGACTGGTTCTTTGTTCAGTTTTGTTCTGTTTATTGACTGTTTCTTTATTTAGTTTTGTAGAGTTTATTGACTGTTTCTATATTGAGTTTTGTTCAGTTTTTTTACTGGTTCTTTATTGAGTTTTGTACAGTTTATTGACTGGTTCTTTGTTCAGTTTTGTACTGTTTATAAACTGGTTCTTTATTGAGTTTTGTACAGTTTCTTGACAGGTTCTATATTGAGTTTTGTACAGTTTATTGACTAATTCTTTATTGAGTTTTTTACAGTTTATTGACTGGTTCTTTATTCAGTTTTGTACAGTTTATTGACTGTTTCTTTATAGAGTTTCGTACAGTTTATTGACTGTTTCTTTATTTAGTTTTATACAGTTTATTGACTGGTTCTTTCTTTAGTTTTGTACAGTTTATTGACTGGTTCTTTATTCAGTTTTGTAAGGTTTATTGACTGGTTCTTTATTCAGTTTTGTACAGTTTATTGACTGTTTCTTTATTGAGTTTTGTACAGTTTATAGACTGGTTCTTTGTTCAGTTTTGTTCTGTTTATTGACTGGTTCTTTATTCATTTTTGTACAGTTTATTGACTGGTTCTTTGTTCAGTTATGTACAGTTTATTGACTGGTTCTTTATTTAGTTTTGTAGAGTTTATTGACTGTTTCTATATTGAGTTTTGTTCAGTTTTTTTACTGGTTCTTTATTGAGTTTTGTACAGTTTATTGACTGGTTCTTTGTTCAGTTTTGTACTGTTTACAAACTGGTTCTTTATTGAGTTTTTGTACAGTTCTTGACAGGTTCTATATTGAGTTTTGTACAGTTTATTGACTAATTCTTTATTGAGTTTTTTTACAGTTTATTGACTGGTTCTTTATTAGTTTTGTACAGTTTATTGACTGTTTCTTTATTGAGTTTTGTACAGTTTATAGACTGGTTCTTTGTTCAGTTTTGTTCTGTTTATTGACTGGTTCTTTATTCATTTTTGTACAGTTTATTGACTGGTTCTTTGTTCAGTTTTGTACAGTTTATTGACTGTTTCTTTATTTAGTTTTGTAGAGTTTATTGACTGTTTCTATATTGAGTTTTGTTCAGTTTTTTTACTGGTTCTTTATTGAGTTTTGTACAGTTTATTGACTGGTTCTTTGTTCAGTTTTGTACTGTTTATAAACTGGTTCTTTATTGAGTTTTGTACAGTTTCTTGACAGGTTCTATATTGAGTTTTGTACAGTTTATTGACTAATTCTTTATTGAGTTTTTTACAGTTTATTGACTGGTTCTTTGTTCAGTTTTGTTCTGTTTATTGACTGGTTCTTTATTCATTTTTGTACAGTTTATTGACTGGTTCTTTGTTCAGTTTTGTACAGTTTATTGACTGGTTCTTTATTGAGTTTTGTACAGTTTATTGACTGGTTCTTTATTGAGTTTTGTACAGTTTATAAACTGGTTCTTTATTGAGTTTTGTACAGTTTCTTGACTGGTTCTATATTGAGTTTTGTACAGGTTATTGACTAATTCTTTATTGAGTTTTGTACAGTTTATTGACTGGTTCTTTATTCAGTTTTGTACAGTTTATTGACTGTTTCTTTATTGAGTTTTGTACAGTTTATAGACTGGTTCTTTGTTCAGTTTTGTTCTGTTTATTGACTGGTTCTTTATTCATTTTTGTACAGTTTATTGACTGGTTCTTTGTTCAGTTTTGTACAGTTTATTGACTGGTTCTTTATTTAGTTTTGTAGAGTTTATTGACTGTTTCTATATTGAGTTTTGTACAGTTTTTTTTACTGGTTCTTTATTGAGTTTTGTACAGTTTATTGACTGGTTCTTTGTTCAGTTTTGTACTGTTTATAAACTGGTTCTTTATTGAGTTTTGTACAGTTTCTTGACAGGTTCTACATTGAGTTTTGTACAGTTTATTGACTAATTCTTTATTGAGTTTTTTACAGTTTATTGACTGGTTCTTTATTCAGTTTTGTACAGTTTATTGACTGTTTCTTTATTGAGTTTTGTACAGTTTATAGACTGGTTCTTTGTTCAGTTTTGTTCTGTTTATTGACTGGTTCTTTATTCATTTTTGTACAGTTTATTGACTGGTTCTTTGTTCAGTTTTGTACAGTTTATTGACTGTTTCTTTATTTAGTTTTGTAGAGTTTATTGACTGTTTCTATATTGAGTTTTGTTCAGTTTTTTTACTGGTTCTTTATTGAGTTTTGTACAGTTTATTGACTGGTTCTTTGTTCAGTTTTGTACTGTTTATAAACTGGTTCTTTATTGAGTTTTGTACAGTTTCTTGACAGGTTCTATATTGAGTTTTGTACAGTTTATTGACTAATTCTTTATTGAGTTTTTTACAGTTTATTGACTGGTTCTTTATTCAGTTTTGTACAGTTTATTGACTGTTTCTTTATAGAGTTTCGTACAGTTTATTGACTGTTTCTTTATTTAGTTTTATACAGTTTATTGACTGGTTCTTTCTTTAGTTTTGTACAGTTTATTGACTGGTTCTTTATTCAGTTTTGTAAGGTTTATTGACTGGTTCTTTATTCAGTTTTGTACAGTTTATTGACTGTTTCTTTATTGAGTTTTGTACAGTTTATAGACTGGTTCTTTGTTCAGTTTTGTTCTGTTTATTGACTGGTTCTTTATTCATTTTTGTACAGTTTATTGACTGGTTCTTTGTTCAGTTTTGTACAGTTTATTGACTGGTTCTTTATTTAGTTTTGTAGAGTTTATTGACTGTTTCTATATTGAGTTTTGTTCAGTTTTTTTACTGGTTCTTTATTGAGTTTTGTACAGTTTATTGACTGGTTCTTTGTTCAGTTTTGTACTGTTTATAAACTGGTTCTTTATTGAGTTTTGTACAGTTTCTTGACAGGTTCTATATTGAGTTTTGTACAGTTTATTGACTAATTCTTTATTGAGTTTTTTACAGTTTATTGACTGGTTCTTTATTCAGTTTTGTACAGTTTATTGACTGTTTCTTTATTGAGTTTTGTACAGTTTATAGACTGGTTCTTTGTTCAGTTTTGTTCTGTTTATTGACTGGTTCTTTATTCATTTTTGTACAGTTTATTGACTGGTTCTTTGTTCAGTTTTGTACAGTTTATTGACTGTTTCTTTATTTAGTTTTGTAGAGTTTATTGACTGTTTCTATATTGAGTTTTGTTCAGTTTTTTTACTGGTTCTTTATTGAGTTTTGTACAGTTTATTGACTGGTTCTTTGTTCAGTTTTGTACTGTTTATAAACTGGTTCTTTATTGAGTTTTGTACAGTTTCTTGACAGGTTCTATATTGAGTTTTGTGCAGTTTATTGACTAATTCTTTATTGAGTTTTTTACAGTTTATTGACTGGTTCTTTATTCAGTTTTGTACAGTTTATTGACTGTTTCTTTATAGAGTTTCGTACAGTTTATTGACTGTTTCTTTATTTAGTTTTATACAGTTTATTGACTGGTTCTTTCTTTAGTTTTGTACAGTTTATTGACTGGTTCTTTATTCAGTTTTGTAAGGTTTATTGACTGGTTCTTTATTCAGTTTTGTACAGTTTATTGACTGGTTCTTTATTTAGTTTTGTACAGTTATTGACTGTTTCTTTTTAGTTTTGTACAGTTTATTGACTGGTTCTTTATTCAGTTTTGTAATGTTTATTGACTGGTTCTTTATTGAGTTTTGTACAGTTTATTGACTGGTTTTTTATTGAGTTTTGTACAGTTTATTGACTGGTTCTTTATTGAGTTTTGTACAGTTTATTGACTAATTCTTTATTGAGTTTTGTACAGTTTATTGACTGGTTCTTTATTGAGTTTTGTACAGTTTATTGACTGTTTCTTTATTGAGTTTTGTACAGTTTATTGACTGGTTCTTTGTTCAGTTTTGTACAGTTTATTGACTTGTTCTTTATTCAGTTCTGTACAGTTTATTGACTGGTTCTTTATTTAGTTTTGTACAGTTTATTGACTGTTTCTTTATTGAGTTTTGTACAGTTTATAGACTGGTTCTTTGTTCAGTTTTGTTCTGTTTATTGACTGGTTCTTTATTCATTTTTGTACAGTTTATTGACTGGTTCTTTGTTCAGTTTTGTACAGTTTATTGACTGGTTCTTTATTTAGTTTTGTAGAGTTTATTGACTGTTTCTATATTGAGTTTTGTTCAGTTTTTTTACTGGTTCTTTATTGAGTTTTGTACAGTTTATTGACTGGTTCTTTGTTCAGTTTTGTACTGTTTATAAACTGGTTCTTTATTGAGTTTTGTACAGATTCTTGACAGGTTCTATATTGAGTTTTGTACAGTTTATTGACTAATTCTTTATTGAGTTTTTTACAGTTTATTGACTGGTTCTTTATTCAGTTTTGTACAGTTTATTGACTGTTTCTTTATTGAGTTTTGTACAGTTTATAGACTGGTTCTTTGTTCAGTTTTGTTCTGTTTATTGACTGGTTCTTTATTCATTTTTGTACAGTTTATTGACTGGTTCTTTGTTCAGTTTTGTACAGTTTATTGACTGTTTCTTTATTTAGTTTTGTAGAGTTTATTGACTGTTTCTATATTGAGTTTTGTTCAGTTTTTTTACTGGTTTTTTATTGAGTTTTGTACAGTTTATTGACTGGTTCTTTGTTCAGTTTTGTACTGTTTATAAACTGGTTCTTTATTGAGTTTTGTACAGTTTCTTGACAGGTTCTATATTGAGTTTTGTACAGTTTATTGACTAATTCTTTATTGAGTTTTGTACAGTTTATTGACTGGTTCTTTATTCAGTTTTGTACAGTTTATTGACTGTTTCTTTATAGAGTTTCGTACAGTTTATTGACTGTTTCTTTATTTAGTTTTATACAGTTTATTGACTGGTTCTTTCTTTAGTTTTGTACAGTTTATTGACTAGTTCTTTATTCAGTTTTGTAAGGTTTATTGACTGGTTCTTTATTCAGTTTTGTACAGTTTATTGACTGTTTCTTTATTGAGTTTTGTACAGTTTATAGACTGGTTCTTTGTTCAGTTTTGTTCTGTTTATTGACTGGTTCTTTATTCATTTTTGTACAGTTTATTGACTGGTTCTTTGTTCAGTTTTGTACAGTTTATTGACTGGTTCTTTATTTAGTTTTGTAGAGTTTATTGACTGTTTATATATTGAGTTTTGTTCAGTTTTTTTACTGGTTCTTTATTGAGTTTTGTACAGTTTATTGACTGGTTCTTTGTTCAGTTTTGTACTGTTTATAAACTGGTTCTTTATTGAGTTTTGTACAGTTTCTTGACAGGTTCTATATTGAGTTTTGTACAGTTTATTGACTAATTCTTTATTTAGTTTTTTACAGTTTATTGACTGGTTCTTTATTCAGTTTTGTACAGTTTATTGACTGTTTCTTTATTGAGTTTTGTACAGTTTATAAACTGGTTCTTTGTTCAGTTTTGTTCTGTTTATTGACTGGTTCTTTATTCATTTTTGTACAGTTTATTGACTGGTTCTTTGTTCAGTTTTGTACAGTTTATTGACTGTTTCTTTATTTAGTTTTGTAGAGTTTATTGACTGTTTCTATATTGAGTTTTGTTCAGTTTTTTTACTATTTCTTTATTGAGTTTTGTACAGTTTATTGACTGGTTCTTTGTTCAGTTTTGTACTGTTTATAAACTGGTTCTTTATTGAGTTTTGTACAGTTTCTTGACAGGTTCTATATTGAGTTTTGTACAGTTTATTGACTAATTCTTTATTGAGTTTTTTACAGTTTATTGACTGGTTCTTTATTCAGTTTTGTACAGTTTATTGACTGTTTCTTTATAGAGTTTCGTACAGTTTATTGACTGTTTCTTTATTTAGTTTTATACAGTTTATTGACTGGTTCTTTCTTTAGTTTTGTACAGTTTATTGACTGGTTCTTTATTCAGTTTTGTAAAGTTTATTGACTGGTTCTTTATTCAGTTTTGTACAGTTTATTGACTGTTTCTTTATTTAGTTTTGTACAGTTTATTGACTGTTTCTTTTTAGTTTTGTACAGTTTATTGACTGGTTCTTTATTCAGTTTTGTAATGTTTATTGACTGGTTCTTTATTGAGTTTTGTACAGTTTATTGACTGGTTTTTTATTGAGTTTTGTACAGTTTATTGACTGGTTCTTTATTGAGTTTTGTACAGTTTATTGACTAATTCTTTATTGAGTTTTGTACAGTTTATTGACTGGTTCTTTATTCAGTTTTGTACAGTTTATTGACTGTTTCTTTATTGAGTTTTGTACAGTTTATTGACTGGTTCTTTGTTCAGTTTTGTACAGTTTATTGACTTGTTCTTTATTCAGTTCTGTACAGTTTATTGACTGGTTCTTTATTTAGTTTTGTACAGTTTCTTGACTGGTTCTATATTCAGTTTAGTACAGTTTATTGACTAATTCTTTATTGAGTTTTGTACAGTTCATTGACTGGTTCTTTATTCAGTTTTGTACAGTTTATTGACTGTTTCTTTATTGAGTTTTGTACAGTTTATTGACTGGTTCTTTGTTCAGTTTTGTTCTGTTTATTGACTGGTTCTTTATTCATTTTTGTACAGTATTGACTGGTTCTTTGTTCAGTTTTGTACAGTTTATTGACTGGTTCTTTATTGAGTTTTGTACAGTTTATTGACTGGTTCTTTATTGAGTTTTGTACAGTTTATAAACTGGTTCTTTATTGAGTTTTGTACAGTTTCTTGACTGGTTCTATATTGAGTTTTGTACAGGTTATTGACTAATTCTTTATTGAGTTTTGTACAGTTTATTGACTGGTTCTTTATTCAGTTTTGTACAGTTTATTGACTGTTTCTTTATTGAGTTTTGTACAGTTTATAGACTGGTTCTTTGTTCAGTTTTGTTCTGTTTATTGACTGGTTCTTTATTCATTTTTGTACAGTTTATTGACTGGTTCTTTGTTCAGTTTTGTACAGTTTATTGACTGGTTCTTTATTTAGTTTTGTACAGTTTATTCACTGTTTCTTTATTTAGTTTTGTAGAGTTTATTGACTGTTTCTATATTGAGTTTTGTTCAGTTTTTTTACTGGTTCTTTATTGAGTTTTGTACAGTTTATTGACTGGTTCTTTGTTCAGTGTTGTACTGTTTATAAACTGGTTCTTTATTGAGTTTTGTACAGTTTCTTGACAGGTTCTATATTGAGTTTTGTACAGTTTATTGACTAATTCTTTATTGAGTTTTTTACAGTTTATTGACTGGTTCTTTATTCAGTTTTGTACAGTTTATTGACTGTTTCTTTATAGAGTTTCGTACAGTTTATTGACTGTTTCTTTATTTAGTTTTATACAGTTTATTGACTGGTTCTTTCTTTAGTTTTGTACAGTTTATTGACTGGTTCTTTATTCAGTTTTGTAATGTTTATTGACTGGTTCTTTATTCAGTTTTGTACAGTTTATTGACTGGTTCTTTATTTAGTTTTGTACAGTTATTGACTGTTTCTTTTTAGTTTTGTACAGTTTATTGACTGTTTCTATATTGAGTTTTGTACAGTTTTTTGACTGGTTCTTTATTGAGTTTTGTACAGTTTATTGACTGTTTCTTTATAGAGTTTCGTACAGTTTATTGACTGTTTCTTTATTTAGTTTTATACAGTTTATTGACTGGTTCTTTCTTTAGTTTTGTACAGTTTATTGACTGGTTCTTTATTCAGTTTTGTAATGTTTATTGACTGGTTCTTTATTGAGTTTTTACAGTTTATTGACTGGTTTTTTATTGAGTTTTGTACAGTTTATTGACTGGTTCTTTATTGAGTTTTGTACAGTTTATTGACTAATTCTTTATTGAGTTTTGTACAGTTTATTGACTGGTTCTTTATTCAGTTTTGTACAGTTTATTGACTGTTTCTTTATTGAGTTTTGTACAGTTTATTGACTGGTTCTTTGTTCAGTTTTGTACAGTTTATTGACTTGTTCTTTATTCAGTTCTGTACAGTTTATTGACTGGTTCTTTATTTAGTTTTGTACAGTTTATTGACTGTTTCTTTATTTAGTTTTGTACAGTTTATTGACTGTTTCTATATTTAGTTTTGTACAGTTTATTGACTGTTTCTTTATTTAGTTTTGTACAGTTTATTGATTGTTTCTTTATTTAGTTTGTGTACAATTTATTGACTGGTTCTTTATTAAGTTTTGTACAGTTTATTGACTGGTTCTTTGTTCAGTTTTGTACAGTTCATTGACTGGTTCTTTGTTCAGTTTTGTACGGTTTATTGACTGGTTCTTTATTGAGTTTTGTACAGTTTATTGACTTGTTCTTTATTGAGTTTTGTACAGTTTATTGACTGTTTGTTTATTTAGTTTTGTACAGTTTATTGACTGGTTCTTTATTTAGTTTTGTACAGTTTATTGACTGGTTCTTTATTGAGTTTTGTACAGTTTATTGACTGGTTCTTTATTGAGTTTTGTACAGTTTATAAACTGGTTCTTTATTGAGTTTTGTACAGTTTCTTGACTGGTTCTATATTCAGTTTAGTACAGTTTATTGACTAATTCTTTATTGAGTTTTGTACAGTTTATTGACTGGTTCTTTATTCAGTTTTGTACAGTTTATTGACTGTTTCTTTATTGAGTTTTGTACAGTTTATTGACTGGTTCTTTGTTCAGTTTTGTTCTGTTTATTGACTGGTTCTTTATTAATTTTTGTACAGTTTATTGACTGGTTCTTTGTTCAGTTTTGTACAGTTTATTGACTGGTTCTTTATTGAGTTTTGTACAGTTTATTGACTGGTTCTTTATTGAGTTTTGTACAGTTTATAAAGTGGTTCTTTATTGAGTTTTGTACAGTTTCTTGACTGGTTCTATATTGAGTTTTGTACAGGTTATTGACTAATTCTTTATTGAGTTTTGTACAGTTTATTGACTGGTTCTTTATTCAGTTTTGTACAGTTTATTGACTGTTTCTTTATTGAGTTTTGTACAGTTTATAGACTGGTTCTTTGTTCAGTTTTGTTCAGTTTTTTTACTGGTTCTTTATTGAGTTTTGTACAGTTTATTGACTGGTTCTTTGTTCAGTTTTGTACTGTTTATAAACTGGTTCTTTATTGAGTTTTGTACAGTTTCTTGACAGGTTCTATATTGAGTTTTGTACAGTTTATTGACTAATTCTTTATTGAGTTTTTTACAGTTTATTGACTGGTTCTTTATTCAGTTTTGTACAGTTTATTGACTGTTTCTTCATTGAGTTTTGTACAGTTTATTGACTGGTTCTTTGTTCAGTTTTGTTCTGTTTATTGACTGGTTCTTTATTCATTTTTGTACAGTTTATTGACTGGTTCTTTGTTCAGTTTTGTACAGTTTATTGACTGGTTCTTTATTTGGTTTTGTACAGTTTATTGACTGGTTCTTTATTCATTTTTGTACAGTTTATTGACTGGTTCTTTGTTCAGTTTGTATTGTTTATAAACTGGTTCTTTATTGAGTTTTGTACAGTTTCTTGACTGGTTTTATACTGAGTTTTGTACAGTTTATTGACTAATTCTTTATTGAATTTCTGTACAGTTTATTGACTGGTTCTTTATTCAGTTTTGTACATTATATTGACGGTTTCTTTATTGAGTTTTGTACAGTTTATTGCCTGGTTCTTTGTTCAGTTTTGTTCTGTTTATTGACTGGTTCTTTATTCATTTTTGTACAGTTTATTGACTGGTTCTTTGTTCAGTTTTGTACAGTTTATTGACTGGTTCTTTATTTAGTTTTGTACAGTTTATTGACTGTTTCTTTATTTAGTTTTGTAGAGTTTATTGACTGTTTCTATATTGAGTTTTGTACAGTTTTTTTACTGGTTCCTTATTGAGTTTTGTACAGTTTATTGACTGGTTCTTTATTGAGTTTTGTACAGTTTATTGACTAATTCTTTATTGAGTTTTGTACAATTTATTGACTGGTTCTTTATTCAGTTTTGTACAGTTTATTGACTGTTTCTTTATTGAGTTTTGTACAGTTTATTGACTGGTTCTTTGTTCAGTTTTGTACTGTTTATTGACTGGTTCTTTATTGAGTTTTGTACAGTTTATTGACTTGTTCTTTATTCAGTTCTGTACAGTTTATTGACTGGTTCTTTATTTAGTTTTGTACAGTTTATTGACTGTTTCTTTATTTAGTTTTGTAGAGTTTATTGACTGTTTCTATATTTAGTTTTGTACAGTTTATTGACTGTTTCTTTATTTAGTTTGTGTACAGTTTATTGACTGGTTCTTTATTCAGTTTTTGTTCAGTTTATTGACTGTTTCTTTATTGAGTTTTGTACAGTTTATTGACTGGTTCTTTGTTCAGTTTTGTACTGTTTATTGACTGGTTCTTTATTCAGTTTTTTACAGTGTATTGACTGGTTCTTTGTTCAGTTTTGTACAGTTTATTGACTGGTTCTTTATTGAGTTTGTGTACAATTTATTTACTCGTTCTTTATTGAATTTTGTACAGTTTATTGACTGGTTCTTTCTTGAATTTTGTACAGTTTATTGACAGGTTCTGTATTGAGTTTTGTACAGTTTATTGACTGGTTCTTTGTTCAGTTTTGTTCTGTTTATTGACTGGTTCTTTATTCAGTTTTGTACAGTTTATTGACTGGTTCTTTATTCAGTTTTGTAGAGTTTATTGACTGGTTCTTTATTTAGTTTTGTACAGTTTATTGACTGTTTCTTTTTAGTTTTGTACAGTTTTTTGACTGGTTCTTTATTGAGTTTTGTACAGTTTATTGATTGTTTATTTATTGAATTTTGTACAGTTTATTGACTGTTTCTATATTTAGTTTTGTACAGTTCATTGACTGTTTCTTTATTTAGTTTTGTACAGTTTATTGACTGTTTCTTTATTTAGTTTTGTACAGTTTATTGACTGCTTCTTTAGTTAGTTTTGTACAGTTTATTGACTGTTTCTTTATTTAGTTTTGTACAGTTTATTGGCGGTTTCTTTATAAAGTTTTGTACAGTTTATTGACTGGTTCTTTATTGAGTTTTGTACAGTTTCTTGACTGGTTCTTTATTGAGTTTTGTACAGTTTATTGACTGGTTCTTTGTTCAGTTTTGTTCTGTTTATTGACTGGTTCTTATTCAGTTTTGTACAGTTTAGTGACTGGTTCTTTATTCAGTTTTGTACAGTTTATTGACTGGTTCTTTATTTAGTTTTGTACAGTTTATTGACTGTTTCTTTTTAGTTTTGTACAGTTTATTGACTGTTTCTATATTGAGTTTTGCACAGTTTTTTGACTGGTTCTTTATTGAGTTTTGTACAGTTTATTGACTGTTTCTTTATAGAGTTTCGTACAGTTTATTGACTGTTTCTTTATTTAGTTTTATACAGTTTATTGACTGGTTCTTTCTTTAGTTTTGTACAGTTTATTGACTGGTTCTTTATTCAGTTTTGTAATGTTTATTGACTGGTTCTTTATTGAGTTTTGTACAGTTTATTGACTGGTTCTTTATTGACTTTTGTACAGTTTATTGACTGGTTCTTTATTGAGTTTTGTACAGTTTATTGACTAATTCTTTATTGAGTTTTGTACAGTTTATTGACTGGTTCTTTATTCAGCTTTGTTCAGTTTATTGACTGTTTCTTTATTGAGTTTTGTACAGTTTATTGACTGGTTCTTTCTTCAGTTTTGTACTGTTTATTGACTGGTTCTTTTTTCAGTTTTGTACAGTTTATTGACTTGTTCTTTATTCAGTTCTGTACAGTATATTGACTGGTTCTTTATTCAGTTTTGTACAGTTTATTGACTTTTTCTTTATTTAGTTTTGTACAGTTTATTGACTGTTTCTATATTTAGTTTTGTACAGTTTATTGACTGTTTCTTTATTAAGTTTTGTACAGTTTATTGATTGTTTCTTTATTTAGTTTGTGTACAATTTATTGACTGGTTCTTTATTAAGTTTTGTACAGTTTATTGACTGGTTCTTTGTTCAGTTTTGTACAGTTTATTGAATGGTTCTTTGTTCAGTTTTGTACGGTTTATTGACTGGTTCTTTATTGAGTTTTGTACAGTTTATTGACTGGTTCTTTATTGAGTTTTGTACAGTTTTTTTACTGGTTCTTTATTTAGTTTTGTACAGTTTATTGACTGGTTCTTTATTTAGTTTTGTACAGTTTATTGACTGGTTCTTTATTGAGTTTTGTACAGTTTATTGACTGGTTCTTTATTGAGTTTTGTACAGTTTATAAACTGGTTCTTTATTGAGTTTTGTACAGTTTCTTGACTGGTTCTATATTGAGTTTTGTACAGTTTATTGACTAATTCTTTATTGAGTTTTGTACAGTTTATTGACTGGTTCTTTATTCAGTTTTGTACAGTTTATTGACTGTTTCTTTATTGAGTTTTGTACAGTTTATTGACTGGTTCTTTGTTCAGTTTTGTTCTGTTTATTGACTGGTTCTTTATTCATTTTTGTACAGTTTATTGACTGGTTCTTTGTTCAGTTTTGTACAGTTTATTGACTGGTTCTTTATTGAGTTTTGTACAGTTTATTGACTGGTTCTTTATTGAGTTTTGTACATTTTATAAACTGGTTCTTTATTGAGTTTTGTACAGTTTCTTGACTGGTTCTATATTGAGTTTTGTACAGTTTATTGACTAATTCTTTAGTGAGTTTTGTACAGTTTATTGACTGGTTCTTTATTCAGTTTTGTACAGTTTATTGACTGTTTCTTTATTGAGTTTTGTAGTTTATTGACTGGTTCTTTGTTCAGTTTTGTTCTGTTTATTGACTGGTTCTTTATTCATTTTTGTACAGTTTATTGACTGGTTCTTTGTTCAGTTTTGTACAGTTTATTGACTGGTTCTTTATTTAGTTTTGTAGAGTTTATTGACTGTTTCTATATTGAGTTTTGTACAGTTTTTTTACTGGTTCTTTATTTAGTTTTGTACAGTTTATTGACTGGTTCTTTGTTCAGTTTTGTACTGTTTATAAACTGGTTCTTTATTGAGTTTTGTACAGTTTCTTGACTGGTTCTATATTGAGTTTTGTACAGTTTATTGACTAATTCTTTATTGAGTTTCTGTACAGTTTATTGACTGGTTCTTTGTTCAGTTTTGTTCTGTTTATTGACTGGTTCTTTATTCATTTTTGTACAGTTTATTGACTGGTTCTTTGTTCAGTTTTGTACAGTTTATTGACTGGTTCTTTATTGAGTTTTGTACAGTTTATTGACTGGTTCTTTATTGAGTTTTGTACATTTTATAAACTGGTTCTTTATTGAGTTTTGTACAGTTTCTTGACTGGTTCTATATTGAGTTTTGTACAGTTTATTGACTAATTCTTTAGTGAGTTTTGTACAGTTTATTGACTGGTTCTTTGTTCAGTTTTGTACTGTTTATAAACTGGTTCTTTATTGAGTTTTGTACAGTTTCTTGACCGGTTCTATATTGAGTTTTGTACAGTTTATTGACTAATTCTTTATTGAGTTTCTGTACAGTTTATTGACTGGTTCTTTATTCAGTTTTGTACAGTTTATTGACTGTTTCTTTATTGAGTTTTGTACAGTTTATTGCCTGGTTCTTTGTTCAGTTTTGTTCTGTTTATTGACTGGTTCTTTATTCATTTTTGTACAGTTTATTGACTGGTTCTTTGTTCAGTTTTGTACAGTTTATTGATTGTTTCTTTATTTAGTTTTGTAGAGTTTATTGACTGTTTCTATATTGAGTTTTGTAGTTTTTTTACTGGTTCTTTATTGAGTTTTGTAGTTTTTTTACTGGTTCTTTATTGAGTTTTGTACAGTTTTTTTACTGGTTCTTTGTTCAGTTTTATACTGTTTATTGACTGGTTCTTTGTTCAGTTTTGTTCTGTTTATTGACTTGTTCTTTATTCAGTTTTGTACAGTTTATTTAACGGTTCTTTATTGAGTTTCTGTACAGTTTATTGACTGGTTCTTTATTGAGTTTTGTACAGTTTATTGACTGGTTCTTTATTGAGTTTTGTACAGTTTATTGACTGGTTCTTTATTGAGTTTTGTACAGTTTATTGACTAATTCTTTATTGAGTTTTGTACAGTTTATTGACTGGTTCTTTATTCAGTTTTGTACAGTTTATTGACTGGTTCTTTATTGAGTTTTGTACAGTTTATTGACTGGTTCTTTGTTCAGTTTTGTACTGTTTATTGACTTGTTTTTTACTGAGTTTTGTACAGTTTATTGACTTGTTCTTTATTCAGTTCTGTACAGTTTATTGACTGTTTCTTTATTTAGTTTTGTAGAGTTTATTGACTGTTTCTTTATTTAGTTTTGTAGAGTTTATTGACTGTTTCTTTATTTAGTTTGTGTACAGTTTATTGACTGGTTCTTTATTCAGTTTTGTACAGTTTATTGACTGTTTCTTTATTGAGTTTTGTACAGTTTATTGACTGGTTCTTTGTTCAGTTTTGTTCTGTTTATTGACTGGTTCGTTATTCATTTTTGTACAGTTTATTGACTGGTTCTTTGTTCAGTTTTGTACAGTTTATTGACTGGTTCTTTATTGAGTTTCTGTACAGTTTATTGACTGGTTCTTTATTGAGTTTTTTATAGTTTATTGACTGGTTCTTTATTTAGTTTTGTACAGTTTATTGACTGGTTCTTTGTTCAGTTTTGTACAGTTTATTGACTGGTTCTTTGTTCAGTTTTGTACAGTTTATTGACTGGTTCTTTATTGAGTTTTGTACAATTTATTGACTTGTTCTTTATTGAGTTTTCTACATTTTATTGACTGGTTCTTTGTTCAGTTTTGTACTGTTTATTAACTGGTTCTTTATTCAGTTTTGTACAGTTTATTGACTGGTTCTTTATTGAGTTTTGTACAGTTTATTTACTGGTTCTTTATTGAGTTTTGTACAGTTTATAAACTGGTTCTTTATTGAGTTTTGTACAGTTTATAAACTGGTTCTTTATTGAGTTTTGTACAGTTTCTTGACTGGTTCTATATTGAGTTTTGTACAGTTTATTGACTAATTCTTTATTGAGTTTTGTACAGTTTATTGACTGGTTCTTTATTCAGTTTTGTACAGTTTATTGACTGTTTCTTTATTGAGTTTTGTACAGTTTATTGACTGGTTCTTTGTTCAGTTTTGTTCTGTTTATTGACGTGTTCTTTATTCATTTTTGTACAGTTTATTGACTGGTTCTTTGTTCAGTTTTGTACTATTTATTGACTGGTTCTGTATTTAGTTTTGTACAGTTTATTGACTGTTTCTTTATTTAGTTTTGTAGAGTTTATTGACTGTTTCTATATTGAGTTTTGTACAGTTTTTTTACTGGTTCTTTATTGAGTTTTTTACAGTTTATTGACTGGTTCTTTGTTCTGTTTTGTACTGTTTATTGACTGGTTCTTTGTTAAGTTTTGTTCTGTTTATTGACTGGTTTTTTGTTCAGTTTTGTACAGTTTATTGACTGGTTCTTTATTGAGTTTCTGTACAGTTTATTGACTGGTTCTTTATTGAGTTTTGTACAGTTTATTGACTGTTTCTGTATTTAGTTTTGTACAGTTTATTGACTGTTTCTTTTTTTAGTTTTGTACAGTTTTTGGACTGGTTCTTTATTTAGTTTTGTACAGTTTATTGACTGGTTCTTTATTGAGTTTTGTACAGTTTATTGACTGGTTCTTTATTGAGTTTTGTACAGTTTATAAACTGGTTCTTTATTGAGTTTTGTACAGTTTCTTGACTGGTTCTATATTGAGTTTTGTACAGTTTATTGACTAATTCTTTATTGAGTTTTGTACAGTTTATTGACTGGTTCTTTATTCAGTTTTGTACAGTTTATTGACTGTTTCTTTATTGAGTTTTGTACAGTTTATTGACTGGTTCTTTGTTCAGTTTTGTTCTGTTTATTGACTGGTTCTTTATTCATTTTTGTACAGTTTATTGACTGGTTCTTTGTTCAGTTTTGTACAGTTTATTGACTGGTTCTTTGTTCAGTTTTGTACAGTTTATTGACTGGTTCTTTATTGAGTTTTGTACATTTTATAAACTGGTTCTTTATTGAGTTTTGTACAGTTTCTTGACTGGTTCTATATTGAGTTTTGTACAGTTTATTGACTAATTCTTTAGTGAGTTTTGTACAGTTTATTGACTGGTTCTTTATTCAGTTTTGTACAGTTTATTGACTGTTTCTTTATTGAGTTTTGTAGTTTATTGACTGGTTCTTTGTTCAGTTTTGTTCTGTTTATTGACTGGTTCTTTATTCATTTTTGTACAGTTTATTGACTGGTTCTTTGTTCAGTTTTGTACAGTTTATTGACTGGTTCTTTATTTAGTTTTGTAGAGTTTATTGACTGTTTCTATATTGAGTTTTGTACAGTTTTTTTACTGGTTCTTTATTTAGTTTTGTACAGTTTATTGACTGGTTCTTTGTTCAGTTTTGTACTGTTTATAAACTGGTTCTTTATTGAGTTTTGTACAGTTTCTTGACTGGTTCTATATTGAGTTTTGTACAGTTTATTGACTAATTCTTTATTGAGTTTCTGTACAGTTTATTGACTGGTTCTTTGTTCAGTTTTGTTCTGTTTATTGACTGGTTCTTTATTCATTTTTGTACAGTTTATTGACTGGTTCTTTGTTCAGTTTTGTACAGTTTATTGACTGGTTCTTTATTGAGTTTTGTACAGTTTATTGACTGGTTCTTTATTGAGTTTTGTACATTTTATAAACTGGTTCTTTATTGAGTTTTGTACAGTTTCTTGACTGGTTCTATATTGAGTTTTGTACAGTTTATTGACTAATTCTTTAGTGAGTTTTGTACATTTTATTGACTGGTTCTTTATTCAGTTTTGTACAGTTTATTGACTGTTTCTTTATTGAGTTTTGTAGTTTATTGACTGGTTCTTTGTTCAGTTTTGTTCTGTTTATTGACTGGTTCTTTATTCATTTTTTTACAGTTTATTGACTGGTTCTTTGTTCAGTTTTGTACAGTTTATTGACTGGTTCTTTATTTAGTTTTGTAGAGTTTATTGACTGTTTCTATATTGAGTTTTGTACAGTTTTTTTACTGGTTCTTTATTTAGTTTTGTACAGTATATTGACTGGTTCTTTGTTCAGTTTTGTACTGTTTATAAACTGGTTCTTTATTGAGTTTTGTACAGTTTCTTGACCGGTTCTATATTGAGTTTTGTACAGTTTATTGACTAATTCTTTATTGAGTTTCTGTACAGTTTATTGACTGGTTCTTTATTCAGTTTTGTACAGTTTATTGACTGTTTCTTTATTGAGTTTTGTACAGTTTATTGCCTGGTTCTTTGTTCAGTTTTGTTCTGTTTATTGACTGGTTCTTTATTCATTTTTGTACAGTTTATTGACTGGTTCTTTGTTCAGTTTTGTACAGTTTATTGATTGTTTCTTTATTTAGTTTTGTAGAGTTTATTGACTGTTTCTATATTGAGTTTTGTAGTTTTTTTACTGGTTCTTTATTGAGTTTTGTAGTTTTTTTACTGGTTCTTTATTGAGTTTTGTACAGTTTTTTTACTGGTTCTTTGTTCAGTTTTATACTGTTTATTGACTGGTTCTTTGTTCAGTTTTGTTCTGTTTATTGACTTGTTCTTTATTCAGTTTTGTACAGTTTATTTAACGGTTCTTTATTGAGTTTCTGTACAGTTTATTGACTGGTTCTTTATTGAGTTTTGTACAGTTTATTGACTGGTTCTTTATTGAGTTTTGTACAGTTTATTGACTGGTTCTTTATTGAGTTTTGTACAGTTTATTGACTAATTCTTTATTGAGTTTTGTACAGTTTATTGACTGGTTCTTTATTGAGTTTTGTACAGTTTATTGACTGGTTCTTTATTGAGTTTTGTACAGTTTATTGACTGGTTCTTTGTTCAGTTTTGTACTGTTTATTGACTTGTTTTTTACTGAGTTTTGTACAGTTTATTGACTTGTTCTTTATTCAGTTCTGTACAGTTTATTGACTGTTTCTTTATTGAGTTTTGTACAGTTTATTGACTAATTCTTTATTGAGTTTTGTACAGTTTATTGACTGTTTCTTTATTTAGTTTGTGTACAGTTTATTGACTGGTTCTTTATTCAGTTTTGTACAGTTTATTGACTGTTTCTTTATTGAGTTTTGTACAGTTTATTGACTGGTTCTTTGTTCAGTTTTGTTCTGTTTATTGACTGGTTCGTTATTCATTTTTGTACAGTTTATTGACTGGTTCTTTGTTCAGTTTTGTACAGTTTATTGACTGGTTCTTTATTGAGTTTCTGTACAGTTTATTGACTGGTTCTTTATTGAGTTTTTTATAGTTTATTGACTGGTTCTTTATTTAGTTTTGTACAGTTTATTGACTGGTTCTTTGTTCAGTTTTGTACAGTTTATTGACTGGTTCTTTGTTCAGTTTTGTACAGTTTATTGACTGGTTCTTTATTGAGTTTTGTACAATTTATTGACTTGTTCTTTATTGAGTTTTCTACATTTTATTGACTGGTTCTTTGTTCAGTTTTGTACTGTTTATTAACTGGTTCTTTATTCAGTTTTGTACAGTTTATTGACTGGTTCTTTATTGAGTTTTGTACAGTTTATTGACTGGTTCTTTATTGAGTTTTGTACAGTTTATAAACTGGTTCTTTATTGAGTTTTGTACAGTTTATAAACTGGTTCTTTATTGAGTTTTGTACAGTTTCTTGACTGGTTCTATATTGAGTTTTGTACAGTTTATTGACTAATTCTTTATTGAGTTTTGTACAGTTTATTGACTGGTTCTTTATTCAGTTTTGTACAGTTTATTGACTGTTTCTTTATTGAGTTTTGTACAGTTTATTGACTGGTTCTTTGTTCAGTTTTGTTCTGTTTATTGACGTGTTCTTTATTCATTTTTGTACAGTTTATTGACTGGTTCTTTGTTCAGTTTTGTACTATTTATTGACTGGTTCTGTATTTAGTTTTGTACAGTTTATTGACTGTTTCTTTATTTAGTTTTGTAGAGTTTATTGACTGTTTCTATATTGAGTTTTGTACAGTTTTTTTACTGGTTCTTTATTGAGTTTTTTACAGTTTATTGACTGGTTCTTTGTTCTGTTTTGTACTGTTTATTGACTGGTTCTTTGTTAAGTTTTGTTCTGTTTATTGACTGGTTTTTTGTTCAGTTTTGTACAGTTTATTGACTGGTTCTTTATTGAGTTTCTGTACAGTTTATTGACTGGTTCTTTATTGAGTTTTGTACAGTTTATTGACTGTTTCTGTATTTAGTTTTGTACAGTTTATTGACTGTTTCTTTTTTTAGTTTTGTACAGTTTTTGGACTGGTTCTTTATTTAGTTTTGTACAGTTTATTGACTGGTTCTTTATTGAGTTTTGTACAGTTTATTGACTGGTTCTTTATTGAGTTTTGTACAGTTTATAAACTGGTTCTTTATTGAGTTTTGTACAGTTTCTTGACTCGTTCTATATTGAGTTTTGTACAGTTTATTGACTAATTCTTTATTGAGTTTTGTACAGTTTATTGACTGGTTCTTTATTCAGTTTTGTACAGTTTATTGACTGTTTCTTTATTGAGTTTTGTACAGTTTATTGACTGGTTCTTTGTTCAGTTTTGTTCTGTTTATTGACTGGTTCTTTATTCATTTTTGTACAGTTAATTGACTGGTTCTTTGTTCAGTTTTGTACAGTTTATTGACTGGTTCTTTATTGCGTTTTGTACAGTTTATTGACTGGTTCTTTATTGAGTTTTGTACAGTTTATAAACTGGTTCTTTATTGAGTTTTGTACAGTTTCTTGACTCGTTCTATATTGAGTTTTGTACAGTTTATTGACTAATTCTTTATTGAGTTTTGTACAGTTTATTGACTGGTTCTTTATTCAGTTTTGTACAGTTTATTGACTGTTTCTTTATTGAGTTTTGTAGTTTATTGACTGGTTCTTTATTCAGTTTTGTTCTGTTTATTGACTGGTTCTTTATTCATTTTTGTACAGTTTATTGACTGGTTCTTTGTTCAGTTTTGTACAGTTTATTGACTGGTTCTTTATTTGGTTTTGTACAGTTTATTGACTGTTTCTTTATTTAGTTTTGTAGAGTTTATTGACTGTTTCTATATTGAGTTTTGTACAGTTTTTTTTACTGGTTCTTTATTTAGTTTTGTACAGTTTATTGACTGGTTCTTTGTTCAGTTTTGTACTGTTTATAAACTGGTTCTTTATTGAGTTTTGTACAGTTTCTTGACCGGTTCTATATTGAGTTTTGTACAGTTTATTGACTAATTCTTTATTGAGTTTCTGTACAGTTTATTGACTGGTTCTTTATTCAGTTTTGTACAGTTTATTGACTGTTTCTTTATTGAGTTTTGTACAGTTTATTGCCTGGTTCTTTGTTCAGTTTTGTTCTGTTTATTGACTGGTTCTTTATTCATTTTTGTACAGTTTATTGACTGGTTCTTTGTTCAGTTTTGTACAGTTTATTTACTGTTTCTTTATTTAGTTTTGTAGAGTTTATTGACTGTTTCTATATTGAGTTTTGTAGTTTTTTTACTGGTTCTTTATTGAGTTTTGTAGTTTTTTTACTGGTTCTTTATTGAGTTTTGTACAGTTTTTTTACTGGTTCTTTGTTCAGTTTTATACTGTTTATTGACTGGTTCTTTGTTCAGTTTTGTTCTGTTCATTGACTGGTTCTTTATTCAGTTTTGTACAGTTTATTGACTGGTTCTTTATTGAGTTTCTGTACAGTTTATTGACTGGTTCTTTATTGAGTTTTGTACAGTTTATTGACTGGTTCTTTATTGAGTTTTGTACAGTTTATTGACTGGTTCTTTATTGAGTTTTGTACAGTTTATTGACTAATTCTTTATTGAGTTTTGTACAGTTTATTGACTGGTTCTTTATTCAGTTTTGTGCAGTTTATCGACTGGTTCTTTATTGAGTTTTGTACAGTTTATTGACTGGTTCTTTGTTCAGTTTTGTACTGTTTATTGACTTGTTCTTTATTGAGTTTTGTACAGTTTATTGACTTGTTCTTTATTCAGTTCTGTACAGTTTATTGACTGTTTCTTTATTTAGTTTTGTAGAGTTTATTGACTGTTTCTTTATTTAGTTTGTGTACAGTTTATTGACTGGTTCTTTATTCAGTTTTGTACAGTTTATTGACTGTTTCTTTATTGAGTTTTGTACAGTTTATTGACTGGTTCTTTGTTCAGTTTTGTTCTGTTTATTGACTGGTTCGTTATTCATTTTTGTACAGTTTATTGACTGGTTCTTTGTTCAGTTTTGTACAGTTTATTGACTGGTTCTTTATTGAGTTTTGTACAGTTTATTGACTGGTTCTTTATTGAGTTTTTTATAGTTTATTGACTGGTTCTTTATTTAGTTTTGTACAGTTTATTGACTGGTTCTTTGTTCAGTTTTGTACAGTTTACTGACTGGTTCTTTGTTCAGTTTTGTACAGTTTATTGACTGGTTCTTTATTGAGTTTTGTACAATTTATTGACTTGTTCTTTATTGAGTTTTCTACATTTTATTGACTGGTTCTTTGTTCAGTTTTGTACTGTTTATTAACTGGTTCTTTATTCAGTTTTGTACAGTTTATTGACTGGGTCTTTATTGAGTTTTGTACAGTTTATTGACTGGTTCTTTATTGAGTTTTGTACAGTTTATAAACTGGTTCTTTATTGAGTTTTGTACAGTTTATAAACTGGTTCTTTATTGAGTTTTGTACAGTTTCTTGACTGGTTCTATATTGAGTTTTGTACAGTTTATTGACTAATTCTTTATTGAGTTTTGTACAGTTTATTGACTGGTTCTTTATTCAGTTTTGTACAGTTTATTGACTGTTTCTTTATTGAGTTTTGTACAGTTTATTGACTGGTTCTTTGTTCAGTTTTGTTCTGTTTATTGACGTGTTCTTTATTCATTTTTGTACAGTTTATTGACTGGTTCTTTGTTCAGTTTTGTACAGTTTATTGACTGGTTCTTTATTTAGTTTTGTAGAGTTTATTGACTGTTTCTATATTGAGTTTTGTACAGTTTTTTTTTACTGGTTCTTTATTGAGTTTTTTACAGTTTATTGACTGGTTCTTTGTTCTGTTTTGTACTGTTTATTGACTGGTTCTTTGTTAAGTTTTGTTCTGTTTATTGACTGGTTCTTTGTTCAGTTTTGTACAGTTTATTGACTGGTTCTTTATTGAGTTTTGTACAGTTTATTGACTGGTTCTTTATTGAGTTTTGTACAGTTTATTGACTAATTCTTTATTGAGTTTTGTACAGTTTATTGACTGGTTCTTTATTCAGTTTTGTACAGTTTATTGACTGGTTCTTTATTGAGTTTTGTAGAGTTTATTGACTGTTTCTTTATTTAGTTTTGTAGAGTTTATTGACTGTTTCTTTATTTAGTTTGTGTGCAGTTTATTGACTGGTTCTTTATTCAGTTTTGTACAGTTTATTGACTGTTTCTTTATTGAGTTTTGTACAGTTTATTGACTGGTTCTTTGTTGAGTTTCTGTACAGTTTATTGACTGGTTCTTTATTGAGTTTTTTATAGTTTATTGACTGGTTCTTTATTTAGTTTTGTACAGTTTATTGACTGGTTCTTTGTTTAGTTTTGTACAGTTTATTGACTGGTTCTTTGTTAAGTTTTGTACAGTTTATTGACTGGTTCTTTATTGAGTTTTGTACAATTTATTGACTTGTTCTTTATTGAGTTTTCTACATTTTATTGACTGGTTCTTTGTTCAGTTTTGTTCTGTTTATTGACTGGTTCTTTATTCATTTTAGTACAGTTTATTGACTGGTTCTTTGTTCAGTTTTGTACAGTTTATTGACTGGTTCTTTATTGAGTTTTGTACAGTTTATTGACTGGTTCTTTATTGAGTTTTGTACAGTTTATAAACTGGTTCTTTATTGAGTTTTGTACAGTTTCTTGACTGGTTCTATATTGAGTTTTGTACAGTTTATTGACTAATTCTTTATTGAGTTTTGTACAGTTTATTGACTGGTTCTTTATTCAGTTTTGTACAGTTTATTGACTGTTTCTTTATTGAGTTTTGTAGTTTATTGACTGGTTCTTTGTTCAGTTTTGTTCTGTTTATTGACTGGTTCTTTATTCATTTTTGTACAGTTTATTGACTGGTTCTTTGTTCAGTTTTGTACAGTTTATTGACTGGTTCTTTATTTGGTTTTGTACAGTTTATTGACTGTTTTTTATTTAGTTTTGTAGAGTTTATTGACTGTTTCTATATTGAGTTTTGTACAGTTTTTTTTACTGGTTCTTTATTAAGTTTTGTACAGTTTATTGACTGGTTCTTTGTTCAATTTTGTACTGTTTATAAACTGGTTCTTTATTGAGTTTTGTACAGTTTCTTGACCGGTTCTATATTGAGTTTTGTACAGTTTATTGACTAATTCTTTATTGAGTTTCTGTACAGTTTATTGACTGGTTCTTTATTCAGTTTTGTACAGTTTATTGACTGTTTCTTTATTGAGTTTTGTACAGTTTATTGCCTGGTTCTTTGTTCAGTTTTGTTCTGTTTATTGACTGGTTCTTTATTCATTTTTGTACAGTTTATTGACTGGTTCTTTGTTCAGTTTTGTACAGTTTATTGACTGTTTCTTTATTTAGTTTTGTAGAGTTTATTGACTGTTTCTATATTGAGTTTTGTAGTTTTTTTACTGGTTCTTTATTGAGTTTTGTAGTTTTTTTACTGGTTCTTTATTGAGTTTTGTACAGTTTTTTTACTGGTTCTTTGTTCAGTTTTATACTGTTTATTGACTGGTTCTTTGTTCAGTTTTGTTCTGTTTATTGACCGGTTCTTTATTCAGTTTTGTACAGTTTATTGACTGGTTCTTTATTGAGTTTCTGTACAGTTTATTGACTGGTTCTTTATTGAGTTTTGTACAGTTTATTGACTGGTTCTTTATTGAGTTTTGTACAGTTTATTGACTGGTTCTTTATTGAGTTTTGTACAGTTTATTGATTAATTCTTTATTGAGTTTTGTACAGTTTATTGACTGTTTCTTTATTTAGTTTTGTACAGTTTATTGGCGGTTTCTTTATAAAGTTTTGTACAGTTTATTGACTGGTTCTTTATTGAGTTTTGTACAGTTTCTTGACTGGTTCTTTATTGAGTTTTGTACAGTTTATTGACTGGTTCTTTGTTCAGTTTTGTTCTGTTTATTGACTGGTTCTTATTCAGTGTTGTACAGTTTATTGACTTGTTCTTTATTCAGTTCGGTACAGTTTATTGACTGGTTCGTTATTCAGTTTTGTACAGTTTATTGACTTTTTCTTTATTTAGTTTTGTACAGTTTATTGACTGTTTCTATATTTAGTTTTGTACAGTTTATTGACTGTTTCTTTATTAAGTTTTGTACAGTTTATTGATTGTTTCTTTATTTAGTTTGTGTACAATTTATTGTCTGGTTCTTTATTAAGTTTTGTACAGTTTATTGACTGGTTCTTTGTTCAGTTTTGTTCTGTTTATTGACTGGTTCTTTATTCATTTTTGTACAGTTTATTGACTGGTTCTTTGTTCAGTTTTGTACAGTTTATTGACTGGTTCTTTATTGAGTTTTGTACAGTTTATTGACTGGTTCTTTATTGAGTTTTGTACAGTTTATAAACTGGTTCTTTATTGAGTTTTGTACAGTTTCTTGACTGGTTCTATATTGAGTTTTGTACAGTTTATTGACTAATTCTTTATTGAGTTTTGTACAGTTTATTGACTGGTTCTTTATTCAGTTTTGTACAGTTTATTGACTGTTTCTTTATTGAGTTTTGTAGTTTATTGACTGGTTCTTTGTTCAGTTTTGTTCTGTTTATTGACTGGTTCTTATTCAGTGTTGTACAGTTTAGTGACTGGTTCTTTATTCAGTTTTGTACAGTTTATTGACTGGTTCTTTATTTAGTTTTGTACAGTTTATTGACTGTTTCTTTTTAGTTTTTTGACTGGTTCTTTATTCATTTTTGTACAGTTTATTGACTGGTTCTTTGTTCAGTTTTGTACAGTTTATTGACTGGTTCTTTATTTGGTTTTGTACAGTTTATTGACTGTTTTTTATTTAGTTTTGTAGAGTTTATTGACTGTTTCTATATTGAGTTTTGTACAGTTTTTTTTTACTGGTTCTTTATTTAGTTTTGTACAGTTTATTGACTGGTTCTTTGTTCAGTTTTGTACTGTTTATAAACTGGTTCTTTATTGAGTTTTGTACAGTTTCTTGACCAGTTCTATATTGAGTTTTGTACAGTTTATTGACTAATTCTTTATTGAGTTTCTGTACAGTTTATTGACTGGTTCTTTATTCAGTTTTGTACAGTTTATTGACTGTTTCTTTATTGAGTTTTGTACAGTTTATTGCCTGGTTCTTTGTTCAGTTTTCTTCTGTTTATTGACTGGTTCTTTATTCATTTTTGTACAGTTTATTGACTGGTTCTTTGTTCAGTTTTGTACAGTTTATTGACTGTTTCTTTATTTAGTTTTGTAGATTTTATTGACTGTTTCTATATTGAGTTTTGTAGTTTTTTTACTGGTTCTTTATTGAGTTTTGTAGTTTTTTTACTGGTTCTTTATTGAGTTTTGTACTGTTTTTTAACTGGTTCTTTGTTCAGTTTTATACTGTTTATTGACTGGTTCTTTGTTCAGTTTTGTTCTGTTTATTGACCGGTTCTTTATTCAGTCTTGTACAGTTTATTGACTGGTTCTTTATTGAGTTTCTGTACAGTTTATTGACTGGTTCTTTATTGAGTTTTGTACAGTTTATTGACTGGTTCTTTATTGAGTTTTGTACAGTTTATTGACTGGTTCTTTATTGAGTTTTGTGCAGTTTATTGACTAATTCTTTATTGAGTTTTGTACAGTTTATTGACTGTTTCTTTATTTAGTTTTGTACAGTTTATTGGCGGTTTCTTTATAAAGTTTTGTACAGTTTATTGACTGGTTCTTTATTGAGTTTTGTACAGTTTCTTGACTGGTTCTTTATTGAGTTTTGTACAGTTTATTGACTGGTTCTTTGTTCAGTTTTGTTCTATTTATTGACTGGTTCTTATTCAGTGTAGTACAGTTTAGTGACTGGTTCTTTATTCAGTTTTGTACAGTTTATTGACTGGTTCTTTATTTAGTTTTGTACAGTTTATTGACTGTTTCTTTTTAGTTTTGTACAGTTTATTGACCTTTTCTATATTGAGTTTTGTACAGTTTTTTGACTGGTTCTTTATTGAGTTTTGTACAGTTTATTGACTGTTTCTTTATAGAGTTTCGTACAGTTTATTGACTGTTTCTTTATTTAGTTTTATACAGTTTATTGACTGGTTCTTTCTTTAGTTTTGTACAGTTTATTGACTGGTTCTTTATTCAGTTTTGTAATGTTTATTGACTGGTTCTTTATTGACTTTTGTACAGTTTATTGACTGCTTCTTTATTGAGTTTTGTACAGTTTATTGACTAATTCTTTATTGAGTTTTGTACAGTTTATTGACTAATTCTTTATTGAGTTTTGTACAGTTTATTGACTTCTTCTTTATTCAGCTTTGTTCAGTTTATTGACTGTTTCTTTATTGAGTTTTGTACAGTTTATTGACTGGTTCTTTGTTAAGTTTTGTACTGTTTATTGACTGGTTCTTTTTTCAGTTTTGTACAGTTTATTGACTTGTTCTTTATTCAGTTCGGTACAGTTTATTGACTGGTTCTTTATTCAGTTTTGTACAGTTTATTGACTTTTTCTTTATTTAGTTTTGTACAGTTTATTGACTGTTTCTATATTTAGTTTTGTACAGTTTATTGACTGTTTCTTTATTAAGTTTTGTACAGTTTATTGATTGTTTCTTTATTTAGTTTGTGTACAATTTATTGACTGGTTCTTTATTAAGTTTTGTACAGTTTATTGACTGGTTCTTTGTTCAGTTTTGTACAGTTTATTGAATGGTTCTTTGTTCAGTTTTGTACAGTTTATTGACTGGTTCTTTGTTAAGTTTTGTACAATTTATTTACTGGTTCTTTATTGAGTTTTGTACAATTTATTGACTTGTTCTTTATTGAGTTTTCTACATTTTATTGACTGGTTCTTTGTTCAGTTTTGTTCTGTTTATTGACTGGTTCTTTATTCATTTTTGTACAGTTTATTGACTGGTTCTTTGTTCAGTTTTGTACAGTTTATTGACTGGTTCTTTATTGAGTTTTGTACAGTTTATTGACTGGTTCTTTATTGAGTTTTGTACAGTTTATAAACTGGTTCTTTATTGAGTTTTGTACAGTTTCTTGACTGGTTCTATATTGAGTTTTGTACAGTTTATTGACTAATTCTTTATTGAGTTTTGTACAGTTTATTGACTGGTTCTTTATTCAGTTTTGTACAGTTTATTGACTATTTCTTTATTGAGTTTTGTAGTTTATTGACTGGTTCTTTGTTCAGTTTTGTTCTGTTTATTGACTGGTTCTTTATTCATTTTTGTACAGTTTATTGACTGGTTCTTTGTTCAGTTTTGTACAGTTTATTGACTGGTTCTTTATTTGGTTTTGTACAGTTTATTGACTGTTTTTTATTTAGTTTTGTAGAGTTTATTGACTGTTTCTATATTGAGTTTTGTACAGTTTTTTTTACTGGTTCTTTATTTAGTTTTGTACAGTTTATTGACTGGTTCTTTGTTCAGTTTTGTACTGTTTATAAACTGGTTCTTTATTGAGTTTTGTACAGTTTCTTGACCGGTTCTATATTGAGTTTTGTACAGTTTATTGACTAATTCTTTATTGTGTTTCTGTACAGTTTATTGACTGGTTCTTTATTCAGTTTTGTACAGTTTATTGACTGTTTCTTTATTGAGTTTTGTACAGTTTATTGCCTGGTTCTTTGTTCAGTTTTGTTCTGTTTATTGACTGGTTCTTTATTCATTTTTGTACAGTTTATTGACTGGTTCTTTGTTCAGTTTTGTACAGTTTATTGACTGTTTCTTTATTTAGTTTTGTAGAGTTTATTGACTGTTTCTATATTGAGTTTTGTAGTTTTTTTACTGGTTCTTTATTGAGTTTTGTAGTTTTTTTACTGGTTCTTTATTGAGTTTTGTACAGTTTTTTTACTGGTTCTTTGTTCAGTTTTATACTGTTTATTTACTGGTTCTTTGTTCAGTTTTGTTCTGTTTATTGACTGGTTCTTTATTCAGTTTTGTACAGTTCATTGACTGGTTCTTTATTGAGTTTCTGTACAGTTTATTGACTGGTTCTTTATTGAGTTTTGTACAGTTTATTGACTGGTTCTTTATTGAGTTTTGTACAGTTTATTGACTGGTTCTTTATTGAGTTTTGTACAGTTTATTGACTAATTCTTTATTGAGTTTTGTACAGTTTATTGACTGTTTCTTTATTTAGTTTTGTACAGTTTATTGGCGGTTTCTTTATAAAGTTTTGTACAGTTTATTAACTGGTTCTTTATTGAGTTTTGTACAGTTTCTTGACTGGTTCTTTATTGAGTTTTGTACAGTTTATTGACTGGTTCTTTGTTCAGTTTTGTTCTGTTTATTGACTGGTTCTTATTCAGTTTTGTACAGTTTAGTGACTGGTTCTTTATTCAGTTTTGTACAGTTTATTGACTGGTTCTTTATTTAGTTTTGTACAGTTTATTGACTGTTTCTTTTTAGTTTTGTACAGTTTATTGACTGTTTCTATATTGAGTTTTGTACAGTTTTTTGACTGGTTCTTTATTGAGTTTTGTACAGTTTATTGACTGTTTCTTTATAGAGTTTCGTACAGTTTATTGACTGTTTCTTTATTTAGTTTTATACAGTTTATTGACTGGTTCTTTCTTTAGTTTTGTACAGTTTATTGACTGGTTCTTTATTCAGTTTTGTAATGTTTATTGACTGGTTCTTTATTGAGTTTTGTACAGTTTATTGACTGGTTCTTTATTGACTTTTGTACAGTTTATTGACTGGTTCTTTATTGAGTTTTGTACAGTTTATTGACTAATTCTTTATTGAGTTTTGTACAGTTTATTGACTTGTTCTTTATTCAGCTTTGTTCAGTTTATTGACTGTTTCTTTATTGAGTTTTGTACAGTTTATTGACTGGTTCTTTGTTCAGTTTTGTACTGTTTATTGACTGGTTCTTTTTTCAGTTTTGTACAGTTTATTGACTTGTTCTTTATTCAGTTCTGTACAGTTTATTGACTGGTTCTTTATTCAGTTTTGTACAGTTTATTGACTTTTTCTTTATTTAGTTTTGTACAGTTTATTGACTGTTTCTATATTTAGTTTTGTACAGTTTATTGACTGTTTCTTTATTAAGTTTTGTACAGTTTATTGATTGTTTCTTTATTTAGTTTGTGTACAATTTATTGACTGGTTCTTTATTAAGTTTTGTACAGTTTATTGACTGGTTCTTTGTTCAGTTTTGTACAGTTTATTGAATGGTTCTTTGTTCAGTTTTATACGGTTTATTGACTGGTTCTTTATTGAGTTTTGTACAGTTTATTGACTGGTTCTTTATTGAGTTTTGTACAGTTTATTGACTGTTTCTTTATTTAGTTTTGTACAGTTTATTGACTGGTTCTTTATTTAGTTTTGTACAGTTTATTGACTGGTTCTTTATTGAGTTTTGTACAGTTTATTGACTGGTTCTTTATTGAGTTTTGTACAGTTTATAAACTGGTTCTTTATTGAGTTTTGTACAGTTTCTTGACTGGTTCTATATTGAGTTTTGTACAGTTTATTGACTAATTCTTTATTGAGTTTTGTACAGTTTATTGACTGGTTCTTTATTTAGTTTTGTACAGTTTATTGACTGGTTCTTTATTGAGTTTTGTACAGTTTATTGACTGGTTCTTTGTTCAGTTTTGTTCTGTTTATTGACTGGTTCTTTATTCATTTTTGTACAGTTTATTGACTGGTTCTTTGTTCAGTTTTGTACAGTTTATTGTCTGGTTCTTTATTGAGTTTTGTACAGTTTATTGACTGTTTCTTTATTGAGTTTTGTACAGTTTATAAACTGGTTCTTTATTGAGTTTTGTACAGTTTCTTGACTGGTTCTATATTGAGTTTTGTACAGTTTATTGACTAATTCTTTAGTGAGTTTCTGTACAGTTTATTGACTGGTTCTTTATTCAGTTTTGTACAGTTTATTGACTGTTTCTTTATTGAGTTTTGTACAGTTTATTGACTGGTTCTTTATTCAGTTTTGTACAGTTTATTGACTGGTTCTTTATTTGGTTTTGTACAGTTTATTGACTGTTTCTTTATTTAGTTTTGTAGAGTTTATTGACTGTTTCTATATTGAGTTTTGTACAGTTTTTTTTACTGGTTCTTTATTTAGTTTTGTACAGTTTATTGACTGGTTCTTTGTTCAGTTTTGTACTGTTTATAAACTGGTTCTTTATTGAGTTTTGTACAGTTTCTTGACCGGTTCTATATTGAGTTTTGTACAGTTTATTGACTAATTCTTTATTGAGTTTCTGTACAGTTTATTGACTGGTTCTTTATTCAGTTTTGTACAGTTTATTGACTGTTTCTTTATTGAGTTTTGTACAGTTTATTGCCTGGTTCTTTGTTCAGTTTTGTTCTGTTTATTGACTGGTTCTTTATTCATTTTTGTACAGTTTATTGACTGGTTCTTTGTTCAGTTTTGTACAGTTTATTGACTGTTTCTTTATTTAGTTTTGTAGAGTTTATTGACTGTTTCTATATTGAGTTTTGTAGTTTTTTTACTGGTTCTTTATTGAGTTTTGTAGTTTTTTTACTGGTTCTTTATTGAGTTTTGTACAGTTTTTTTACTGGTTCTTTGTTCAGTTTTATACTGTTTATTGACTGGTTCTTTGTTCAGTTTTGTTCTGTTTATTGACTGGTTCTTTATTCAGTTTTGTACAGTTTATTGACTGGTTCTTTATTGAGTTTCTGTACAGTTTATTGACTGGTTCTTTATTGAGTTTTGTACAGTTTATTGACTGGTTCTTTATTGAGTTTTGTACAGTTTATTGACTGGTTCTTTATTGAGTTTTGTACAGTTTATTGACTAATTCTTTATTGAGTTTTGTACAGTTTATTGACTGGTTCTTTATTCAGTTTTGTACAGTTTATTGACTGGTTCTTTATTGAGTTTTGTACAGTTTATTGACTGGTTCTTTGTTCAGTTTTGTACTGTTTTTTGACTTGTTCTTTATTGAGTTTTGTACAGTTTATTGACTTATTCTTTATTCAGTTCTGTACAGTTTATTGACTGTTTCTTTATTTAGTTTTGTAGAGTTTATTGACTGTTTCTTTATTTAGTTTTGTAGAGTTTATTGACTGTTTCTTTATTTAGTTTGTGTACAGTTTATTGACTGGTTCTTTATTCAGTTTTGTACAGTTTATTGACTGTTTCTTTATTGAGTTTTGTACAGTTTATTGACTGGTTCTTTGTTCAGTTTTGTTCTGTTTATTGACTGGTTCGTTATTCATTTTTGTAAAGTTTATTGACTGGTTCTTTGTTCAGTTTTGTACAGTTTATTGACTGGTTCTTTATTGAGTTTCTGTACAGTTTATTGACTGGTTCTTTATTGAGTTTTTTATAGTTTATTGACTGGTTCTTTATTTAGTTTTGTACAGTTTATTGACTGGTTCTTTGTTCAGTTTTGTACAGTTTATTGACTGGTTCTTTGTTCAGTTTTGTACAGTTTATTGACTGGTTCTTTATTGAGTTTTGTACAATTTATTGACTTGTTCTTTATTGAGTTTTCTACATTGTATTGACTGGTTCTATGTTCAGTTTTGTACTGTTTATTAACTGGTTCTTTATTCAGTTTTGTACAGTTTATTGACTGGTTGTTTATTGAGTTTTGTACAGTTTATTGACTGGTTCTTTATTGAGTTTTGTACAGTTTATAAACTGGTTCTTTATTGAGTTTTGTACAGTTTATAAACTGGTTCTTTATTGAGTTTTGTACAGTTTCTTGACTGGTTCTATATTGAGTTTTGTACAGTTTATTGACTAATTCTTTATTGAGTTTTGTACAGTTTATTGACTGGTTCTTTATTCAGTTTTGTACAGTTTATTGACTGTTTCTTTATTGAGTTTTGTACAGTTTATTGACTGGTTCTTTGTTCAGTTTTCTTCTGTTTATTGACGTGTTCTTTATTCATTTTTGTACAGTTTATTGACTGGTTCTTTGTTCAGTTTTGTACAGTTTATTGACTGGTTCTTTATTTAGTTTTGTACAGTTTATTGACTGTTTCTTTATTTAGTTTTGTAGAGTTTATTGACTGTTTCTATATTGAGTTTTGTACAGTTTTTTTTTACTGGTTCTTTATTGAGTTTTTTACAGTTTATTGACTGGTTCTTTGTTCTGTTTTGTACAGTTTATTGACTGGCTCTTTATTGAGTTTTGACTGGCTCTTTATTGAGTTTTGTACAGTTTATTGACTAATTCTTTATTGAGTTTTATACAGTTTATTGACTTGTTCTTTATTCAGCTTTGTTCAGTTTATTGACTGTTTCTTTATTGAGTTTTGTACAGTTTATTGACTAATTCTTTATTGAGTTTTGTACAGTTTATTGACTTGTTCTTTATTCAGCTTTGTTCAGTTTATTGACTGTTTCTTTATTGAGTTTTGTACAGTTTATTGACTGGTTCTTTGTTCAGTTTTGTACTGTTTATTGACTGGTTCTTTTTTCAGTTTTGTACAGTTTATTGACTTGTTCTTTATTCAGTTCGGTACAGTTTATTGACTGGTTCTTTATTCAGTTTTGTACAGTTTATTGACTTTTTCTTTATTTAGTTTTGTACAGTTTATTGACTGTTTCTATATTTAGTTTTGTACAGTTTATTGACTGTTTCTTTATTAAGTTTTGTACAGTTTATTGATTGTTTCTTTATTTAGTTTGTGTACAATTTATTGACTGGTTCTTTATTAAGTTTTGTACAGTTTATTGACTGGTTCTTTGTTCAGTTTTGTTCTGTTTATTGACTGGTTCTTTATTCATTTTTGTACAGTTTATTGACTGGTTCTTTGTTCAGTTTTGTACAGTTTATTGACTGGTTCTTTATTGAGTTTTGTACAGTTTATTGACTGGTTCTTTATTGAGTTTTGTACAGTTTATAAACTGGTTCTTTATTGAGTTTTGTACAGTTTCTTGACTGGTTCTATATTGAGTTTTGTACAGTTTATTGACTAATTCTTTATTGAGTTTTGTACAGTTTATTGACTGGTTCTTTATTCAGTTTTGTACAGTTTATTGACTGTTTCTTTATTGAGTTTTGTAGTTTATTGACTGGTTCTTTGTTCAGTTTTGTTCTGTTTATTGACTGGTTCTTTATTCATTTTTGTACAGTTTATTGACTGGTTCTTTGTTCAGTTTTGTACAGTTTATTGACTGGTTCTTTATTTGGTTTTGTACAGTTTATTGACTGTTTTTTATTTAGTTTTGTAGAGTTTATTGACTGTTTCTATATTGAGTTTTGTACAGTTTTTTTTACTGGTTCTTTATTTAGTTTTGTACAGTTTATTGGCTGGTTCTTTATTGAGTTTTGTAGTTTATTGACTGGTTCTTTGTTCAGTTTTGTTCTGTTTATTGACTGGTTCTTTATTCATTTTTGTACAGTTTATTGACTGGTTCTTTGTTCAGTTTTGTACAGTTTATTGACTGGTTCTTTATTTGGTTTTGTACAGTTTATTGACTGTTTCTTTATTTAGTTTTGTAGAGTTTATTGACTGTTTCTATATTGAGTTTTGTACAGTTTTTTTTACTGGTTCTTTATTTAGTTTTGTACAGTTTATTGACTGGTTCTTTGTTCAGTTTTGTACTGTTTATAAACTGGTTCTTTATTGAGTTTTGTACAGTTTCTTGACCGGTTCTATATTGAGTTTTGTACAGTTTATTGACTAATTCTTTATTGAGTTTCTGTACAGTTTATTGACTGGTTCTTTATTCAGTTTTGTACAGTTTATTGACTGTTTCTTTATTGAGTTTTGTACAGTTTATTGCCTGGTTCTTTGTTCAGTTTTGTTCTGTTTATTGACTGGTTCTTTATTCATTTTTGTACAGTTTATTGACTGGTTCTTTGTTCAGTTTTGTACAGTTTATTGACTGTTTCTTTATTTAGTTTTGTAGAGTTTATTGACTGTTTCTATATTGAGTTTTGTACAGTTTTTTTTTACTGGTTCTTTATTGAGTTTTTTACAGTTTATTGACTGGTTCTTTGTTCTGTTTTGTACAGTTTATTGACTGGCTCTTTATTGAGTTTTGACTGGCTCTTTATTGAGTTTTGTACAGTTTATTGACTAATTCTTTATTGAGTTTTGTACAGTTTATTGACTTGTTCTTTATTCAGCTTTGTTCAGTTTATTGACTGTTTCTTTATTGAGTTTTGTACAGTTTATTGACTAATTCTTTATTGAGTTTTGTACAGTTTATTGACTTGTTCTTTATTCAGCTTTGTTCAGTTTATTGACTGTTTCTTTATTGAGTCTTGTACAGTTTATTGACTGGTTCTTTGTTCAGTTTTGTACTGTTTATTGACTGGTTCTTTTTTCAGTTTTGTACAGTTTATTGACTTGTTCTTTATTCAGTTCGGTACAGTTTATTGACTGGTTCTTTATTCAGTTTTGTACAGTTTATTGACTTTTTCTTTATTTAGTTTTGTACAGTTTATTGACTGTTTCTATATTTAGTTTTGTACAGTTTATTGACTGTTTCTTTATTTAGTTTTGTACAGTTTATTGATTGTTTCTTTATTTAGTTTGTGTACAGTTTATTGACTGGTTCTTTGTTCAGTTTTGTACTGTTTATTGACTGGTTCTTTATTCATTTTTGTACAGTTTATTGACTGGTTCTTTGTTCAGTTTTGTACAGTTTATTGACTGGTTCTTTATTGAGTTTTGTACAGTTTATTGACTGGTTCTTTATTGAGTTTTGTACAGTTTATAAACTGGTTCTTTATTGAGTTTTGTACAGTTTCTTGACTGGTTCTATATTGAGTTTTGTACAGTTTATTGACTAATTCTTTATTGAGTTTTGTACAGTTTATTGACTGGTTCTTTATTCAGTTTTGTACAGTTTATTGACTGTTTCTTTATTGAGTTTTGTAGTTTATTGACTGGTTCTTTGTTCAGTTTTGTTCTGTTTATTGACTGGTTCTTTATTCATTTTTGTACAGTTTATTGACTGGTTCTTTGTTCAGTTTTGTACAGTTTATTGACTGGTTCTTTATTTGGTTTTGTACAGTTTATTGACTGTTTTTTATTTAGTTTTTTAGAGTTTATTGACTGTTTCTATATTGAGTTTTGTACAGTTTTTTTTACTGGTTCTTTATTTAGTTTTGTACAGTTTATTGGCTGGTTCTTTGTTCAGTTTTGTACTGTTTATAAACTGGTTCTTTATTGAGTTTTGTACAGTTTCTTGACCGGTTCTATATTGAGTTTTGTACAGTTTATTGACTAATTCTTTATTGAGTTTCTGTACAGTTTATTGACTGGTTCTTTATTCAGTTTTGTACAGTTTATTGACTGTTTCTTTATTGAGTTTTGTACAGTTTATTGCCTGGTTCTTTGTTCAGTTTTGTTCTGTTTATTGACTGGTTCTTTATTCATTTTTGTACAGTTTATTGACTGGTTCTTTGTTCAGTTTTGTACAGTTTATTGACTGTTTCTTTATTTAGTTTTGTAGAGTTTATTGACTGTTTCTATATTGAGTTTTGTAGTTTTTTTACTGGTTCTTTATTGAGTTTTGTAGTTTTTTTACTGGTTCTTTATTGAGTTTTGTACTGTTTTTTTACTGGTTCTTTGTTCAGTTTTATACTATTTATTGACTGGTTCTTTGTTCAGTTTTGTTCTGTTTATTGACCGGTTCTTTATTCAGTTTTGTACAGTTTATTGACTGGTTCTTTATTGAGTTTCTGTACAGTTTATTGACTGGTTCTTTATTGAGTTTTGTACAGTTTATTGACTGGTTCTTTATTGAGTTTTGTACAGTTTATTCACTGGTTCTTTATTGAGTTTTGTACAGTTTATTGACTAATTCTTTATTGAGTTTTGTACAGTTTATTGACTGTTTCTTTATTTAGTTTTGTACAGTTTATTGGCGGTTTCTTTATAAAGTTTTGTACAGTTTATTGACTGGTTCTTTATTGAGTTTTGTACAGTTTCTTGACTGGTTCTTTATTGAGTTTTGTACAGTTTATTGACTGGTTTTTTGTTCAGTTTTGTTCTGTTTATTGACTGGTTCTTATTCAGTGTTGTACAGTTTAGTGACTGGTTCTTTATTCAGTTTTGTACAGTTTATTGACTGGTTCTTTATTGAGTTTTGTACAGTTTATTGACTGTTTCTTTTTAGTTTTGTACAGTTTATTGACCTTTTCTATATTGAGTTTTGTACAGTTTTTTGACTGGTTCTTTATTGAGTTTTGAACAGTTTATTGACTGTTTCTTTATAGAGTTTCGTACAGTTTATTGACTGTTTCTTTATTTAGTTTTATACAGTTTATTGACTGGTTCTTTCTTTAGTTTTGTACAGTTTATTGACTGGTTCTTTATTCAGTTTTGTAATGTTTATTGACTGGTTCTTTATTGAGTTTTGTACAGTTTATTGACTGGTTCTTTATTGACTTTTGTACAGTTTATTGACTGCTTCTTTATTGAGTTTTGTACAGTTTATTGACTAATTCTTTATTGAGTTTTGTACAGTTTATTGACTTGTTCTTTATTCAGCTTTGTTCAGTTTATTGACTGTTTCTTTATTGAGTTTTGTACAGTTTATTGACTGGTTCTTTGGTCAGTTTTGTACTGTTTATTGACTGGTTCTTTTTCAGTTTTGTACAGTTTATTGACTTGTTCTTTATTCAGTTCGGTACAGTTTATTGACTGGTTCTTTATTCAGTTTTGTACAGTTTATTGACTTTTTCTTTATTTAGTTTTGTACAGTTTATTGACTGTTTCTATATTTAGTTTTGTACAGTTTATTGACTGTTTCTTTATTAAGTTTTGTACAGTTTATTGATTGTTTCTTTATTTAGTTTGTGTACAATTTATTGACTGGTTCTTTATTAAGTTTTGTACAGTTTATTGACTGGTTCTTTGTTCAGTTTTGTACAGTTTATTGAATGGTTCTTTGTTCAGTTTTGTACAGTTTATTGACTGGTTCTTTGTTAAGTTTTGTACAATTTATTGACTGGTTCTTTATTGAGTTTTGTACAATTTATTGACTTGTTCTTTATTGAGTTTTCTACATTTTATTGACTGGTTCTTTGTTCAGTTTTGTTCTGTTTATTGACTGGTTCTTTATTCATTTTTGTACAGTTTATTGACTGGTTCTTTGTTCAGTTTTGTACAGTTTATTGACTGGTTCTTTATTTAGTTTTGTACAGTTTATTGACTGGTTCTTTATTCATTTTTGTACAGTTTATTGACTGGTTCTTTATTGAGTTTTGTACAGTTTCTTGACTGGTTCTATATTGAGTTTTGTACAGTTTATTGACTAATTCTTTATTGAGTTTTGTACAGTTTATTGACTGGTTCTTTATTCAGTTTTGTACAGTTTATTGACTGTTTCTTTATTGAGTTTTGTAGTTTATTGACTGGTTCTTTGTTCAGTTTTGTTCTGTTTATTGACTGGTTCTTTATTCATTTTTGTACAGTTTATTGACTGGTTCTTTGTTCAGTTTAATACAGTTTATTGACTGGTTCTTTATTTGGTTTTGTACAGTTTATTGACTGTTTTTTATTTAGTTTTGTAGAGTTTATTGACTGTTTCTATATTGAGTTTTGTACAGTTTATTGACTGGTTCTTTGTTCAGTTTTGTACTGTTTATTGACTGGTTCTTTTTTCAGTTTTGTACAGTTTATTGACTTGTTCTTTATTCAGTTCGGTACAGTTTATTGACTGGTTCTTTATTCAGTTTTGTACAGTTTATTGACTTTTTCTTTATTTAGTTTTGTACAGTTTATTGACTGTTTCTATATTTAGTTTTGTACAGTTTATTGACTGTTTCTTTATTAAGTTTTGTACAGTTTATTGATTGTTTCTTTATTTAGTTTGTGTACAGTTTATTGACTGGTTCTTTGTTCAGTTTTGTTCTGTTTATTGACTGGTTCTTTATTCATTTTTGTACAGTTTATTGACTGGTTCTTTGTTCAGTTTTGTACAGTTTATTGACTGGTTCTTTATTGAGTTTTGTACAGTTTATTGACTGGTTCTTTATTGAGTTTTGTACAGTTTATAAACTGGTTCTTTATTGAGTTTTGTACAGTTTCTTGACTGGTTCTATATTGAGTTTTGTACAGTTTATTGACTAATTCTTTATTGAGTTTTGTACAGTTTATTGACTGGTTCTTTATTCAGTTTTGTACAGTTTATTGACTGTTTCTTTATTGAGTTTTGTAGTTTATTGACTGGTTCTTTGTTCAGTTTTGTTCTGTTTATTGACTGGTTCTTTATTCATTTTTGTACAGTTTATTGACTGGTTCTTTGTTCAGTTTTGTACAGTTTATTGACTGGTTCTTTATTGAGTTTTGTACAGTTTATTGACTGTTTTTTATTTAGTTTTTTAGAGTTTATTGACTGTTTCTATATTGAGTTTTGTACAGTTTTTTTTACTGGTTCTTTATTTAGTTTTGTACAGTTTATTGGCTGGTTCTTTGTTCAGTTTTGTACTGTTTATAAACTGGTTCTTTATTGAGTTTTGTACAGTTTCTTGACCGGTTCTATATTGAGTTTTGTACAGTTTATTGACTAATTCTTTATTGAGTTTCTGTACAGTTTATTGACTGGTTCTTTATTCAGTTTTGTACAGTTTATTGACTGTTTCTTTATTGAGTTTTGTACAGTTTATTGCCTGGTTCTTTGTTCAGTTTTGTTCTGTTTATTGACTGGTTCTTTATTCATTTTTGTACAGTTTATTGACTGGTTCTTTGTTCAGTTTTGTACAGTTTATTGACTGTTTCTTTATTTAGTTTTGTAGAGTTTATTGACTGTTTCTATATTGAGTTTTGTAGTTTTTTTACTGGTTCTTTATTGAGTTTTGTAGTTTTTTTACTGGTTCTTTATTGAGTTTTGTACTTTTTTTTACTGGTTCTTTGTTCAGTTTTATACTATTTATTGACTGGTTCTTTGTTCAGTTTTGTTCTGTTTATTGACCGGTTCTTTATTCAGTTTTGTACAGTTTATTGACTGGTTCTTTATTGAGTTTCTGTACAGTTTATTGACTGGTTCTTTATTGAGTTTTGTACAGTTTATTGACTGGTTCTTTATTGAGTTTTGTACAGTTTATTCACTGGTTCTTTATTGAGTTTTGTACAGTTTATTGACTAATTCTTTATTGAGTTTTGTACAGTTTATTGACTGTTTCTTTATTTAGTTTTGTACAGTTTATTGGCGGTTTCTTTATAAAGTTTTGTACAGTTTATTGACTGGTTCTTTATTGAGTTTTGTACAGTTTCTTGACTGGTTCTTTATTGAGTTTTGTACAGTTTATTGACTGGTTTTTTGTTCAGTTTTGTTCTGTTTATTGACTGGTTCTTATTCAGTGTTGTACAGTTTAGTGACTGGTTCTTTATTCAGTTTTGTACAGTTTATTGACTGGTTCTTTATTTAGTTTTGTACAGTTTATTGACTGTTTCTTTTTAGTTTTGTACAGTTTATTGACCTTTTCTATATTGAGTTTTGTACAGTTTTTTGACTGGTTCTTTATTGAGTTTTGAACAGTTTATTGACTGTTTCTTTATAGAGTTTCGTACAGTTTATTGACTGTTTCTTTATTTAGTTTTATACAGTTTATTGACTGGTTCTTTCTTTAGTTTTGTACAGTTTATTGACTGGTTCTTTATTCAGTTTTGTAATGTTTATTGACTGGTTCTTTATTCAGTTTTGTACAGTTTATTGACTGGTTCTTTATTGACTTTTGTACAGTTTATTGACTGCTTCTTTATTGAGTTTTGTACAGTTTATTGACTAATTCTTTATTGAGTTTTGTACAGTTTATTGACTTGTTCTTTATTCAGCTTTGTTCAGTTTATTGACTGTTTCTTTATTGAGTTTTGTACAGTTTATTGACTGGTTCTTTGGTCAGTTTTGTACTGTTTATTGACTGGTTCTTTTTCAGTTTTGTACAGTTTATTGACTTGTTCTTTATTCAGTTCGGTACAGTTTATTGACTGGTTCTTTATTCAGTTTTGTACAGTTTATTGACTGGTTCTTTATTGAGTTTTGTACAGTTTATTGACTGGTTCTATATTTAGTTTTGTACAGTTTATTGACTGTTTCTTTATTAAGTTTTGTACAGTTTATTGATTGTTTCTTTATTTAGTTTGTGTACAATTTATTGACTGGTTCTTTATTAAGTTTTGTACAGTTTATTGACTGGTTCTTTGTTCAGTTTTGTACAGTTTATTGAATGGTTCTTTGTTCAGTTTTGTACAGTTTATTGACTGGTTCTTTGTTAAGTTTTGTACAATTTATTGACTGGTTCTTTATTGAGTTTTGTACAATTTATTGACTTGTTCTTTATTGAGTTTTCTACATTTTATTGACTGGTTCTTTGTTCAGTTTTGTTCTGTTTATTGACTGGTTCTTTATTCATTTTTGTACAGTTTATTGACTGGTTCTTTGTTCAGTTTTGTACAGTTTATTGACTGGTTCTTTATTTAGTTTTGTACAGTTTATTGACTGGTTCTTTATTGAGTTTTGTACAGTTTATAAACTGGTTCTTTATTGAGTTTTGTACAGTTTATTGACTAATTCTTTATTGAGTTTTGTACAGTTTATTGACTAATTCTTTATTGAGTTTTGTACAGTTTATTGACTGGTTCTTTATTCAGTTTTGTACAGTTTATTGACTGTTTCTTTATTGAGTTTTGTAGTTTATTGACTGGTTCTTTGTTCAGTTTTGTTCTGTTTATTGACTGGTTCTTTATTCATTTTTGTACAGTTTATTGACTGGTTCTTTGTTCAGTTTAATACAGTTTATTGACTGGTTCTTTATTTGGTTTTGTACAGTTTATTGACTGTTTTTTATTTAGTTTTGTAGAGTTTATTGACTGTTTCTATATTGAGTTTTGTACAGTTTTTTTTACTGGTTCTTTATTTAGTTTTGTACAGTTTATTGACTGGTTCTTTGTTCAGTTTTGTACTGTTTATAAACTGGTTCTTTATTGAGTTTTGTACAGTTTCTTGACCGGTTCTATATTGAGTTTTGTACAGTTTATTGACTAATTCTTTATTGAGTTTCTGTACAGTTTATTGACTGGTTCTTTATTCAGTTTTGTACAGTTTATTGACTGTTTCTTTATTGAGTTTTGTACAGTTTATTGCCTGGTTCTTTGTTCAGTTTTGTTCTGTTTATTGACTGGTTCTTTATTCATTTTTGTACAGTTTATTGACTGGTTCTTTGTTCAGTTTTGTACAGTTTATTGACTGTTTCTTTATTTAGTTTTGTAGAGTTTATTGACTGTTTCTATATTGAGTTTTGTAGTTTTTTTACTGGTTCTTTATTGAGTTTTGAAGTTTTTTTACTGGTTCTTTATTGAGTTTTGTACTGTTTTTTTACTGGTTCTTTGTTCAGTTTTATACTGTTTATTGACTGGTTCTTTGTTCAGTTTTGTTCTGTTTATTGACCGGTTCTTTATTCAGTTTTGTACAGTTTATTGACTGGTTCTTTATTGAGTTTCTGTACAGTTTATTGACTGGTTCTTTATTGAGTTTTGTACAGTTTATTGACTGGTTCTTTATTGAGTTTTGTACAGTTTATTGACTGGTTCTTTATTGAGTTTTGTACAGTTTATTGACTAATTCTTTATTGAGTTTTGTACAGTTTATTGACTGTTTCTTTATTTAGTTTTGTACAGTTTATTGGCGGTTTCTTTATAAAGTTTTGTACAGTTTATTGACTGGTTCTTTATTGAGTTTTGTACAGTTTCTTGACTGGTTCTTTATTGAGTTTTGTACAGTTTATTGACTGGTTCTTTGTTCAGTTTTGTTCTGTTCATTGACTGGTTCTTATTCAGTGTTGTACAGTTTAGTGACTGGTTCTTTATTCAGTTTTGTACAGTTTATTGACTGGTTCTTTATTTAGTTTTGTACAGTTTATTGACTGTTTCTTTTTAGTTTTGTACAGTTTATTGACCTTTTCTATATTGAGTTTTGTACAGTTTTTTGACTGGTTCTTTATTGAGTTTTGAACAGTTTATTGACTGTTTCTTTATAGAGTTTCGTACAGTTTATTGACTGTTTCTTTATTTAGTTTTATACAGTTTATTGACTGGTTCTTTCTTTAGTTTTGTACAGTTTATTGACTGGTTCTTTATTCAGTTTTGTAATGTTTATTGACTGGTTCTTTATTGAGTTTTGTACAGTTTATTGACTGGTTCTTTATTGACTTTTGTACAGTTTATTGACTGCTTCTTTATTGAGTTTTGTACAGTTTATTGACTAATTCTTTATTGAGTTTTGTACAGTTTATTGACCTGTTCTTTATTCAGCTTTGTTCAGTTTATTGACTGTTTCTTTATTGAGTTTTGTACAGTTTATTGACTGGTTCTTTGCTCAGTTTTGTACTGTTTATTGACTGGTTCTTTTTTCAGTTTTGTACAGTTTATTGACTTGTTCTTTATTCAGTTCGGTACAGTTTATTGACTGGTTCTTTATTCAGTTTTGTACAGTTTATTGACTGATTCTTTATTTTGTTTTGTACAGTTTATTGACTGTTTCTTTATTGAGTTTTGTACAGTTTATTGACTGGTTCTTTGTTCAGTTTTGTTCTGTTTATTGACTGGTTCTTTATTCAGTTTTGTACAGTTTATTGACTGGTTCTTTATTCAGTTTTGTACAGTTTATTGACTGGTTCTTTATTTAGTTTTGTACAGTTTATTGACTATTTCTTTATTTAGTTTTGTACAGTTTATTGACTGTTTCTTTATTTAGTTTTGTACAGTTTATTGACTGTTTCTTTATTTAGTTTGTGTACAATTTATTGACTGGTTCTTTATTTAGTTTTGTACAGTTTATTGACTGTTTCTTTATTTAGTTTTGTACAGTTTATTGACTGTTTCTTTATTTAGTTTTGTACAGTTTATTGACTGTTTCTTTCTTTAGTTTTGTACAGTTTATTGACTGATTCTTTATTTAGTTTTGTACAGTTTATTGACTATTTCTTTATTTAGTTTTGTACAGTTTATTGACTGGTTCTTTATTGAGTTTTGTACAGTTTATTGACTGTTTCTTTATTTAGTTTTGTACAGTTTATTGACTGTTTCTTTATTTAGTTTTGTACAGTTTATTGACTGGTTCTTTATTCAGTTTTGTACAGTTTATTGACTGGTTCTTTATTCAGTTTTGTACAGTTTATTGACTGGTTCTTTATTGAGTTTTGTACAGTTTATTGACTGTTTCTTTATTGAGTTTTGTATAGTTTATTGACTGATTCTTCATTGAGTTTTGTACAGTTTTTTGACTGTTTCTTTATTTAGTTTTGTACAGTTTTTTGACTGGTTCTTTATTGAGTTTTGTACAGTTTATTGACTGTTTCTTTATTGAGGTTTGTAAAGTTTATTGACTGTTTCTTGATTTAGTTTTGTACAGTTTATTGACTGGTTCTTTATTGAGTTTTGTACAGTTTATTGACTGGTTCTTTATTGAGTTTTGTACAGTTTATTGACTGGTTCTCTATTGAGTTTTGTACAGTTTATTGACTGGTTCTTTATTGAGTTTTGTACAGTTTATTGACTTGTTCTTTGTTCAGTTTTGTTCTGTTTATTGACTGGTTCTTTATTCAGTTTTGTACAGTTTATTGACTGTTTCTTTAGTTAGTTTTGTACAGTTTATTGACTGGTTCTTTATTTAGTTTTGTACAGTTTATTGACTGTTTCTTTATTTAGTTTTGTACAGTTTATTGACTGTTTCTTTCTTTAGTTTTGTACAGTTTATTGACTGATTCTTTATTTAGTTTTGTACAGTTTATTGACTGTTTCTTTATTGAGTTTTGTACAGTTTATTGACTGGTTCTTTGTTCAGTTTAGTTCTGTTTATTGACTGGTTCTTTATTCAGTTTTGTACAGTTTATTGACTGGTTCTTTATTCAGTTTTGTACAGTTTATTGACTGGTTCTTTATTTAGTTTTGTACAGTTTATTGACTGTTTCTTTATTTAGTTTTGTATAGTTTATTGACTGTTTCTATTTAGTTTTGTACAGTTTATTGACTGTTTCTTTATTTAGTTTTGTACAGTTTATTGACTGTTTCTTTATTTAGTTTGTGTACAATTTATTGACTGGTTTTTTATTTAGTTTTGTACAGTTTATTGACTGTTTCTTTATTTAGTTTTGTACAGTTTATTGGCTGTTTCTTTCTTTAGTTTTGTACAGTTTATTGACTGATTCTTTCTTTAGTTTTGTACAGTTTATTGACTATTTCTTTATTTAGTTTTGTACAGTTTATTGACTGGTTCTTTATTGAGTTTTGTACAGTTTATTGACTGTTTCTTTATTTAGTTTTGTACAGTTTATTGACTGTTTCTTTATTTAGTTTTGTACAGTTTATTGACTGGTTCTTTATTCAGTTTTGTACAGTTTATTGACAGGTTCTTTATTCAGTTTTGTACAGTTTATTGACTGGTTCTTTATTGAGTTTTGTACAGTTTATTGACTGTTTCTTTATTGAGTTTTGTATAGTTTATTGACTGATTCTTCATTGAGTTTTGTACAGTTTTTTGACTGTTTCTTTATTTAGTTTTGTACAGTTTTTTGACTGGTTCTTTATTGAGTTTTGCACAGTTTATTGACTGTTTCTTTATTGAGGTTTGTAAAGTTTATTGACTGTTTCTTGATTTAGTTTTGTACAGTTTATTGACTGGTTCTTTATTGAGTTTTGTACAGTTTATTGACTGGTTCTTTATTGAGTTTTGTACAGTTTATTGACTGGTTCTTTATTGAGTTTTGTACAGTTTATTGACTGGTTCTTTATTGAGTTTTGTACAGTTTATTGACTTGTTCTTTGTTCAGTTTTGTTCTGTTTATTGACTGGTTCTTTATTCAGTTTTGTACAGTTTATTGACTGTTTCTTTATTTAGTTTTGTACAGTTTATTGACTGGTTCTTTATTCAGTTTTGTACAGTTTATTGACAGTTTCTTTATTTAGTTTTGTACAGTTTATTGATTGGTTCTTTGTTCAGTTTTGTACAGTTTATTGACTGGTTCATTTTTGAGTTTTGTACAGTTTATTGACTGTTTCTTTATTGAGTTTTGTACAGTTTATAGACTGGTTCTTTATTGAGTTTTATAGAGTTTATTGACTGTTTCTTTATTGAGTTTTGTACAGTTTATTGACTGGTTCTTTATTCAGTTTTGTACTGTCTATTCACTGGTTCTTTGTTCAGTTTTGCTCTGTTTATTGACTGGCTCTTTATTCAGTTTTGTACAGTTTATTGACTGGTTCTTTATTCAGTTTTGTACAGTTTATTGACTGGTTCTTTATTTAGTTTTGTACAGTTTATAGACTGTTTCTTTATTTAGTTTTGTACAGTTTATTGACTGTTTCAATATTTAGTTTTGTACAGTTTATTGAATGTTTCTTTATTTAGTTTTTCACAGTTTATTGACTGTTTCTTTATTTAGTTTGTTTACAATTTATTGACTGGTTCTTTATTTAGTTTTGTACAGTTTATTGACTTTTTCTTTATTTAGTTTTGTACAGTTTATTGACTGTTTCTTTATTGAGTTTTGTACAGTTTATTGACTGTTTCTTTGTTTAGTTTTGTACAGTTTATTGACTGGTTCTTTATTGAGTTTCGTACAGTTTATTGACTGTTTCTTTATTGAGTTTTGTAGAGTTTATTGACTGGTTCTTTATTGAGTTTTGTACAGTTTTTGACTGGTTCTTTATTGAGTTTTGTACAGTTTATTGACTGGTTCTTTATTGAATTTTGTACAGTTTATTGACTGGTTCTTTATTGAGTTTTGTACAGTTTATTGACTGGTTCTTTATTGACTTTTGTACAGTTTATTGACTGGTTCTTTATTGAGTTTTGTATAGTTTATTGACTGGTTCTTTATTTAGTTTTGTACAGTTTATTGACTGGTTCTTTGTTCAGTTTTGTACAGTTTATTGACTGGTTCTTTGTTCCGTTTTGTACAGTTTATTGACTGGTTCTTTTTTGAGTTTTGTACAGTTTATTGACTGTTTCTTTATTGAGTCTTGTATAGTTTATTGACTGGTTCTTTATTGAGTTTTGTACAGTTTATTGACTGGTTCTTTATGTAGTTCTGTACAGTTTTTTGACTGGTTCTTTGTTCAGTTTTGTACAGTTTATAGACTGGTTCTTTGTTCAGTTTTGTACAGTTTATTGACTAGTTCTTTTTTGAGTTTTGTACAGTTTATTGACTGTTTCTTTATTGAGGTTTGTACAGTTTATTGACTGGTTCTTTATTGAGTTTTCTACAGTTTATTGACTGTTTCTTTATTTAGTTTTGTACGGTTTATTGACTGTTTCTTCATTTAGTTTTGTACAGTTTATTGACTGTTTCTTTATTGAGTTTCGTACAGTTTATTGACTGTTTCTTTATTGAGTTTTGTAGAGTTTATTGACTGGTTCTTTATTGAGTTTTGTACAGTTTTTGACTGGTTCTTTATTGAGTTTTGTACAGTTTATTGACTGGTTCTTTATTGAATTTTGTACAGTTTATTGACTGGTTCTTTATTGAGTTTTGTACAGTTTATTGACTGGTTCTTTATTGACTTTTGTACAGTTTATTGACTGGTTCTTTATTGAGTTTTGTATAGTTTATTGACTGGTTCTTTATTTAGTTTTGTACAGTTTATTGACTGGTTCTTTGTTCAGTTTTGTACAGTTTATTGACTGGTTCTTTGTTCCGTTTTGTACAGTTTATTGACTGGTTCTTTTTTGAGTTTTGTACAGTTTATTGACTGTTTCTTTATTGAGTCTTGTATAGTTTATTGACTGGTTCTTTATTGAGTTTTGTACAGTTTATTGACTGGTTCTTTATGTAGTTCTGTACAGTTTTTTGACTGGTTCTTTGTTCAGTTTTGTACAGTTTATAGACTGGTTCTTTGTTCAGTTTTGTACAGTTTATTGACTAGTTCTTTTTTGAGTTTTGTACAGTTTATTGACTGTTTCTTTATTGAGGTTTGTACAGTTTATTGACTGGTTCTTTATTGAGTTTTCTACAGTTTATTGACTGTTTCTTTATTTAGTTTTGTACGGTTTATTGACTGTTTCTTCATTTAGTTTTGTACAGTTTATTGACTGTTTCTTTATTGAGTTTTGTACAGTTTATTGACTGGTTCTTTATTGAGTTTTATACAGTTTATTGACTGCTTCTTTATTGAGTTTTGTACAGTTTGTTGCCTGGTTCTTTATTCAGTTTTGTACTGTTTATTGACTGGTTCTTTATTCAGTTTTGTACAGTTTATTGACTGTTTCTTTATTGAGTTTTGTACAGTTTATTGACTGGTTCTTTGTTCAGTTTTGTTCTGTTTATTGACTGGTTCTTTATTCAGTTTTGTACAGTTTATTGACTGGTTCTTTATTCAGTTTTGTACAGTTTATTGACTGGTTCTTTATTTAGTTTTGTACAGTTTATTGACTGTTTCTTTATTTAGTTTTGTATGGTTTATTGACTGTTTCTATTTAGTTTTGTACAGTTTATTGACTGTTTCTTTATTTAGTTTTGTACAGTTTATTGACTGTTTATTTATTTAGTTTGTGTACAATTTATTGACTGGTTCTTTATTTAGTTTTCTACAGTTTATTGACTGTTTCTTTATTTAGTTTTGTACAGTTTATTGACTGTTTCTTTATTTAGTTTTGTACAGTTTATTGACTGTTTCTTTCTTTAGTTTTGTACAGTTTATTGACTGATTCTTTACTTAGTTTTGTACAGTTTATTGACTGTTTCTTTATTTAGTTTTGTACAGTTTATTGACTGGTTCTTTATTGAGTGTTGTACAGTTTATTGACTGTTTCTTTATTTAGTTTTGTACAGTTTATTGACTGGTTCTTTATTGAGTTTTGTACAGTTTATTGACTGTTTCTTTATTTAGTTTTGTACAGTTTATTGACTGGTTCTTTATTGAGTTTTGTACAGTTTATTGACTCGTTCTTTATTCAGTTTTGTACAGTTTATTGACAGGTTCTTTATTGAGTTTTGTACAGTTTATTGACTGTTTCTTTATTGAGTTTTGTATAGTTTATTGACTGATTCTTCATTGAGTTTTGTACAGTTTTTTGACTGTTTCTTTATTTAGTTTTGTACAGTTTTTTGACTGGTTCTTTATTGAGTTTTGTACTGTTTATTGACTGTTTCTTTATTGAGGTTTGTAAAGTTTATTGACTGTTTCTTGATTTAGTTTTGTACAGTTTATTGACTGGTTCTTTATTGAGTTTTGTACAGTTTATTGACTGGTTCTTTATTGAGTTTTGTACAGTTTATTGACTGGTTCTTTATTGAGTTTTGTACAGTTTATTGATTGGTTCTTTGTTGAGTTTTGTACAGTTTATTGACTTGTTCTTTGTTCAGTTTTGTCCTGTTTATTGACTGGTTCTTTATTCAGTTTTGTACAGTTTATTGACTGTTTCTTTATTTAGTTTTGTACAGTTTATTGACTGGTTCTTTATTCAGTTTTGTACAGTTTATTGACAGTTTCTTTATTTAGTTTTGTACAGTTTATTGATTGGTCCTTTGTTCAGTTTTGTACAGTTTATTGACTGGTTCATTTTTGAGTTTTATAGAGTTTATTCACTGTTTCTTTATTGAGTTTTGTACAGTTTATTGACTGGTTCTTTATGCAGTTTTGTACAGTCTATTGACTGTTTCTTTATTTAGTTTTGTACAGTTTATTGACTGGTTCTTTATTCAGTTTTGTACAGTTTATTGACTGGTTCTTTATTTAGTTTTGTACAGTTTATTGACTGTTTCTTTATTTAGTTTTGTACAGTTTATTGACTGTTTCAATATTTAGTTTTGTACAGTTTATTGAATGTTTCTTTGTTTAGTTTTGTACAGTTTATTGACTGGTTCTTTATTGAGTTTTGTACAGTTTATTGACTGTTTCTATATTTAGTTTTGTACAGTTTATTGACTGGTTCTTTATTGAGTTTTGTACAGTTTTTGACTGGTTCTTTATTGAGTTTTGTACAGTTTATTGACTGGTTCTTTATTGAATTTTGTACAGTTTATTGACTGGTTCTTTATTGAGTTTTGTACTGGTTATTGACTGGTTCTTTATTGAGTTTTGTACAGTTTATTGACTTGTTCTTTATTGAGTTTTGTACAGTTTATTGACTTATTCTTTATTGAGTTTTATACAGTTTATTGACTGGTTATTTATTCAGTTTTGTACAGTTTATTGACTGGTTCTTTATTCAGTTTTGTACAGTTTATTGACAGTTTCTTTATTTAGTTTTGTACAGTTTATTGATTGGTTCTTTGTTCAGTTTTGTACAGTTTATTGACTGGTTCATTTTTGAGTTTTGTACAGTTTATTGACTGTTTCTTTATTGAGTTTTGTACAGTTTATTGACTGGTTCTTTATTGAGTTTTATAGAGTTTATTGACTGTTTCTTTATTGAGTTTTGTACAGTTTATTGACTGGTTCTTTATTCAGTTTTGTACAGTCTATTGACTGGTTCTTTGTTCAGTTTTGTTCTGTTTATTGACTGGTTCTTTATTCAGTTTTGTTCAGTTTATTGACTGGTTCTTTATTCAGTTTTGTACAGTTTATTGACTGGTTCTTTATTTAGTTTTGTACAGTTTATAGACTGTTTCTTTATTTAGTTTTGTACAGTTTATTGACTGTTTCAATATTTAGTTTTGTACAGTTTATTGAATGTTTCTTTATTTAGTTTTTCACAGTTTATTGACTGTTTCTTTATTTAGTTTTTGTACAGTTTATTGACTGGTTCTTTTTTGAGTTTTGTACAGTTTATTGACTTTTTCTTTATTTAGTTTTGTACAGTTTATTGACTGTTTCTTTATTGAGTTTTGTACAGTTTATTGACTGTTTCTTTGTTTAGTTTTGTACAGTTTATTGACTGGTTCTTTATTGAGTTTTGTACAGTTTATTGACTGTTTCTTTATTGAGTTTTGTAGAGTTTATTGACTGGTTCTTTATTGAGTTTTGTACAGTTTTTGACTGGTTCTTTATTGAGTTTTGTACAGTTTATTGACTGGTTCTTTATTGAATTTTGTACAGTTTATTGACTGGTTCTTTATTGAGTTTTGTACAGTTTATTGACTGGTTCTTTATTGACTTTTGTACAGTTTATTGACTGGTTCTTTGTTCCGTTTTGTACAGTTTATTGACTGGTTCTTTTTTGAGTTTTGTACAGTTTATTGACTGTTTCTTTATTGAGTCTTGTATAGTTTATTGACTGGTTCTTTATTGAGTTTTGTACAGTTTATTGACTGGTTCTTTATGTAGTTCTGTACAGTTTTTTTACTGGTTCTTTGTTCAGTTTTGTACAGTTTATAGACTGGTTCTTTGTTCAGTTTTGCACAGTTTATTGACTAGTTCTTTTTTGAGTTTTGTACAGTTTATTGACTGTTTCTTTATTGAGGTTTGTACAGTTTATTGACTGGTTCTTTATTGAGTTTTCTACAGTTTATTGACTGTTTCTTTATTTAGTTTTGTACAGTTTATTGACTGTTTTTTCATTTAGTTTTGTACAGTTTATTGACTGTTTCTTTATTGAGTTTTGTACAGTTTATTGACTGGTTCTTTATTGAGTTTTATACAGTTTATTGACTGTTTCTTTATTGAGTTTTGTACAGTTTATTGCCTGGTTCTTTATTCAGTTTTGAACTGTTTATTGACTGGTTCTTTATTCAGTTTTGTACACTTTATTGACTGTTTCTTTATTGAGTTTTGTACAGTTTATTGACTGGTTCTTTGTTCAGTTTTGTTCTGTTTATTGACTGGTTTTTTATTCAGTTTTGTACAGTTTATTGACTGGTTCTTTATTCAGTTTTGTACAGTTTATTGACTGGTTCTTTATTTAGTTTTGTACAGTTTATTGACTGTTTCTTTATTTAGTTTTGTATAGTTTATTGACTGTTTCTATTTAGTTTTGTACAGTTTATTGACTGTTTCTTTATTTAGTTTTGTACAGTTTATTGACTGTTTATTTATTTAGTTTGTGTACAATTTATTGACTGGTTCTTTATTTAGTTTTGTACAGTTTATTGACTGTTTCTTTATTTAGTTTTGTACAGTTTATTGACTGTTTCTTTATTTAGTTTTGTACAATTTATTGACTGTTTCTTTCTTTAGTTTTGTACAGTTTATTGACTGATTCTTTATTTAGTTTTGTACAGTTTATTGACTGTTTCTTTATTTAGATTTGTACAGTTTATTGACTGGTTCTTTATTGAGTGTTGTACAGTTTATTGACTGTTTCTTTATTTAGTTTTGTACAGTTTATTGACTGGTTCTTTATTGAGTTTTGTACAGTTTATTGACTGTTTCTTTATTTAGTTTTGTACAGTTTATTGACTGGTTCTTTATTGAGTTTTGTACAGTTTATTGACTCGTTCTTTATTCAGTTTTGTACAGTTTATTGACTGGTTCTTTATTGAGTTTTGTACTGTTTATTGACTGTTTCTTTATTGAGTTTTGTATAGTTTATTGACTGATTCTTCATTGAGTTTTGTACAGTTTTTTGACTGTTTCTTTATTTAGTTTTGTACAGTTTTTTGACTGGTTCTTTATTGAGTTTTGTACAGTTTATTGACTGTTTCTTTATTGAGTTTTGTATAGTTTATTGACTGATTCTTCATTGAGTTTTGTACAGTTTTTTGACTGTTTCTTTATTTAGTTTTGTACAGTTTTTTGACTGGTTCTTTATTGAGTTTTGTACTGTTTATTGACTGTTTCTTTATTGAGGTTTGTAAAGTTTATTGACTGTTTATTGATTTAGTTTTGTACAGTTTATTGACTGGTTCTTTATTGAGTTTGGTACAGTTTATTGACTGGTTCTTTATTGAGTTTTGTACAGTTTATTGACTGGTTCTTTATTGAGTTTTGTACAGTTTATTGACTGGTTCTTTATTGAGTTTTGTACAGTTTATTGACTTGTTCTTTGTTCAGTTTTGTTCTGTGTAATGACTGGTTCTTTATTCAGTTTTGTACAGTTTATTGACTGTTTCTTTATTTAGTTTTGTACAGTTTATTGACTGGTTCTTTATTCAGTTTTGTACAGTTTATTGACAGTTTCTTTATTTAGTTTTGTACAGTTTATTGACTGGTTCTTTGTTCAGTTTTGTACAGTTTATTGACTGGTTCATTTTTGAGTTTTATAGAGTTTATTGACTGTTTCTTTATTGAGTTTTGTACAGTTTATTGACTGGTTCTTTATTCAGTTTTGTACAGTCTATTGACTGTTTCTTTATTTAGTTTTGTACAGTTTATTGACTGGTTCTTTATTCAGTTTTGTACAGTTTATTGACTGTTTCTTTATTTAGTTTTGTACAGTTTATTGACTGTTTCTTTATTGAGTTTTGTATAGTTTATTGACTGATTCTTTATTTAGTTTTGTACAGTTTATTGACTGGTTCTTTATTGAGTGTTGTACAGTTTATTGACTGTTTCTTTATTTAGTTTTGTACAGTTTATTGACTGGTTCTTTATTGAGTTTTGTACAGTTTATTGACTGTTTCTTTATTTAGTTTTGTACAGTTTATTGACTGGTTCTTTATTGAGTTTTGTACAGTTTATTGACTCGTTCTTTATTCAGTTTTGTACAGTTTATTGACTGGTTCTTTATTGAGTTTTGTACAGTTTATTGACTGTTTCTTTATTGAGTTTTGTGTAGTTTATTGACTGATTCTTCATTGAGTTTTGTACAGTTTTTTGACTGTTTCTTTATTTAGTTTTGTACAGTTTTTTGACTGGTTCTTTATTGAGTTTTGTACTGTTTATTGACTGTTTCTTTATTGAGGTTTGTAAAGTTTATTGACTGTTTCTTGATTTAGTTTTGTACAGTTTATTGACTGGTTCTTTATTGAGTTTTGTACAGTTTATTGACTGGTTCTTTATTGAGTTTTGTACAGTTTATTGACTGGTTCTTTATTGAGTTTTGTACAGTTTATTGATTGGTTCTTTATTGAGTTTTGTACAGTTTATTGACTTGTTCTTTGTTCAGTTTTGTCCTGTTTATTGACTGGTTCTTTATTCAGTTTTGTACTGTTTATTGACTGTTTCTTTATTTAGTTTTGTACAGTTTATTGACTGGTTCTTTATTCAGTTTTGTACAGTTTATTGACTGGTTCTTTATTTAGTTTTGTACAGTTTATAGACTGTTTCTTTATTTAGTTTTGTACAGTTTATTGACTGTTTCAATATTTAGTTTTGTACAGTTTATTGAATGTTTCTTTATTTAGTTTTTCACAGTTTATTGACTGTTTCTTTATTTAGTTTATGTACAATTTATTGACTGGTTCTTTATTGAGTTTTGTACAGTTTATTGACTTTTTCTTTATTTAGTTTTGTACAGTTTATTGACTGTTTCTTTATTGAGTTTTGTACAGTTTATTGACTGTTTCTTTGTTTAGTTTTGTACAGTTTATTGACTGGTTCTTTATTGAGTTTTGTACAGTTTATTGACTGTTTCTTTATTGAGTTTTGTAGAGTTTATTGACTGGTTCTTTATTGAGTTTTGTACAGTTTTTGACTGGTTCTTTATTGCGTTTTGTACAGTTTATTGACTGGTTCTTTATTGAATTTTGTACAGTTTATTGACTGGTTCTTTATTGAGTTTTGTACAGTTTATTGACTGGTTCTTTATTGACTTTTGTACAGTTTATTGACTGGTTCTTTGTTCCGTTTTGTACAGTTTATTGACTGGTTCTTTTTTGAGTTTTGTACAGTTTATTGACTGTTTCTTTATTGAGTCTTGTATAGTTTATTGACTGGTTCTTTATTGAGTTTTGTACAGTTTATTGACTGGTTCTTTATGTAGTTCTGTACAGTTTTTTGACTGGTTCTTTGTTCAGTTTTGTACAGTTTATAGACTGGTTCTTTGTTCAGTTTTGCACAGTTTATTGACTAGTTCTTTTTTGAGTTTTGTACAGTTTATTGACTGTTTCTTTATTGAGGTTTGTACAGTTTATTGACTGGTTCTTTATTGAGTTTTCTACAGTTTATTGACTGTTTCTTTATTTAGTTTTGTACAGTTTATTGACTGTTTTTTCATTTAGTTTTGTACAGTTTATTGACTGTTTCTTTATTGAGTTTTGTACAGTTTATTGACTGGTTCTTTATTGAGTTTTATACAGTTTATTGACTGTTTCTTTATTGAGTTTTGTACAGTTTATTGCCTGGTTCTTTATTCAGTTTTGTACTGTTTATTGACTGGTTCTTTATTCAGTTTTGTACACTTTATTGACTGTTTCTTTATTGAGTTTTGTACAGTTTATTGACTGGTTCTTTGTTCAGTTTTGTTCTGTTTATTGACTGGTTTTTTATTCAGTTTTGTACAGTTTATTGACTGGTTCTTTATTCAGTTTTGTACAGTTTATTGACTGGTTCTTTATTTAGTTTTGTACAGTTTATTGACTGTTTCTTTATTTAGTTTTGTATAGTTTATTGACTGTTTCTATTTAGTTTTGTACAGTTTATTGACTGTTTCTTTATTTAGTTTTGTACAGTTTATTGACTGTTTATTTATTTAGTTTGTGTACAATTTATTGACTGGTTCTTTATTTAGTTTTGTACAGTTTATTGACTGGTTCTTTATTGAGTTTTGTACAGTTTATTGACTCGTTCTTTATTCAGTTTTGTACAGTTTATTGACTGGTTCTTTATTGAGTTTTGTACTGTTTATTGACTGTTTCTTTATTGAGTTTTGTATAGTTTATTGACTGATTCTTCATTGAGTTTTGTACAGTTTTTTGACTGTTTCTTTATTTAGTTTTGTACAGTTTTTTGACTGGTTCTTTATTGAGTTTTGTACAGTTTATTGACTGTTTCTTTATTGAGTTTTGTATAGTTTATTGACTGATTCTTCATTGAGTTTTGTACAGTTTTTTGACTGTTTCTTTATTTAGTTTTGTACAGTTTTTTTACTGGTTCTTTATTGAGTTTTGTACTGTTTATTGACTGTTTCTTTATTGAGGTTTGTAAAGTTTATTGACTGTTTATTGATTTAGTTTTGTACAGTTTATTGACTGGTTCTTTATTGAGTTTGGTACAGTTTATTTACTGGTTCTTTATTGAGTTTTGTACAGTTTATTGACTGGTTCTTTATTGAGTTTTGTACAGTTTATTGACTGGTTCTTTATTGAGTTTTGTACAGTTTATTGACTTGTTCTTTGTTCAGTTTTGTTCTGTGTAATGACTGGTTCTTTATTCAGTTTTGTACAGTTTATTGACTGTTTCTTTATTTAGTTTTGTACAGTTTATTGACTGGTTCTTTATTCAGTTTTGTACAGTTTATTGACAGTTTCTTTATTTAGTTTTGTACAGTTTATTGATTGGTTCTTTGTTCAGTTTTGTACAGTTTATTGACTGGTTCATTTTTGAGTTTTATAGAGTTTATTGACTGTTTCTTTATTGAGTTTTGTACAGTTTATTGACTGGTTCTTTATTCAGTTTTGTACAGTCTATTGACTGTTTCTTTATTTAGTTTTGTACAGTTTATTGACTGGTTCTTTATTCAGTTTTGTACAGTTTATTGACTGTTTCTTTATTTAGTTTTGTACAGTTTATTGACTGTTTCTTTATTGAGTTTTGTATAGTTTATTGACTGATTCTTCATTGAGTTTTGTACAGTTTTTTGACTGTTTCTTTATTTAGTTTTGTACAGTTTTTTGACTGGTTCTTTATTGAGTTTTGTACAGTTTATTGACAGTTTCTTTATTGAGTTTTGTATAGTTTATTGACTGATTCTTCATTGAGTTTTGTACAGTTTTTTGACTGTTTCTTTATTTAGTTTTGTACAGTTTTTTGACTGGTTCTTTATTGAGTTTTGTACTGTTTTATGACTGTTTCTTTATTGAGGTTTGTAAAGTTTATTGACTGTTTCTTGATTTAGTTTTGTACAGTTTATTGACTGGTTCTTTATTGAGTGTTGTACAGTTTATTGACTGGTTCTTTATTGAGTTTTGTACAGTTTATTGACTGGTTCTTTATTGAGTTTTGTACAGTTTATTGACTTGTTCTTTATTGAGTTTTGTACAGTTTATTGACTTGTTCTTTGTTCAGTTTTGTTCTGTTTATTGACTGTTTCTTTATTTAGTTTTGTACAGTTTATTGACTGTTTATTTATTTAGTTTGTGTACAATTTATTGACTGGTTCTTTATTTAGTTTTGTACAGTTTATTGACTGTTTGTACAGTTTATTGACTGTTTCTTTATTTAGTTTTGTACAATTTATTGACTGTTTCTTTCTTTAGTTTTGTACAGTTTATTGACTGATTCTTTATTTAGTTTTGTACAGTTTATTGACTGTTTCTTTATTTAGTTTTGTACAGTTTATTGACTGGTTCTTTATTGAGTGTTGTACAGTTTATTGACTGTTTCTTTATTTAGTTTTGTACAGTTTATTGACTGGTTCTTTATTGAGTTTTGTACAGTTTATTGACTGTTTCTTTATTTAGTTTTGTACAGTTTATTGACTGGTTCTTTATTGAGTTTTGTACAGTTTATTGACTCGTTCTTTATTCAGTTTTGTACAGTTTATTGACTGGTTCTTTATTGAGTTTTGTACTGTTTATTGACTGTTTCTTTATTGAGTTTTGTATAGTTTATTGACTGATTCTTCATTGAGTTTTGTACAGTTTTTTTACTGTTTCTTTATTTAGTTTTGTACAGTTTTTTGACTGGTTCTTTATTGAGTTTTGTACAGTTTATTGACTGTTTCTTTATTGAGTTTTGTATAGTTTATTGACTGATTCTTCATTGAGTTTTGTACAGTTTTTTGACTGTTTCTTTATTTAGTTTTGTACAGTTTTTTGACTGGTTCTTTATTGAGTTTTGTACTGTTTATTGACTGTTTCTTTATTGAGGTTTGTAAAGTTTGTTGACTGTTTATTGATTTAGTTTTGTACAGTTTATTGACTGGTTCTTTATTGAGTTTGGTACAGTTTATTGACTGGTTCTTTATTGAGTTTTGTACAGTTTATTGACTGGTTCTTTATTGAGTTTTGTACAGTTTATTGACTGGTTCTTTATTGAGTTTTGTACAGTTTATTGACTTGTTCTTTGTTCAGTTTTGTTCTGTGTAATGACTGGTTCTTTATTCAGTTTTGTACAGTTTATTGACTGGTTCTTTATTTAGTTTTGTACAGTTTATTGACTGGTTCTTTATTCAGTTTTGTACAGTTTATTGACAGTTTCTTTATTTAGTTTTGTACAGTTTATTGATTGGTTCTTTGTTCAGTTTTGTACAGTTTATTGACTGGTTCATTTTTGAGTTTTATAGAGTTTATTGACTGTTTCTTTATTGAGTTTTGTACAGTTTATTGACTGGTTCTTTATTCAGTTTTGTACAGTCTATTGACTGTTTCTTTATTTAGTTTTGTACAGTTTATTGACTGTTTCTTTATTTAGTTTTGTACAGTTTATTGACTGTTTCTTTATTTAGTTTTGTACAGTTTATTGACTGTTTCTTTATTGAGTTTTGTATAGTTTATTGACTGATTCTTCATTGAGTTTTGTACAGTTTTTTGACTGTTTCTTTATTTAGTTTTGTACAGTTTTTTGACTGGTTCTTTATTGAGTTTTGTACAGTTTATTGACTGTTTCTTTATTGAGTTTTGTATAGTTTATTGACTGATTCTTCATTGAGTTTTGTACAGTTTTTTGACTGTTTCTTTATTTAGTTTTGTACAGTTTTTTGACTGGTTCTTTATTGAGTTTTGTACTGTTTTATGACTGTTTCTTTATTGAGGTTTGTAAAGTTTATTGACTGTTTCTTGATTTAGTTTTGTACAGTTTATTGACTGGTTCTTTATTGAGTTTTGTACAGTTTATTGACTGGTTCTTTATTGAGTTTTGTACAGTTTATTGACTGGTTCTTTATTGAGTTTTGTACAGTTTATTGACTGGTTCTTTATTGTGTTTTGTACAGTTTATTGACTTGTTCTTTGTTCAGTTTTGTTCTGTTTATTGACTGTTTCTTTATTTAGTTTTGTACAGTTTATTGACTGTTTATTTATTTAGTTTGTGTACAATTTATTGACTGGTTCTTTATTTAGTTTTGTACAGTTTATTGACTGTTTCTTTATTTAGTTTTGTACAGTTTATTGACTGTTTCTTTATTTAGTTTTGTACAATTTATTGACTGTTTCTTTCTTTAGTTTTGTACAGTTTATTGACTGATTCTTTATTTAGTTTTGTACAGTTTATTGACTGTTTCTTTATTTAGTTTTGTACAGTTTATTGACTGGTTCTTTATTGAGTGTTGTACAGTTTATTGACTGTTTCTTTATTTAGTTTTGTACAGTTTATTGGCTGGTTCTTTATTGAGTTTTGTACAGTTTATTGACTGTTTCTTTATTTAGTTTTGTACAGTTTATTGACTGGTTCTTTATTGAGTTTTGTACAGTTTATTGACTCGTTCTTTATTCAGTTTTGTACAGTTTATTGACTGGTTCTTTATTGAGTTTTGTACTGTTTATTGACTGTTTCTTTATTGAGTTTTGTATAGTTTATTGACTGATTCTTCATTGAGTTTTGTACAGTTTTTTGACTGTTTCTTTATTTAGTTTTGTACAGTTTTTTGACTGGTTCTTTATTGAGTTTTGTACAGTTTATTGACTGTTTCTTTATTGAGTTTTGTATAGTTTATTGACTGATTCTTCATTGAGTTTCGTACAGTTTTTTGACTGTTTCTTTATTTAGTTTTGTACAGTTTTTTGACTGGTTCTTTATTGAGTTTTGTACTGTTTATTGACTGTTTCTTTATTGAGGTTTGTAAAGTTTATTGACTGTTTATTGATTTAGTTTTGTACAGTTTATTGACTGGTTCTTTATTGAGTTTGGTACAGTTTATTGACTGGTTCTTTATTGAGTTTTGTACAGTTTATTGACTGGTTCTTTATTGAGTTTTGTACAGTTTATTGACTGGTTCTTTTTTGAGTTTTGTACAGTTTATTGACTTGTTCTTTGTTCAGTTTTGTTCTGTATAATGACTGGTTCTTTATTCAGTTTTGTACAGTTTATTGACTGTTTCTTTATTTAGTTTTGTACAGTTTATTGACTGGTTCTTTATTCAGTTTTGTACAGTTTATTGACAGTTTCTTTATTTAGTTTTGTACAGTTTATTGATTGGTTCTTTGTTCAGTTTTGTACAGTTTATTGACTGGTTCATTTTTGAGTTTTATAGAGTTTATTGACTGTTTCTTTATTGAGTTTTGTACAGTTTATTGACTGGTTCTTTATTCAGTTTTGTACAGTCTATTGACTGTTTCTTTATTTAGTTTTGTACAGTTTATTGACTGGTTCTTTATTCAGTTTTGTACAGTTTATTGACTGTTTCTTTATTTAGTTTTGTACAGTTTATTGACTGTTTCTTTATTGAGTTTTGTATAGTTTATTGACTGATTCTTCATTGAGTTTTGTACAGTTTTTTTACTGTTTCTTTATTTAGTTTTGTACAGTTTTTTGACTGGTTCTTTATTGAGTTTTGTACAGTTTATTGACTGTTTCTTTATTGAGTTTTGTATAGTTTATTGACTGATTCTTCATTGAGTTTTGTACAGTTTTTTGACTGTTTCTTTATTTAGTTTTGTACAGTTTTTTGACTGGTTCTTTATTGAGTTTTGTACTGTTTTATGACTGTTTCTTTATTGAGGTTTGTAAAGTTTATTGACTGTTTCTTGATTTAGTTTTGTACAGTTTATTGACTGGTTCTTTATTGAGTTTTGTACAGTTTATTGACTGGTTCTTTATTGAGTTTTGTACAGTTTATTGACTGGTTCTTTATTGAGTTTTGTACAGTTTATTGACTGGTTCTTTATTGAGTTTTGTACAGTTTATTGACTTGTTCTTTGTTCAGTTTTGTTCTGTTTATTGACTGGTTCTTTATTCAGTTTTGTACAGTTTATTGACTGTTTCTTTATTTAGTTTTGTACAGTTTATTGACTGGTTCTTTATTCAGTTTTGTACAGTTTATTGACAGTTTCTTTATTTAGTTTTGTACAGTTTATTGATTGGTTCTTTGTTCAGTTTTGTACAGTTTAGTGACTGGTTCATTTTTGAGTTTTATAGAGTTTATTGACTGTTTCTTTATTGAGTTTTGTACAGTTTATTGACTGGTTCTTTATTCAGTTTTGTACAGTCTATTGACTGTTTCTTTATTTAGTTTTGTACAGTTTATTGACTGGTTCTTTATTCAGTTTTGTACAGTTTATTGACTGGTTCTTTATTTAGTTTTGTACAGTTTATTGACTGTTTCTTTATTTAGTTTTGTACAGTTTATTGACTGTTTCAATATTTAGTTTTGTACAGTTTATTGAATGTTTCTTTGTTTAGTTTTGTACAGTTTATTGACTGGTTCTTTATTGAGTTTTGTACAGTTTATTGACTGTTTCTTTATTTAGTTTTGTACAGTTTATTGACTGGTTCTTTATTGAGTTTTGTACAGTTTTTGACTGGTTCTTTATTGAGTTTTGTACAGTTTATTGACTGGTTCTTTATTGAATTTTGTACAGTTTATTGACTGGTTCTTTATTGAGTTTTGTACAGTTTATTGACTGGTTCTTTATTGAGTTTTGTACAGTTTATTGACTTGTTCTTTATTGAGTTTTGTACAGTTTATTGACTTATTCTTTATTGAGTTTTATACAGTTTATTGACTGGTTCTTTATTCAGTTTTGTACAGTTTATTGACAGTTTCTTTATTTAGTTTTGTACAGTTTATTGATTGGTTCTTTGTTCAGTTTTGTACAGTTTATTGACTGGTTCATTTTTGAGTTTTGTACAGTTTATTGACTGTTTCTTTATTGAGTTTTGTACAGTTTATTGACTGGTTCTTTATTCAGTTTTGTACAGTCTATTGACTGGTTCTTTGTTCAGTTTTGTTCTGTTTATTGACTGGTTCTTTATTCAGTTTTGTACAGTTTATTGACTGGTTCTTTATTCAGTTTTGTACAGTTTATTGACTGGTTCTTTATTTAGTTTTGTACAGTTTATAGACTGTTTCTTTATTTAGTTTTGTACAGTTTATTTTATTGACTGGTTCTTTATTGAGTTTTGTACAGTTTATTGACTGTTTCTTTATTTAGTTTTGTACAGTTTATTGACTGGTTCTTTATTGAGTTTTGTACAGTTTATTGACTGTTTCTTTGTTTAGTTTTGTACGGTTTATTGACTGGTTCTTTATTGAGTTTTGTACAGTTTATTGACTGTTTCTTTATTTAGTTTTGTACAGTTTATTGACTGGTTCTTTATTGAGTTTTGTACAGTTTATTGACTGTTTCTATATTTAGTTTTGTACAGTTTATTGAATGTTTCTTTATTTAGTTTTTCACAGTTTATTGACTGTTTCTTTATTTAGTTTGTGTACAATTTATTGACTGGTTCTTTATTTAGTTTTGTACAGTTTATTGACTTTTTCTTTATTTAGTTTTGTACAGTTTATTGACTGTTTCTTTATTGAGTTTTGTACAGTTTATTGACTGTTTCTTTGTTTAGTTTTGTACGGTTTATTGACTGGTTCTTTATTGAGTTTTGTACAGTTTATTGACTGTTTCTTTATTTAGTTTTGTACAGTTTATTGACAGGTTCTTTATTGAGTTTTGTACAGTTTTTGACTAGTTCTTTATTGAGTTTTGTACAGTTTATTGACTGGTTCTTTATTGAATTTGGTATAGTTTCTTTAATTAATTATGGTTCTTTATTGAGTTTTGTACAGTTTATTGACTGGTTCTTTATTGAGTTTTGTACAGTTTATTGACTTGTTCTTTATTGAGTTTTGTACAGTTTATAGACTGGTTCTTTATTCAGTTTTGTACAGTTTATTGACTGTTTCTTTATTGAGTTTTGTACAGTTTATTGACTGTTTCTTTATTTATTTTGTGTACAATTTATTGACTGGTTGTTTATTTAGTTTTGAACAGTTTATTGACTGTTTCTATATTTAGTTTTGTACAGTTTATTGATTGTTTCTTTATTTAGTTTTGTACAGTTTATTGATTGTTTCTTTTTTTAGTTTGTGTACAATTTATTGACTGGTTCTTTATTTAGTTTTGTACAGTCTATTGACTGGTTCTTTGTTCAGTTTTGTTCTGTTTATTGACTTGTTCTTTATTCAGTTTTGTACAGTTTATTGACTGGTTCTTTATTCAGTTTTGTACAGTTTATTGACTGGTTCTTTATTTAGTTTTGTACAGTTTATTGACTGTTTCTTTATTTAGTTTTGTACAGTTTATTGACTGTTTCTATATTTAGTTTTGTACAGTTTATTGAATGTTTCTTTATTTAGTTTTTCACAGTTTATTGACTGTTTCTTAATTTAGTTTGTGTACAATTTATTGACTGGTTCTTTATTTAGTTTTGTACAGTTTATTGACTTTTTCTTTATTTAGTTTTGTACAGTTTATTGACTGTTTCTTTATTAAGTTTTGTACAGTTTATTGACTGTTTCTTTGTTTAGTTTTGTACGGTTTATTGACTGGTTCTTTATTGAGTTTTGTACAGTTTATTGACTGTTTCTGTAATTAGTTTTGTACAGTTTATTGACTGGTTCTTTATTGAGTTTTGTACAGTTTATTGACTGTTTCTTTGTTTAGTTTTGTACGGTTTATTGACTGGTTCTTTATTGAGTTTTGTACAGTTTATTGACTGTTTCTTTATTTAGTTTTGTACAGTTTATTGACTGGTTCTTTATTGAGTTTTGTACAGTTTATTGACTGTTTCTATATTTAGTTTTGTACAGTTTATTGAATGTTTCTTTATTTAGTTTTTCACAGTTTATTGACTGTTTCTTTATTTAGTTTGTGTACAATTTATTGACTGGTTCTTTATTTAGTTTTGTACAGTTTATTGACTTTTTCTTTATTTAGTTTTGTACAGTTTATTGACTGTTTCTTTATTGAGTTTTGTACAGTTTATTGACTGTTTCTTTGTTTAGTTTTGTACGGTTTATTGACTGGTTCTTTATTGAGTTTTGTACAGTTTATTGACTGTTTCTTTATTTAGTTTTGTACAGTTTATTGACTGGTTCTTTATTGAGTTTTGTACAGTTTTTGACTAGTTCTTTATTGAGTTTTGTACAGTTTATTGACTGGTTCTTTATTGAATTTGGTATAGTTTCTTTAATTAATTATGGTTCTTTATTGAGTTTTGTACAGTTTATTGACTGGTTCTTTATTGAGTTTTGTACAGTTTATTGACTTGTTCTTTATTGAGTTTTGTACAGTTTATTGACTGGTTCTTTATTCAGTTTTGTTCTGTTTATTGACTTGTTCTTTATTCAGTTTTGTACAGTTTATTGACTGGTTCTTTATTCAGTTTTGTACAGTTTATTGACTGGTTCTTTATTTAGTTTTGTACAGTTTATTGACTGTTTCTTTATTTAGTTTTGTACAGTTTATTGACTGTTTCTATATTTAGTTTTGTACAGTTTATTGAATGTTTCTTTATTTAGTTTTTCACAGTTTATTGACTGTTTCTTTATTTAGTTTGTGTACAATTTATTGACTGGTTCTTTATTTAGTTTTGTACAGTTTATTGACTTTTTCTTTATTTAGTTTTGTACAGTTTATTGACTGTTTCTTTATTGAGTTTTGTACAGTTTATTGACTGTTTCTTTGTTTAGTTTTGTACGGTTTATTGACTGGTTCTTTATTGAGTTTTGTACAGTTTATTGACTGTTTCTTTATTTAGTTTTGTACAGTTTATTGACTGGTTCTTTATTGAGTTTTGTACAGTTTATTGACTGTTTCTTTGTTTAGTTTTGTACGGTTTATTGACTGGTTCTTTATTGAGTTTTGTACAGTTTATTGACTGTTTCTTTATTGAGTTTTGTACAGTTTATTGACTGGTTCTTTATTGAGTTTTGTACAGTTTATTGACTGTTTCTATATTTAGTTTTGTACAGTTTATTGAATGTTTCTTTATTTAGTTTTTCACAGTTTATTGACTGTTTCTTTATTTAGTTTGTGTACAATTTATTGACTGGTTCTTTATTTAGTTTTGTACAGTTTATTGACTTCTTCTTTATTTAGTTTTGTACAGTTTATTGACTGTTTCTTTATTGAGTTTTGTACAGTTTATTGACTGTTTCTTTGTTTAGTTTTGTACGGTTTATTGACTGGTTCTTTATTGAGTTTTGTACAGTTTATTGACTGTTTCTTTATTTAGTTTTGTACAGTTTATTGACTGGTTCTTTATTGAGTTTTGTACAGTTTTTGACTAGTTCTTTATTGAGTTTTGTACAGTTTATTGACTGGTTCTTTATTGAATTTGGTATAGTTTCTTTAATTAATTATGGTTCTTTATTGAGTTTTGTACAGTTTATTGACTGGTTCTTTATTGAGTTTTGTACAGTTTATTGACTTGTTCTTTATTGAGTTTTGTACAGTTTATTGACTGGTTCTTTATTCAGTTTTGTTCTGTTTATTGACTTGTTCTTTATTCAGTTTTGTACAGTTTATTGACTGGTTCTTTATTCAGTTTTGTACAGTTTATTGACTGGTTCTTTATTTAGTTTTGTACAGTTTATTGACTGTTTCTTTATTTAGTTTTGTACAGTTTATTGACTGTTTCTATATTTAGTTTTGTACAGTTTATTGAATGTTTCTTTATTTAGTTTTTCACAGTTTATTGACTGTTTCTTTATTTAGTTTGTGTACAATTTATTGACTGGTTCTTTATTTAGTTTTGTACAGTTTATTGACTTTTTCTTTATTTAGTTTTGTACAGTTTATTGACTGTTTCTTTATTGAGTTTTGTACAGTTTATTTACTGTTTCTTTGTTTAGTTTTGTACGGTTTATTGACTGGTTCTTTATTGAGTTTTGTACAGTTTATTGACTGTTTCTTTATTTAGTTTTGTACAGTTTATTGACTGGTTCTTTATTGAGTTTTGTACAGTTTATTGACTGTTTCTTTGTTTAGTTTTGTACGGTTTATTGACTGGTTCTTTATTGAGTTTTGTACAGTTTATTGACTGTTTCTTTATTTAGTTTTGTACAGTTTATTGACTGGTTCTTTATTTAGTTTTTCACAGTTTATTGACTGTTTCTTTATTTAGTTTGTGTACAATTTATTGACTGGTTCTTTATTTAGTTTTGTACAGTTTATTGACTTTTTCTTTATTTAGTTTTGTACAGTTTATTGACTGTTTCTTTATTGAGTTTTGTACAGTTTATTGACTGTTTCTTTGTTTAGTTTTGTACGGTTTATTGACTGGTTCTTTATTGAGTTTTGTACAGTTTATTGACTGTTTCTTTATTTAGTTTTGTACAGTTTATTGACTGGTTCTTTATTGAGTTTTGTACAGTTTTTGACTAGTTCTTTATTGAGTTTTGTACAGTTTATTGACTGGTTCTTTATTGAATTTGGTATAGTTTCTTTAATTAATTATGGTTCTTTATTGAGTTTTGTACAGTTTATTGACTGGTTCTTTATTGAGTTTTGTACAGTTTATTGACTTGTTCTTTATTGAGTTTTGTACAGTTTATTGACTAGTTCTTTATTCAGTTTTGTACAGTTTATTGACTGTTTCTTTATTGAGTTTTGTACAGTTTATTGACTGTTTCTTTATTTATTTTGTGTACAATTTATTGACTGGTTGTTTATTTAGTTTTGAACAGTTTATTGACTGTTTCTATATTTAGTTTTGTACAGTTTATTGATTGTTTCTTTATTTAGTTTTGTACAGTTTATTGATTGTTTCTTTTTTTAGTTTGTGTACAATTTATTGACTGGTTCTTTATTTAGTTTTGTACAGTTTATTGACTGTTTCTATATTGAGTTTTGTACAGTTTGTTTACTGGTTCTTTATTGAGTTTTGTACAGTTTATTGACTGGTTCTTTGTTCAGTTTTGTACAGTTTATTTACTGGTTCTTTGTTCAGTTTTGTACAGTTTATTGACTGGTTCTTTTTTGAGTTTGGTACAGTTTATTGACTGTTTCTTTATTGAGTTTTGTACAGTTTATTGACTGGTTCTTTATTGAGTTTTGTACAGTTTATTGAATGGTTCTTTATTGAGTTTTGTACAGTTTATTGACTGTTTCTTTATTTAGTTTTGTACAGTTTATTGACTTTTTCTTTATTTAGTTTTGTACAGTTTATTGACTGTTTCTTTATTGAGTTTTGTACAGTTTATTGACTGTTTCTTTGTTTAGTTTTGTACGGTTTATTGACTGGTTCTTTATTGAGTTTTGTACAGTTTATTGACTGTTTCTTTATTTAGTTTTGTACAGTTTATTGACTGGTTCTTTATTGAGTTTTGTACAGTTTATTGACTGGTTCTTTATTGAGTTTTGTACAGTTTATTGACTGGTTCTTTATTGAATTTGGTATAGTTTCTTTAATTAATTATGGTTCTTTATTGAGTTTTGTACAGTTTATTGACTGGTTCTTTATTGAGTTTTGTACAGTTTATTGACTTGTTCTTTATTGAGTTTTGTACAGTTTATTGACTGGTTCTTTATTCAGTTTTGTACAGTTTATTGACTGTTTCTTTATTGAGTTTTGTACAGTTTATTGACTGTTTATTTATTTTGTGTACAATTTATTGACTGGTTGTTTATTTAGTTTTGAACAGTTTATTGACTGTTTCTATATTTAGTTTTGTACAGTTTATTGATTGTTTCTTTATTTAGTTTTGTACAGTTTATTGATTGTTTCTTTTTTTAGTTTGTGTACAATTTATTGACTGGTTCTTTATTTAGTTTTGTACAGTTTATTGACTGTTTCTATATTGAGTTTTGTACAGTTTGTTTACTGGTTCTTTATTGAGTTTTGTACAGTTTATTGACTGGTTCTTTATTGAGTTTTGTACAGTTTATTTACTGGTTCTTTGTTCAGTTTTGTACAGTTTATTGACTGGTTCTTTTTTGAGTTTGGTACAGTTTATTGACTGTTTCTTTATTGAGTTTTGTACAGTTTATTGACTGGTTCTTTATTCAGTTTTGTACAGTTTATTGACTGGTTCTTTATTCAGTTTTGTACAGTTTATTGACTGGTTCTTTATTTAGTTTTGTACAGTTTATTGACTGTTTCTTTATTTAGTTTTGTACAGTTTATTGACTGTTTCTATATTTAGTTTTGTACAGTTTATTGAATGTTTCTTTATTTAGTTTTTCACAGTTTATTGACTGTTTCTTTATTTAGTTTGTGTACAATTTATTGACTGGTTCTTTATTTAGTTTTGTACAGTTTATTGACTTTTTCTTTATTTAGTTTTGTACAGTTTATTGACTGTTTCTTTATTGAGTTTTGTACAGTTTATTGACTGTTTCTTTGTTTAGTTTTGTACGGTTTATTGACTGGTTCTTTATTGAGTTTTGTACAGTTTATTGACTGTTTCTTTATTTAGTTTTGTACAGTTTATTGACTTGTTCTTTATTGAGTTTTGTACAGTTTATTGACTGTTTCTTTGTTTAGTTTTGTACGGTTTATTGACTGGTTCTTTATTGAGTTTTGTACAGTTTATTGACTGTTTCTTTATTTAGTTTTGTACAGTTTATTGACTGGTTCTTTATTGAGTTTTGTACAGTTTATTGACTGTTTCTATATTTAGTTTTGTACAGTTTATTGAATGTTTCTTTATTTAGTTTTTCACAGTTTATTGACTGTTTCTTTATTTAGTTTGTGTACAATTTATTGACTGGTTCTTTATTTAGTTTTGTACAGTTTATTGACTTTTTCTTTATTTAGTTTTGTACAGTTTATTGACTGTTTCTTTATTGAGTTTTGTACAGTTTATTGACTGTTTCTTTGTTTAGTTTTGTACGGTTTATTGACTGGTTCTTTATTGAGTTTTGTATAGTTTATTGACTGTTTCTTTATTTAGTTTTGTACAGTTTATTGACTGGTTCTTTATTGAGTTTTGTACAGTTTTTGACTAGTTCTTTATTGAGTTTTGTACAGTTTATTGACTGGTTCTTTATTGAATTTGGTATAGTTTCTTTAATTAATTATGGTTCTTTATTTAGTTTTGTACAGTTTATTGACTGGTTCTTTATTGAGTTTTGTACAGTTTATTGACTTGTTCTTTATTGAGTTTTGTACAGTTTATTGACTGGTTCTTTATTCAGTTTTGTACAGTTTATTGACTGTTTCTTTATTGAGTTTTGTACAGTTTATTGACTGTTTCTTTATTTATTTTGTGTACAATTTATTGACTGGTTGTTTATTTAGTTTTGAACAGTTTATTGACTGTTTCTATATTTAGTTTTGTACAGTTTATTGATTGTTTCTTTATTTAGTTTTGTACAGTTTATTGATTGTTTCTTTTTTTAGTTTGTGTACAATTTATTGACTGGTTCTTTATTTAGTTTTGTACAGTCTATTGACTGGTTCTTTGTTCAGTTTTGTTCTGTTTATTGACTTGTTCTTTATTCAGTTTTGTACAGTTTATTGACTGGTTCTTTATTCAGTTTTGTACAGTTTATTGACTGGTTCTTTATTTAGTTTTGTACAGTTTATTGACTGTTTCTTTATTTAGTTTTGTACAGTTTATTGACTGTTTCTATATTTAGTTTTGTACAGTTTATTGAATGTTTCTTTATTTAGTTTTTCACAGTTTATTGACTGTTTCTTTATTTAGTTTGTGTACAATTTATTGACTGGTTCTTTATTTAGTTTTGTACAGTTTATTGACTTTTTCTTTATTTAGTTTTGTACAGTTTATTGACTGTTTCTTTATTGAGTTTTGTACAGTGTATTGACTGTTTCTTTGTTTAGTTTTGTACGGTTTATTGACTGGTTCTTTATTGAGTTTTGTACAGTTTATTGACTGTTTCTTTATTTAGTTTTGTACAGTTTATTGACTGGTTCTTTGTTTAGTTTTGTACGGTTTATTGACTGGTTCTTTATTGAGTTTTGTACAGTTTATTGACTGTTTCTTTATTTAGTTTTGTACAGTTTATTGACTGGTTCTTTATTGAGTTTTGTACAGTTTATTGACTGTTTCTATATTTAGTTTTGTACAGTTTATTGAATGTTTCTTTATTTAGTTTTTCACAGTTTATTGACTGTTTCTTTATTTAGTTTGTGTACAATTTATTGACTGGTTCTTTATTTAGTTTTGTACAGTTTATTGACTTTTTCTTTATTTAGTTTTGTACAGTTTATTGACTGTTTCTTTATTGAGTTTTGTACAGTTTATTGACTATTTCTTTGTTTAGTTTTGTACGGTTTATTGACTGGTTCTTTATTGAGTTTTGTACAGTTTATTGACTGTTTCTTTATTTAGTTTTGTACAGTTTATTGACTGGTTCTTTATTGAGTTTTGTACAGTTTTTGACTAGTTCTTTATTGAGTTTTGTACAGTTTATTGACTGGTTCTTTATTGAATTTGGTATAGTTTCTTTAATTAATTATGGTTCTTTATTGAGTTTTGTACAGTTTATTGACTGGTTCTTTATTGAGTTTTGTACAGTTTATTGACTTGTTCTTTATTGAGTTTTTTACAGTTTATTGACTGGTTCTTTATTCAGTTTTGTACAGTTTATTGACTGTTTCTTTATTGAGTTTTGTACAGTTTATTGACTGTTTCTTTATTTATTTTGTGTACAATTTATTGACTGGTTGTTTATTTAGTTTTGAACAGTTTATTTACTGTTTCTATATTTAGTTTTGTACAGTTTATTGATTGTTTCTTTATTTAGTTTTGTACAGTTTATTGATTGTTTCTTTTTTTAGTTTGTGTACAATTTATTGACTGGTTCTTTATTTAGTTTTGTACAGTTTATTGACTGTTTCTATATTGAGTTTTGTACAGTTTGTTTACTGGTTCTTTATTGAGTTTTGTACAGTTTATTGACTGGTTCTTTGTTCAGTTTTGTACAGTTTATTTACTGGTTCTTTGTTCAGTTTTGTACAGTTTATTGACTGGTTCTTTTTTGAGTTTGGTACAGTTTATTGACTGTTTCTTTATTGAGTTTTGTACAGTTTATTGACTGGTTCTTTATTGAGTTTTGTACAGTTTATTGAATGGTTCTTTATTGAGTTTTGTACAGTTTATTGACTGTTTCTTTATTTAGTTTTGTACAGTTTATTGACTGTTTCTATATTTAGTTTTGTACAGTTTATTGAATGTTTCTTTATTTAGTTTTTTACAGTTTATTGACTGTTTTTTTATTTAGTTTGTGTACAATTTATTGACTGGTTCTTTATTTAGTTTTGTACAGTTTATTGACTGTTTCTTTATTTAGTTTTGTACAGTTTATTGACTGTTTCTATATTTAGTTTTGTACAGTTTATTGAATGTTTCTTTATTTAGTTTTTCACAGTTTATTGACTGTTTCTTTATTTAGTTTGTGTACAATTTATTGACTGGTTCTTTATTTAGTTTTGTACAGTTTATTGACTTTTTCTTTATTTAGTTTTGTACAGTTTATTGACTGTTTCTTTATTGAGTTTTGTACAGTTTATTGACTGTTTCTTTGTTTAGTTTTGTACGGTTTATTGACTGGTTCTTTATTGAGTTTTGTACAGTTTATTGACTGTTTCTTTATTTAGTTTTGTACAGTTTATTGACTGGTTCTTTATTGAGTTTTGTACAGTTTATTGACTGTTTCTTTGTTTAGTTTTGTACGGTTTATTGACTGGTTCTTTATTGAGTTTTGTACAGTTTATTGACTGTTTCTTTATTTAGTTTTGTACAGTTTATTGACTGGTTCTTTATTGAGTTTTGTACAGTTTATTGACTGTTTCTATATTTAGTTTTGTACAGTTTATTGAATGTTTCTTTATTTAGTTTTTCACAGTTTATTGACTGTTTCTTTATTTAGTTTGTGTACAATTTATTGACTGGTTCTTTATTTAGTTTTGTACAGTTTATTGACTTTTTCTTTATTTAGTTTTGTACAGTTTATTGACTGTTTCTTTATTGAGTTTTGTACAGTTTATTGACTGTTTCTTTGTTTAGTTTTGTACGGTTTATTGACTGGTTCTTTATTGAGTTTTGTACAGTTTATTGACTGTTTCTTTATTTAGTTTTGTACAGTTTATTGACTGGTTCTTTATTGAGTTTTGTACAGTTTTTGACTAGTTCTTTATTGAGTTTTGTACAGTTTATTGACTGGTTCTTTATTGAATTTGGTATAGTTTCTTTAATTAATTATGGTTCTTTATTGAGTTTTGTACAGTTTATTGACTGGTTCTTTATTGAGTTTTGTACAGTTTATTGACTTGTTCTTTATTGAGTTTTGTACAGTTTATTGACTGGTTCTTTATTCAGTTTTGTACAGTTTATTGACTGTTTCTTTATTGAGTTTTGTACAGTTTATTGACTGTTTCTTTATTTATTTTGTGTACAATTTATTGACTGGTTGTTTATTTAGTTTTGAACAGTTTATTGACTGTTTCTATATTTAGTTTTGTACAGTTTATTGATTGTTTCTTTATTTAGTTTTGTACAGTTTATTGATTGTTTCTTTTTTTAGTTTGTGTACAATTTATTGACTGGTTCTTTATTTAGTTTTGTACAGTTTATTGACTGGTTCTTTATTGAGTTTTGTACAGTTTATTGAATGGTTCTTTATTGAGTTTTGTACAGTTTATTGACTGTTTCTTTATTTAGTTTTGTACAGTTTATTGACTGTTTCTATATTTAGTTTTGTACAGTTTATTGAATGTTTCTTTATTTAGTTTTTCACAGTTTATTGACTGTTTCTTTATTTAGTTTGTGTACAATTTATTGACTGGTTCTTTATTTAGTTTTGTACAGTTTATTGACTTTTTCTTTATTTAGTTTTGTACAGTTTATTGACTGTTTCTTTATTGAGTTTTGTACAGTTTATTGACTGTTTCTTTGTTTAGTTTTGTACGGTTTATTGACTGGTTCTTTATTGAGTTTTGTACAGTTTATTGACTGTTTCTTTATTTAGTTTTGTACAGTTTATTGACTGGTTCTTTATTGAGTTTTGTACAGTTTATTGACTGTTTCTTTGTTTAGTTTTGTACAGTTTATTGACTGGTTCTTTATTGAGTTTTGTACAGTTTATTGACTGTTTCTTTATTTAGTTTTGTACAGTTTATTGACTGGTTCTTTATTGAGTTTTGTACAGTTTATTGACTGTTTCTATATTTAGTTTTGTACAGTTTATTGAATGTTTCTTTATTTAGTTTTTCACAGTTTATTGACTGTTTCTTTATTTAGTTTGTGTACAATTTATTGACTGGTTCTTTATTTAGTTTTGTACAGTTTATTGACTTTTTCTTTATTTAGTTTTGTACAGTTTATTGACTGTTTCTTTATTGAGTTTTGTACAGTTTATTGACTGTTTCTTTGTTTAGTTTTGTACGGTTTATTGACTGGTTCTTTATTGAGTTTTGTACAGTTTATTGACTGTTTCTTTATTTAGTTTTGTACAGTTTATTGACTGGTTCTTTATTGAGTTATGTACAGTTTTTGACTAGTTCTTTATTGAGTTTTGTACAGTTTATTGACTGGTTCTTTATTGAATTTGGTATAGTTTATTGACTGATTCTTTATTGAGTTTTGTACAGTTTATTGACTGGTTCTTTATTGAGTTTTGTACAGTTTATTGACTTGTTCTTTATTGAGTTTTGTACAGTTTATTGACTAATTCTTTATTGAGTTTTGTACAGTTTATTGACTGGTTCTTTATTCAGTTTTGTACAGTTTATTGACTGTTTCTTTATTGAGTTTTGTACAGTTTATTGACTGTTTCTTTATTTATTTTGTGTACAATTTATTGACTGGTTGTTTATTTAGTTTTGAACAGTTTATTGACTGTTTCTATATTTAGTTTTGTAGAGTTTATTGATTGTTTCTTTATTTAGTTTTGTACAGTTTATTGACTGGTTCTTTATTGAATTTGGTATAGTTTATTGACTGGTTCTTTATTGAGTTTTGTACAGTTTATTGACTGTTTCTATATTGAGTTTTGTACAGTTTGTTTACTGGTTCTTTATTGAGTTTTGTACAGTTTATTGACTGGTTCTTTGTTCAGTTTTGTACAGTTTATTTACTGGTTCTTTGTTCAGTTTTGTACCGTTTATTGACTGGTTCTTTTTTGAGTTTGGTACAGTTTATTGACTGTTTCTTTATTGAGTTTTGTACAGTTTATTGACTGGTTCTTTATTGAGTTTTGTACAGTTTATTGACTGGTTCTTTATTGAGTTTTGTACAGTTTATTGACTGTTTCTTTATTGAGTTTTGTACAGTTTATTGACTGTTTCTATATTTAGTTTTGTACAGTTTATTGAATGTTTCTTTATTTAGTTTTTCACAGTTTATTGACTGTTTCTTTATTTAGTTTGTGTACAATTTATTGAATGGTTCTTTATTTAGTTTTGTACAGTTTATTGACTTTTTCTTTATTTAGTTTTGTACAGTTTATTGACTGTTTCTTTATTGAGTTTTGTACAGTTTATTGACTGTTTCTTTGTTTAGTTTAGTACGGTTTATTGACTTGTTCTTTATTGAGTTTTGTACAGTTTATTGACTGTTTCTTTATTTAGTTTTGTACAGTTTATTGACTGGTTCTTTATTGAGTTTTGTACAGTTTTTGACTAGTTCTTTATTGAGTTTTGTACAGTTTATTGACTGGTTCTTTATTGAATTTGGTATAGTTTATTGACTGGTTCTTTATTGAGTTTTGTACAGTTTATTGACTGGTTCTTTATTGAGTTTTGTACAGTTTATTGACTTGTTCTTTATTGAGTTTTGTACAGTTTATTGACTAATTCTTTATTGAGTTTTGTACAGTTTATTGACTGGTTCTTTATTCAGTTTTGTACAGTTTATTGACTGTTTCTTTATTGAGTTTTGTACAGTTTATTGACTGTTTCTTTATTTATTTTGTGTACAATTTATTGACTGGTTGTTTATTTAGTTTTGAACAGTTTATTGACTGTTTCTATATTTAGTTTTGTACAGTTTATTGATTGTTTCTTTATTTAGTTTTGTACAGTTTATTGATTGTTTCTTTTTTAGTTTGTGTACAATTTATTGACTGGTTCTTTATTTAGTTTTGTACAGTTTATTGACTGTTTCTATATTGAGTTTTGTACAGTTTGTTTACTGGTTCTTTATTGAGTTTTGTACAGTTTATTGACTGGTTCTTTGTTCAGTTTTGTACAGTTTATTTACAGGTTCTTTGTTCAGTTTTGTACAGTTTATTGACTGGTTCTTTTTTGAGTTTGGTACAGTTTATTGACTGTTTCTTTATTGAGTTTTGTACAGTTTATTGACTGGTTCTTTATTGAGTTTTGTACAGTTTATTGACTGGTTCTTTTTTTAGTTCTGTACAGTTTATTGACTGGTTCTTTGTTCAGTTTTATACAGTTTATAGACTGGTTCTTTGTTCAGTTTTGTACAGTTTATTGAATGGTTCTTTTTTGAGTTTTATACAGTTTATTGACTGTTTCTTTATTGAGTTTTGTACAGTTTATTGACTGGTTCTTAATTCAGTTTTGTACAGTTTATTGACTGGTTCTTTATTCAGTTTTGTACAGTTTATTGACTGTTTCTTTATTGAGTTTTGTACAGTTTATTGACTGGTTCTTTGTTCAGTTTTGTTCTATTTATTGACTGGTTTTTTATTCAGTTTTGTACAGTTTATTGACTGGTTCTTTATTCAGTTTTGTACAGTTTATTGACTGGTTCTTTATTCAGTTTTGTACAGTTTATTGACAGTTTCTTTATTTAGTTTTGTACAGTTTATTGTCTGGTTCTTTGTTCAGTTTTGTACAGTTTATTGACTGGTTCTTTATTGAGTTTTGTACAGTTTATTGACTAATTCTTTATTGAGTTTTGTACAGTTTATTGACTGGTTCTTTGTTCAGTTTTGTACTGTTTATTGACTGGTTCTTTATTGAGTTTTGTACAGTTTATTGACTGGTTCTTTATTCAGTTTTGTACAGTTTATTGACTGTTTCTATATTTAGTTTTGTACAGTCACTTGACTGGTTCGTTATTGAGTTTTGTAGTTTATTGACTGGTTCTTTATTGAGTTTTGTAGTTTATTGACTGGTTCTTTATTGAGTTTTGTACAGTTTATTAACTGTTTCTTTATTTAGTTTTGTACAGTTTATTGACTGTTTCTTTATTTAGTTTTGTACAGTTTATTGACTGTTTCTATATTTAGTTTTGTACAGTTTATTGAATGTTTCTTTATTTAGTTTTTCACAGTTTATTGACTGTTTCTTTATTTAGTTTGTGTACAATTTATTGAATGGTTCTTTATTTAGTTTTGTACAGTTTATTGACTTTTTCTTTATTTAGTTTTGTACAGTTTATTGACTGTTTCTTTATTGAGTTTTGTACAGTTTATTGACTGTTTCTTTGTTTAGTTTAGTGCGGTTTATTGACTTGTTCTTTATTGAGTTTTGTACAGTTTATTGACTGTTTCTTTATTTAGTTTTGTACAGTATATTGACTGGTTCTTTATTGAGTTTTGTACAGTTTTTGACTAGTTCTTTATTGAGTTTTGTACAGTTTATTGACTGGTTCTTTATTGAATTTGGTATAGTTTATTGACTGGTTCTTTATTGAGTTTTGTACAGTTTATTGACTGGTTCTTTATTGAGTTTTGTACAGTTTATTGACTTGTTCTTTATTGAGTTTTGTACAGTTTATTGACTAATTCTTTATTGAGTTTTGTACAGTTTATTGACTGGTTCTTTATTCAGTTTTGTACAGTTTATTGACTGTTTCTTTATTGAGTTTTGTACAGTTTATTGACTGTTTCTTTATTTATTTTGTGTACAATTTATTGACTGGTTGTTTATTTAGTTTTGAACAGTTTATTGACTGTTTCTATATTTAGTTTTGTACAGTTTATTGATTGTTTCTTTATTTAGTTTTGTACAGTTTATTGATTGTTTCTTTTTTTAGTTTGTGTACAATTTATTGACTGGTTCTTTATTGAGTTTTGTACAGTTTATTGACTGTTTCTATATTGAGTTTTGTACAGTTTGTTTACTGGTTCTTTATTGAGTTTTGTACAGTTTATTGACTGGTTCTTTGTTCAGTTTTGTACAGTTTATTTACAGGTTCTTTGTTCAGTTTTGTACAGTTTATTGACTGGTTCTTTTTTGAGTTTGGTACAGTTTATTGACTGTTTCTTTATTGAGTTTTGTACAGTTTATTGACTGGTTCTTTATTGAGTTTTGTACAGTTTATAAACTGGTTCTTTATTGAGTTTTGTACAGTTTATTGACTGGTTCTATATTGAGTTTTGTACAGTTTATTGACTAATTCTTTATTGAGTTTTGTACAGTTTATTGACTGGTTCTTTATTCTGTTTTGTATAGTTTATTGACTGTTTCTTTATTGAGTTTTGTACAGTTTATTGACTGCTTCTTTGTTCAGTTTTGTTCTGTTTATTGACTGGTTCTTTATTTAGTTTTGTGCATTTTTTGACTGGTTCTTTATTCAGTTTTGTACAGTTTATTGACTGGCTCTTTATTCAGTTTTGTACAGTTTATTGACTGGTTCTTTATTCAGTTTTGTACAGTTTATTGACTGTTTCTATAATTTGTTTTGTACAGTTTATTGACTGTTTCTTTATTTAGTTTTGTACAGTTTATTGACTGTTTCTTTATTTAGTTTGTGTACAATTTATTGACTGGTTATTTATTTAGTTTTGTACAGTTTATTGACTGTTTCTTTATTTAGTTTTGTACAGTTTACTGACTGCTTCTTTATTTAGTTTTGTACAGTTTATTGACTGTTTCTTTATTTAGATTTGTACAGTTTATTGACTGTTTCTTTATTTAGTTTTGTACAGTTTACTGACTACTTCTTTATTTAGTTTTGTACAGTTTCTTGACTGGTTCTTTATTGAGTTTTGTACAGTTTATTGACTGGTTCTTTATTCAGTTTTGTCCAATTAATTGACTGGTTCTTTATTGAGTTTTGTACAGTTTATTGACTGTTACTTTATTGGGTTTTGTACAGTTTATTGACTGGTTCATTATTTAGTTTTGTACCGTTTATTACTAGTTCTTTCTTGAGTTTTGTACAGTTTATTGACTGGTTCTTTATTGAGTTTTGTACAGTTTATAAACTGGTTCTTTATTGAGTTTTGTACAGTTTATTGACTGGTTCTATATTGAGTTTTGTACAGTTTATTGACTAATTCTTTATTGAGTTTTGTACAGTTTATTGACTGGTTCTTTATTCAGTTTTGTATAGTTTATTGACTGTTTCTTTATTGAGGTTTGTACAGTTTATTGACTGCTTCTTTGTTCAGTTTTGTTCTGTTTATTGACTGGTTCTTTATTCAGTTTTTTACAGTTTATTGACTGGTTCTTTATTCAGTTTTGTACAGTTTATTGATTGGTTCTTTATTTAGTTTTGTACAGTTTATTGACTGTTTCTTTATTTAGTTTTGTACAGTTTATTGACTGTTTCTTTATTGAGTTTTGTACAGTTTATTGACTGTTTCTTTATTTAGTTTTGTACAGTTTTTGACTGGTTCTTTATTCAGTTTTGTACAGTTTATTGACTGGTTCTTTATTCAGTTTTGTACAGTTTATTGATTGGTTCTTTATTTAGTTTTGTACAGTTTATTGACTGTTTCTTTATTTAGTTTTGTACAGTTTATTGACTGTTTCTTTATTGAGTTTTGTACAGTTTATTGACTGTTTCTTTATTTAGTTTTGTACAGTTTTTGACTGGTTCTTTATTGAGTTTTGTACAGTTTATTGACAGTTTCTTTATTTAGTTTTGTACAGTTTATTGACTGGTTCTTTATTTAGTTTTGTACCGTTTATTGGCTGGTTCTTTATTGAGTTTTGTACAGTTTATTGACTGGTTCTTTATTGAGTTTTGTACAGTTTATAAACTGGTTCTTTATTGAGTTTTTTACAGTTTATTGACTGGTTCTATATTGAGTTTTGTACAGTTTATTGACTAATTCTTTATTGAGTTTTGTACAGTTTATTGACTGGTTCTTTAGTCTGTTTTGTATAGTTTATTGACTGTTTCTTTATTGAGTTTTGTACAGTTTATTGACTGCTTCTTTGTTCAGTTTTGTTCTGTTTATTGACTGGTTCTTTATTTAGTTTTGTACAGTTTTTGACTGGTTCTTTATTCAGTTTTGTACAGTTTATTGACTGGTTCTTTATTCAGTTTTGTACAGTTTATTGACTGGTTCTTTATTCAGTTTTGTACAGTTTATTGACTGTTTCTATAATTTGTTTTGTACAGTTTATTGAATATTTCTTTATTTAGTTTTGTACAGTTTATTGACTGTTTCTTTATTTAGTTTGTGTACAATTTATTGACTGGTTATTTATTTAGTTTTGTACAGTTTATTGACTGTTTCTTTATTTAGTTTTGTACAGTTTACTGACTGCTTCTTTATTTAGTTTTGTACAGTTTATTGACTGTTTCTTTATTTAGTTTTGTACAGTTTATTGACTGTTTCTTTATTTAGTTTTGTACAGTTTACTGACTGCTTCTTTATTTAGTTTTGTACAGTTTCTTGACTGGTTCTTTATTGAGTTTTGTACAGTTTATTGACTGGTTCTTTATTCAGTTTTGTCCAATTAATTGACTGGTTCTTTATTGAGTTTTGTACAGTTTATTGACTGGTTCTTTATTGAGTTTTGTACAGTTTATTGACTGGTTCTTTATTTAGTTTTGTACAGTTTATTGACTGTTTCTTTATTTAGTTTTGTACAGTTTATTGACTGTTTCTCTATTGAGTTTTGTACAGTTTTTTTACTGGTTCTTTATTGAGTTTTGTACAGTTTATTGATTGGTTCTTTGTTCAGTTTTGTACTGTTTATTGACTGGTTCTTTATTCAGTTTTGTACAGTTTATTGACTGGTTCTTTATTCAGTTTTGTTCAGTTTATTGACTGGTTCTTTATTTAGTTTTGTACAGTTTATTGACTGTTTCTTTATTTAGTTTTGTACAGTTTATTGACTGTTTCTATATTTAGTTTTGTACAGTTTATTGGTTGTTTCTTTATTTAGTTTTGTACAGTTTTTTGATTGTTTCTTTAATTAATTTGTGTACAATTTATTGACTGGTTCTTTATTTAGTTTTGTACAGTTTATTGACTATTTCTTTATTGAGTTTTGTACAGTTTATTGACTGGTTCTTTATTTAGTTTTGTACAGTTTATTGACTGTTTCTTTATTTAGTTTTGTACAGTTTATTGTCTGTTTCTTTATTTAGTTTTGTACAGTTTTTGACTGTTCTTTATTGAGTTTTGTACAGTTTATTGACTGGTTCTTTATTGAGTTTTGTACAATTTATTGACTGTTACTTTATTGGGTTTTGTACAGTTTATTGACTGGTTCTTTATTTCGTTTTGTACCGTTTATTGACTAGTTCTTTATTGAGTTTTGTACAGTTTATTGACTGGTCCTTTATTGAGTTTTGTACAGTTTATAAACTTGTTTTTTATTGAGTTTTGTACAGTTTATTGACTGGTTCTATATTGAGTTTTGTACAGTTTATTGACTAATTCTTTATTGAGTTTTGTACAGTTTATTGACTGGTTCTTTATTCAGTTTTGTATAGTTTATTGACTGTTTCTTTATTGAGGTTTGTACAGTTTATTGACTGCTTCTTTGTTCAGTTTTGTTCTGTTGATTGACTGGTTCTTTATTCAGCTTTGTACAGTTTATTGACTGGTTCTTTATTCCGTTTTGTACAGTTTATTGACTGGTTTTTTATTTAGTTTTGTACAGTTTATTGACTGGTTCTTTATTTAGTTTTGTACCGTTTATTGACTAGTTCTTTATTGAGTTTTGTACAGTTTATTGACTGGTTCTTTATTGAGTTTTGTACAGTTTATAAACTGGTTCTTTATTTAGTTTTGTACAGTTTATTGACTGGTTCTATATTGAGTTTTGTACAGTTTATTGACTAATTCCTTATTGAGTTTTGTACAGTTTATTGACTGGTTCTTTATTCAGTTTTGTATAGTTTATTGACTGTTTCTTTATTGAGGTTTGTACAGTTTATTGACTGCTTCTTTGTTCAGTTTTGTTCTGTTTATTGACTGGTTCTTTATTCAGTTTTGTACAGTTTATTGACTGGTTCTTTATTCAGTTTTGTACAGTTTATTGATTGGTTCTTTATTTAGTTTTGTATAGTTTATTGACTGTTTCTTTATTTAGTTTTGTACAGTTTATTGACTGTTTCTTTATTGAGTTTTGTACAGTTTATTGACTGTTTCTTTATTTAGTTTTGTACAGTTTTTGACTGGTTCTTTATTCAGTTTTGTACAGTTTATTTACTTGTTCTTTATTTAGTTTTGTACAGTTTATTGACTAATACTTTATTGAGTTTTGTACAGTTTATTGACTGGTTCTTTATTCAGTTTTGTATAGTTTGTTGACTGTTTCTATATTGAGTTTTGTACAGTTTATTGACTGGTTCTTTGTTCAGTTTTGTTCTGTTTATTGACTGGTTCTTTATTCAGTTTTGTACAGTTTATTGACTGGTTCTTTATTCAGTTTTGTACAGTTTATTGACTGGTTTTTTATTTAGTTTTGTACAGTTTATTGACTGTTTCTTTATTTAGTTTTGTACAGTTTATTGACTGTTTCTATATTGAGTTTTGTACAGTTTTTTTACTGGTTCTTTATTGAGTTTTGAACAGTTTGTTAACTGGTTCTTTGTTCAGTTTTGTACTGTTTATTGGGTGGTTTTTTATTCAGTTTTGTACAGTTTATTGACTGGTTCTTTATTTAGTTTTGTACAGTTTATTGACTGGTTTTTTATTTAGTTTTGTACAGTTTATTGACTGTTTCTTTATTCAGTTTTGTACAGTTTATTGACTGTTTCTATATTTAGTTTTGCACAGTTTATTGATTGTTTCTTTATTTAGTTTTGTATAGTTTATTGATTGCTTCTTTATTTAGTTTGTGTACAATTTATTGACTGGTTCTTTATTTAGTTTTGTACAGTTTATTGACTGTTTCTTTATTGAGTTTTGTACAGTTTATTGACTGGTTCTTTATTTAGTTTTGTACAGTTTATTGACTGTTTCTTAATTGAGTTTTGTACAGTTTATTGACTTTTTCTTTATTTAGTTTTGTACAGTTTATTGACTGTTTCTTTATTGAGTTTTGAACAATTTATTGACTGTTTCTTTATTTTGTTTTGTACAGTTTTTGACTGGTTCTTTATTGAGTTTTGTACAGTTTATTGACTTTTTGTACAGTTTATTGACTGTTTCTTTATTTAGTTTTGTACAGTTTATTGACTGGTTATTTATTTAGTTTTGTACCGTTTATTGACTGGTTCTTTATTGAGTTTTCTACAGTTTATTGACTGGTTCTTTATTGAGTTTTGTACAGTTTATTGACTGGTTCTTTATTCAGTTTTGTACAGTTTATTGACTGGTTCTATATTGAGTTTTGTACAGTTTATTGTTTATTGACTAATTCTTTATTGAGTTTTGTACAGTTTATTGACTGGTTCTTTATTCAGTTTTGTATATTTTAGTGACTGTTTCATTATTGAGTTTTGTACAGTTTATTGACTGCTTTTTTGTTCAGTTTTGTTCTGTTTATTGACTAGTTCTTTATTCAGTTTTGTATAATTTATTGACTGTTTCTATATTGAGTTTTGTATAGTTTATTGACTGGTTCTTTGTTCAGTTTTGTTCTGCTTATTGACTGGTTCTTTATTCAGTTTTGTACAGTTTATTGACTGGTTCTTTATTGAGTTTTGTACAGTTTATTGACTGGTTCTTTATTTAGTTTTGTACAGTTTATTGACTGGTTCTTTTTTTAGTTTTGTACAGTTTATTGACTAATACTTTATTGAGTTTTGTACAGTTTATTGACTGGTTCTTTATTCAGTTTTGTATAGTTTATTGACTGTTTCTATATTGAGTTTTGTACAGTTTATTGACTGGTTCTTTGTTCAGTTTTGTTCTGTTTATTGACTGGTTCTTTATTCAGTTTTGTACAGTTTATTGACTGGTTCTTTATTTAGTTTTGTACAGTTTATTGACTGTTTCTTAATTTAGTTTTGTACAGTATATTGACTGTTTCTATATTGAGTTTTGTACAGTTATTTTACTGGTTCTTTATTGAGTTTTGAACAGTTTATTGACTGGTTCTTTGTTCAGTTTTGTACTGTTTATTGACTGGTTCTATATTCAGTTTTGTACAGTTTATTGACTGGTTCTTTATTCAGTTTTGTACAGTTTATTGACTGGTTCTTTATTTAGTTTTGTACAGTTTATTGACTGTTTCTTTATTTAGTTTTGTACAGTTTATTGACTATTTCTATATTTAGTTTTGTACAGTTTATTGATTGTTTCTTTATTCAGTTTTGTACAGTTTATTGATTGTTTCTTTATTTAGTTTGTGTACAATTTATTGACTGGTTCTTTATTTAGTTTTGTACAGTTTATTGAATGTTTCTTTATTGAGTTTTGTACAGTTTATTGACTGGTTCTTTATTTAGTTTTGTACAGTTTATTGACTGCTTCCTTATTTAGTTTTGTACAGTTTATTGACTGTTTCTTTCTTGAGTTTTGTACAGTTTATTGACTGTTTCTTTATTTAGTTTTGTACAGTTTTCGACTGGTTCTTTATTGAGTTTTGTACAGTTTATTGACTGGTTCTTTCTTGAGTTTTGTACAGTTTATTGACTGTTTCTTTATTTAGTTTTGTACAGTTTTCGACTGTTTCTATATTGAGTTTTGTACTGTTTATTGACTGCTTCTTTGTTCAGTTTTGTTCTGTTTATTGACTGGTTCTTTATTCAGTTTTGTACAGTTTATTGACTGGTTCTTTATTCAGTTTTGTACAGTTTATTGACTGGTTCTTTATTTAGTTTTGTACAGTATATTGACTGTTTCTATATTGAGTTTTGTACAGTTTTTTTACTGGTTCTTTATTGAGTTTTGTACAGTTTATTGATTGGTTCTTTGTTCAGTTTTGTACTGTTTATTGACTGGTTCTTTGTTCAGTTTTGTACTGTTTATTGACTGGTTCTTTATTCAGTTTTGTACAGTTTATTGACTGGTTCTTTATTGAGTTTCTGTACAGTTTTTTGACTGGTTCTTTATTGAGTTTTGTACAGTTTATTGACTGGTTCTTTATTCAGTTTTGTACAGTTTATTGACTGTTTCTATAATTTGTTTTGTACAGTTTATTGACTGTTTCTTTATTTAGTTTTGTACAGTTTATTGACTGTTTCTTTATTTAGTTTGTGTACAATTTATTGACTGGTTATTTATTTAGTTTTGTACAGTTTATTGACTGTTTCTTTATTTAGTTTTGTACAGTTTACTGACTGCTTCTTTATTTAGTTTTGTACAGTTTATTGACTGTTTCTTTATTTAGTTTTGTACAGTTTATTGACTGTTTCTTCATTTTTTTTTGTACAGTTTACTGACTGCTTCTTTATTTAGTTTTGTACAGTTTCTTGACTGGTTCTTTATTCAGTTTTGTACAGTTTATTGACTGGTTCTTTATTCAGTTTTGTACAGTTTATTGACTGGTTCTTTGTTCAGTTTTGTTCTGTTTATTAACGTGTTCTTTATTCATTTTTGTACAGTTTATTGACTGTTTCTTTATTTAGTTTTGTACAGTTTATTGACTGTTTCAATATTTAGTTTTGTACAGTTTATTGACTGCTTCTTTATTGAGTTTTGTCCAATTAATTGACTGGTTCTTTATTGAGTTTTGTACAGTTTATTGACTGGTTCTTTATTGAGTTTTGTACAGTTTAATGACTGGTTCTTTATTTAGTTTTGTACAGTTTATTGACTGTTTCTTTATTTAGTTTTGTACAGTTTATTGACTGTTTCTTTATTGAGTTTTGTACAGTTTTTTTACTGGTTCTTTATTGAGTTTTGTACAGTTTATTGATTGGTTCTTTGTTCAGTTTTGTACTGTTTATTGACTGGTTCTTTATTCAGTTTTGTACAGTTTATTGACTGGTTCTTTATTCAGTTTTGTTCAGTTTATTGACTGGTTCTTTATTTAGTTTTGTACAGTTTATTGACTGTTTCTTTATTTAGTTTTGTACAGTTTATTGACTGTTTCTATATTTAGTTTTGTACAGTTTATTGATTGTTTCTTTATTTAGTTTTGTACAGTTTATTGATTGTTTCTTTAATTAATTTGTGTACAATTTATTGACTGGTTCTTTATTTAGTTTTGTACAGTTTATTGACTGTTTCTTTATTGAGTTTTGTACAGTTTATTGACTGGTTCTTTATTTAGTATTGTACAGTTTATTGACTGTTTCTTTATTTAGTTTTGTACAGTTTATTGTCTGTTTCTTTATTTAGTTTTGTACAGTTTTTGAATGGTTCTTTATTGAGTTTTGTACAGTTTATTGACTGGTTCTTTATTGAGTTTTGTACAGTTTATTGACTGTTACTTTATTGGGTTTTGTACAGTTTATTGACTGGTTCTTTATTTAGTTTTGTACCGTTTATTGACTAGTTCTTTATTGAGTTTTGTACAGTTTATTGACTGGTTCTTTATTGAGTTTTGTACAGTTTAAAAACTGGTTTTTTATTGAGTTTTGTACAGTTTATTGACTGGTTCTATATTGAGTTTTGTACAGTTTATTGACTAATTCTTTATTGAGTTTTGTACAGTTTATTGACTGGTTCTTTATTCAGTTTTGTATAGTTTATTGACTGTTTCTTTATTGAGGTTTGTACAGTTTATTGACTGCTTCTTTGTTCAGTTTTGTTCTGTTTATTGACTGGTTCTTTATTCAGTTTTGTACAGTTTATTGACTGGTTCTTTATTCAGTTTTGTACAGTTTATTGATTGGTTCTTTATTTAGTTTTGTACAGTTTATTGACTGTTTCTTTATTTAGTTTTGTACAGTTTATTGACTGTTTCTTTATTGAGTTTTGTACAGTTTATTGACTGTTTCTTTATTTAGTTTTGTACAGTTTTTGACTGGTTCTTTATTCAGTTTTGTACAGTTTATTGACTGGTTCTTTATTCAGTTTTGTACAGTTTATTGATTGGTTCTTTATTTAGTTTTGTACAGTTTATTGACTGTTTCTTTATTTAGTTTTGTACAGTTTATTGACTGTTTCTTTATTGAGTTTTGTACAGTTTATTGACTGTTTCTTTATTTAGTTTTGTACAGTTTTTGACTGGTTCTTTATTGAGTTTTGTACAGTTTATTGACTGTTTCTTTATTTAGTTTTGTACAGTTTATTGACTGGTTCTTTATTTAGTTTTGTACCGTTTATTGGCTGGTTCTTTATTGAGTTTTGTACAGTTTATTGACTGGTTCTTTATTGAGTTTTGTACAGTTTGTAAACTGGTTCTTTATTGAGTTTTGTACAGTTTATTGACTGGTTCTATATTGAGTTTTGTACAGTTTATTGACTAATTCTTTATTGGGTTTTGTAGTTTATTGACTGGTTCTTTATTCTGTTTTGTATAGTTTATTGACTGTTTCTTTATTGAGTTTTGAACAGTTTATTGACTGCTTCTTTGTTCAGTTTTGTTCTGTTTATTGACTGGTTCTTTATTTAGTTTTGTACAGTTTTTGACTGGTTATTTATTCAGTTTTGTACAGTTTATTGACTGGTTCTTTATTCAGTTTTGTACAGTTTATTGACTGGTTCTTTATTCAGTTTTGTACAGTTTATTGACTGTTTCTATAATTTGTTTTGTACAGTTTATTGACTGTTTCTTTATTTAGTTTTGTACAGTTTATTGACTGTTTCTTTATTTAGTTTGTGTACAATTTATTGACTGGTTATTTATTTAGTTTTGTACAGTTTATTGACTGTTTCTTTATTTAGTTTTGTACAGTTTACTGACTGCTTCTTTATTTAGTTTTGTACAGTTTATTGACTGTTTCTTTATTTAGTTTGGTACAGTTTACTGACTGTTTCTTTATTTAGTTTTGTACAGTTTACTGACTGCTTCTTTATTTAGTTTTGTACAGTTTCTTGACTGGTTCTTTATTGAGTTTTGTACAGTTTATTGACTGGTTCTTTATTCAGTTTTGTCCAATTGATTGACTGGTTCTTTATTGAGTTTTGTACAGTTTATTGACTGGTTCTTTATTGAGTTTTGTACAGTTTATTGACTAGTTCTTTATTTAGTTTTGTACAGTTTATTGACTGTTTCTTTATTTAGTTTTGTACAGTTTATTGACTGTTTCTTTATTGAGTTTTGTACAGTTTTTTTACTGGTTCTTTATTGAGTTTTGTACAGTTTATTGATTGGTTCTTTGTTCAGTTTTGTACTGTTTATTGACTGGTTCTTTATTCAGTTTTGTACAGTTTATTGACTGGTTCTTTATTCAGTTTTGTTCAGTTTATTGACTGGTTCTTTATTTAGTTTTGTACAGTTTATTGACTGTTTCTTTATTTATTTTTGTACAGTTTATTGACTGTTTCTATATTTAGTTTTGTACAGTTTATTGATTGTTTCTTTATTTAGTTTTGTACAGTTTATTGATTGTTTCTTTAATTAATTTGTGTACAATTTATTGACTGGTTCTTTATTTAGTTTTGTACAGTTTATTGACTGTTTCTTTATTGAGTTTTGTACAGTTTATTGACTGGTTCTTTATTGAGTTTTGTACAGTTTTTGACTGGTTCTATATTGAGTTTTGTACAGTTTATTGACTGGTTCTTTATTGAGTTTTGTACAATTTATTGACTGTTACTTTATTGGGTTTTGTACAGTTTATTGACTGGTTCTTTATTTCGTTTTGTACCGTTTATTGACTAGTTCTTTATTGAGTTTTGTACAGTTTATTGACTGGTTCTTTATTGAGTTTTGTACAGTTTATAAACTTGTTTTTTATTGAGTTTTGTACAGTTTATTGACTGGTTCTATATTGAGTTTTGTACAGTTTATTGACTAATTCTTTATTGAGTTTTGTACAGTTTATTGACTGGTTCTTTATTCAGTTTTGTATAGTTTATTGACTGTTTCTTTATTGAGGTTTGTACAGTTTATTGACTGCTTCTTTGTTCAGTTTTGTTCTGTTTATTGACTGGTTCTTTATTCAGTTTTGTACAGTTTATTGACTGGTTCTTTATTCAGTTTTGTACAGTTTATTGATTGGTTCTTTATTTAGTTTTGTACAGTTTATTGACTGTTTCTTTATTTAGTTTTGTACAGTTTATTGACTGTTTCTTTATTGAGTTTTGTACAGTTTATTGACTGTTTCTTTATTTAGTTTTGTACAGTTTTTGACTGGTTCTTTATTCAGTTTTGTACAGTTTATTGACTGGTTCTTTATTCAGTTTTGTACAGTTTATTGATTGGTTCTTTATTTAGTTTTGTACAGTTTTTGACTGGTTCTTTATTGAGTTTTGTACAGTTTATTGACTGTTTCTTTATTTAGTTTTGTACAGTTTATTCACTGGTTCTTTATTTAGTTTTGTACAGTTTTTGACTGGTTCTTTATTGAGTTTTGTACAGTTTATTGACTGTTTCTTTATTTAGTTTTGTACAGTTTATTGACTGGTTCTTTATTTAGTTTTGTACCGTTTATTGGCTGGTTCTTTATTGAGTTTTGTACAGTTTATTGACTGGATCTTTATTGAGTTTTGTACAGTTTATAAACTGGTTCTTTATTGAGTTTTGTACAGTTTGTTGAATGGTTCTATATTGAGTTTTGTACAGTTTATTGACTAATTCTTTATTGAGTTTTGTACAGTTTATTGACTGGTTCTTTATTCTGTTTTGTATAGTTTATTGACTGTTTCTTTATTGAGTTTTGTACAGTTTATTGACTGCTTCTTTGTTCAGGTTTGTTCTGTTTATTGACTGGTTCTTTATTTAGTTTTGTACAGTTTTTGACTGGTTCTTTATTCAGTTTTGTACAGTTTATTGACTGGTTCTTTATTCAGTTTTGTACAGTTTATTGATTGGTTCTTTATTTAGTTTTGTACAGTTTATTGACTGTTTCTTTATTTAGTTTTGTACAGTTTATTGACTGTTTCTTTATTGAGTTTTGTACAGTTTATTGACTGTTTCTTTATTTAGTTTTGTACAGTTTTTGACTGGTTCTTTATTGAGTTTTGTACAGTTTATTGACTGTTTCTTTATTTAGTTTTGTACAGTTTATTGACTGGTTCTTTATTTAGTTTTGTACCGTTTACTGACTGGTTCTTTATTGAGTTTTGTACAGTTTATTGACTGGTTCTTTCTTGAGTTTTGAATAGTTTATAAACTGGTTCTTTATTTAGTTTTGTACAGTTTATTGACTGGTTCTTTTTTTAGTTTTGTACAGTTTATTGACTAATACTTTATTGAGTTTTGTACAGTTTATTGACTGGTTCTTTATTCAGTTTTGTATAGTTTATTGACTGTTTCTATATTGAGTTTTGTACAGTTTATTGACTGGTTCTTTGTTCAGTTTTGTTCTGTTTATTGACTGGTTCTTTATTCAGTTTTGTACAGTTTATTGACTGGTTCTTTATTTAGTTTTGTACAGTTTATTGACTGTTTCTTAATTTAGTTTTGTACAGTATATTGACTGTTTCTATATTGAGTTTTGTACAGTTATTTTACTGGTTCTTTATTGAGTTTTGAACAGTTTATTGACTGGTTCTTTGTTCAGTTTTGTACTGTTTATTGACTGGTTCTATATTCAGTTTTGTACAGTTTATTGACTGGTTCTTTATTCAGTTTTGTACAGTTTATTGACTGGTTTTTTATTTAGTTTTGTACAGTTTATTGACTGTTTCTTTATTTAGTTTTGTACAGTTTATTGACTATTTCTATATTTAGTTTTGTACAGTTTATTGATTGTTTCTTTATTCAGTTTTGTACAGTTTATTGATTGTTTCTTTATTTAGTTTGTGTACAATTTATTGACTGGTTCTTTATTTAGTTTTGTACAGTTTATTGAATGTTTCTTTATTGAGTTTTGTACAGTTTATTGACTGGTTCTTTATTTAGTTTTGTACAGTTTATTGACTGCTTCCTTATTTAGTTTTGTACAGTTTATTGACTGTTTCTTTCTTGAGTTTTGTACAGTTTATTGACTGTTTCTTTATTGAGTTTTGTACAGTTTTCGACTGGTTCTTTATTGAGTTTTGTACAGTTTATTGACTGGTTCTTTCTTGAGTTTTGTACAGTTTATTGACTGTTTCTTTATTTAGTTTTGTACAGTTTTCGACTGTTTCTATATTGAGTTTTGTACTGTTTATTGACTGCTTCTTTGTTCAGTTTTGTTCTGTTTATTGACTGGTTCTTTATTCAGTTTTGTACAGTTTATTGACTGGTTCTTTATTCAGTTTTGTACAGTTTATTGACTGGTTCTTTATTTAGTTTTGTACAGTATATTGACTGTTTCTATATTGAGTTTTGTACAGTTTTTTTACTGGTTCTATATTGAGTTTTGTACAGTTTATTGATTGGTTCTTTGTTCAGTTTTGTACTGTTTATTGACTGGTTCTTTGTTCAGTTTTGTACTGTTTATTGACTGGTTCTTTATTCAGTTTTGTACAGTTTATTGACTGGTTCTTTATTGAGTTTCTGTACAGTTTTTTGACTGGTTCTTTATTGAGTTTTGTACAGTTTATTGACTGGTTCTTTATTCAGTTTTGTACAGTTTATTGACTGTTTCTATAATTTGTTTTGTACAGTTTATTGACTGTTTCTTTATTTAGTTTTGTACAGTTTATTGACTGTTTCTTTATTTAGTTTGTGTACAATTTATTGACTGGTTATTTATTTAGTTTTGTACAGTTTATTGACTGTTTCTTTATTTAGTTTTGTACAGTTTACTGACTGCTTCTTTATTTAGTTTTGTACAGTTTATTGACTGTTTCTTTATTTAGTTTTGTACAGTTTATTGACTGTTTCTTCATTTTTTTTTTGTACAGTTTACTGACTGCTTCTTTATTTAGTTTTGTACAGTTTCTTGACTGGTTCTTTATTCAGTTTTGTACAGTTTATTGACTGGTTCTTTATTCAGTTTTGTACAGTTTATTGACTGGTTCTTTGTTCAGTTTTGTTCTGTTTATTAACGTGTTCTTTATTCATTTTTGTACAGTTTATTGACTGTTTCTTTATTTAGTTTTGTACAGTTTATTGACTGTTTCAATATTTAGTTTTGTACAGTTTATTGACTGCTTCTTTATTGAGTTTTGTCCAATTAATTGACTGGTTCTTTATTGAGTTTTGTACAGTTTATTGACTGGTTCTTTTTTGAGTTTTGTACAGTTTAATGACTGGTTCTTTATTTAGTTTTGTACAGTTTATTGACTGTTTCTTTATTTAGTTTTGTACAGTTTATTGACTGTTTCTTTATTGAGTTTTGTACAGTTTTTTTACTGGTTCTTTATTGAGTTTTGTACAGTTTATTGATTGGTTCTTTGTTCAGTTTTGTACTGTTTATTGACTGGTTCTTTATTCAGTTTTGTACAGTTTATTGACTGGTTCTTTATTCAGTTTTGTTCAGTTTATTGACTGGTTCTTTATTTAGTTTTGTACAGTTTATTGACTGTTTCTTTATTTAGTTTTGTACAGTTTATTGACTGTTTCTATATTTAGTTTTGTACAGTTTATTGATTGTTTCTTTATTTAGTTTTGTACAGTTTATTGATTGTTTCTTTAATTAATTTGTGTACAATTTATTGACTGGTTCTTTATTTAGTTTTGTACAGTTTATTGACTGTTTCTTTATTGAGTTTTGTACAGTTTATTGACTGGTTCTTTATTTAGTATTGTACAGTTTATTGACTGTTTCTTTATTTAGTTTTGTACAGTTTATTGTCTGTTTCTTTATTTAGTTTTGTACAGTTTTTGAATGGTTCTTTATTGAGTTTTGTACAGTTTATTGACTGGTTCTTTATTGAGTTTTGTACAGTTTATTGACTGTTACTTTATTGGGTTTTGTACAGTTTATTGACTGGTTCTTTATTTAGTTTTGTACCGTTTATTGACTAGTTCTTTATTGAGTTTTGTACAGTTTATTGACTGGTTCTTTATTGAGTTTTGTACAGTTTAAAAACTGGTTCTTTATTGAGTTTTGTACAGTTTATTGACTGGTTCTATATTGAGTTTTGTACAGTTTATTGACTAATTCTTTATTGAGTTTTGTACAGTTTATTGACTGGTTCTTTATTCAGTTTTGTATAGTTTATTGACTGTTTCTTTATTGAGGTTTGTACAGTTTATTGACTGCTTCTTTGTTCAGTTTTGTTCTGTTTATTGACTGGTTCTTTATTCAGTTTTGTACAGTTTATTGACTGGTTCTTTATTCAGTTTTGTACAGTTTATTGATTGGTTCTTTATTTAGTTTTGTACAGTTTATTGACTGTTTCTTTATTTAGTTTTGTACAGTTTATTGACTGTTTCTTTATTGAGTTTTGTACAGTTTATTGACTGTTTCTTTATTTAGTTTTGTACAGTTTTTGACTGGTTCTTTATTCAGTTTTGTACAGTTTATTGACTGGTTCTTTATTCAGTTTTGTACAGTTTATTGATTGGTTCTTTATTTAGTTTTGTACAGTTTATTGACTGTTTCTTTATTTAGTTTTGTACAGTTTATTGACTGTTTCTTTATTGAGTTTTGTACAGTTTATTGACTGTTTCTTTATTTAGTTTTGTACAGTTTTTGACTGGTTCTTTATTGAGTTTTGTACAGTTTATTGACTGTTTCTTTATTTAGTTTTGTACAGTTTATTGACTGGTTCTTTATTTAGTTTTGTACCGTTTATTGGCTGGTTCTTTATTGAGTTTTGTACAGTTTATTGACTGGTTCTTTATTGAGTTTTGTACAGTTTGTAAACTGGTTCTTTATTGAGTTTTGTACAGTTTATTGACTGGTTCTATATTGAGTTTTGTACAGTTTATTGACTAATTCTTTATTGAGTTTTGTAGTTTATTGACTGGTTCTTTATTCTGTTTTGTATAGTTTATTGACTGTTTCTTTATTGAGTTTTGTACAGTTTATTGACTGCTTCTTTGTTCAGTTTTGTTCTGTTTATTGACTGGTTCTTTATTTAGTTTTGTACAGTTTTTGACTGGTTATTTATTCAGTTTTGTACAGTTTATTGACTGGTTCTTTATTCAGTTTTGTACAGTTTATTGACTGGTTCTTTATTCAGTTTTGTACAGTTTATTGACTGTTTCTATAATTTGTTTTGTACAGTTTATTGACTGTTTCTTTATTTAGTTTTGTACAGTTTATTGACTGTTTCTTTATTTAGTTTGTGTACAATTTATTGACTGGTTATTTATTTAGTTTTGTACAGTTTATTGACTGTTTCTTTATTTAGTTTTGTACAGTTTACTGACTGCTTCTTTATTTAGTTTTGTACAGTTTATTGACTGTTTCTTTATTTAGTTTGGTACAGTTTACTGACTGTTTCTTTATTTAGTTTTGTACAGTTTACTGACTGCTTCTTTATTTAGTTTTGTACAGTTTCTTGACTGGTTCTTTATTGAGTTTTGTACAGTTTATTGACTGGTTCTTTATTCAGTTTTGTCCAATTGATTGACTGGTTCTTTATTGAGTTTTGTACAGTTTATTGACTGGTTCTTTATTGAGTTTTGTACAGTTTATTGACTAGTTCTTTATTTAGTTTTGTACAGTTTATTGACTGTTTCTTTATTTAGTTTTGTACAGTTTATTGACTGTTTCTTTATTGAGTTTTGTACAGTTTTTTTACTGGTTCTTTATTGAGTTTTGTACAGTTTATTGATTGGTTCTTTGTTCAGTTTTGTACTGTTTATTGACTGGTTCTTTATTCAGTTTTGTACAGTTTATTGACTGGTTCTTTATTCAGTTTTGTTCAGTTTATTGACTGGTTCTTTATTTAGTTTTGTACAGTTTATTGACTGTTTCTTTATTTATTTTTGTACAGTTTATTGACTGTTTCTATATTTAGTTTTGTACAGTTTATTGATTGTTTCTTTATTTAGTTTTGTACAGTTTATTGATTGTTTCTTTAATTAATTTGTGTACAATTTATTGACTGGTTCTTTATTTAGTTTTGTACAGTTTATTGACTGTTTCTTTATTGAGTTTTGTACAGTTTATTGACTGGTTCTTTATTGAGTTTTGTACAGTTTTTGACTGGTTCTATATTGAGTTTTGTACAGTTTATTGACTGGTTCTTTATTGAGTTTTGTACAATTTATTGACTGTTACTTTATTGGGTTTTGTACAGTTTATTGACTGGTTCTTTATTTCGTTTTGTACCGTTTATTGACTAGTTCTTTATTGAGTTTTGTACAGTTTATTGACTGGTTCTTTATTGAGTTTTGTACAGTTTATAAACTTGTTTTTTATTGAGTTTTGTACAGTTTATTGACTGGTTCTATATTGAGTTTTGTACAGTTTATTGACTAATTCTTTATTGAGTTTTGTACAGTTTATTGACTGGTTCTTTATTCAGTTTTGTATAGTTTATTGACTGTTTCTTTATTGAGGTTTGTACAGTTTATTGACTGCTTCTTTGTTCAGTTTTGTTCTGTTTATTGACTGGTTCTTTATTCAGTTTTGTACAGTTTATTGATTGGTTCTTTATTTAGTTTTGTACAGTTTATTGACTGTTTCTTTATTTAGTTTTGTACAGTTTATTGACTGTTTCTTTATTGAGTTTTGTACAGTTTATTGACTGTTTCTTTATTTAGTTTTGTACAGTTTTTGACTGGTTCTTTATTCAGTTTTGTACAGTTTATTGACTGGTTCTTTATTCAGTTTTGTACAGTTTATTGATTGGTTCTTTATTTAGTTTTGTACAGTTTTTGACTGGTTCTTTATTGAGTTTTGTACAGTTTATTGACTGTTTCTTTATTTAGTTTTGTACAGTTTATTCACTGGTTCTTTATTTAGTTTTGTACAGTTTTTGACTGGTTCTTTATTGAGTTTTGTACAGTTTATTGACTGTTTCTTTATTTAGTTTTGTACAGTTTATTGACTGGTTCTTTATTTAGTTTTGTACCGTTTATTGGCTGGTTCTTTATTGAGTTTTGTACAGTTTATTGACTGGATCTTTATTGAGTTTTGTACAGTTTATAAACTGGTTCTTTATTGAGTTTTGTACAGTTTGTTGACTGGTTCTATATTGAGTTTTGTACAGTTTATTGACTAATTCTTTATTGAGTTTTGTACAGTTTATTGACTGGTTCTTTATTCTGTTTTGTATAGTTTATTGACTGTTTCTTTATTGAGTTTTGTACAGTTTATTGACTGCTTCTTTGTTCAGGTTTGTTCTGTTTATTGACTGGTTCTTTATTTAGTTTTGTACAGTTTTTGACTGGTTCTTTATTCAGTTTTGTACAGTTTATTGACTGGTTCTTTATTCAGTTTTGTACAGTTTATTGATTGGTTCTTTATTTAGTTTTGTACAGTTTATTGACTGTTTCTTTATTTAGTTTTGTACAGTTTATTGACTGTTTCTTTATTGAGTTTTGTACAGTTTATTGACTGTTTCTTTATTTAGTTTTGTACAGTTTTTGACTGGTTCTTTATTGAGTTTTGTACAGTTTATTGACTGTTTCTTTATTTAGTTTTGTACAGTTTATTGACTGGTTCTTTATTTAGTTTTGTACCGTTTACTGACTGGTTCTTTATTGAGTTTTGTACAGTTTATTGACTGGTTCTTTCTTGAGTTTTGTATAGTTTATAAACTGGTTCTTTATTGAGTTTTGTACAGTTTATTGACTGGTTCTATATTGAGTTTTGTACAGTTTATTGACTAATTCTTTATTGAGTTTTGTACAGTTTATTGACTGGTTCTTTATTCAGTTTTGTATAGTTTATTGACTATTTCTTTATTGAGTTTTGTACAGTTTATTGACTGCTTCTTTGTTCAGTTTTGTTCTGTTTATTGACTGGTTCTTTATTCAGTTTTGTATAGTTTCTTGACTGGTTCTATATTGAGTTTTGTACAGTTTATTTACTGGTTTTTTATTCAGTTTTGTCCAATTAATTGACTGGTTCTTTATTGAGTTTTGTACAGTTTATTGACTGGTTCTTTATTGAGTTTTGTACAGTTTATTGACTGTTTCTTTATTTAGTTTTGTACAGTTTATTGACTGTTTCTATATTTAGTTTTGTACAGTTTATTGATTGTTTCTTTATTTAGTTTTGTACAGTTTATTGATTGTTTCTTTAAATAATTTGTGTACAATTTATTGACTGGTTGTTTATTTAGTTTTGTACAGTTTATTGACTGTTTCTTTATTGAGTTTTGTACAGTTTATTGACTGGTTCTTTATTTCGTTTTGTACAGTTTATTGACTGTTTCTTTATTTAGTTTTGTACAGTTTATTGTCTGTTTCTTTATTGAGTTTTGTACAGTTTATTGACTGTTTCTTTATTTAGTTTTGTACAGTTTTTGACTGGTTCTTTATTGAGTTTTGTACAGTTTATTGACTGGTTCTTTATTGAGTTTTGTACAGTTTATTGACTGTTACTTTATTGAGTTTTGTACAGTTTATTGAATGGTTCTTTATTTAGTTTTGTACCGTTTATTGACTAGTTCTTTATTGAGTTTTGTACAGTTTATTGACTGGTTCTTTATTGAGTTTTGTACAGTTTATAAACTGGTTCTTTATTGAGTTTTGAACAGTTTATTGACTGGTTCTATATTGAGTTTTGTACAGTTTATTGACTAATTCTTTATTGAGTTTTGTACAGTTTATTGACTGGTTCTTTATTCAGTTTTGTATAGTTTATTGACTCTTTCTTTATTGAGGTTTGTACAGTTTATTGACTGCTTCTTTGTTCAGTTTTGTTCTGTTTATTGACTGGTTCTTTATTCAGTTTTGTACAGTTTATTGACTGGTTCTTTATTCAGTTTTGTACAGTTTATTGATTGGTTCTTTATTTAGTTTTGTACAGTTTATTGACTGTTTCTTTATTTAGCTTTGTACAGTTTATTGACTGTTTCTTTATTGAGTTTTGTACAGTTTATTGACTGTTTCTTTATTTAGTTTTGTACCGTTTACTGACTGGTTCTTTATTGAGTTTTGTACAGTTTATTGACTGGTTCTTTCTTGAGTTTTGTACAGTTTATAAACTGGTTCTTTATTGAGTTTTGTACAGTTTATTGACTGGTTCTATATTGAGTTTTGTACAGTTTATTGACTAATTCTTTATTGAGTTTTGTACAGTTTATTGACTGGTTCTTTATTCAGTTTTGTATAGTTTATTGACTGTTTCTTTATTGAGTTTTGTACAGTTTATTGACTGCTTCTTTGTTCAGTTTTGTTCTGTTTATTGACTGGTTCTTTATTCAGTTTTGTATAGTTTCTTGACTGGTTCTATATTGAGTTTTGTACAGTTTATTTACTGGTTTTTTATTCAGTTTTGTCCAATTAATTGACTGGTTCTTTATTGAGTTTTGTACAGTTTATTGACTGGTTCTTTATTGAGTTTTGTACAGTTTATTGACTGTTTCTTTATTTAGTTTTGTACAGTTTATTGACTGTTTCTATATTTAGTTTTGTACAGTTTATTGATTGTTTCTTTATTTAGTTTTGTACAGTTTATTGATTGTTTCTTTAATTAATTTGTGTACAATTTATTGACTGGTTGTTTATTTAGTTTTGTACAGTTTATTGACTGTTTCTTTATTGAGTTTTGTACAGTTTATTGACTGGTTCTTTATTTCGTTTTGTACAGTTTATTGACTGTTTCTTTATTTAGTTTTGTACAGTTTATTGTCTGTTTCTTTATTGAGTTTTGTACAGTTTATTGACTGTTTCTTTATTTAGTTTTGTACAGTTTTTGACTGGTTCTTTATTGAGTTTTGTACAGTTTATTGACTGGTTCTTTATTGAGTTTTGTACAGTTTATTGACTGTTACTTTATTGAGTTTTGTACAGTTTATTGAATGGTTCTTTATTTAGTTTTGTACCGTTTATTGACTAGTTCTTTATTGAGTTTTGTACAGTTTATTGACTGGTTCTTTATTGAGTTTTGTACAGTTTATAAACTGGTTCTTTATTGAGTTTTGAACAGTTTATTGACTGGTTCTATATTGAGTTTTGTACAGTTTATTGACTGGTTCTTTATTCAGTTTTGTATAGTTTATTGACTGTTTCTTTATTGAGGTTTGTACAGTTTATTGACTGCTTCTTTGTTCAGTTTTGTTCTGTTTATTGACTGGTTCTTTATTCAGTTTTGTACAGTTTATTGACTGGTTCTTTATTCAGTTTTGTACAGTTTATTGATTGGTTCTTTATTTAGTTTTGTACAGTTTATTGACTGTTTCTTTATTTAGTTTTGTACAGTTTATTGACTCTTTCTTTATTGAGTTTTGTACAGTTTATTGACTGTTTCTTTATTTAGTTTTGTACAGTTTTTGACTGGTTCTTTATTGAGTTTTGTACAGTTTATTGACTGTTTCTTTATTTAGTTTTGTACAGTTTATTGACTGGTTCTTTATTTAGTTTTGTACCGTTTACTGACTGGTTCTTTATTGAGTTTTGTACAGTTTATTGACTGGTTCTTTATTGAGTTTTGTACAGTTTATAAACTGGTTCTTTATTGAGTTTTGTACAGTTTATTGACTGGTTCTATATTGAGTTTTGTACAGTTTATTGACTAATTCTTTATTGAGTTTTGTACAGTTTATTGACTGGTTCTTTATTCAGTTTTGTATAGTTTATTGACTGTTTCTTTATTGAGTTTTGTACAGTTTATTGACTGCTTCTTTGTTCAGTTTTGTTCTGTTTATTGACTGGTTCTTTATTCAGTTTTGTACAGTTTCTTGACTGGTTCTATATTGAGTTTTGTACAGTTTATTGACTGGTTCTTTATTCAGTTTTGTCCAATTAATTGACTGGTTCTTTATTGAGTTTTGTACAGTTTATTGACTGGTTCTTTATTGAGTTTTGTACAGTTTATTGACTGGTTCTTTATTTAGTTTTGTACAGTTTATTGACTGTTTCTTTATTTAGTTTTGTACAGTTTATTGACTGTTTCTTTATTGAGTTTTGTACAGTTTTTTTACTGGTTCTTTATTGAGTTTTGTACAGTTTATTGATTGGTTCTTTGTTCAGTTTTGTACTGTTTATTGACTGGTTCTTTATTCAGTTTTGTACAGTTAATTGACTGGTTCTTTATTCAGTTTTGTTCAGTTCATTGACTGGTTCTTTATTTAGTTTTGTACAGTTTATTGACTGTTTCTTTATTTAGTTTTGTACAATTTATTGACTGTTTCTATATTTACTTTTGTACAGTTTATTGATTGTTTCTTTATTTAGTTTTGTACAGTTTATTGATTGTTTCTTTAATTAATTTGTGTACAATTTATTGACTGGTTCTTTATTTAGTTTTGTACAGTTTATTGACTGGTTCTATATTGAGTTTTGTACAGTTTATTGACTAATTCTTTATTGAGTTTTGTACAGTTTATTGACTGGTTCTTTATTCAGTTTTGTATAGTTTATTGACTGTTTCTTTATTGAGGTTTGTACAGTTTATTGACTGCTTCTTTGTTCAGTTTTGTTTTGTTTATTGACTGGTTCTTTATTCAGTTTTGTACAGTTTATTGACTGGTTCTTTATTCAGTTTTGTACAGTTTATTGATTGGTTCTTTATTTAGTTTTGTACAGTTTATTGACTGTTTCTTTATTCAGTTTTGTACAGTTTATTGACTGTTTCTTTATTGAGTTTTGTACAGTTTATTGACTGTTTCTTTATTTAGTTTTGTACGGTTTTTGACTGGTTCTTTATTCAGTTTTGTACAGTTTATTGACTGGTTCTTTATTTAGTTTTGTACAGTTTTTGACTGGTTCTTTATTGAGTTTTGTACAGTTTATTGACTGTTTCTTTATTTAGTTTTGTACAGTTTATTGACTGGTTCTTTATTTAGTTTTGTACCGTTTACTGACTGGTTCTTTATTGAGTTTTGTACAGTTTATTGACTGGTTCTTTCTTGAGTTTTGTACAGTTTATAAACTGGTTCTTTATTGAGTTTTGTACAGTTTATTGACTGGTTCTATATTGAGTTTTGTACAGTTTATTGACTAATTCTTTATTGAGTTTTGTACAGTTTATTGACTGGTTCTTTATTCAGTTCTGTATAGTTTATTGACTGTTTCTTTATTGAGTTTTGTACAGTTTATTGACTGCTTCTTTGTTCAGTTTTGTTCTGTTTATTGACTGGTTCTTTATTCAGTTTTGTATAGTTTCTTGACTGGTTCTATATTGAGTTTTGTACAGTTTATTGACTGGTTCTTTATTCAGTTTTGTCCAATTAATTGACTGGTTCTTTATTGAGTTTTGTACAGTTTATTGACTGGTTCTTTATTGAGTTTTGTACAGTTTATTGACTGTTTCTTTATTTAGTTTTGTACAGTTTATTGACTGTTTCTATATTTAGTTTTGTACAGTTTATTGATTGTTTCTTTATTTAGTTTTGTACAGTTTATTGATTGTTTCTTTAATTAATTTGTGTACAATTTATTGACTGGTTGTTTATTTAGTTTTGTACAGTTTATTGACTGTTTCTTTATTGAGTTTTGTACAGTTTATTGACTGGTTCTTTATTTCGTTTTGTACAGTTTATTGACTGTTTCTTTATTTAGTTTTGTACAGTTTATTGTCTGTTTCTTTATTGAGTTTAGTACAGTTTATTGACTGTTTCTTTATTTAGTTTTGTACCGTTTATTGACTAGTTCTTTATTGAGTTTTGTACAGTTTATTGACTGGTTCTTTATTGGGTTTTGTACAGTTTATAAACTGGTTCTTTATTGAGTTTTGTACAGTTTATTGACTGGTTCTATATTGAGTTTTGTACAGTTTATTGACTAATTCTTTATTGAGTTTTGTACAGTTTATTGACTGGTTCTTTATTCAGTTTTGTATAGTTTATTGACTGTTTCTTTATTTAGTTTTGTACAGTTTATTGACTGTTTCTTTATTGAGTTTTGTACAGTTTATTGACTGTTTCTTTATTTAGTTTTGTACAGTTTTTGACTGGTTCTTTATTCAGTTTTGTACAGTTTATTGACTGGTTCTTTATTCAGTTTTGTACAGTTTATTGATTGGTTCTTTATTTAGTTTTGTACAGTTTTTGACTGGTTCTTTATTGAGTTTTGTACAGTTTATTGACTGTTTCTTTATTTAGTTTTGTACAGTTTATTCACTGGTTCTTTATTTAGTTTTGTACAGTTTTTGACTGGTTCTTTATTGAGTTTTGTACAGTTTATTGACTGTTTCTTTATTTAGTTTTGTACAGTTTATTGACTGGTTCTTTATTTAGTTTTGTACCGTTTATTGGCTGGTTCTTTATTGAGTTTTGTACAGTTTATTGACTGGTTCTTTATTTAGTTTTGTACAGTTTATAAACTGGTTCTTTATTGAGTTTTGTACAGTTTGTTGACTGGTTCTATATTGAGTTTTGTACAGTTTATTGACTAATTCTTTATTGAGTTTTGTACAGTTTATTGACTGGTTCTTTATTCTGTTTTGTATAGTTTATTGACTGTTTCTTTATTGAGTTTTGTACAGTTTATTGACTGCTTATTTGTTCAGGTTTGTTCTGTTTATTGACTGGTTCTTTATTTAGTTTTGTACAGTTTTTGACTGGTTCTTTATTCAGTTTTGTACAGTTTATTGACTGGTTCTTTATTCAGTTTTGTACAGTTTATTGATTGGTTCTTTATTTAGTTTTGTACAGTTTATTGACTGTTTCTTTATTTAGTTTTGTACAGTTTATTGACTGTTTCTTTATTGAGTTTTGTACAGTTTATTGACTGTTTCTTTATTTAGTTTTGTACAGTTTTTGACTGGTTCTTTATTGAGTTTTGTACAGTTTATTGACTGTTTCTTTATTTAGTTTTGTACAGTTTATTGACTGGTTCTTTATTTAGTTTTGTACCGTTTACTGACTGGTTCTTTATTGAGTTTTGTACAGTTTATTGACTGGTTCTTTCTTGAGTTTTGTACAGTTTATAAACTGGTTCTTTATTGAGTTTTGTACAGTTTATTGACTGGTTCTATATTGAGTTTTGTACAGTTTATTGACTAATTCTTTATTGAGTTTTGTACAGTTTATTGACTGGTTCTTTATTCAGTTTTGTATAGTTTATTGACTGTTTCTTTATTGAGTTTTGTACAGTTTATTGACTGCTTCTTTGTTCAGTTTTGTTCTGTTTATTGACTGGTTCTTTATTCAGTTTTGTATAGTTTCTTGACTGGTTCTATATTGAGTTTTGTACAGTTTATTTACTGGTTTTTTATTCAGTTTTGTCCAATTAATTGACTGGTTCTTTATTGAGTTTTGTACAGTTTATTGACTGGTTCTTTATTGAGTTTTGTACAGTTTATTGACTGTTTCTTTATTTAGTTTTGTACAGTTTATTGACTGTTTCTATATTTAGTTTTGTACAGTTTATTGATTGTTTCTTTATTTAGTTTTGTACAGTTTATTGATTGTTTCTTTAATTAATTTGTGTACAATTTATTGACTGGTTGTTTATTTAGTTTTGTACAGTTTATTGACTGTTTCTTTATTGAGTTTTGTACAGTTTATTGACTGGTTCTTTATTTCGTTTTGTACAGTTTATTGACTGTTTCTTTATTTAGTTTTGTACAGTTTATTGTCTGTTTCTTTATTGAGTTTTGTACAGTTTATTGACTGTTTCTTTATTTAGTTTTGTACAGTTTTTGACTGGTTCTTTATTGAGTTTTGTACAGTTTATTGACTGGTTCTTTATTGAGTTTTGTACAGTTTATTGACTGTTTCTTTATTGAGTTTTGTACAGTTTATTGACTGGTTCTTTATTTCGTTTTGTACAGTTTATTGACTGTTTCTTTATTTAGTTTTGTACAGTTTATTGTCTGTTTCTTTATTGAGTTTTGTACAGTTTATTGACTGTTTCTTTATTTAGTTTTGTACAGTTTTTGACTGGTTCTTTATTGAGTTTTGTACAGTTTATTGACTGGTTCTTTATTGAGTTTTGTACAGTTTATTGACTGTTACTTTATTGAGTTTTGTACAGTTTATTGAATGGTTCTTTATTTAGTTTTGTACCGTTTATTGACTAGTTCTTTATTGAGTTTTGTACAGTTTATTGACTGGTTCTTTATTGAGTTTTGTACAGTTTATAAACTGGTTCTTTATTGAGTTTTGAACAGTTTATTGACTGGTTCTATATTGAGTTTTGTACAGTTTATTGACTAATTCTTTATTGAGTTTTGTACAGTTTATTGACTGGTTCTTTATTCAGTTTTGTATAGTTTATTGACTGTTTCTTTATTGAGTTTTGTACAGTTTATTGACTGCTTCTTTGTTCAGTTTTGTTCTGTTTATTGACTGGTTCTTTATTCAGTTTTGTATAGTTTCTTGACTGGTTCTATATTGAGTTTTGTACAGTTTATTTACTGGTTTTTTATTCAGTTTTGTCCAATTAATTGACTGGTTCTTTATTGAGTTTTGTACAGTTTATTGACTGGTTCTTTATTGAGTTTTGTACAGTTTATTGACTGTTTCTTTATTTAGTTTTGTACAGTTTATTGACTGTTTCTATATTTAGTTTTGTACAGTTTATTGATTGTTTCTTTATTTAGTTTTGTACAGTTTATTGATTGTTTCTTTAATTAATTTGTGTACAATTTATTGACTGGTTGTTTATTTAGTTTTGTACAGTTTATTGACTGTTTCTTTATTGAGTTTTGTACAGTTTATTGACTGGTTCTTTATTTCGTTTTGTACAGTTTATTGACTGTTTCTTTATTTAGTTTTGTACAGTTTATTGTCTGTTTCTTTATTGAGTTTTGTACAGTTTATTGACTGTTTCTTTATTTAGTTTTGTACAGTTTTTGACTGGTTCTTTATTGAGTTTTGTACAGTTTATTGACTGGTTCTTTATTGAGTTTTGTACAGTTTATTGACTGTTTCTTTATTGAGTTTTGTACAGTTTATTGACTGGTTCTTTATTTCGTTTTGTACAGTTTATTGACTGTTTCTTTATTTAGTTTTGTACAGTTTATTGTCTGTTTCTTTATTGAGTTTTGTACAGTTTATTGACTGTTTCTTTATTTAGTTTTGTACAATTTTTGACTGGTTCTTTATTGAGTTTTGTACAGTTTATTGACTGGTTCTTTATTGAGTTTTGTACAGTTTATTGACTGTTACTTTATTGAGTTTTGTACAGTTTATTGAATGGTTCTTTATTTAGTTTTGTACCGTTTATTGACTAGTTCTTTATTGAGTTTTGTACAGTTTATTGACTGGTTCTTTATTGAGTTTTGTACAGTTTATAAACTGGTTCTTTATTGAGTTTTGAACAGTTTATTGACTGGTTCTATATTGAGTTTTGTACAGTTTATTGACTAATTCTTTATTGAGTTTTGTACAGTTTATTGACTGGTTCTTTATTCAGTTTTGTATAGTTTATTGACTGTTTCTTTATTGAGGTTTGTACAATTTATTGACTGCTTCTTTGTTCAGTTTTGTTCTGTTTATTGACTGGTTCTTTATTCAGTTTTGTACAGTTTATTGACTGGTTCTTTATTCAGTTTTGTACAGTTTATTGATTGGTTCTTTATTTAGTTTTGTACAGTTTATTGACTGTTTCTTTATTTAGTTTTGTACAGTTTATTGACTGTTTCTTTATTGAGTTTTGTACAGTTTATTGACTGTTTCTTTATTTAGTTTTGTACAGTTTTTGACTGGTTCTTTATTGAGTTTTGTACAGTTTATTGACTGTTTCTTTATTTAGTTTTGTACAGTTTATTGACTGGTTCTTTATTTAGTTTTGTACCGTTTACTGACTGGTTCTTTATTGAGTTTTGTACAGTTTATTGACTGTTTCTTTATTTAGTTTTGTACAGTTTTCGACTGTTTCTATATTGAGTTTTGTACTGTTTATTGACTGCTTCTTTGTTCAGTTTTGTTCTGTTTATTGACTGGTTCTTTATTCAGTTTTGTACAGTTTATTGACTGGTTCTTTATTCAGTTTTGTACAGTTTATTGACTGGTTCTTTATTTAGTTTTGTACAGTATATTGACTGTTTCTATATTGAGTTTTGTACAGTTTTTTTACTGGTTCTTTATTGAGTTTTGTACAGTTTATTGATTGGTTCTTTGTTCAGTTTTGTACTGTTTATTGACTGGTTCTTTGTTCAGTTTTGTACTGTTTATTGACTGGTTCTTTATTCAGTTTTGTAGAGTTTATTGACTGGTTCTTTATGAGTTTCTGTACAGTTTATTGACTGGTTCTTTATTGAGTTTTGTACTGTTTATTGACTGGTTCTTTATTCAGTTTTGTACAGTTTATTGACTGTTTCTATAATTTGTTTTGTACAGTTTATTGACTGTTTCTTTATTTAGTTTTGTACAGTTTATTGACTGTTTCTTTATTTAGTTTGTGTACAATTTATTGACTGGTTATTTATTTAGTTTTGTACAGTTTATTGACTGTTTCTTTATTTAGTTTTGTACAGTTTACTGACTGCTTCTTTATTTAGTTTTGTACAGTTTATTGACTGGTTCTTTATTTAGTTTTGTACAGTTTATTGACTGTTTCTTCATTTTTTTTTGTACAGTTTACTGACTGCTTCTTTATTTAGTTTTGTACAGTTTCTTGACTGGTTCTTTATTCAGTTTTGTACAGTTTATTGACTGGTTCTTTATTCAGTTTTGTACAGTTTATTGACTGGTTCTTTGTTCAGTTTTGTTCTGTTTATTAACGTGTTCTTTATTCATTTTTGTACAGTTTATTGACTGTTTCTTTATTTAGTTTTGTACAGTTTATTGACTGTTTCAATATTTAGATTTGTACAGTTTATTGACTGCTTCTTTATTGAGTTTTGTCCAATTTATTGACTGGTTCTTTATTGAGTTTTGTACAGTTTATTGACTGGTTCTTTATTGAGTTTTGTACAGTTTAATGACTGGTTCTTTATTTAGTTTGTGTACAATTTATTGACTGGTTATTTATTTAGTTTTGTACAGTTTATTGACTGTTTCTTTATTTAGTTTTGTACAGTTTACTGACTGCTTCTTTATTTAGTTTTGTACAGTTTATTGACTGTTTCTTTATTTAGTTTTGTACAGTTTATTGACTGTTTCTTCATTTTTTTTTGTACAGTTTACTGACTGCTTCTTTATTTAGTTTTGTACAGTTTCTTGACTGGTTCTTTATTCAGTTTTGTACAGTTTATTGACTGGTTCTTTATTCAGTTTTGTACAGTTTATTGACTGGTTCTTTGTTCAGTTTTGTTCTGTTTATTAACGTGTTCTTTATTCATTTTTGTACAGTTTATTGACTGTTTCTTTATTTAGTTTTGTACAGTTTATTGACTGTTTCAATATTTAGATTTGTACAGTTTATTGACTGCTTCTTTATTGAGTTTTGTCCAATTTATTGACTGGTTCTTTATTGAGTTTTGTACAGTTTATTGACTGGTTCTTTATTGAGTTTTGTACAGTTTAATGACTGGTTCTTTATTTAGTTTTGTACAGTTTATTGACTGTTTCTTTATTTAGTTTTGTACAGTTTATTGACTGTTTCTTTATTGAGTTTTGTACAGTTTTTTTACTGGTTCTTTATTGAGTTTTGTACAGTTTATTGATTGGTTCTTTGTTCAGTTTTGTACTGTTTATTGACTGGTTCTTTATTCAGTTTTGTACAGTTTATTGACTGGTTCTTTATTCAGTTTTGTTCAGTTTATTGACTGGTTCTTTATTTAGTTTTGTACAGTTTATTGACTGTTTCTTTATTTAGTTTTGTACAGTTTATTGACTGTTTCTATATTTAGTTTTGTACAGTTTATTGATTGTTTCTTTATTTAGTTTTGTACAGTTTATTGATTGTTTCTTTAATTAATTTGTGTACAATTTATTGACTGGTTCTTTATTTAGTTTTGTACAGTTTATTGACTGTTTCTTTATTGAGTTTTGTACAGTTTATTGACTGGTTCTTTATTTAGTATTGTACAGTTTATTGACTGTTTCTTTATTTAGTTTTGTACAGTTTATTGTCTGTTTCTTTATTTAGTTTTGTACAGTTTTTGAATGGTTCTTTATTGAGTTTTGTACAGTTTATTGACTGGTTCTTTATTGAGTTTTGTACAGTTTATTGACTGTTACTTTATTGGGTTTTGTACAGTTTATTGACTGGTTCTTTATTTAGTTTTGTACCGTTTATTGACTAGTTCTTTATTGAGTTTTGTACAGTTTATTGACTGGTTCTTTATTGAGTTTTGTACAGTTTAAAAACTGGTTTTTTATTGAGTTTTGTACAGTTTATTGACTGGTTCTATATTGAGTTTTGTACAGTTTATTGACTAATTCTTTATTGAGTTTTGTACAGTTTATTGACTGGTTCTTTATTCAGTTTTGTATAGTTTATTGACTGTTTCTTTATTGAGGTTTGTACAGTTTATTGACTGCTTCTTTGTTCAGTTTTGTTCTGTTTATTGACTGGTTCTTTATTCAGTTTTGTACAGTTTATTGACTGGTTCTTTATTCAGTTTTGTACAGTTTATTGATTGGTTCTTTATTTAGTTTTGTACAGTTTATTGACTGTTTCTTTATTTAGTTTTGTACAGTTTATTGACTGTTTCTTTATTGAGTTTTGTACAGTTTATTGACTGTTTCTTTATTTAGTTTTGTACAGTTTTTGACTGGTTCTTTATTCAGTTTTGTACAGTTTATTGACTGGTTCTTTATTCAGTTTTGTACAGTTTATTGATTGGTTCTTTATTTAGTTTTGTACAGTTTATTGACTGTTTCTTTATTTAGTTTTGTACAGTTTATTGACTGTTTCTTTATTGAGTTTTGTACAGTTTATTGACTGTTTCTTTATTTAGTTTTGTACAGTTTTTGACTGGTTCTTTATTGAGTTTTGTACAGTTTATTGACTGTTTCTTTATTTAGTTTTGTACAGTTTATTGACTGGTTCTTTATTTAGTTTTGTACCGTTTATTGGCTGGTTCTTTATTGAGTTTTGTACAGTTTATTGACTGGTTCTTTATTGAGTTTTGTACAGTTTGTAAACTGGTTCTTTATTGAGTTTTGTACAGTTTATTGACTGGTTCTATATTGAGTTTTGTACAGTTTATTGACTAATTCTTTATTGAGTTTTGTAGTTTATTGACTGGTTCTTTATTCTGTTTTGTATAGTTTATTGACTGTTTCTTTATTGAGTTTTGAACAGTTTATTGACTGCTTCTTTGTTCAGTTTTGTTCTGTTTATTGACTGGTTCTTTATTTAGTTTTGTACAGTTTTTGACTGGTTATTTATTCAGTTTTGTACAGTTTATTGACTGGTTCTTTATTCAGTTTTGTACAGTTTATTGACTGGTTCTTTATTCAGTTTTGTACAGTTTATTGACTGTTTCTATAATTTGTTTTGTACAGTTTATTGACTGTTTCTTTATTTAGTTTTGTACAGTTTATTGACTGTTTCTTTATTTAGTTTGTGTACAATTTATTGACTGGTTATTTATTTAGTTTTGTACAGTTTATTAACTGTTTCTTTATTTAGTTTTGTACAGTTTACTGACTGCTTCTTTATTTAGTTTTGTACAGTTTATTGACTGTTTCTTTATTTAGTTTGGTACAGTTTACTGACTGTTTCTTTATTTAGTTTTGTACAGTTTACTGACTGCTTCTTTATTTAGTTTTGTACAGTTTCTTGACTGGTTCTTTATTGAGTTTTGTACAGTTTATTGACTGGTTCTTTATTCAGTTTTGTCCAATTGATTGACTGGTTCTTTATTGAGTTTTGTACAGTTTATTGACTGGTTCTTTATTGAGTTTTGTACAGTTTATTGACTAGTTCTTTATTTAGTTTTGTACAGTTTATTGACTGTTTCTTTATTTAGTTTTGTACAGTTTATTGACTGTTTCTTTATTGAGTTTTGTACAGTTTTTTTACTGGTTCTTTATTGAGTTTTGTACAGTTTATTGATTGGTTCTTTGTTCAGTTTTGTACTGTTTATTGACTGGTTCTTTATTCAGTTTTGTACAGTTTATTGACTGGTTCTTTATTCAGTTTTGTTCAGTTTATTGACTGGTTCTTTATTTAGTTTTGTACAGTTTATTGACTGTTTCTTTATTTATTTTTGTACAGTTTATTGACTGTTTCTATATTTAGTTTTGTACAGTTTATTGATTGTTTCTTTATTTAGTTTTGTACAGTTTATTGATTGTTTCTTTAATTAATTTGTGTACAATTTATTGACTGGTTCTTTATTTAGTTTTGTACAGTTTATTGACTGTTTCTTTATTGAGTTTTGTACAGTTTATTGACTGGTTCTTTATTGAGTTTTGTACAGTTTTTGACTGGTTCTATATTGAGTTTTGTACAGTTTATTGACTGGTTCTTTATTGAGTTTTGTACAATTTATTGACTGTTACTTTATTGGGTTTTGTACAGTTTATTGACTGGTTCTTTATTTCGTTTTGTACCGTTTATTGACTAGTTCTTTATTGAGTTTTGTACAGTTTATTGACTGGTTCTTTATTGAGTTTTGTACAGTTTATAAACTTGTTTTTTATTGAGTTTTGTACAGTTTATTGACTGGTTCTATATTGAGTTTTGTACAGTTTATTGACTAATTCTTTATTGAGTTTTGTACAGTTTATTGACTGGTTCTTTATTCAGTTTTGTATAGTTTATTGACTGTTTTTTTATTGAGGTTTGTACAGTTTATTGACTGCTTCTTTGTTCAGTTTTGTTCTGTTTATTGACTGGTTCTTTATTCAGTTTTGTACAGTTTATTGACTGGTTCTTTATTCAGTTTTGTACAGTTTATTGATTGGTTCTTTATTTAGTTTTGTACAGTTTATTGACTGTTTCTTTATTTAGTTTTGTACAGTTTATTGACTGTTTCTTTATTGAGTTTTGTACAGTTTATTGACTGTTTCTTTATTTAGTTTTGTACAGTTTTTGACTGGTTCTTTATTCAGTTTTGTACAGTTTATTGACTGGTTCTTTATTCAGTTTTGTACAGTTTATTGATTGGTTCTTTATTTAGTTTTGTACAGTTTTTGACTGGTTCTTTATTGAGTTTTGTACAGTTTATTGACTGTTTCTTTATTTAGTTTTGTACAGTTTATTCACTGGTTCTTTATTTAGTTTTGTACAGTTTTTGACTGGTTCTTTATTGAGTTTTGTACAGTTTATTGACTGTTTCTTTATTTAGTTTTGTACAGTTTATTGACTGGTTCTTTATTTAGTTTTGTACCGTTTATTGGCTGGTTCTTTATTGAGTTTTGTACAGTTTATTGACTGGATCTTTATTGAGTTTTGTACAGTTTATAAACTGGTTCTTTATTGAGTTTTGTACAGTTTGTTGAATGGTTCTATATTGAGTTTTGTACAGTTTATTGACTAATTCTTTATTGAGTTTTGTACAGTTTATTGACTGGTTCTTTATTCTGTTTTGTATAGTTTATTGACTGTTTCTTTATTGAGTTTTGTACAGTTTATTGACTGCTTCTTTGTTCAGGTTTGTTCTGTTTATTGACTGGTTCTTTATTTAGTTTTGTACAGTTTTTGACTGGTTCTTTATTCAGTTTTGTACAGTTTATTGACTGGTTCTTTATTCAGTTTTGTACAGTTTATTGATTGGTTCTTTATTTAGTTTTGTACAGTTTATTGACTGTTTCTTTATTTAGTTTTGTACAGTTTATTGACTGTTTCTTTATTGAGTTTTGTACAGTTTATTGACTGTTTCTTTATTTAGTTTTGTACAGTTTTTGACTGGTTCTTTATTGAGTTTTGTACAGTTTATTGACTGTTTCTTTATTTAGTTTTGTACAGTTTATTGACTGGTTCTTTATTTAGTTTTGTACCGTTTACTGACTGGTTCTTTATTGAGTTTTGTACAGTTTATTGACTGGTTCTTTCTTGAGTTTTGAATAGTTTATAAACTGGTTCTTTATTTAGTTTTGTACAGTTTATTGACTGGTTCTTTTTTTAGTTTTGTACAGTTTATTGACTAATACTTTATTGAGTTTTGTACAGTTTATTGACTGGTTCTTTATTCAGTTTTGTATAGTTTATTGACTGTTTCTATATTGAGTTTTGTACAGTTTATTGACTGGTTCTTTGTTCAGTTTTGTTCTGTTTATTGACTGGTTCTTTATTCAGTTTTGTACAGTTTATTGACTGGTTCTTTATTTAGTTTTGTACAGTTTATTGACTGTTTCTTAATTTAGTTTTGTACAGTATATTGACTGTTTCTATATTGAGTTTTGTACAGTTATTTTACTGGTTCTTTATTGAGTTTTGAACAGTTTATTGACTGGTTCTTTGTTCAGTTTTGTACTGTTTATTGACTGGTTCTATATTCAGTTTTGTACAGTTTATTGACTGGTTCTTTATTCAGTTTTGTACAGTTTATTGACTGGTTCTTTATTTAGTTTTGTACAGTTTATTGACTGTTTCTTTATTTAGTTTTGTACAGTTTATTGGCTATTTCTATATTTAGTTTTGTACAGTTTATTGATTGTTTCTTTATTCAGTTTTGTACAGTTTATTGATTGTTTCTTTATTTAGTTTGTGTACAATTTATTGACTGGTTCTTTATTTAGTTTTGTACAGTTTATTGAATGTTTCTTTATTGAGTTTTGTACAGTTTATTGACTGGTTCTTTATTTAGTTTTGTACAGTTTATTGATTGTTTCTTTAATTAGTTTTGTACAGTTTATTGACTGTTTCTTTCTTGAGTTTTGTACAGTTTATTGACTGTTTCTTTATTGAGTTTTGTACAGTTTTCGACTGGTTCTTTATTGAGTTTTGTACAGTTTATTGACTGGTTCTTTCTTGAGTTTTGTACAGTTTATTGACTGTTTCTTTATTTAGTTTTGTACAGTTTTCGACTGTTTCTATATTGAGTTTTGTACTGTTTATTGACTGCTTCTTTGTTCAGTTTTGTTCTGTTTATTGACTGGTTCTTTATTCAGTTTTGTACAGTTTATTGACTGGTTCTTTATTCAGTTTTGTACAGTTTATTGACTGGTTCTTTATTTAGTTTTGTACAGTATATTGACTGTTTCTATATTGAGTTTTGTACAGTTTTTTTACTGGTTCTTTATTGAGTTTTGTACAGTTTATTGATTGGTTCTTTGTTCAGTTTTGTACTGTTTATTGACTGGTTCTTTGTTCAGTTTTGTACTGTTTATTGACTGGTTCTTTATTCAGTTTTGTACAGTTTATTGACTGGTTCTTTATTGAGTTTCTGTACAGTTTTTTGACTGGTTCTTTATTGAGTTTTGTACAGTTTATTGACTGGTTCTTTATTCAGTTTTGTACAGTTTATTGACTGTTTCTATAATTTGTTTTGTACAGTTTATTGACTGTTTCTTTATTTAGTTTTGTACAGTTTATTGACTGTTTCTTTATTTAGTTTGTGTACAATTTATTGACTGGTTATTTATTTAGTTTTGTACAGTTTATTGACTGTTTCTTTATTTAGTTTTGTACAGTTTACTGACTGCTTCTTTATTTAGTTTTGTACAGTTTATTGACTGTTTCTTTATTTAGTTTTGTACAGTTTATTGACTGTTTCTTCATTTTTTTTGTACAGTTTACTGACTGCTTCTTTATTTAGTTTTGTACAGTTTCTTGACTGGTTCTTTATTCAGTTTTGTACAGTTTATTGACTGGTTCTTTATTCAGTTTTGTACAGTTTATTGACTGGTTCTTTGTTCAGTTTTGTTCTGTTTATTAACGTGTTCTTTATTCATTTTTGTACAGTTTATTGACTGTTTCTTTATTTAGTTTTGTACAGTTTATTGACTGTTTCAATATTTAGTTTTGTACAGTTTATTGACTGCTTCTTTATTGAGTTTTGTCCAATTAATTGACTGGTTCTTTATTGAGTTTTGTACAGTTTATTGACTGGTTCTTTTTTGAGTTTTGTACAGTTTAATGACTGGTTCTTTATTTAGTTTTGTACAGTTTATTGACTGTTTCTTTATTTAGTTTTGTACAGTTTATTGACTGTTTCTTTATTGAGTTTTGTACAGTTTTTTTACTGGTTCTTTATTGAGTTTTGTACAGTTTATTGATTGGTTCTTTGTTCAGTTTTGTACTGTTTATTGACTGGTTCTTTATTCAGTTTTGTACAGTTTATTGACTGGTTCTTTATTCAGTTTTGTTCAGTTTATTGACTGGTTCTTTATTTAGTTTTGTACAGTTTATTGACTGTTTCTTTATTTAGTTTTGTACAGTTTATTGACTGTTTCTATATTTAGTTTTGTACAGTTTATTGATTGTTTCTTTATTTAGTTTTGTACAGTTTATTGATTGTTTCTTTAATTAATTTGTGTACAATTTATTGACTGGTTCTTTATTTAGTTTTGTACAGTTTATTGACTGTTTCTTTATTGAGTTTTGTACAGTTTATTGACTGGTTCTTTATTTAGTATTGTACAGTTTATTGACTGTTTCTTTATTTAGTTTTGTACAGTTTATTGTCTGTTTCTTTATTTAGTTTTGTACAGTTTTTGAATGGTTCTTTATTGAGTTTTGTACAGTTTATTGACTGGTTCTTTATTGAGTTTTGTACAGTTTATTGACTGTTACTTTATTGGGTTTTGTACAGTTTATTGACTGGTTCTTTATTTAGTTTTGTACCGTTTATTGACTAGTTCTTTATTGAGTTTTGTACAGTTTATTGACTGGTTCTTTATTGAGTTTTGTACAGTTTAAAAACTGGTTCTTTATTGAGTTTTGTACAGTTTATTGACTGGTTCTATATTGAGTTTTGTACAGTTTATTGACTAATTCTTTATTGAGTTTTGTACAGTTTATTGACTGGTTCTTTATTCAGTTTTGTATAGTTTATTGACTGTTTCTTTATTGAGGTTTGTACAGTTTATTGACTGCTTCTTTGTTCAGTTTTGTTCTGTTTATTGACTGGTTCTTTATTCAGTTTTGTACAGTTTATTGACTGGTTCTTTATTCAGTTTTGTACAGTTTATTGATTGGTTCTTTATTTAGTTTTGTACAGTTTATTGACTGTTTCTTTATTTAGTTTTGTACAGTTTATTGACTGTTTCTTTATTGAGTTTTGTACAGTTTATTGACTGTTTCTTTATTTAGTTTTGTACAGTTTTTGACTGGTTCTTTATTCAGTTTTGTACAGTTTATTGACTGGTTCTTTATTCAGTTTTGTACAGTTTATTGATTGGTTCTTTATTTAGTTTTGTACAGTTTATTGACTGTTTCTTTATTTAGTTTTGTACAGTTTATTGACTGTTTCTTTATTGAGTTTTGTACAGTTTATTGACTGTTTCTTTATTTAGTTTTGTACAGTTTTTGACTGGTTCTTTATTGAGTTTTGTACAGTTTATTGACTGTTTCTTTATTTAGTTTTGTACAGTTTATTGACTGGTTCTTTATTTAGTTTTGTACCGTTTATTGGCTGGTTCTTTATTGAGTTTTGTACAGTTTATTGACTGGTTCTTTATTGAGTTTTGTACAGTTTGTAAACTGGTTCTTTATTGAGTTTTGTACAGTTTATTGACTGGTTCTATATTGAGTTTTGTACAGTTTATTGACTAATTCTTTATTGAGTTTTGTAGTTTATTGACTGGTTCTTTATTCTGTTTTGTATAGTTTATTGACTGTTTCTTTATTGAGTTTTGTACAGTTTATTGACTGCTTCTTTGTTCAGTTTTGTTCTGTTTATTGACTGGTTCTTTATTTAGTTTTGTACAGTTTTTGACTGGTTATTTATTCAGTTTTGTACAGTTTATTGACTGGTTCTTTATTCAGTTTTGTACAGTTTATTGACTGGTTCTTTATTCAGTTTTGTACAGTTTATTGACTGTTTCTATAATTTGTTTTGTACAGTTTATTGACTGTTTCTTTATTTAGTTTTGTACAGTTTATTGACTGTTTCTTTATTTAGTTTGTGTACAATTTATTGACTGGTTATTTATTTAGTTTTGTACAGTTTATTGACTGTTTCTTTATTTAGTTTTGTACAGTTTACTGACTGCTTCTTTATTTAGTTTTGTACAGTTTATTGACTGTTTCTTTATTTAGTTTGGTACAGTTTACTGACTGTTTCTTTATTTAGTTTTGTACAGTTTACTGACTGCTTCTTTATTTAGTTTTGTACAGTTTCTTGACTGGTTCTTTATTGAGTTTTGTACAGTTTATTGACTGGTTCTTTATTCAGTTTTGTCCAATTGATTGACTGGTTCTTTATTGAGTTTTGTACAGTTTATTGACTGGTTCTTTATTGAGTTTTGTACAGTTTATTGACTAGTTCTTTATTTAGTTTTGTACAGTTTATTGACTGTTTCTTTATTTAGTTTTGTACAGTTTATTGACTGTTTCTTTATTGAGTTTTGTACAGTTTTTTTACTGGTTCTTTATTGAGTTTTGTACAGTTTATTGATTGGTTCTTTGTTCAGTTTTGTACTGTTTATTGACTGGTTCTTTATTCAGTTTTGTACAGTTTATTGACTGGTTCTTTATTCAGTTTTGTACAGTTTATTGACTGGTTCTTTATTTAGTTTTGTACAGTTTATTGACTGTTTCTTTATTTATTTTTGTACAGTTTATTGACTGTTTCTATATTTAGTTTTGTACAGTTTATTGATTGTTTCTTTATTTAGTTTTGTACAGTTTATTGATTGTTTCTTTAATTAATTTGTGTACAATTTATTGACTGGTTCTTTATTTAGTTTTGTACAGTTTATTGACTGTTTCTTTATTGAGTTTTGTACAGTTTATTGACTGGTTCTTTATTGAGTTTTGTACAGTTTTTGACTGGTTCTATATTGAGTTTTGTACAGTTTATTGACTGGTTCTTTATTGAGTTTTGTACAATTTATTGACTGTTACTTTATTGGGTTTTGTACAGTTTATTGACTGGTTCTTTATTTCGTTTTGTACCGTTTATTGACTAGTTCTTTATTGAGTTTTGTACAGTTTATTGACTGGTTCTTTATTGAGTTTTGTACAGTTTATAAACTTGTTTTTTATTGAGTTTTGTACAGTTTATTGACTGGTTCTATATTGAGTTTTGTACAGTTTATTGACTAATTCTTTATTGAGTTTTGTACAGTTTATTGACTGGTTCTTTATTCAGTTTTGTATAGTTTATTGACTGTTTCTTTATTGAGGTTTGTACAGTTTATTGACTGCTTCTTTGTTCAGTTTTGTTCTGTTTATTGACTGGTTCTTTATTCAGTTTTGTACAGTTTATTGATTGGTTCTTTATTTAGTTTTGTACAGTTTATTGACTGTTTCTTTATTTAGTTTTGTACAGTTTATTGACTGTTTCTTTATTGAGTTTTGTACAGTTTATTGACTGTTTCTTTATTTAGTTTTGTACAGTTTTTGACTGGTTCTTTATTCAGTTTTGTACAGTTTATTGACTGGTTCTTTATTCAGTTTTGTACAGTTTATTGATTGGTTCTTTATTTAGTTTTGTACAGTTTTTGACTGGTTCTTTATTGAGTTTTGTACAGTTTATTGACTGTTTCTTTATTTAGTTTTGTACAGTTTATTCACTGGTTCTTTATTTAGTTTTGTACAGTTTTTGACTGGTTCTTTATTGAGTTTTGTACAGTTTATTGACTGTTTCTTTATTTAGTTTTGTACAGTTTATTGACTGGTTCTTTATTTAGTTTTGTACCGTTTATTGGCTGGTTCTTTATTGAGTTTTGTACAGTTTATTGACTGGATCTTTATTGAGTTTTGTACAGTTTATAAACTGGTTCTTTATTGAGTTTTGTACAGTTTGTTGACTGGTTCTATATTGAGTTTTGTACAGTTTATTGACTAATTCTTTATTGAGTTTTGTACAGTTTATTGACTGGTTCTTTATTCTGTTTTGTATAGTTTATTGACTGTTTCTTTATTGAGTTTTGTACAGTTTATTGACTGCTTCTTTGTTCAGGTTTGTTCTGTTTATTGACTGGTTCTTTATTTAGTTTTGTACAGTTTTTGACTGGTTCTTTATTCAGTTTTGTACAGTTTATTGACTGGTTCTTTATTCAGTTTTGTACAGTTTATTGATTGGTTCTTTATTTAGTTTTGTACAGTTTATTGACTGTTTCTTTATTTAGTTTTGTACAGTTTATTGACTGTTTCTTTATTGAGTTTTGTACAGTTTATTGACTGTTTCTTTATTTAGTTTTGTACAGTTTTTGACTGGTTCTTTATTGAGTTTTGTACAGTTTATTGACTGTTTCTTTATTTAGTTTTGTACAGTTTATTGACTGGTTCTTTATTTAGTTTTGTACCGTTTACTGACTGGTTCTTTATTGAGTTTTGTACAGTTTATTGACTGGTTCTTTCTTGAGTTTTGTATAGTTTATAAACTGGTTCTTTATTGAGTTTTGTACAGTTTATTGACTGGTTCTATATTGAGTTTTGTACAGTTTATTGACTAATTCTTTATTGAGTTTTGTACAGTTTATTGACTGGTTCTTTATTCAGTTTTGTATAGTTTATTGACTATTTCTTTATTGAGTTTTGTACAGTTTATTGACTGCTTCTTTGTTCAGTTTTGTTCTGTTTATTGACTGGTTCTTTATTCAGTTTTGTATAGTTTCTTGACTGGTTCTATATTGAGTTTTGTACAGTTTATTTACTGGTTTTTTATTCAGTTTTGTCCAATTAATTGACTGGTTCTTTATTGAGTTTTGTACAGTTTATTGACTGGTTCTTTATTGAGTTTTGTACAGTTTATTGACTGTTTCTTTATTTAGTTTTGTACAGTTTATTGACTGTTTCTATATTTAGTTTTGTACAGTTTATTGATTGTTTCTTTATTTAGTTTTGTACAGTTTATTGATTGTTTCTTTAAATAATTTGTGTACAATTTATTGACTGGTTGTTTATTTAGTTTTGTACAGTTTATTGACTGTTTCTTTATTGAGTTTTGTACAGTTTATTGACTGGTTCTTTATTTAGTTTTGTACAGTTTATTGACTGTTTCTTTATTTAGTTTTGTACAGTTTATTGTCTGTTTCTTTATTGAGTTTTGTACAGTTTATTGACTGTTTCTTTATTTAGTTTTGTACAGTTTTTGACTGGTTCTTTATTGAGTTTTGTACAGTTTATTGACTGGTTCTTTATTGAGTTTTGTACAGTTTATTGACTGTTACTTTATTGAGTTTTGTACAGTTTATTGAATGGTTCTTTATTTAGTTTTGTACCGTTTATTGACTAGTTCTTTATTGAGTTTTGTACAGTTTATTGACTGGTTCTTTATTGAGTTTTGTACAGTTTATAAACTGGTTCTTTATTGAGTTTTGAACAGTTTATTGACTGGTTCTATATTGAGTTTTGTACAGTTTATTGACTAATTCTTTATTGAGTTTTGTACAGTTTATTGACTGGTTCTTTATTCAGTTTTGTATAGTTTATTGACTCTTTCTTTATTGAGGTTTGTACAGTTTATTGACTGCTTCTTTGTTCAGTTTTGTTCTGTTTATTGACTGGTTCTTTATTCAGTTTTGTACAGTTTATTGACTGGTTCTTTATTCAGTTTTGTACAGTTTATTGATTGGTTCTTTATTTAGTTTTGTACAGTTTATTGACTGTTTCTTTATTTAGCTTTGTACAGTTTATTGACTGTTTCTTTATTGAGTTTTGTACAGTTTATTGACTGTTTCTTTATTTAGTTTTGTACCGTTTACTGACTGGTTCTTTATTGAGTTTTGTACAGTTTATTGACTGGTTCTTTCTTGAGTTTTGTACAGTTTATAAACTGGTTCTTTATTGAGTTTTGTACAGTTTATTGACTGGTTCTATATTGAGTTTTGTACAGTTTATTGACTAATTCTTTATTGAGTTTTGTACAGTTTATTGACTGGTTCTTTATTCAGTTTTGTATAGTTTATTGACTGTTTCTTTATTGAGTTTTGTACAGTTTATTGACTGCTTCTTTGTTCAGTTTTGTTCTGTTTATTGACTGGTTCTTTATTCAGTTTTGTATAGTTTCTTGACTGGTTCTATATTGAGTTTTGTACAGTTTATTTACTGGTTTTTTATTCAGTTTTGTCCAATTAATTGACTGGTTCTTTATTGAGTTTTGTACAGTTTATTGACTGGTTCTTTATTGAGTTTTGTACAGTTTATTGACTGTTTCTTTATTTAGTTTTGTACAGTTTATTGACTGTTTCTATATTTAGTTTTGTACAGTTTATTGATTGTTTCTTTATTTAGTTTTGTACAGTTTATTGATTGTTTCTTTGATTAATTTGTGTACAATTTATTGACTGGTTGTTTATTTAGTTTTGTACAGTTTATTGACTGTTTCTTTATTGAGTTTTGTACAGTTTATTGACTGGTTCTTTATTTCGTTTTGTACAGTTTATTGACTGTTTCTTTATTTAGTTTTGTACAGTTTATTGTCTGTTTCTTTATTGAGTTTTGTACAGTTTATTGACTGTTTCTTTATTTAGTTTTGTACAGTTTTTGACTGGTTTTTTATTGAGTTTTGTACAGTTTATTGACTGGTTCTTTATTGAGTTTTGTACAGTTTATTGACTGTTACTTTATTGAGTTTTGTACAGTTTATTGAATGGTTCTTTATTTAGTTTTGTACCGTTTATTGACTAGTTCTTTATTGAGTTTTGTACAGTTTATTGACTGGTTCTTTATTGAGTTTTGTACAGTTTATAAACTGGTTCTTTATTGAGTTTTGAACAGTTTATTGACTGGTTCTATACTGAGTTTTGTACAGTTTATTGACTGGTTCTTTATTCAGTTTTGTATAGTTTATTGACTGTTTCTTTATTGAGGTTTGTACAGTTTATTGACTGCTTCTTTGTTCAGTTTTGTTCTGTTTATTGACTGGTTCTTTATTCAGTTTTGTACAGTTTATTGACTGGTTCTTTATTCAGTTTTGTACAGTTTATTGATTGGTTCTTTATTTAGTTTTGTACAGTTTATTGACTGTTTCTTTATTTAGTTTTGTACAGTTTATTGACTCTTTCTTTATTGAGTTTTGTACAGTTTATTGACTGTTTCTTTATTTAGTTTTGTACAGTTTTTGACTGGTTCTTTATTGAGTTTTGTACAGTTTATTGACTGTTTCTTTATTTAGTTTTGTACAGTTTATTGACTGGTTCTTTATTTAGTTTTGTACCGTTTACTGACTGGTTCTTTATTGAGTTTTGTACAGTTTATTGACTGGTTCTTTATTGAGTTTTGTACAGTTTATAAACTGGTTCTTTATTGAGTTTTGTACAGTTTATTGACTGGTTCTATATTGAGTTTTGTACAGTTTATTGACTAATTCTTTATTGAGTTTTGTACAGTTTATTGACTGGTTCTTTATTCAGTTTTGTATAGTTTATTGACTGTTTCTTTATTGAGTTTTGTACAGTTTATTGACTGCTTCTTTGTTCAGTTTTGTTCTGTTTATTGACTGGTTCTTTATTCAGTTTTGTACAGTTTCTTGACTGGTTCTATATTGAGTTTTGTACAGTTTATTGACTGGTTCTTTATTCAGTTTTGTCCAATTAATTGACTGGTTCTTTATTGAGTTTTGTTCAGTTTATTGACTGGTTCTTTATTGAGTTTTGTACAGTTTATTGACTGGTTCTTTATTTAGTTTTGTACAGTTTATTGACTGTTTCTTTATTTAGTTTTGTACAGTTTATTGACTGTTTCTTTATTGAGTTTTGTACAGTTTTTTTACTGGTTCTTTATTGAGTTTTGTACAGTTTATTGATTGGTTCTTTGTTCAGTTTTGTACTGTTTATTGACTGGTTCTTTATTCAGTTTTGTACAGTTAATTGACTGGTTCTTTATTCAGTTTTGTTCAGTTCATTGACTGGTTCTTTATTTAGTTTTGTACAGTTTATTGACTGTTTCTTTATTTAGTTTTGTACAATTTATTGACTGTTTCTATATTTACTTTTGTACAGTTTATTGATTGTTTCTTTATGTAGTTTTGTACAGTTTATTGATTGTTTCTTTAATTAATTTGTGTACAATTTATTGACTGGTTCTTTATTTAGTTTTGTACAGTTTATTGACTGGTTCTATATTGAGTTTTGTACAGTTTATTGACTAATTCTTTATTGAGTTTTGTACAGTTTATTGACTGGTTCTTTATTCAGTTTTGTATAGTTTATTGACTGTTTCTTTATTGAGGTTTGTACAGTTTATTGACTGCTTCTTTGTTCAGTTTTGTTTTGTTTATTGACTGGTTCTTTATTCAGTTTTGTACAGTTTATTGACTGGTTCTTTATTCAGTTTTGTACAGTTTATTGATTGGTTCTTTATTTAGTTTTGTACAGTTTATTGACTGTTTCTTTATTCAGTTTTGTACAGTTTATTGACTGTTTCTTTATTGAGTTTTGTACAGTTTATTGACTGTTTCTTTATTTAGTTTTGTACGGTTTTTGACTGGTTCTTTATTCAGTTTTGTACAGTTTATTGACTGGTTCTTTATTTAGTTTTGTACAGTTTTTGACTGGTTCTTTATTGAGTTTTGTACAGTTTATTGACTGTTTCTTTATTTAGTTTTGTACAGTTTATTGACTGGTTCTTTATTTAGTTTTGTACCGTTTACTGACTGGTTCTTTATTGAGTTTTGTACAGTTTATTGACTGGTTCTTTCTTGAGTTTTGTACAGTTTATAAACTGGTTCTTTATTGAGTTTTGTACAGTTTATTGACTGGTTCTATATTGAGTTTTGTACAGTTTATTGACTAATTCTTTATTGAGTTTTGTACAGTTTATTGACTGGTTCTTTATTCAGTTCTGTATAGTTTATTGACTGTTTCTTTATTGAGTTTTGTACAGTTTATTGACTGCTTCTTTGTTCAGTTTTGTTCTGTTTATTGACTGGTTCTTTATTCAGTTTTGTATAGTTTCTTGACTGGTTCTATATTGAGTTTTGTACAGTTTATTGACTGGTTCTTTATTCAGTTTTGTCCAATTAATTGACTGGTTCTTTATTGAGTTTTGTACAGTTTATTGACTGGTTCTTTATTGAGTTTTGTACAGTTTATTGACTGTTTCTTTATTTAGTTTTGTACAGTTTATTGACTGTTTCTATATTTAGTTTTGTACAGTTTATTGATTGTTTCTTTATTTAGTTTTGTACAGTTTATTGATTGTTTCTTTAATTAATTTATGTACAATTTATTGACTGGTTGTTTATTTAGTTTTGTACAGTTTATTGACTGTTTCTTTATTGAGTTTTGTACAGTTTATTGACTGGTTCTTTATTTCGTTTTGTACAGTTTATTGACTGTTTCTTTATTTAGTTTTGTACAGTTTATTGTCTGTTTCTTTATTGAGTTTAGTACAGTTTATTGACTGTTTCTTTATTTAGTTTTGTACCGTTTATTGACTAGTTCTTTATTGAGTTTTGTACAGTTTATTGACTGGTTCTTTATTGGGTTTTGTACAGTTTATAAACTGGTTCTTTATTGAGTTTTGTACAGTTTATTGACTGGTTCTATATTGAGTTTTGTACAGTTTATTGACTAATTCTTTATTGAGTTTTGTACAGTTTATTGACTGGTTCTTTATTCAGTTTTGTATAGTTTATTGACTGTTTCTTTATTTAGTTTTGTACAGTTTATTGACTGTTTCTTTATTGAGTTTTGTACAGTTTATTGACTGTTTCTTTATTTAGTTTTGTACAGTTTTTGACTGGTTCTTTATTCAGTTTTGTACAGTTTATTGACTGGTTCTTTATTCAGTTTTGTACAGTTTATTGATTGGTTCTTTATTTAGTTTTGTACAGTTTTTGACTGGTTCTTTATTGAGTTTTGTACAGTTTATTGACTGGTTCTTTATTTCGTTTTGTACCGTTTATTGACTAGTTCTTTATTTAGTTTTGTACAGTTTTTGACTGGTTCTTTATTGAGTTTTGTACAGTTTATTGACTGTTTCTTTATTTAGTTTTGTACAGTTTATTGACTGGTTCTTTATTTAGTTTTGTACCGTTTATTGGCTGGTTCTTTATTGAGTTTTGTACAGTTTATTGACTGGTTCTTTATTGAGTTTTGTACAGTTTATAAACTGGTTCTTTATTGAGTTTTGTACAGTTTGTTGACTGGTTCTATATTGAGTTTTGTACAGTTTATTGACTAATTCTTTATTGAGTTTTGTACAGTTTATTGACTGGTTCTTTATTCTGTTTTGTATAGTTTATTGACTGTTTCTTTATTGAGTTTTGTACAGTTTATTGACTGCTTATTTGTTCAGGTTTGTTCTGTTTATTGACTGGTTCTTTATTTAGTTTTGTACAGTTTTTGACTGGTTCTTTATTCAGTTTTGTACAGTTTATTGACTGGTTCTTTATTCAGTTTTGTACAGTTTATTGATTGGTTCTTTATTTAGTTTTGTACAGTTTATTGACTGTTTCTTTATTTAGTTTTGTACAGTTTATTGACTGGTTCTTTATTGAGTTTTGTACAGTTTATTGACTGTTTCTTTATTTAGTTTTGTACAGTTTTTGACTGGTTCTTTATTGAGTTTTGTACAGTTTATTGACTGTTTCTTTATTTAGTTTTGTACAGTTTATTGACTGGTTCTTTATTTAGTTTTGTACCGTTTACTGACTGGTTCTTTATTGAGTTTTGTACAGTTTATTGACTGGTTCTTTCTTGAGTTTTGTACAGTTTATAAACTGGTTCTTTATTGAGTTTTGTACAGTTTATTGACTGGTTCTATATTGAGTTTTGTACAGTTTATTGACTAATTCTTTATTGAGTTTTGTACAGTTTATTGACTGGTTCTTTATTCAGTTTTGTATAGTTTATTGACTGTTTCTTTATTGAGTTTTGTACAGTTTATTGACTGCTTCTTTGTTCAGTTTTGTTCTGTTTATTGACTGGTTCTTTATTCAGTTTTGTATAGTTTCTTGACTTGTTCTATATTGAGTTTTGTACAGTTTATTTACTGGTTTTTTATTCAGTTTTGTCCAATTAATTGACTGGTTCTTTATTGAGTTTTGTACAGTTTATTGACTGGTTCTTTATTGAGTTTTGTACAGTTTATTGACTGTTTCTTTATTTAGTTTTGTACAGTTTATTGACTGTTTCTATATTTAGTTTTGTACAGTTTATTGATTGTTTCTTTATTTAGTTTTGTACAGTTTATTGATTGTTTCTTTAATTAATTTGTGTACAATTTATTGACTGGTTGTTTATTTAGTTTTGTACAGTTTATTGACTGTTTCTTTATTGAGTTTTGTACAGTTTATTGACTGGTTCTTTATTTCGTTTTGTACAGTTTATTGACTGTTTCTTTATTTAGTTTTGTACAGTTTATTGTCTGTTTCTTTATTGAGTTTTGTACAGTTTATTGACTGTTTCTTTATTTAGTTTTGTACAGTTTTTGACTGGTTCTTTATTTAGTTTTGTACAGTTTATTGACTGGTTCTTTATTGAGTTTTGTACAGTTTATTGACTGTTTCTTTATTGAGTTTTGTACAGTTTATTGACTGGTTCTTTATTTCGTTTTGTACAGTTTATTGACTGTTTCTTTATTTAGTTTTGTACAGTTTATTGTCTGTTTCTTTATTGAGTTTTGTACAGTTTATTGACTGTTTCTTTATTTAGTTTTGTACAGTTTTTGACTGGTTCTTTATTGAGTTTTGTACAGTTTATTGACTGGTTCTTTATTGAGTTTTGTACAGTTTATTGACTGTTACTTTATTGAGTTTTGTACAGTTTATTGAATGGTTCTTTATTTAGTTTTGTACCGTTTATTGACTAGTTCTTTATTGAGTTTTGTACAGTTTATTGACTGGTTCTTTATTGAGTTTTGTACAGTTTATAAACTGGTTCTTTATTGAGTTTTGAACAGTTTATTGACTGGTTCTATATTGAGTTTTGTACAGTTTATTGACTAATTCTTTATTGAGTTTTGTACAGTTTATTGACTGGTTCTTTATTCAGTTTTGTATAGTTTATTGACTGTTTCTTTATTGAGTTTTGTACAGTTTATTGACTGCTTCTTTGTTCAGTTTTGTTCTGTTTATTGACTGGTTCTTTATTCAGTTTTGTACAGTTTCTTGACTGGTTCTATATTGAGTTTTGTACAGTTTATTTACTGGTTTTTTATTCAGTTTTGTCCAATTAATTGACTGGTTCTTTATTGAGTTTTGTACAGTTTATTGACTGGTTCTTTATTGAGTTTTGTACAGTTTATTGACTGTTTCTTTATTGAGTTTTGTACAGTTTATTGACTGTTTCTATATTTAGTTTTGTACAGTTTATTGATTGTTTCTTTATTTAGTTTTGTACAGTTTATTGATTGTTTCTTTAATTAATTTGTGTACAATTTATTGACTGGTTGTTTATTTAGTTTTGTACAGTTTATTGACTGTTTCTTTATTGAGTTTTGTACAGTTTATTGACTGGTTCTTTATTTCGTTTTGTACAGTTTATTGACTGTTTCTTTATTTAGTTTTGTACAGTTTATTGTCTGTTTCTTTATTGAGTTTTGTACAGTTTATTGACTGTTTCTTTATTTAGTTTTGTACAGTTTTTGACTGGTTCTTTATTTAGTTTTGTACAGTTTATTGACTGTTTCTTTATTGAGTTTTGTACAGTTTATTGACTGGTTCTTTATTGAGTTTTGTACAGTTTATTGACTGGTTCTTTATTTCGTTTTGTACAGTTTATTGACTGTTTCTTTATTTAGTTTTGTACAGTTTATTGTCTGTTTCTTTATTGAGTTTTGTACAGTTTATTGACTGTTTCTTTATTTAGTTTTGTACAGTTTTTGACTGGTTCTTTATTGAGTTTTGTACAGTTTATTGACTGGTTCTTTATTGAGTTTTGTACAGTTTATTGACTGTTACTTTATTGAGTTTTGTACAGTTTATTGAATGGTTCTTTATTTAGTTTTGTACCGTTTATTGACTAGTTCTTTATTGAGTTTTGTACAGTTTATTGACTGGTTCTTTATTGAGTTTTGTACAGTTTATAAACTGGTTCTTTATTGAGTTTTGAACAGTTTATTGACTGGTTCTATATTGAGTTTTGTACAGTTTATTGACTAATTCTTTATTGAGTTTTGTACAGTTTATTGACTGGTTCTTTATTCAGTTTTGTATAGTTTATTGACTGTTTCTTTATTGAGGTTTGTACAATTTATTGACTGCTTCTTTGTTCAGTTTTGTTCTGTTTATTGACTGGTTCTTTATTCAGTTTTGTACAGTTTATTGACTGGTTCTTTATTCAGTTTTGTACAGTTTATTGATTGGTTCTTTATTTAGTTTTGTACAGTTTATTGACTGTTTCTTTATTTAGTTTTGTACAGTTTATTGACTGTTTCTTTATTGAGTTTTGTACAGTTTATTGACTGTTTCTTTATTTAGTTTTGTACAGTTTTTGACTGGTTCTTTATTGAGTTTTGTACAGTTTATTGACTGTTTCTTTATTTAGTTTTGTACAGTTTATTGACTGGTTCTTTATTTAGTTTTGTACCGTTTACTGACTGGTTCTTTATTGAGTTTTGTACAGTTTATTGACTGGTTCTTTATTGAGTTTTGTACAGTTTATAAACTGGTTCTTTATTGAGTTTTGTACAGTTTATTGACTGGTTCTATATTGAGTTTTGTACAGTTTATTGACTAATTCTTTATTGAGTTTTGTACAGTTTATTGACTGGTTCTTTATTCAGTTTTGTATAGTTTATTGACTGTTTCTTTATTGAGTTTTATACAGTTTATTGACTGCTTCTTTGTTCAGTTTTGTTCTGTTTATTGACTGGTTCTTTATTCAGTTTTGTACAGTTTCTTGACTGGTTCTATATTGAGTTTTGTACAGTTTATTGACTGGTTCTCTATTCAGTTTTGTCCAATTAATTGACTGGTTCTTTATTGAGTTTTGTACAGTTTACTGACTGGTTCTTTATTGAGTTTTGTACAGTTTATTGACTAGTTCTTTATTTAGTTTTGTACAGTTTATTGACTGTTTCTTTATTTAGTTTTGTACAGTTTATTGACTGTTTCTTTATTGAGTTTTGTACATTTTTTTTACTGGTTCTTTATTGAATTTTGTACAGTTTATTGATTGGTTCTTTGTTCAGTTTTGTACTGTTTATTGACTGGTTCTTTATTCAGTTTTGTACAGTTAATTGACTGGTTCTTTATTCAGTTTTGTTCAGTTCATTGACTGGTTCTTTATTTAGTTTTGTACAGTTTATTGACTGTTTCTTTATTTAGTTTTGTACAATTTATTGACTGTTTCTATATTTACTTTTGTACAGTTTATTGATTGTTTCTTTATTTAGTTTTGTACAGTTAATTGATTGTTTCTTTAATTAATTTGTGTACAATTTATTGACTGGTTCTTTATTTAGTTTTGTACAGTTTATTGACTAATTCTTTATTGAGTTTTGTACAGTTTATTGACTGGTTCTTTATTCAGTTTTGTATAGTTTATTGACTGTTTCTTTATTGAGGTTTGTACAGTTTATTGACTGCTTCTTTTTTCAGTTTTGTTTTGTTTATTGACTGGTTCTTTATTCAGTTTTGTACAGTTTATTGACTGGTTCTTTATTCAGTTTTGTACAGTTTATTGATTGGTTCTTTATTTAGTTTTGTACAGTTTATTGACTGTTTCTTTATTCAGTTTTGTACAGTTTATTGACTGTTTCTTTATTGAGTTTTGTACAGTTTATTGAATGGTTCTTTATTTAGTTTTGTACCGTTTATTGACTAGTTCTTTATTGAGTTTTGTACAGTTTATTGACTGGTTCTTTATTGAGTTTTGTACAGTTTATAAACTGGTTCTTTATTGAGTTTTGAACAGTTTATTGACTGGTTCTATATTGAGTTTTGTACAGTTTATTGACTAATTCTTTATTGAGTTTTGTACAGTTTATTGACTGGTTCTTTATTCAGTTTTGTATAGTTTATTGACTGTTTCTTTATTGAGGTTTGTACAGTTTATTGACTGCTTCTTTGTTCAGTTTTGTTCTGTTTATTGACTGGTTCTTTATTCAGTTTTGTACAGTTTATTGACTGGTTCTTTATTCAGTTTTGTACAGTTTATTGATTGGTTCTTTATTTAGTTTTGTACAGTTTATTGACTGTTTCTTTATTTAGTTTTGTACAGTTTATTGACTGTTTCTTTATTGAGTTTTGTACAGTTTATTGACTGTTTCTTTATTTAGTTTTGTACAGTTTTTGACTGGTTCTTTATTGAGTTTTGTACAGTTTATTGACTGTTTCTTTATTTAGTTTTGTACAGTTTATTGACTGGTTCTTTATTTAGTTTTGTACCGTTTACTGACTGGTTCTTTATTGAGTTTTGTACAGTTTATTGACTGGTTCTTTATTGAGTTTTGTACAGTTTATAAACTGGTTCTTTATTGAGTTTTGTACAGTTTATTGACTGGTTCTATATTGAGTTTTGTACAGTTTATTGACTAATTCTTTATTGAGTTTTGTACAGTTTATTGACTGGTTCTTTATTCAGTTTTGTATAGTTTATTGACTGTTTCTTTATTGAGTTTTGTACAGTTTATTGACTGCTTCTTTGTTCAGTTTTGTTCTGTTTATTGACTGGTTCTTTATTCAGTTTTGTACAGTTTCTTGACTGGTTCTATATTGAGTTTTGTACAGTTTATTGACTGGTTCTCTATTCAGTTTTGTCCAATTAATTGACTGGTTCTTTATTGAGTTTTGTACAGTTTACTGACTGGTTCTTTATTGAGTTTTGTACAGTTTATTGACTAGTTCTTTATTTAGTTTTGTACAGTTTATTGACTGTTTCTTTATTTAGTTTTGTACAGTTTATTGACTGTTTCTTTATTGAGTTTTGTACAGTTTTTTTACTGGTTCTTTATTGAGTTTTGTACAGTTTATTGATTGGTTCTTTGTTCAGTTTTGTACTGTTTATTGACTGGTTCTTTATTCAGTTTTGTACAGTTAATTGACTGGTTCTTTATTCAGTTTTGTTCAGTTCATTGACTGGTTCTTTATTTAGTTTTGTACAGTTTATTGACTGTTTCTTTATTTAGTTTTGTACAATTTATTGACTGTTTCTATATTTACTTTTGTACAGTTTATTGATTGTTTCTTTATTTAGTTTTGTACAGTTAATTGATTGTTTCTTTAATTAATTTGTGTACAATTTATTGACTGGTTCTTTATTTAGTTTTGTACAGTTTATTGACTGGTTCTATATTGAGTTTTGTACAGTTTATTGACTAATTCTTTATTGAGTTTTGTACAGTTTATTGACTGGTTCTTTATTCAGTTTTGTATAGTTTATTGACTGTTTCTTTATTGAGGTTTGTACAGTTTATTGACTGCTTCTTTGTTCAGTTTTGTTTTTTTTATTGACTGGTTCTTTATTCAGTTTTGTACAGTTTATTGACTGGTTCTTTATTCAGTTTTGTACAGTTTATTGATTGGTTCTTTATTTAGTTTTGTACAGTTTATTGACTGTTTCTTTATTGAGTTTTGTACAGTTTATTGACTGTTTCTTTATTGAGTTTTGTACAGTTTATTGACTGTTTCTTTATTTAGTTTTGTACGGTTTTTGACTGGTTCTTTATTCAGTTTTGTACAGTTTATTGACTGGTTCTTTATTTAGTTTTATACAGTTTTTGACTGGTTCTTTATTGAGTTTTGTACAGTTTATTGACTGTTTCTTTATTTAGTTTTGTACAGTTTATTGACTGGTTCTTTATTTAGTTTTGTAACGTTTACTGACTGGTTCTTTATTGAGTTTTGTACAGTTTATTGACTGGTTCTTTCTTGAGTTTTGTACAGTTTATAAACTGGTTCTTTATTGAGTTTTGTACAGTTTATTGACTGGTTCTATATTGAGTTTTGTACAGTTTATTGACTAATTCTTTATTGAGTTTTGTACAGTTTATTGACTGGTTCTTTATTCAGTTTTGTATAGTTTATTGACTGTTTCTTTATTGAGTTTTGTACAGTTTATTGACTGCTTCTTTGTTCAGTTTTGTTCTGTTTATTGACTGGCTCTTTATTCAGTTTTGTATAGTTTCTTGACTGGTTCTATATTGAGTTTTGTACAGTTTATTGACTGGTTCTTTATTCAGTTTTGTCCAATTAATTGACTGGTTCTTTATTGAGTTTTGTACAGTTTATTGACTGGTTCTTTATTGAGTTTTGTACAGTTTATTGACTGTTTCTTTATTTAGTTTTGTACAGTTTATTGACTGTTTCTATATTTAGTTTTGTACAGTTTATTGATTGTTTCTTTATTTAGTTTTGTACAGTTTATTGATTGTTTCTTTAATTAATTTGTGTACAATTTATTGACTGGTTGTTTATTTAGTTTTGTACAGTTTATTGACTGTTTCTTTATTGAGTTTTGTACAGTTTATTGACTGGTTCTTTATTTCGTTTTGTACAGTTTATTGACTGTTTCTTTATTTAGTTTTGTACAGTTTATTGTCTGTTTCTTTATTGAGTTTTGTACAGTTTATTGACTGTTTCTTTATTTAGTTTTGTACCGTTTATTGACTAGTTCTTTATTGAGTTTTGTACAGTTTATTGACTGGTTCTTTATTGAGTTTTGTACAGTTTATAAACTGGTTCTTTATTGAGTTTTGTACAGTTTATTGACTGGTTCTATATTGAGTTTTGTACAGTTTATTGACTAATTCTTTATTGAGTTTTGTACAGTTTATTGACTGGTTCTTTATTCAGTTTTGTATAGTTTATTGACTGTTTCTTTATTGAGGTTTGTACAGTTTATTGACTGCTTCTTTGTTCAGTTTTGTTATGTTTATTGACTGGTTCTTTATTCAGTTTTGTACAGTTTATTGACTGGTTCTTTATTCAGTTTTGTACAGTTTATTGATTGGTTCTTTATTTAGTTTTGTACAGTTTATTGACTGTTTCTTTATTTAGTTTTGTACAGTTTATTGACTGTTTCTTTATTGAGTTTTGTACAGTTTATTGACTGTTACTTTATTTAGTTTTGTACAGTTTTTGACTGGTTCTTTATTGAGTTTTGTACAGTTTATTGACTGTTTCTTTATTAAGTTTTGTACAGTTTATTGACTGCTTCTTTGTTCAGTTTTGTTCTGTTTATTGACTGGTTCTTTATTCAGTTTTGTATAGTTTCTTGACTGGTTCTATATTGAGTTTTGTACAGTTTATTTACTGGTTTTTTATTCAGTTTTGTCCAATTAATTGACTGGTTCTTTATTGAGTTTTGTACAGTTTATTGACTGGTTCTTTATTGAGTTTTGTACAGTTTATTGACTGTTTCTTTATTGAGTTTTGTACAGTTTATTGACTGTTTCTATATTTAGTTTTGTACAGTTTATTGATTGTTTCTTTATTTAGTTTTGTACAGTTTATTGATTGTTTCTTTAATTAATTTGTGTACAATTTATTGACTGGTTGTTTATTTAGTTTTGTACAGTTTATTGACTGTTTCTTTATTGAGTTTTGTACAGTTTATTGACTGGTTCTTTATTTCGTTTTGTACAGTTTATTGACTGTTTCTTTATTTAGTTTTGTACAGTTTATTTTCTGTTTCTTTATTGAGTTTTGTACAGTTTATTGACTGTTTCTTTATTTAGTTTTGTACAGTTTTTGACTGGTTCTTTATTGAGTTTTGTACAGTTTATTGACTGGTTCTTTATTGAGTTTTGTACAGTTTATTGACTGTTTCTTTATTGAGTTTTGTACAGTTTATTGACTGGTTCTTTATTTCGTTTTGTACAGTTTATTGACTGTTTCTTTATTTAGTTTTGTACAGTTTATTGTCTGTTTCTTTATTGAGTTTTGTACAGTTTATTGACTGTTTCTTTATTTAGTTTTGTACAGTTTTTGACTGGTTCTTTATTGAGTTTTGTACAGTTTATTGACTGGTTCTTTATTGAGTTTTGTACAGTTTATTGACTGTTACTTTATTGAGTTTTGTACAGTTTATTGAATGGTTCTTTATTTAGTTTTGTACAGTTTATTGACTAGTTCTTTATTGAGTTTTGTACAGTTTATTGACTGGTTCTTTATTGAGTTTTGTACAGTTTATAAACTGGTTCTTTATTGAGTTTTGAACAGTTTATTGACTGGTTCTATATTGAGTTTTGTACAGTTTATTGACTGATTCTTTATTGAGTTTTGTACAGTTTTTTTACTGGTTCTTTATTCAGTTTTGTATAGTTTATTGACTGTTTCTTTATTGAGGTTTGTACAGTTTATTGACTGCTTCTTTGTTCAGTTTTGTTCTGTTTATTGACTGGTTCTTTATTTTGTTTTGTACAGTTTATTGACTGGTTCTTTATTCAGTTTTGTACAGTTTATTGATTGGTTCTTTATTTAGTTTTGTACAGTTTATTGACTGTTTCTTTATTTAGTTTTGTACAGTTTATTGACTGTTTCTTTATTGAGTTTTGTACAGTTTATTGACTGTTTCTTTATTTAGTTTTGTACAGTTTTTGACTGGTTCTTTATTGAGTTTTGTACAGTTTATTGACTGTTTCTTTATTTAGTTTTGTACAGTTTATTGACTGGTTCTTTATTTAGTTTTGTACCGTTTACTGACTGGTTCTTTATTGAGTTTTGTACAGTTTATTGACTGGTTCTTTATTGAGTTTTGTACAGTTTATAAACTGGTTCTTTATTGAGTTTTGTACAGTTTATTGACTGGTTCTATATTGAGTTTTGTACAGTTTATTGACTAATTCTTTATTGAGTTTTGTACAGTTTATTGACTGGTTCTTTATTCAGTTTTGTATAGTTTATTGACTGTTTCTTTATTGAGTTTTGTACAGTTTATTGACTGCTTCTTTGTTCAGTTTTGTTCTGTTTATTGACTGGTTCTTTATTCAGTTTTGTACAGTTTCTTGACTGGTTCTATATTGAGTTTTGTACAGTTTATTGACTGGTTCTCTATTCAGTTTTGTCCAATTAATTGACTGGTTCTTTATTGAGTTTTGTACAGTTTATTGACTGGTTCTTTATTGAGTTTTGTACAGTTTATTGACTAGTTCTTTATTTAGTTTTGTACAGTTTATTGACTGTTTCTTTATTTAGTTTTGTACAGTTTATTGACTGTTTCTTTATTGAGTTTTGTACAGTTTTTTTACTGGTTCTTTATTGAGTTTTGTACAGTTTATTGATTGGTTCTTTGTTCAGTTTTGTACTGTTTATTGACTGGTTCTTTATTCAGTTTTGTACAGTTAATTGACTGGTTCTTTATTCAGTTTTGTTCAGTTCATTGACTGGTTCTTTATTTAGTTTTGTACAGTTTATTGACTGTTTCTTTATTTAGTTTTGTACAATTTATTGACTGTTTCTATATTTACTTTTGTACAGTTTATTGATTGTTTCTTTATTTAGTTTTGTACAGTTAATTGATTGTTTCTTTAATTAATTTGTGTACAATTTATTGACTGGTTCTTTATTTAGTTTTGTACAGTTTATTGACTGGTTCTATATTGAGTTTTGTACAGTTTATTGACTAATTCTTTATTGAGTTTTGTACAGTTTATTGACTGGTTCTTTATTCAGTTTTGTATAGTTTATTGACTGTTTCTTTATTGAGGTTTGTACAGTTTATTGACTGCTTCTTTGTTCAGTTTTGTTTTGTTTATTGACTGGTTCTTTATTCAGTTTTGTACAGTTTATTGACTGGTTCTTTATTCAGTTTTGTACAGTTTATTGATTGGTTCTTTATTTAGTTTTGTACAGTTTATTGACTGTTTCTTTATTCAGTTTTGTACAGTTTATTGACTGTTTCTTTATTGAGTTTTGTACAGTTTATTGAATGGTTCTTTATTTAGTTTTGTACCGTTTATTGACTAGTTCTTTATTGAGTTTTGTACAGTTTATTGACTGGTTCTTTATTGAGTTTTGTACAGTTTATAAACTGGTTCTTTATTGAGTTTTGAACAGTTTATTGACAGGTTCTATATTGAGTTTTGTACAGTTTATTGACTAATTCTTTATTGAGTTTTGTACAGTTTATTGACTGGTTCTTTATTCAGTTTTGTATAGTTTATTGACTGTTTCTTTATTGAGGTTTGTACAGTTTATTGACTGCTTCTTTGTTCAGTTTTGTTCTGTTTATTGACTGGTTCTTTATTCAGTTTTGTACAGTTTATTGATTGGTTCTTTATTTAGTTTTGTACAGTTTATTGACTGTTTCTTTATTTAGTTTTGTACAGTTTATTGACTGTTTCTTTATTGAGTTTTGTACAGTTTATTGACTGTTTCTTTATTTAGTTTTGTACAGTTTTTGACTGGTTCTTTATTGAGTTTTGTACAGTTTATTGACTGTTTCTTTATTTAGTTTTGTGCAGTTTATTGACTGGTTCTTTATTTAGTTTTGTACCGTTTACTGACTGGTTCTTTATTGAGTTTTGTACAGTTTATTGACTGGTTCTTTATTGAGTTTTGTACAGTTTATAAACTGGTTCTTTATTGAGTTTTGTACAGTTTATTGACTGGTTCTATATTGAGTTTTGTACAGTTTATTGACTAATTCTTTATTGAGTTTTGTACAGTTTATTGACTGGTTCTTTATTCAGTTTTGTATAGTTTATTGACTGTTTCTTTATTGAGTTTTGTACAGTTTATTGACTGCTTCTTTGTTCAGTTTTGTTCTGTTTATTGACTGTTTCTTTATTTAGTTTTGTACAGTTTCTTGACTGGTTCTATATTGAGTTTTGTACAGTTTATTGACTGGTTCTCTATTCAGTTTTGTCCAATTAATTGACTGGTTCTTTATTGAGTTTTGTACAGTTTACTGACTGGTTCTTTATTGAGTTTTGTACAGTTTATTGACTAGTTCTTTATTTAGTTTTGTACAGTTTATTGACTGTTTCTTTATTTAGTTTTGTACAGTTTATTGACTGTTTCTTTATTGAGTTTTGTACAGTTTTTTTACTGGTTCTTTATTGAGTTTTGTACAGTTTATTGATTGGTTCTTTGTTCAGTTTTGTACTGTTTATTGACTGGTTCTTTATTCAGTTTTGTACAGTTAATTGACTGGTTCTTTATTAAGTTTTGTTCAGTTCATTGACTGGTTCTTTATTTAGTTTTGTCCAGTTTATTGACTGTTTCTTTATTTAGTTTTGTACAATTTATTGACTGTTTCTATATTTACTTTTGTACAGTTTATTGATTGTTTCTTTATTTAGTTTTGTACAGTTAATTGATTGTTTCTTTAATTAATTTGTGTACAATTTATTGACTGGTTCTTTATTTAGTTTTGTACAGTTTATTGACTGGTTCTATATTGAGTTTTGTACAGTTTATTGACTAATTCTTTATTGAGTTTTGTACAGTTTATTGACTGGTTCTTTATTCAGTTTTGTATAGTTTATTGACTGTTTCTTTATTGAGGTTTGTACAGTTTATTGACTGCTTCTTTGTTCAGTTTTGTTTTGTTTATTGACTGGTTTTTTATTCAGTTTTGTACAGTTTATTGACTGGTTCTTTATTCAGTTTTGTACAGTTTATTGATTGGTTCTTTATTTAGTTTTGTACAGTTTATTGACTGTTTCTTTATTCAGTTTTGTACAGTTTATTGACTGTTTCTTTATTGAGTTTTGTACAGTTTATTGACTGTTTCTTTATTTAGTTTTGTACGGTTTTTGACTGGTTCTTTATTCAGTTTTGTACAGTTTATTGACTGGTTCTTTATTTAGTTTTGTACAGTTTTTGACTGGTTCTTTATTGAGTTTTGTACAGTTTATTGACTGTTTCTTTATTTAGTTTTGTACAGTTTATTGACTGGTTCTTTATTTAGTTTTGTAACGTTTACTGACTGGTTCTTTATTGAGTTTTGTACAGTTTATTGACTGGTTCTTTCTTGAGTTTTGTACAGTTTATAAACTGGTTCTTTGTTGAGTTTTGTACAGTTTATTGACTGGTTCTATATTGAGTTTTGTACAGTTTATTGACTAATTCTTTATTGAGTTTTGTACAGTTTATTGACTGGTTCTTTATTCAGTTTTGTATAGTTTATTGACTGTTTCTTTATTGAGTTTTGTACAGTTTATTGACTGCTTCTTTGTTCAGTTTTGTTCTGTTTATTGACTGGTTCTTTATTCAGTTTTGTATAGTTTCTTGACTGGTTCTATATTGAGTTTTGTACAGTTTATTGACTGGTTCTTTATTCAGTTTTGTCCAATTAATTGACTGGTTCTTTATTGAGTTTTGTACAGTTTATTGACTGGTTCTTTATTGAGTTTTGTACAGTTTATTGACTGTTTCTTTATTTAGTTTTGTACAGTTTATTGACTGTTTCTATATTTAGTTTTGTACAGTTTATTGATTGTTTCTTTATTTAGTTTTGTACAGTTTATTGATTGTTTCTTTAATTAATTTGTGTACAATTTATTGACTGGTTGTTTATTTAGTTTTGTACAGTTTATTGACTGTTTCTTTATTGAGTTTTGTACAGTTTATTGACTGGTTCTTTATTTCGTTTTGTACAGTTTATTGACTGTTTCTTTATTTAGTTTTGTACAGTTTATTGTCTGTTTCTTTATTGAGTTTTGTACAGTTAATTGATTGTTTCTTTAATTAATTTGTGTACAATTTATTGACTGGTTCTTTATTTAGTTTTGTACAGTTTATTGACTGGTTCTATATTGAGTTTTGTACAGTTTATTGACTAATTCTTTATTGAGTTTTGTACAGTTTATTGACTGGTTCTTTATTCAGTTTTGTATAGTTTATTGACTGTTTCTTTATTGAGGTTTGTACAGTTTATTGACTGCTTCTTTGTTCAGTTTTGTTTTGTTTATTGACTGGTTCTTTATTCAGTTTTGTACAGTTTATTGACTGGTTCTTTATTCAGTTTTGTACAGTTTATTGACTGGTTCTTTATTTAGTTTTGTACAGTTTATTGACTGTTTCTTTATTCAGTTTTGTACAGTTTATTGACTGTTTCTTTATTGAGTTTTGTACAGTTTATTGACTGTTTCTTTATTTAGTTTTGTACGGTTTTTGACTGGTTCTTTATTCAGTTTTGTACAGTTTATTGACTGGTTCTTTATTTAGTTTTGTACAGTTTTTGACTGGTTCTTTATTGAGTTTTGTACAGTTTATTGACTGTTTCTTTATTTAGTTTTGTACAGTTTATTGACTGGTTCTTTATTTAGTTTTGTAACGTTTACTGACTGGTTCTTTATTGAGTTTTGTACAGTTTATTGACTGGTTCTTTCTTGAGTTTTGTACAGTTTATAAACTGGTTCTTTGTTGAGTTTTGTACAGTTTATTGACTGGTTCTATATTGAGTTTTGTACAGTTTATTGACTAATTCTTTATTGAGTTTTGTACAGTTTATTGACTGGTTCTTTATTCAGTTTTGTATAGTTTATTGACTGTTTCTTTATTGAGTTTTGTACAGTTTATTGACTGCTTCTTTGTTCAGTTTTGTTCTGTTTATTGACTGGTTCTTTATTCAGTTTTGTATAGTTTCTTGACTGGTTCTATATTGAGTTTTGTACAGTTTATTGACTGGTTCTTTATTCAGTTTTGTCCAATTAATTGACTGGTTCTTTATTGAGTTTTGTACAGTTTATTGACTGGTTCTTTATTGAGTTTTGTACAGTTTATTGACTCTTTCTTTATTTAGTTTTGTACAGTTTATTGACTGTTTCTATATTTAGTTTTGTACAGTTTATTGATTGTTTCTTTATTTAGTTTTGTACAGTTTATTGATTGTTTCTTTAAATAATTTGTGTACAATTTATTGACTGGTTGTTTATTTAGTTTTGTACAGTTTATTGACTGTTTCTTTATTGAGTTTTGTACAGTTTATTGACTGGTTCTTTATTGAGTTTTGTACAGTTTATTGACTGTTTCTTTATTTAGTTTTGTACAGTTTATTGTCTGTTTCTTTATTGAGTTTTGTACAGTTTATTGACTGTTTCTTTATTTAGTTTTGTACCGTTTATTGACTAGTTCTTTATTGAGTTTTGTACAGTTTATTGACTGGTTCTTTATTGAGTTTTGTACAGTTTATAAACTGGTTCTTTATTGAGTTTTGTACAGTTTATTGACTGGTTCTATATTGAGTTTTGTACAGTTTATTGACTAATTCTTTATTGAGTTTTGTACAGTTTATTGACTGGTTCTTTATTCAGTTTTGTATAGTTTATTGACTGTTTCTTTATTGAGGTTTGTACAGTTTATTGACTGCTTCTTTGTTCAGTTTTGTTATGTTTATTGACTGGTTCTTTATTCAGTTTTGTACAGTTTATTGACTGGTTCTTTATTCAGTTTTGTACAGTTTATTGATTGGTTCTTTATTTAGTTTTGTACAGTTTATTGACTGTTTCTTTATTTAGTTTTGTACAGTTTATTGACTGTTTCTTTATTGAGTTTTGTACAGTTTATTGACTGTTTCTTTATTTAGTTTTGTACAGTTTTTGACTGGTTCTTTATTGAGTTTTGTACAGTTTATTGACTGTTTCTTTATTTAGTTTTGTACAGTTTATTGACTGGTTCTTTATTTAGTTTTGTACCGTTTACTGACTGGTTCTTTATTGAGTTTTGTACAGTTTAGTGACAGGTTCTTTATTGAGTTTTGTACAGTTTATAAACTGGTTCTTTATTGAGTTTTGTACAGTTTATTGACTGGTTCTATATTGAGTTTTGTACAGTTTATTGACTAATTCTTTATTGAGTTTTGTACAGTTTATTGACTGGTTCTTTATTCAGTTTTGTATAGTTTATTGACTGTTTCTTTATTGAGTTTTGTACAGTTTATTGACTGCTTCTTTGTTCAGTTTTGTTCTGTTTATTGACTGGTTCTTTATTCAGTTTTGTACAGTTTCTTGACTGGTTCTATATTGAGTTTTGTACAGTTTATTGACTGGTTCTCTATTCAGTTTTGTCCAATTAATTGATTGGTTCTTTATTGAGTTTTGTACAGTTTATTGACTGGTTCTTTATTTAGTTTTGTACAGTTTATTGACTGGTTCTTTATTTAGTTTTGTACAGTTTATTGACTGTTTCTTTATTTAGTTTTGTACAGTTTATTGACTGTTTCTTTATTGAGTTTTGTACAGTTTTTTTACTGGTTCTTTATTGAGTTTTGTACAGTTTATTGATTGGTTCTTTGTTCAGTTTTGTACTGTTTATTGACTGGTTCTTTATTCAGTTTTGTACAGTTTATTGACTGGTTCTTTATTCAGTTTTGTTCAGTTTATTGACTGGTTCTTTATTTAGTTTTGTACAGTTTATTGACTGTTTCTTTATTTAGTTTTGTACAGTTTATTGACTGTTTCTATATTTACTTTTGCACAGTTTATTGATTGTTTCTTTATTTAGTTTTGTACAGTTTATTGATTGTTTCTTTAATTAATTTGTGTACAATTTATTGACTGGTTCTTTATTTAGTTTTGTACAGTTTATTGACTGGTTCTATATTGAGTTTTGTACAGTTTATTGACTAATTCTTTATTGAGTTTTGTACAGTTTATTGACTGGTTCTTTATTCAGTTTTGTATAGTTTATTGACTGTTTCTTTATTGAGGTTTGTACAGTTTATTGACTGCTTCTTTGTTCAGTTTTGTACAGTTTATTGACTGGTTCTTTATTCAGTTTTGTACAGTTTATTGATTGGTTCTTTATTTAGTTTTGTACAGTTTATTGACTGTTTCTTTATTTAGTTTTGTACAGTTTATTGACTGTTTCTTTATTGAGTTTTGTACAGTTTATTGACTGTTTCTTTATTTAGTTTTGTACGGTTTTTGACTGGTTCTTTATTCAGTTTTGTACAGTTTATTGACTGGTTCTTTATTCAGTTTTGTACAGTTTATTGATTGGTTCTTTATTTAGTTTTGTACAGTTTATTGACTGTTTCTTTATTTAGTTTTGTACAGTTTATTGCCTGTTTCTTTATTGAGTTTTGTACAGTTATTGACTGTTTCTTTATTTAGTTTTGTACAGTTTTTGACTGGTTCTTTATTGAGTTTTGTACAGTTTATTGACTGTTTCTTTATTTAGTTTTGTACAGTTTATTGACTGGTTCTTTAATTAATTTGTGTACAATTTATTGACTGGTTCTTTATTTAGTTTTGTACAGTTTATTGACTGGTTCTATATTGAATTTTGTACAGTTTATTGCCTAATTCTTTATTGAGTTTTGTACAGTTTATTGACTGGTTCTTTATTCAGTTTTGTATAGTTTATTGACTGTTTCTTTATTGAGGTTTGTACAGTTTATTGACTGCTTCTTTGTTCAGTTTTGTTCTGTTTATTGACTGCTTCTTTATTCAGTTTTGCACAGTTTATTGACTGGTTCTTTATTCAGTTTTGTACAGTTTATTGATTGGTTCTTTATTTAGTTTTGTACAGTTTATTGACTGTTTCTTTATTTAGTTTTGTACAGTTTATTGACTGTTTCTTTATTGAGTTTTGTACAGTTTATTGACTGTTTCTTTATTTAGTTTTGTACGGTTTTTGACTGGTTCTTTATTCAGTTTTGTACAGTTTATTGACTGGTTCTTTATTCAGTTTTGTACAGTTTATTGATTGGTTCTTTATTTAGTTTTGTACAGTTTATTGACTGTTTCTTTATTTAGTTTTGTACAGTTTATTGCCTGTTTCTTTATTGAGTTTTGTACAGTTTATTGACTGTTTCTTTATTTAGTTTTGTACAGTTTTTGACTGGTTCTTTATTGAGTTTTGTACAGTTTATTGACTGTTTCTTTATTTAGTTTTGTACAGTTTATTGACTGGTTCTTTATTTAGTTTTGTACCGTTTATTGGCTGGTTCTTTATTGAGTTTTGTACAGTTTATTGACTGGTTCTTTATTGAGTTTTGTACAGTTTATAAACTGGTTCTTTATTGAGTTTTGTACAGTTTATTGACTGGTTCTATATTGAGTTTTGTACAGTTTATTGACTAATTCTTTATTGAGTTTTGTATAGTTTATTGACTGTTTCTTTATTGAGTTTTGTACAGTTTATTGACTGCTTCTTTGTTCAGTTTTGTTCTGTTTATTGACTTGTTCTTTATTTAGTTTTGTACAGTTTTTGACTGGTTCTTTATTCAGTTTTGTCCAGTTTATTGACTGGTTCTTTATTCAGTTTTGTACAGTTTATTGACTGGTTCTTTATTCAGTTTTGTACAGTTTATTGACTGTTTCTATAATTTGTTTTGTCCAATTAATTGACTGGTTCTTTATTGAGTTTTGTACAGTTTATTGACTGGTTCTTTATTGAGTTTTGTACAGTTTATTGACTGTTTCTTTATTTAGTTTTGTACAGTTTATTGACTGTTTCTATATTTAGTTTTGTACAGTTTATTGATTGTTTCTTTATTTAGTTTTGTACAGTTTATTGATTGTTTCTTTAATTAATGTGTGTACAATTTATTGACTGGTTCTTTATTTAGTTTTGTACAGTTTATTGACTGTTTCTTTATTGAGTTTTGTACAGTTTATTGACTGGTTCTTTATTTCGTTTTGTACAGTTTATTGACTGTTTCTTTATTTAGTTTTGTACAGTTTATTGTCTGTTTCTTTATTGAGTTTTGTACAGTTTATTGACTGTTTCTTTATTTAGTTTTGTACAGTTTTTGACTGGTTCTTTATTGAGTTTTGTACAGTTTATTGACTGGTTCTTTATTGAGTTTTGTACAGTTTATTGACTGTTACTTTATTGAGTTTTGTACAGTTTATTGAATGGTTCTTTATTTAGTTTTGTACCGTTTATTGACTAGTTCTTTATTGAGTTTTGTACAGTTTATTGACTGGTTCTTTATTGAGTTTTGTACAGTTTATAAACTGGTTCTTTATTGAGTTTTGTACAGTTTATTGACTGGTTCTATATTGAGTTTTGTACAGTTTATTGACTAATTCTTTATTGAGTTTTGTACAGTTTATTGACTGGTTCTTTATTCAGTTTTGTATAGTTTATTGACTGTTTCTTTATTGAGGTTTGTACAGTTTATTGACTGCTTCTTTGTTCAGTTTTGTTCTGTTTATTGACTGGTTCTTTATTCAGTTTTGTACAGTTTATTGACTGGTTCTTTATTCAGTTTTGTACAGTTTATTGATTGGTTCTTTATTTAGTTTTGTACAGTTTATTGACTGTTTCTTTATTTAGTTTTGTACAGTTTATTGACTGTTTCTTTATTGAGTTTTGTACAGTTTATTGACTGTTTCTTTATTTAGTTTTGTACAGTTTTTGACTGGTTCTTTATTGAATTTTGTACAGTTTATTGACTGTTTCTTTATTTAGTTTTGTACAATTTATTGACTGGTTCTTTATTTAGTTTTGTACCTTTTACTGACTGGTTCTTTATTGAGTTTTGTACAGTTTATTGACTGGTTCTTTATTGAGTTTTGTACAGTTTATAAACTGGTTCTTTATTGAGTTTTGTACAGTTTATTGACTGGTTCTATATTGAGTTTTGTACAGTTTATTGACTAATTCTTTATTGAGTTTTGTACAGTTTATTGACTGGTTCTTTATTCAGTTTTGTATAGTTTATTGACTGTTTCTTTATTGAGTTTTGTACAGTTTATTGACTGCTTCTTTGTTCAGTTTTGTTCTGTTTATTGACTGGTTCTTTATTCAGTTTTGTACAGTTTCTTGACTGGTTCTATATTGAGTTTTGTACAGTTTATTGACTGGTTCTCTATTCAGTTTTGTCCAATTAATTGACTGGTTCTTTATTGAGTTTTGTACAGTTTATTGACTGGTTCTTTATTGGGTTTTGTACAGTTTATTGACTGGTTCTTTATTTAGTTTTGTACAGTTTATTGACTGTTTCTTTATTTAGTTTTGTACAGTTTATTGACTGTTTCTTTATTGAGTTTTGTACAGTTTTTTTACTGGTTCTTTATTGAGTTTTGTACAGTTTATTGATTGGTTCTTTGTTCAGTTTTGTACTGTTTATTGACTGGTTCTTTATTCAGTTTTGTACAGTTTATTGACTGGTTCTTTATTGAGTTTTGTACAGTTTATTGACTGGTTCTTTATTTAGTTTTGTACAGTTTATTGACTGTTTCTTTATTTAGTTTTGTACAGTTTATTGACTGTTTCTATATTTACTTTTGTACAGTTTATTGATTGTTTCTTTATTTAGTTTTGTACAGTTTATTGATTGTTTCTTTAATTAATTTGTGTACAATTTATTGACTGGTTCTTTATTTAGTTTTGTACAGTTTATTGACTGGTTCTATATTGAGTTTTGTACAGTTTATTGACTAATTCTTTATTGAGTTTTGTACAGTTTATTGACTGGTTCTTTATTCAGTTTTGCATAGTTTATTGACTGTTTCTTTATTGAGGTTTGTACAGTTTATTGACTGCTTCTTTGTTCAGTTTTGTTCTGTTTATTGACTGGTTCTTTATTCAGTTTTGTACAGTTTATTGACTGGTTCTTTATTCAGTTTTGTACAGTTTATTGATTGGTTCTTTATTTAGTTTTGTACAGTTTATTGACTGTTTCTTTATTTAGTTTTGTACAGTTTATTGACTGTTTCTTTATTGAGTTTTGTACAGTTTATTGACTGTTTCTTTATTTAGTTGTGTACGGTTTTTGACTGGTTCTTTATTCAGTTTTGTACAGTTTATTGACTGGTTCTTTATTCAGTTTTGTACAGTTTATTGATTGGTTCTTTATTTAGTTTTGTACAGTTTATTGACTGTTTCTTTATTTAGTTTTGTACAGTTTATTGACTGTTTCTTTATTGAGTTTTGTACAGTTTATTGACTGTTTCTTTATTTAGTTTTGTACAGTTTTTGACTGGTTCTTTATTGAGTTTTGTACAGTTTATTGACTGTTTCTTTATTTAGTTTTGTACAGTTTATTGACTGGTTCTTTATTTAGTTTTGTACCGTTTACTGACTGGTTCTTTATTGAGTTTTGTACAGTTTATTGACTAGTTCTTTATTGAGTTTTGTACAGTTTATAAACTGGTTCTTTATTGAGTTTTGTACAGTTTATTGACTGGTTCTATATTGAGTTTTGTACAGTTTATTGACTAATTCTTTATTGAGTTTTGTACAGTTTATTGACTGGTTCTTTATTCAGTTTTGTATAGTTTATTGACTGTTTCTTTATTGAGTTTTGTACAGTTTATTGACTGCTTCTTTGTTCAGTTTTGTTCTGTTTATTGACTAGTTCTTTATTCAGTTTTGTACAGTTTCTTGACTGGTTCTATATTGAGTTTTGTACAGTTTATTGACTGGTTCTCTATTCAGTTTTGTCCAATTAATTGGCTGGTTCTTTATTGAGTTTTGTACAGTTTATTGACTGGTTCTTTATTGAGTTTTGTACAGTTTATTGACTGGTTCTTTATTTAGTTTTGTACAGTTTATTGACTGTTTCTTTATTTAGTTTTGTACAGTTTATTGACTGTTTCTTTATTGAGTTTTGTACAGTTTTTTTACTGGTTCTTTATTGAGTTTTGTACAGTTTATTGATTGGTTCTTTGTTCAGTTTTGTACTGTTTATTGACTGGTTCTTTATTCAGTTTTGTACAGTTTATTGACTGGTTCTTTATTCAGTTTTGTATAGTTTATTGACTGTTTCTTTATTGAGTTTTGTACAGTTTATTGACTGCTTCTTTGTTCAGTTTTGTTCTGTTTATTGACTAGTTCTTTATTCAGTTTTGTACAGTTTCTTGACTGGTTCTATATTGAGTTTTGTACAGTTTATTGACTGGTTCTTTATTTAGTTTTGTACAGTTTATTGACTGTTTCTTTATTTAGTTTTGTACAGTTTATTGACTGTTTCTTTATTGAGTTTTGTACAGTTTTTTTACTGGTTCTTTATTGAGTTTTGTACAGTTTATTGACTAATTCTTTATTGAGTTTTGTACAGTTTATTGACTGGTTCTTTATTCAGTTTTGTATAGTTTATTGACTGTTTCTTTATTGAGTTTTGTACAGTTTATTGACTGCTTCTTTGTTCAGTTTTGTTCTGTTTATTGACTAGTTCTTTATTCAGTTTTGTACAGTTTCTTGACTGGTTCTATATTGAGTTTTGTACAGTTTATTGACTGGTTCTTTATTTAGTTTTGTACAGTTTATTGACTGTTTCTTTATTTAGTTTTGTACAGTTTATTGACTGTTTCTTTATTGAGTTTTGTACAGTTTTTTTACTGGTTCTTTATTGAGTTTTGTACAGTTTATTGATTGGTTCTTTGTTCAGTTTTGTACTGTTTATTGACTGGTTCTTTATTCAGTTTTGTACAGTTAATTGACTGTTCTTTATTCAGTTTTGTTCAGTTTATTGACTGGTTCTTTATTTAGTTTTGTACAGTTTATTGACTGTTTCTTTATTTAGTTTTGTACAGTTTATTGACTGTTTCTATATTTACTTTTGTACAGTTTATTGATTGTTTCTTTATTCAGTTTTGTATAGTTTATTGACTGTTTCTTTATTGAGTTTTGTACAGTTTATTGACTGCTTCTTTGTTCAGTTTTGTTCTGTTTATTGACTAGTTCTTTATTCAGTTTTGTACAGTTTCTTGACTGGTTCTATATTGAGTTTTGTACAGTTTATTGACTGGTTCTTTATTTAGTTTTGTACAGTTTATTGACTGTTTCTTTATTTAGTTTTGTACAGTTTATTGACTGGTTCTTTATTCAGTTTTGTATAGTTTATTGACTGTTTCTTTATTGAGTTTTGTACAGTTTATTGACTGCTTCTTTGTTCAGTTTTGTTCTGTTTATTGACTAGTTCTTTATTCAGTTTTGTACAGTTTCTTGACTGGTTCTATATTGAGTTTTGTACAGTTTATTGACTGGTTCTTTATTTAGTTTTGTACAGTTTATTGACTGTTTCTTTATTTAGTTTTGTACAGTTTATTGACTGTTTCTTTATTGAGTTTTGTACAGTTTTTTTACTGGTTCTTTATTGAGTTTTGTACAGTTTATTGATTGGTTCTTTGTTCAGTTTTGTACTGTTTATTGACTGGTTCTTTATTCAGTTTTGTACAGTTAATTGACTGTTCTTTATTCAGTTTTGTTCAGTTTATTGACTGGTTCTTTATTTAGTTTTGTACAGTTTATTGACTGTTTCTTTATTTAGTTTTGTACAGTTTATTGACTGTTTCTATATTTACTTTTGTACAGTTTATTGATTGTTTCTTTATTTAGTTTTGTACAGTTTATTGATTGTTTCTTTAATTAATTTGTGTACAATTTATTGACTGGTTCTATATTGAGTTTTGTACAGTTTATTGACTAATTCATTATTGAGTTTTGTACAGTTTATTGACTGGTTCTTTATTCAGTTTTGTATAGTTTATTGACTGTTTCTTTATTGAGTTTTGTACAGTTTATTGACTGCTTCTTTGTTCAGTTTTGTTCTGTTTATTGACTAGTTCTTTATTCAGTTTTGTACAGTTTCTTGACTGGTTCTATATTGAGTTTTGTACAGTTTATTGACTGGTTCTTTATTTAGTTTTGTACAGTTTATTGACTGTTTCTTTATTTAGTTTTGTACAGTTTATTGACTGTTTCTTTATTGAGTTTTGTACAGTTTTTTTACTGGTTCTTTATTGAGTTTTGTACAGTTTATTGATTGGTTCTTTGTTCAGTTTTGTACTGTTTATTGACTGGTTCTTTATTCAGTTTTGTACAGTTAATTGACTGTTCTTTATTCAGTTTTGTTCAGTTTATTGACTGGTTCTTTATTTAGTTTTGTACAGTTTATTGACTGTTTCTTTATTTAGTTTTGTACAGTTTATTGACTGTTTCTATATTTACTTTTGTACAGTTTATTGATTGTTTCTTTATTTAGTTTTGTACAGTTTATTGATTGTTTCTTTAATTAATTTGTGTACAATTTATTGACTGGTTCTTTATTTAGTTTTGTACAGTTTATTGACTGGTTCTATATTGAGTTTTGTACAGCTTATTGACTAATTCTTTATTGAGTTTTGTACAGTTTATTGACTGGTTCTTTATTCAGTTTTGTATAGTTTATTGACTGTTTCTTTATTGAGGTTTGTACAGTTTATTGACTGCTTCTTTGTTCAGTTTTGTTCTGTTTATTGACTGGTTCTTTATTCAGTTTTGTACAGTTTATTGACTGGTTCTTTATTCAGTTTTGTACAGTTTATTGATTGGTTCTTTATTTAGTTTTGTACAGTTTATTGATTGTTTCTTTATTTAGTTTTGTACAGTTTATTGATTGTTTCTTTAATTAATTTGTGTACAATTTATTGACTGGTTCTTTATTTAGTTTTGTACAGTTTATTGACTGGTTCTATATTGAGTTTTGTACAGTTTATTGACTAATTCTTTATTGAGTTTTGTACAGTTTATTGACTGGTTCTTTATTCAGTTTTGCATAGTTTATTGACTGTTTCTTTATTGAGGTTTGTACAGTTTATTGACTGCTTCTTTGTTCAGTTTTGTTCTGTTTATTGACTGGTTCTTTATTCAGTTTTGTACAGTTTATTGACTGGTTCTTTATTCAGTTTTGTACAGTTTATTGATTGGTTCTTTATTTAGTTTTGTACAGTTTATTGACTGTTTCTTTATTTAGTTTTGTACAGTTTATTGACTGTTTCTTTATTGAGTTTTGTACAGTTTATTGACTGTTTCTTTATTTAGTTGTGTACGGTTTTTGACTGGTTCTTTATTCAGTTTTGTACAGTTTATTGACTGGTTCTTTATTCAGTTTTGTACAGTTTATTGATTGGTTCTTTATTTAGTTTTGTACAGTTTATTGACTGTTTCTTTATTTAGTTTTGTACAGTTTATTGACTGTTTCTTTATTGAGTTTTGTACAGTTTATTGACTGTTTCTTTATTTAGTTTTGTACAGTTTTTGACTGGTTCTTTATTGAGTTTTGTACAGTTTATTGACTGTTTCTTTATTTAGTTTTGTACAGTTTATTGACTGGTTCTTTATTTAGTTTTGTACCGTTTACTGACTGGTTCTTTATTGAGTTTTGTACAGTTTATTGACTGGTTCTTTATTGAGTTTTGTACAGTTTATAAACTGGTTCTTTATTGAGTTTTGTACAGTTTATTGACTGGTTCTATATTGAGTTTTGTACAGTTTATTGACTAATTCTTTATTGAGTTTTGTACAGTTTATTGACTGGTTCTTTATTCAGTTTTGTATAGTTTATTGACTGTTTCTTTATTGAGTTTTGTACAGTTTATTGACTGCTTCTTTGTTCAGTTTTGTTCTGTTTATTGACTAGTTCTTTATTCAGTTTTGTACAGTTTCTTGACTGGTTCTATATTGAGTTTTGTACAGTTTATTGACTGGTTCTTTATTTAGTTTTGTACAGTTTATTGACTGTTTCTTTATTTAGTTTTGTACAGTTTATTGACTGTTTCTTTATTGAGTTTTGTACAGTTTTTTTACTGGTTCTTTATTGAGTTTTGTACAGTTTATTGATTGGTTCTTTGTTCAGTTTTGTACTGTTTATTGACTGGTTCTTTATTCAGTTTTGTACAGTTAATTGACTGTTCTTTATTCAGTTTTGTTCAGTTTATTGACTGGTTCTTTATTTAGTTTTGTACAGTTTATTGACTGTTTCTTTATTTAGTTTTGTACAGTTTATTGACTGTTTCTATATTTACTTTTGTACAGTTTATTGATTGTTTCTTTATTTAGTTTTGTACAGTTTATTGATTGTTTCTTTAATTAATTTGTGTACAATTTATTGACTGGTTCTATATTGAGTTTTGTACAGTTTATTGACTAATTCTTTATTGAGTTTTGTACAGTTTATTGACTGGTTCTTTATTCAGTTTTGTATAGTTTATTGACTGTTTCTTTATTGAGTTTTGTACAGTTTATTGACTGCTTCTTTGTTCAGTTTTGTTCTGTTTATTGACTAGTTCTTTATTCAGTTTTGTACAGTTTCTTGACTGGTTCTATATTGAGTTTTGTACAGTTTATTGACTGGTTCTTTATTTAGTTTTGTACAGTTTATTGACTGTTTCTTTATTTAGTTTTGTACAGTTTATTGACTGTTTCTTTATTGAGTTTTGTACAGTTTTTTTACTGGTTCTTTATTGAGTTTTGTACAGTTTATTGATTGGTTCTTTGTTCAGTTTTGTACTGTTTATTGACTGGTTCTTTATTCAGTTTTGTACAGTTAATTGACTGTTCTTTATTCAGTTTTGTTCAGTTTATTGACTGGTTCTTTATTTAGTTTTGTACAGTTTATTGACTGTTTCTTTATTTAGTTTTGTACAGTTTATTGACTGTTTCTATATTTACTTTTGTACAGTTTATTGATTGTTTCTTTATTTAGTTTTTTACAGTTTATTGACTGTTTCTTTATTGAGTTTTGTACAGTTTATTGACTGCTTCTTTATCTAGTTTTGTACAGTTTTTGACTGGTTCTTTATTGAGTTTTGTACAGTTTATTGACTGTTTCTTTATTTAGTTTTGTACAGTTTATTGACTGGTTCTTTATTTAGTTTTGTACCGTTTATTGGCTGGTTCTTTATTGAGTTTTGTACAGTTTATTGACTGGTTCTTTATTGAGTTTTGTACAGTTTATAAACTGGTTCTTTATTGAGTTTTGTACAGTTTATTGACTGGTTCTTTATTCTGTTTTGTATAGTTTATTGACTGTTTCTTTATTGAGTTTTGTACAGTTTATTGACTGCTTCTTTGTTCAGTTTTGTTCTGTTTATTGACTGGTTCTTTATTTAGTTTTGTACAGTTTTTGACTGGTTCTTTATTCAGTTTTGTACAGTTTATTGACTGGTTCTTTATTCAGTTTTGTACAGTTTATTGACTGGTTCTTTATTCAGTTTTGTACAGTTTATTGACTGTTTCTATAATTTGTTTTGTACAGTTTATTGACTGTTTCTTTATTTAGTTTTGTACAGTTTATTGACTGTTTCTTTATTTAGTTTGTGTACAATTTATTGACTGGTTATTTATTTAGTTTTGTACAGTTTATTGACTGGTTTTTTATTTAGTTTTGTACAGTTTATTGACTGTTTCTTTATTCAGTTTTGTACAGTTTATTGACTGTTTCTATATTTAGTTTTGCACAGTTTATTGATTGTTTCTTTATTTAGTTTTGTGCAGTTTATTGATTGCTTCTTTATTTAGTTTGTGTGCAATTTATTGACTGGTTCTTTATTTAGTTTTGTACAGTTTATTGACTGTTTCTTTATTGAGTTTTGTACAGTTTATTGACTGGTTCTTTATTTAGTTTTGTACAGTTTATTGACTGTTTCTTTATTGAGTTTTGTACAGTTTATTGACTTTTTCTTTATTTAGTTTTGTACAGTTTATTGACTGTTTCTTTATTGAGTTTTGAACAATTTATTGACTGTTTCTTTATTTTGTTTTGTACAGTTTTTGACTGGTTCTTTATTGAGTTTTGTACAGTTTATTGACTTTTTGTACAGTTTATTGACTGTTTCTTTATTTAGTTTTGTACAGTTTATTGACTGGTTATTTATTTAGTCTTGTACAGTTTATTGACTGGTTCTTTATTGAGTTTTCTACAGTTTATTGACTGGTTCTTTATTGAGTTTTGTACAGTTTATTGACTGGTTCTTTATTCAGTTTTGTACAGTTTATTGACTGGTTCTATATTGAGTTTTGTACAGTTTATTGTTTATTGACTAATTCTTTATTGAGTTTTGTACAGTTTATTGACTGGTTCTTTATTCAGTTTTGTATATTTTAGTGACTGTTTCATTATTGAGTTTTGTACAGTTTATTGACTGCTTTTTTGTTCAGTTTTGTTCTGTTTATTGACTGGTTCTTTATTCAGTTTTGTATAATTTATTGACTGTTTCTATATTGAGTTTTGTATAGTTTATTGACTGGTTCTTTGTTCAGTTTTGTTCTGCATATTGACTGGTTCTTTATTCAGTTTTGTACAGTTTATTGACTGGTTCTTTATTGAGTTTTGTACAGTTTATTGACTGGTTCTTTATTTAGTTTTGTACAGTTTATTGACTGGTTCTTTTTTTAGTTTTGAACAGTTTATTGACTAATACTTTATTGAGTTTTGTACAGTTTATTGACTGGTTCTTTATTCAGTTTTGTATAGTTTATTGACTGCTTCTATATTGAGTTTTGTACAGTTTATTGACTGGTTCTTTGTTCAGTTTTGTTCTGTTTATTGACTGGTTCTTTATTCAGTTTTGTACAGTTTATTGACTGGTTCTTTATTTAGTTTTGTACAGTTTATTGACTGTTTCTTAATTTAGTTTTGTACAGTTTATTGACTGTTTCTATATTGAGTTTTGTACAGTTATTTTACTGGTTCTTTATTGAGTTTTGAACAGTTTATTGACTGGTTCTTTGTTCAGTTTTGTACTGTTTATTGACTGGTTCTATATTCAGTTTTGTACAGTTTATTGACTGGTTCTTTATTCAGTTTTGTACAGTTTATTGACTGGTTCTTTATTCAGTTTTGTACAGTTTATTGATTGGTTCTTTATTTAGTTTTGTACAGTTTATTGACTGTTTCTTTATTTAGTTTTGTACAGTTTATTGACTATTTCTTTATTGAGTTTTGTACAGTTTATTGACTGTTTCTTTATTTAGTTTTGTACAGTTTTTGACTGGTTCTTTATTGAGTTTTGTACAGTTTATTGACTGTTTCTTTATTTAGTTTTGTACAGTTTATTGATTGTTTCTTTATTTAGTTTTGTACAGTTTATTGACTGTTTCTATATTTAGTTTTATACAGTTTATTGATTGTTTCTTTATTTAGTTTTGTACAGTTTATTGATTGTTTCTTTAATTAATTTGTGTACAATTTATTGACTGGTTCTTTATTTAGTTTTGTACAGTTTATTGACTGTTTCTTTATTGAGTTTTGTACAGTTTATTGACTAGTTCTTTATTTAGTTTTGTACAGTTTATTGACTGTTTCTTTATTTAGTTTTGTACAGTTTAATGTCTGTTTCTTTATTTAGTTTTGTACAGTTTTTGACTGGTTCTTTATTGAGTTTTGTACAGTTTATTGACTGGTTCTTTATTGAGTTTTGTACAATTTATTGACTGTTACTTTATTGGGTTTTGTACAGTTTATTGACTGGTTCTTTATTTCGTTTTGTACCGTTTATTGACTAGTTCTTTATTGAGTTTTGTACAGTTTATTGACTGGTTCTTTATTGAGTTTTGTACAGTTTATAAACTTGTTTTTTATTGAGTTTTGTACAGTTTATTGACTGGTTCTATATTGAGTTTTGTACAGTTTATTGACTAATTCTTTATTGAGTTTTGTACAGTTTATTGACTGGTTCTTTATTCAGTTTTTTATAGTTTATTGATTCTTTCTTTATTGAGGTTTGTACAGTTTATTGACTGCTTCTTTGTTCAGTTTTGTTCTGTTTATTGACTGGTTCTTTATTCAGTTTTGTACAGTTTATTGACTGGTTCTTTATTCAGTTTTGTACAGTTTATTGATTGGTTCTTTATTTAGTTTTGTACTGTTTATTGACTGTTTCTTTATTTAGTTTTGTACAGTTTATTGACTGTTTCTTTATTGAGTTTTGTACAGTTTATTGACTGTTTCTTTATTTAGTTTTGTACAGTTTTTGACTGGTTCTTTATTCAGTTTTGTACAGTTTATTGACTGGTTCTTTATTCAGTTTTGTACAGTTTATTGATTGGTTCTTTATTTAGTTTTGTGCAGTTTATTGACTGTTTCTTTATTTAGTTTTGTACAGTTTATTGACTGTTTCTTTATTGAGTTTTGTACAGTTTATTGACTGTTTCTTTATTTAGTTTTGTACAGTTTTTGACTGGTTCTTTATTGAGTTTTGTACAGTTTATTGACTGTTTCTTTATTTAGTTTTGTACAGTTTATTGACTGGTTCTTTATTTAGTTTTGTACCGTTTATTGGCTGCTTCTTTATTGAGTTTTGTACAGTTTATTGACTGGTTCTTTATTGAGTTTGTAAAGTTTATAAACTGGTTCTTTATTGAGTTTTGTACAGTTTATTGACTGGTTCTATATTGAGTTTTGTACAGTTTATTGACTAATTCTTTATTGAGTTTTGTACAGTTTATTGACTGGTTCTTTATTCTGTTTTGTATAGTTTATTGACTGTTTCTTTATTGAGTTTTGTACAGTTTATTGACTGCTTCTTTGTTCAGTTTTGTTCTGTTTATTGACTGGTTCTTTATTTAGTTTTGTACAGTTTTTGACTGGTTCTTTATTCAGTTTTGTACAGTTTATTGACTGGTTCTTTATTCAGTTTTGTACAGTTTATTGATTGGTTCTTTATTTAGTTTTGTACAGTTTATTGACTGTTTCTTTATTTAGTTTTGTACAGTTTATTGACTGTTTCTTTATTGAGTTTTGTACAGTTTATTGACTGTTTCTTTATTTAGTTTTGTACAGTTTTCGACTGGTTCTTTATTGAGTTTTGTACAGTTTATTGACTGTTTCTTTATTTAGTTTTGTACAGTTTATTGACTGGTTCTTTATTTTGTTTTGTACCGTTTACTGACTGGTTCTTTATTGAGTTTTGTACAGTTTATTGACTGGTTCTTTCTTGAGTTTTGTACAGTTTATAAACTGGTTCTTTATTGAGTTTTGTACAGTTTATTGACTGGTTCTATATTTAGTTTTGTACAGTTTATTGACTAATTCTTTATTGAGTTTTGTACAGTTTATTGACTGGTTCTTTATTCAGTTTTGTATAGTTTATTGACTGTTTCTTTATTGAGTTTTGTACAGTTTATTGACTGGTTCTTTATTGAGTTTTGTACAGTTTATAAACTGGTTCTTTATTGAGTTTTGTACAGTTTATTGACTGGTTCTATATTGAGTTTTGTACAGTTTATTGACTAATTCTTTATTGAGTTTTGTACAGTTTATTGACTGGTTCTTTATTCTGTTTTGTATAGTTTATTGACTGTTTCTTTATTGAGTTTTGTACAGTTTATTGACTGCTTCTTTGTTCAGTTTTGTTCTGTTTATTGACTGGTTCTTTATTTAGTTTTGTACAGTTTTTGACTGGTTATTTATTCAGTTTTGTACAGTTTATTGACTGGTTCTTTATTCAGTTTTGTACAGTTTATTGATTGGTTCTTTATTTAGTTTTGTACAGTTTATTGACTGTTTCTTTATTTAGTTTTGTACAGTTTATTGACTGTTTCTTTATTGAGTTTTGTACAGTTTATTGACTGTTTCTTTATTTAGTTTTGTACAGTTTTCGACTGGTTCTTTATTGAGTTTTGTACAGTTTATTGACTGTTTCTTTATTTAGTTTTGTACAGTTTATTGACTGGTTCTTTATTTAGTTTTGTACCGTTTACTGACTGGTTCTTTATTGAGTTTTGTACAGTTTATTGACTGGTTCTTTATTGAGTTTTGTACAGTTTATTGACTGGTTCTATATTTAGTTTTGTACACTTTATTGACTAACTCTTTATTGAGTTTTGTACAGTTTATTGACTGGTTCTTTATTCAGTTTTGTATAGTTTATTGACTGTTTCTTTATTGAGTTTTGTACAGTTTATTGACTGCTTCTTTGTTCAGTTTTGTTCTGTTTATTGACTGGTTCTTTCTTCAGTTTTGTATAGTTTCTTGACTGGTTCTATATTGAGTTTTGTACAGTTTATTGACTGGTTCTTTATTCAGTTTTGTCCAATTAATTGACTGGTTCTTTATTGAGTTTTGTACAGTTTATTGACTGGTTCTTTATTGAGTTTTGTACAGTTTATTGACTGTTTCTTTATTTAGTTTTGTACAGTTTATTGACTGTTTCTATATTTAGTTTTGTACAGTTTATTGATTGTTTCTTTATTTAGTTTTGTACAGTTTATTGATTGTTTCTTTAATTAATTTGTGTACAATTTATTGACTGGTTCTTTATTTAGTTTTGTACAGTTTATTGACTGTTTCTTTATTGAGTTTTGTACAGTTTATTGACTGGTTCTTTATTTCGTTTTGTACAGTTTATTGACTGTTTCTTTATTTAGTTTTGTAGAGTTTATTGTCTGTTTCTTTATTGAGTTTTGTACAGTTTATTGACTGTTTCTTTATTTAGTTTTGTACAGTTTTTGACTGGTTCTTTATTGAGTTTTGTACAGTTTATTGACTGGTTCTTTATTGAGTTTTGTACAGTTTATTGACTGTTACTTTATTGAGTTTTGTACAGTTTATTGAATGGTTCTTTATTTAGTTTTGTACCGTTTATTGACTAGTTCTTTATTGAGTTTTGTACAGTTTATTGACTGGTTCTTTATTGAGTTTTGTACAGTTTATAAACTGGTTCTTTATTGAGTTTTGTACAGTTTATTGACTGGTTCTATATTGAGTTTTGTACAGTTTATTGACTAATTCTTTATAGAGTTTTGTACAGTTTATTGACTGGTTCTTTATTCAGTTTTGTATAGTTTATTGACTGTTTCTTTATTGAGGTTTGTACAGTTTATTGACTGCTTCTTTGTTCAGTTTTGTTCTGTTTATTGACTGGTTCTTTATTCAGTTTTGTACAGTTTATTGACTGGTTCTTTATTCAGTTTTGTACAGTTTATTGATTGGTTCTTTATTTAGTTTTGTACAGTTTATTGACTGGTTCTTTATTTAGTTTTGTACAGTTTATTGACTGTTTCTTTATTGAGTTTTGTACAGTTTATTGACTGTTTCTTTATTTAGTTTTGTACAGTTTTTGACTGGTTCTTTATTGAGTTTTGTACAGTTTATTGACTGTTTCTTTATTTAGTTTTGTACAGTTTATTGATTGGTTCTTTATTTAGTTTTGTACCGTTTACTGACTGGTTCTTTATTGAGTTTTGTACAGTTTATTGACTGGTTCTTTATTGAGTTTTGTACAGTTTATAAACTTGTTCTTTATTGAGTTTTGTACAGTTTATTGACTGGTTCTATATTGAGTTTTGTACAGTTTATTGACTAATTCTTTATTGAGTTTTGTACAGTTTATTGACTGGTTCTTTATTCAGTTTTGTATAGTTTATTGACTGTTTCTTTATTGAGTTTTGTACAGTTTATTGACTGCTTCTTTGTTCAGTTTTGTTCTGTTTATTGACTGGTTCTTTATTCAGTTTTGTACAGTTTCTTGACTGGTTCTATATTGAGTTTTGTACAGTTTATTGACTGGTTCTCTATTCAGTTTTGTCCAATTAATTGACTGGTTCTTTATTGAGTTTTGTACAGTTTATTGACTGGTTCTTTATTGAGTTTTGTACAGTTTATTGACTGGTTCTTTATTTAGTTTTGTACAGTTTATTGACTGTTTCTTTATTTAGTTTTGTACAGTTTATTGACTGTTTCTTTATTGAGTTTTGTACAGTTTTTTTACTGGTTCTTTATTGAGTTTGTACAGTTTATTGATTGGTTCTTTGTTCAGTTTTGTACTGTTTATTGACTGGTTCTTTATTCAGTTTTGTACAGTTAATTGACTGGTTCTTTATTCAGTTTTGTTCAGTTTATTGACTGGTTCTTTATTTAGTTTTGTACAGTTTATTGACTCTTTCTTTATTTAGTTTTGTACAGTTTATTGACTGTTTCTATATTTACTTTTGTACAGTTTATTGATTGTTTCTTTATTTAGTTTTGTACAGTTTATTGATTGTTTCTTTAATTAATTTGTGTACAATTTATTGACTGGTTCTTTATTTAGTTTTGTACAGTTTATTGACTGGTTCTATATTGAGTTTTGTACAGTTTATTGACTAATTCTTTATTGAGTTTTGTACAGTTTATTGACTGGTTCTTTATTCAGTTTTGTATAGTTTATTGACTGTTTCTTTATTGAGGTTTGTACAGTTTATTGACTGCTTCTTAGTTCAGTTTTGTTCTGTTTATTGACTGGTTCTTTATTGAGTTTTGTACAGTTTATTGACTGGTTCTTTATTCAGTTTTGTACAGTTTATTGATTGGTTCTTTATTTAGTTTTGTACAGTTTATTGACTGTTTCTTTATTTAGTTTTGTACAGTTTATTGACTGTTTCTTTATTGAGTTTTGTACAGTTTATTGACTGTTTCTTTATTTAGTTTTGTACGGTTTTTGACTGGTTCTTTATTCAGTTTTGTACAGTTTATTGACTGGTTCTTTATTCAGTTTTGTACAGTTTATTGATTGGTTCTTTATTTAGTTTTGTACAGTTTATTGACTGTTTCTTTATTTAGTTTTGTACAGTTTATTGACTGTTTCTTTATTGAGTTTTGTACAGTTTAGTGACTGTTTCTTTATTTAGTTTTGTACAGTTTTTGACTGGTTCTTTATTGAGTTTTGTACAGTTTATTGACTGTTTCTTTATTTAGTTTTGTACAGTTTATTGACTGGTTCTTTATTTAGTTTTGTACCGTTTATTGGCTGGTTCTTTATTGAGTTTTGTACAGTTTATTGACTGGTTCTTTATTGAGTTTTGTACAGTTTATAAACTGGTTCTTTATTGAGTTTTGTACAGTTTATTGACTGGTTCTATATTGAGTTTTGTACAGTTTATTGACTAATTCTTAATTGAGTTTTGTACAGTTTATTGACTGGCTCTTTATTCTGTTTTGTATAGTTTATTGACTGTTTCTTTATTGAGTTTTGTACAGTTTATTGACTGCTTCTTTGTTCAGTTTTGTTCTGTTTATTGACTGGTTCTTTATTTAGTTTTGTACAGTTTTTGACTGGTTCTTTATTCAGTTTTGTACAGTTTATTGACTGGTTCTTTATTCAGTTTTGTACAGTTTATTGACTGGTTCTTTATTCAGTTTTGTACAGTTTATTGACTGTTTCTATAATTTGTTTTGTCCAATTAATTGACTGGTTCTTTATTGAGTTTTGTACAGTTTATTGACTGGTTCTTTATAGAGTTTTGTACAGTTTATTGACTGTTTCTTTATTTAGTTTTGTACAGTTTATTGACTGTTTCTATATTTAGTTTTGTACAGTTTATTGATCGTTTCTTTAATTAATTTGTGTACAATTTATTGACTGGTTCTTTATTTAGTTTTGTACAGTTTATTGACTGTTTCTTTATTGAGTTTTGTACAGTTTATTGACTGGTTCTTTATTTCGTTTTGTACAGTTTATTGACTGTTTCTTTATTTAGTTTTGTACAGTTTATTGTCTGTTTCTTTATTGAGTTTTGTACAGTTTATTGACTGTTTCTTTATTTAGTTTTGTACAGTTTTTGACTGGTTCTTTATTGAGTTTTGTACAGTTTATTGACTGGTTCTTTATTGAGTTTTGTACAGTTTATTGACTGTTACTTTATTGAGTTTTGTACAGTTTATTGAATGGTTCTTTATTTAGTTTTGTACCGTTTATTGACTAGTTCTTTATTTAGTTTTGTACAGTTTATTGACTGGTTCTTTATTGAGTTTTGTACAGTTTATAAACTGGTTCTTTATTGAGTTTTGTACAGTTTATTGACTGGTTCTATATTGAGTTTTGTACAGTTTATTGACTAATTCTTTATTGAGTTTTGTACAGTTTATTGACTGGTTCTTTATTCAGTTTTGTATAGTTTATTGACTGTTTCTTTATTGAGGTTTGTACAGTTTATTGACTGCTTCTTTGTTCAGTTTTGTTCTGTTTATTGACTGGTTCTTTATTCAGTTTTGTACAGTTTATTGACTGGTTCTTTATTCAGTTTTGTACAGTTTATTGATTGGTTCTTTATTTAGTTTTGTACAGTTTATTGACTGTTTCTTTATTTAGTTTTGTACTGTTTATTGACTGTTTCTTTATTGAGTTTTGTACAGTTTATTGACTGTTTCTTTATTTAGTTTTGTACAGTTTTTGACTGGTTCTTTATTGAGTTTTGTACAGTTTATTGACTGGTTCTTTATTTAGTTTTGTACAGTTTATTGACTGGTTCTTTATTTAGTTTTGTACCGTTTACTGACTGGTTCTTTATTGAGTTTTGTACAGTTTATTGACTGGTTCTTTATTGAGTTTTGTACAGTTTATAAACTGGTTCTTTATTGAGTTTTGTACAGTTTATTGACTGGTTCTATATTGAGTTTTGTACAGTTTATTGACTAATTCTTTATTGAGTTTTGTACAGTTTATTGACTGGTTCTTTATTCAGTTTTGTATAGGTTATTGACTGTTTCTTTATTGAGTTTTGTACAGTTTATTGACTGCTTCTTTGTTCAGTTTTGTTCTGTTTATTGACTGGTTCTTTATTCAGTTTTGTACAGTTTCTTGACTGGTTCTATATTGAGTTTTGTACAGTTTATTGACTGGTTCTCTATTCAGTTTTGTCCAATTAATTGACTGGTTCTTTATTGAGTTTTGTACAGTTTATTGACTGGTTCTTTATTGAGTTTTGTACAGTTTATTGACTGGTTCTTTATTTAGTTTTGTACAGTTTATTGACTGTTTCTTTATTTAGTTTTGTACAGTTTATTGACTGTTTCTTTATTGAGTTTTGTACAGTTTTTTTACTGGTTCTTTATTGAGTTTTGTACAGTTTATTGATTGGTTCTTTGTTCAGTTTTGTACTGTTTATTGACTGGTTCTTTATTCAGTTTTGTACAGTTAATTGACTGGTTCTTTGTTCAGTTTTGTTCTGTTTATTGACTGGTTCTTTATTCAGTTTTGTACAGTTTATTGACTGGTTCTTTATTCAGTTTTGTACAGTTTATTGACTGTTTCTTTATTTAGTTTTGTACAGTTTATTGACTGTTTCTTTATTGAGTTTTGTACAGTTTATTGACTGTTTCTTTATTTAGTTTTGTACGGTTTTTGACTGGTTCTTTATTCAGTTTTGTACAGTTTATTGACTAGTTCTTTATTCAGTTTTGTACAGTTTATTGATTGGTTCTTTATTTAGTTTTGTACAGTTTATTGACTGTTTCTTTATTTAGTTTTGTACAGTTTATTGACTGTTTCTTTATTTAGTTTTGTACAGTTTATTGACTGTTTCTTTATTTAGATTTGTACAGTTTTTGACTGGTTCTTTATTCAGTTTTGTACAGTTTATTGACTGTTTCTTTATTTAGTTTTGTACAGTTTATAAACTGGTTCTTTATTGAGTTTTGTACAGTTTATTGACTGGTTCTATATTGAGTTTTGTACAGTTTATTGACTAATTCTTTATTGAGTTTTGTACAGTTTATTGACTGGTTCTTAATTCTGTTTTGTATAGTTTATTGACTGTTTCTTTATTGAGTTTTGTACAGTTTATTGACTGCTTCTTTGTTCAGTTTTGTTCTGTTTATTGACTGGTTCTTTATTTAGTTTTGTACAGTTTTTGACTGGTTCTTTATTCAGTTTTGTACAGTTTATTGACTGGTTCTTTATTCAGTTTTGTACAGTTTATTGACTGGTTCTTTATTCAGTCTTGTACAGTTTATTGACTGTTTCTATAATTTGTTTTGTACAGTTTATTGACTGTTTCTTTATTTAGTTTTGTACAGTTTATTGACTGTTTCTTTATTTAGTTTGTGTACAATTTATTGACTGGTTATTTATTTAGTTTTGTACAGTTTATTGACTGTTTCTTTATTTGGTTTTGTACAGTTTACTGACTGCTTCTTTATTTAGTTTTGTACAGTTTATTGACTGTTTCTTTATTTAGTTTTGTACAGTTTATTGACTGTTTCTTTATTTAGTTTTGTACAGTTTACTGACTGCTTCTTTATTTAGTTTTGTACAGTTTCTTGACTGGTTCTTTATTGAGTTTTGTACAGTTTATTGACTGGTTCTTTATTCAGTTTTGTACAGTTTATTGACTGTTTCTTTATTTAGTTTTGTACAGTTTATTGACTGTTTCTTTATTGAGTTTTGTACAGTTTATTGACTGTTTCTTTATTTAGTTTTGTACGGTTTTTGACTGGTTCTTTATTCAGTTTTGTACAGTTTATTGACTAGTTCTTTATTCAGTTTTGTACAGTTTATTGATTGGTTCTTTATTTAGTTTTGTACAGTTTATTGACTGTTTCTTTATTTAGTTTTGTACAGTTTATTGACTGTTTCTTTATTGAGTTTTGTACAGTTTATTGACTGTTTCTTTATTTAGATTTGTACAGTTTTTGACTGGTTCTTTATTGAGTTTTGTACAGTTTATTGACTGTTTCTTTATTTAGTTTTGTACAGTTTATAAACTGGTTCTTTATTGAGTTTTGTACAGTTTATTGACTGGTTCTATATTGAGTTTTGTACAGTTTATTGACTAATTCTTTATTGAGTTTTGTACAGTTTATTGACTGGTTCTTAATTCTGTTTTGTATAGTTTATTGACTGTTTCTTTATTGAGTTTTGTACAGTTTATTGACTGCTTCTTTGTTCAGTTTTGTTCTGTTTATTGACTGGTTCTTTATTTAGTTTTGTACAGTTTTTGACTGGTTCTTTATTCAGTTTTGTACAGTTTATTGACTGGTTCTTTATTCAGTTTTGTACAGTTTATTGACTGGTTCTTTATTCAGTCTTGTACAGTTTATTGACTGTTTCTATAATTTGTTTTGTACAGTTTATTGACTGTTTCTTTATTTAGTTTTGTACAGTTTATTGACTGTTTCTTTATTTAGTTTGTGTACAATTTATTGACTGGTTATTTATTTAGTTTTGTACAGTTTATTGACTGTTTCTTTATTTGGTTTTGTACAGTTTACTGACTGCTTCTTTATTTAGTTTTGTACAGTTTATTGACTGTTTCTTTATTTAGTTTTGTACAGTTTATTGACTGTTTCTTTATTTAGTTTTGTACAGTTTACTGACTGCTTCTTTATTTAGTTTTGTACAGTTTCTTGACTGGTTCTTTATTGAGTTTTGTACAGTTTATTGACTGGTTCTTTATTCAGTTTTGTCCAATTAATTGACTGGTTCTTTATTGAGTTTTGTACAGTTTATTGACTGGTTCTTTATTGAGTTTTGTACAGTTTATTGACTGGTTCTTTATTTAGTTTTGTACAGTTTATTGACTGTTTCTTTATTTAGTTTTGTACAGTTTATTGACTGTTTCTTTATTGAGTTTTGTACAGTTTTTTTACTGGTTCTTTATTGAGTTTTGTACAGTTTATTGATTGGTTCTTTGTTCAGTTTTGTACTGTTTATTGACTGGTTCTTTATTCAGTTTTGTACAGTTTATTGACTGGTTCTTTATTCAGTTTTGTTCAGTTTATTGACTGTTTCTTTATTTAGTTTTGTACAGTTTATTGACTGTTTCTTTATTTAGTTTTGTAAAGTTTATTGACTGTTTCTATATTTAGTTTTGTACAGTTTATTGATTGTTTCTTTATTTAGTTTTGTACAGTTTATTGATTGTTTCTTTAATTAATTTGTGTACAATTTATTGACTGGTTCTTTATTTAGTTTTGTACAGTTTATTGACTGTTTCTTTATTGAGTTTTGTACAGTTTATTGACTGGTTCTTTATTTAGTTTTGTACAGTTTATTGACTGTTTCTTTATTTAATTTTGTACCGTTTATTGACTGTTACTTTATTGGGTTTTGTACAGTTTATTGACTGGTTCTTTATTTAGTTTTGTACCGTTTATTGACTAGTTCTTTATTGAGTTTTGTACAGTTTATTGACTGGTTCTTTATTGAGTTTTGTACAGTTTATAAACTTGTTTTTATTGAGTTTTGTACAGTTTATTGACTGGTTCTATATTGAGTTTTGTACAGTTTATTGACTAATTCTTTATTGAGTTTTGTACAGTTTATCGACTATTTCTTTATTCAGTTTTGTATAGTTTATTGACTGTTTCTTTATTGAGGTTTGTACAGTTTATTGACTGCTTCTTTGTTCAGTTTTGTTCTGTTTATTGACTGGTTCTTTATTCAGTTTTGTACAGTTTATTGACTGGTTCTTTATTCAGTTTTGTACAGTTTATTGATAGGTTCTTTATTTAGTTTTGTACAGTTTATTGACTGTTTCTTTATTTAGTTTTGTACAGTTTATTGACTGTTTCTTTATTGAGTTTTGTACAGTTTATTTACTGTTTCTTTATTTAGTTTTGTACAGTTTTTGACTGGTTCTTTATTGAGTTTTGTACAGTTTATTGAATGGTTCTTTATTTAGTTTTGTACCGTTTATTGACTAGTTCTTTATTGAGTTTTGTACAGTTTATTGACTGGTTCTTTATTGAGTTTTGTACAGTTTATAAACTGGTTCTTTATTGAGTTTTGTACAGTTTATTGACTGGTTCTATATTGAGTTTTGTACAGTTTATTGACTAATTCTTTATTGAGGTTTTGTACAGTTTATTGACTGGTTCTTTATTCAGTTTTGTATAGTTTATTGACTGTTTCTTTATTGAGGTTTGTACAGTTAATTGACTGCTTCTTTGTTCAGTTTTGTTCTGTTTATTGACTGGTTCTTTATTCAGTTTTGTACAGTTTCTTGACTGGTTCTATATTGAGTTTTGTACAGTTTATTGACTGGTTCTCTATTCAGTTTTGTCCAATTAATTGACTGGTTCTTTATTGAGTTTTGTACAGTTTATTGACTGGTTCTTTATTGAGTTTTGTACAGTTTATTGACTGGTTCTTTATTTAGTTTTGTACAGTTTATTGACTGTTTCTTTATTTAGTTTTGTACAGTTTATTGACTGTTTCTTTATTGAGTTTTGTACAGTTTTTTTACTGGTTCTTTATTGAGTTTTGTACAGTTTATTGATTGGTTCTTTGTTCAGTTTTGTACTGTTTATTGACTGGTTCTTTATTCAGTTTTGTACAGTTAATTGACTGGTTCTTTATTGAGTTTTGTACAGTTTACTGACTGGTTCTTTATTGAGTTTTGTACAGTTTATTGACTGTTTCTTTATTTAGTTTTGTACAGTTTATTGACTGTTTCTATATTTACTTTTGTACAGTTTATTGATTGTTTCTTTATTTAGTTTTGTACAGTTTATTGATTGTTTCTTTAATTAATTTGTGTACAATTTATTGATTGGTTCTTTATTTAGTTTTGTACAGTTTATTGACTGTTTCTTTATTGAGTTTTGTACAGTTTATTGACTGGTTCGTCATTTAGTTTTGTACAGTTTATTGACTGTTTCTTTATTTAGTTTTGTACAGTTTATTGTCTGTTTCTTTATTGAGTTTTGTACAGTTTATTGACTGTTTCTTTATTTAGTTTTGTACAGTTTTTGACTGGTTCTTTATTGAGTTTTGTACAGTTTATTGACTGGTTCTTTACTGAGTTTTGTACAGTTTATTGACTGTTACTTTATTGAGTTTTGTACAGTTTATTGACTGGTTCTTTATTTAGTTTTGTACCGTTTATTGACTAGTTCTTTATTGAGTTTTGTACAGTTTATTGACTGGTTATTTATTGAGTTTTGTACAGTTTATAAACTGGTTCTTTATTGAGTTTTGTACAGTTTATTGACTGGTTCTATATTGAGTTTTGTACAGTTTATTGACTAATTCTTTATTGAGTTTTGTACAGTTTATTGACTGGTTCTTTATTCAGTTTTCTATAGTTTATTGACTGTTTCTTTATTGAGGTTTGTACAGTTTATTGACTGCTTCTTTGTTCAGTTTTGTTCTGTTTATTGACTGGTTCTTTATTCAGTTTTGTACAGTTTATTGACTGGTTCTTTATTCAGTTTTGTACAGTTTATTGATTGGTTCTTTATTTAGTTTTGTACAGTATATTGACTGTTTCTTCATTGAGTTTTGTACAGTTTATTGACTGTTTCTTTATTTAGTTTTGTACAGTTTATTGACTGTTTCTTTATTTAGTTTTGTAGAGTTTTTGACTGGTTCTTTATTCAGTTTTGTACAGTTTGTTGACTGGTTCTTTATTCAGTTTTGTACAGTTTATTGACTGTTTCTATATTTAGTTTTGTACAGTTTATTGACTGTTTCTTTATTGAGTTTTGTACAGTTTATTGACTGTTTCTTTATTTAGTTTTGTACAGTTTTTGACTGGTTCTTTATTGAGTTTTGTACAGTTTATTGACTGGTTCTTTATTTAGTTTTGTACAGTTTATTGACTGGTTCTTTATTTAGTTTTGTACCGTTTATTGACTGGTTCTTTATTGAGTTTTGTACAGTTTATTGACTGGTTCTTTATTCAGTTTTGTACAGTTTATAAACTGGTTCTTTATTGAGTTTTGTACAGTTTATTGACTGGTTCTATATTGAGTTTTGTACAGTTTATTGACTAATTCTTTATTGAGTTTTGTACAGTTTATTGACTGGTTCTTTATTCAGTTTTGTATAGTTTATTGACTGTTTCTTATTGAGTTTTGTACAGTTTATTGACTGCTTCTTTGTTCAGTTTTGTTCTGTTTATTGACTGGTTCTTTATTCAGTTTTGTACAGTTTATTGACTGGTTCTTTATTGAGTTTTGTATAGTTTATTGATTTTTTTCTTTATTTAGTTTTGTACAGTTTATTGACTGTTTCTTTATTTAGTTTTGTAGGGTTTATTGACTGTTTCTATATTGAGTTTTGTACAGTTTATTGACTGGTTCTTTGTTCAGTTTTGTACTGTTTATTGACTGGTTCTTTGTTCAGTGTTGTTCTGTTTATTGACTGGTTCTTTATTCAGTTTTGTACAGTTTATTGACTGTTTCTTTATTTAGTTTTGTACTGTTTATTCACTGGTTCTTTATTTAGTTTTGTACCGTTTATTGACTGGTTCTTTATTGAGTTTTGTACAGTTTATTGACTGGTTCTTTATTGAGTTTTGTACAGTTTATAAACTGGTTCTTTATTGAGTTTTGTACAGTTTATTGACTGGTTCTTTATTGAGTTTTGTACAGTTTATTGACTAATTCTTTATTGAGTTTTGTACAGTTTATTGACTGGTTCTTTATTCAGTTTTGTATAGTTTATTGACTGTTTCTTTATTTAGTTTTGTACAGTTTATTGACTGCTTCTTTGTTCAGTTTTGTTCTGTTTATTGACTGGTTCTTTATTCAGTTTTGTACAGTTTATTGACTGGTTCTTTATTGAGTTTTGTACAGTTTATTGACTGGTTCTATATTGAGTTTTGTACAGTTTATTGACTAATTCTTTATTGAGTTTTGTACAGTTTATTGACTGGTTTTTTATTCAGTTTTGTATAGTTTATTGACTGTTTCTTTATTGAGTTTTGTACAGTTTATTGACTGCTTCTTTGTTCAGTTTTGTTCTGTTTATTGACTGGTTCTTTATTCAGTTTTGTACAGTTTATTGACTGGTTCTTTATTGAGTTTTGTATAGTTTATTGAGTTTTTCTTTATTTAGTTTTGTACAGTTTATTGACTGTTTCTTTATTTAGTTTTGTAGAGTTTATTGACTGTTTCTATATTGAGTTTTGTACAGTTTTTTACTGGTTCTTTATTGAGTTTTGTACAGTTTATTGACTGGTTCTTTGTTCAGTTTTGTACTGTTTATTGACTGGTTCTTTGTTCAGTGTTGTTCTGTTTATTGACTGGTTCTTTATTCAGTTTTGTACAGTTTATTGACTGTTTCTTTATTTAGTTTTGTACAGTTTATTGACTGGTTCTTTATTTAGTTTTGTACCGTTTATTGACTGGTTCTTTATTGAGTTTTGTACAGTTTATTGACTGGTTCTTTATTGAGTTTTGTACAGTTTATAAACTGGTTCTTTATTGAGTTTTGTACAGTTTATTGACTGGTTCTATATTGAGTTTTGTACAGTTTATTGACTAATTCTTTATTGAGTTTTGTACAGTTTATTGACTGGTTCTTTATTCAGTTTTGTATAGTTTATTGACTGTTTCTTTATTTAGTTTTGTACAGTTTATTGACTGCTTCTTTGTTCAGTTTTGTTCTGTTTATTGACTGGTTCTTTATTCAGTTTTGTACAGTTTATTGACTGGTTCTTTATTGAGTTTTGTACAGTTTATTGATTTGTTCTTTATTTAGTTTTGTACAGTTTATTGACTGTTTCTTTATTTAGTTTTGTACAGTTTATTGACTGGTTCTTTATTCAGTTTTGTACAGTTTATTGATTGGTTCTTTATTTAGTTTTGTACAGTTTATTGACTGTTTCTTTATTTAGTTTTGTACAGTTTATTGACTGTTTCTTTACTGAGTTTTGTACAGTTTATTGACTGTTTCTCTATTTGGTTTTGTACAGTTTTTGACTGGTTCTTTATTGAGTTTTGTACAGTTTATTGACTGTCTCTTTATTTAGTTTTGTACAGTTTATTGACTGGTTCTTTATTTAGTTTTGTATCGTTTATTGACTGGTTCTTTATTGAGTTTTGTACAGTTTATTGACTGGTTCTTTATTGAGTTTTGTACAGTTTATAAACTGGTTCTTTATTGAGTTTTGTACAGTTTATTGACTGGTTCTATATTGAGTTTTGTACAGTTTATTGACTAATTCTTTATTGAGTTTTGTACAGTTTATTGACTGGTTCTTTATTCAGTTTTGTATAGTTTAATGACTGTTTCTTTATTGAGTTTTGTACAGTTTATTGACTGTTTCTTTATTTAGTTTTGTAGAGTTTATTGACTGTTTCTATATTGAGTTTTGTACAGTTTTTTAATGGCTCTTTATTGAGTTTTGTACAGTTTATTGACTGGTTCTTTGTTCAGTTTTGTACTGTTTATTGACTGGTTCTTTGCTCAGTTTTGTTCTGTTTATTGACTGGTTCTTTATTCAGTTTTGTACAGTTTATTGACTGTTTCTTTATTTAGTTTTGTAGAGTTTATTGACTGTTTCTATATTGAGTTTTGTACAGTTTTTTACTGGTTCTTTATTGAGTTTTGTACAGTTTATTGACTGGTTCTTTGTTCAGTTTTGTACTGTTTATTGACTGGTTCTTTGTTCAGTGTTGTTCTGTTTATTGACTGGTTCTTTATTCAGTTTTGTACAGTTTATTGACTGTTACTTTATTGAGTTTTGTACAGTTTATTGACTGGTTCTTTATTTAGTTTTGTACCGTTTATTGACTAGTTCTTTATTGAGTTTTGTACAGTTTAATGACTGGTTCTTTATTGAGTTTTGTACAGTTTATAAACTGGTTCTTTATTGAGTTTTGTACAGTTTATTGACTGGTTCTATATTGAGTTTTGTACAGTTTATTGACTAATTCTTTATTGAGTTTTGTACAGTTTATTAACTGGTTCTTTATTCAGTTTTCTATAGTTTATTGACTGTTTCTTTATTGAGGTTTGTACAGTTTATTGACTGCTTCTTTGTTCAGTTTTGTTCTGTTTATTGACTGGTTCTTTATTCAGTTTTGTACAGTTTATTGACTGGTTCTTTATTCAGTTTTGTACAGTTTATTGATTGGTTCTTTATTTAGTTTTGTACAGTTGATTGACTGTTTCTTCATTGAGTTTTGTACAGTTTATTGACTGTTTCTTTATTGAGTTTTGTACAGTTTATTGACTGTTTCTTTATTTAGTTTTGTACAGTTTTTGACTGGTTCTTTATTCAGTTTTGTACAGTTTATTGACTGGTTCTTTATTCAGTTTTGTACAGTTTATTGACTGTTTCTTTATTGAGTTTTGTACAGTTTATTGACTGTTTCTTTATTTAGTTTTGTATAGATTTGACTGGTTCTTTATTGAGTTTTGTACAGTTTATTGACTGTTTCTTTATTTAGTTTTGTACAGTTTATTGACTGGTTCTTTATTTAGTTTTGTACCGTTTATTGACTGGTTCTTTATTGAGTTTTGTACAGTTTATTGACTGGTTCTTTATTGAGTTTTGTACAGTTTATAAACTGGTTCTTTATTGAGTTTTGTACAGTTTATTGACTGGTTCTATATTGAGTTTTGTACAGTTTATTGACTAATTCTTAATTGAGTTTTGTACAGTTTATTGACTGGTTCTTTGTTCAGTTTTGTATAGTTTATTGACTGTTTCTTTATTGAGTTTTGTACAGTTTATTGACTGCTTCTTTGTTCAGTTTTGTTCTGTTTATTGACTGGTTCTTTATTCAGTTTTGTACAGTTTATTGACTGGTTCTTTATTGAGTTTTGTATAGTTTATTGATTTTTTCTTTATTTAGTTTTGTACAGTTTATTGACTGTTTCTTTATTTAGTTTTGTAGAGTTTATTGACTGTTTCTATATTGAGTTTTGTACAGTTTTTTACTGGTTCTTTATTGAGTTTTGTACAGTTTATTGACTGGTTCTTTGTTCAGTTTTGTACTGTTTATTGACTGGTTCTTTGTTCAGTGTTGTTCTGTTTATTGACTGGTTCTTTATTCAGTTTTCTACAGTTTATTGACTGTTCCTTTATTTAGTTTTGTACAGTTTATTGACTGGTTCTTTATTTAGTTTTGTACCGTTTATTGACTGGTTCTTTATTGAGTTTTGTACAGTTTATTGACTGGTTCTTTATTGAGTTTTGTACAGTTTATAAACTGGTTCTTTATTGAGTTTTGTACAGTTTATTGACTGGTTCTATATTGAGTTTTGTACAGTTTATTGACTAATTCTTTATTGAGTTTTGTACAGTTTATTGACTGGTTCTTTATTCAGTTTTGTATAGTTTATTGACTGTTTCTTTATTTAGTTTTGTACAGTTTATTGACTGCTTCTTTGTTCAGTTTTGTCTGTTTATTGACTGGTTTTTTATTCAGTTTTGTACAGTTTATTGACTTGTTCTTTATTGAGTTTTGTACAGTTTATTGATTTGTTCTTTATTTAGTTTTGTACAGTTTATTGACTGTTTCTTTATTTAGTTTTGTACAGTTTATTGACTGGTTCTTTATTCAGTTTTGTACAGTTTATTGATTGGTTCTTTATTTAGTTTTGTACAGTTTATTGACTGTTTCTTTATTTAGTTTTGTACAGTTTATTGACTGTTTCTTTATTGAGTTTTGTACAGTTTATTGACTGTTTCTCTATTTAGTTTTGTACAGTTTTTGACTGGTTCTTTATTGAGTTTTGTACAGTTTATTGACTGTTTCTTTATTTAGTTTTGTACAGTTTATTGACTGGTTCTTTATTTAGTTTTGTACCGTTTATTGACTGGTTCTTTATTGAGTTTTGTACAGTTTATTGACTGGTTCTTTATTGAGTTTTGTACAGTTTATAAACTGGTTCTTTATTGAGTTTTGTACAGTTTATTGACTGGTTCTATATTGAGTTTTGTACAGTTTATTGACTAATTCTTTATTGAGTTTTGTACAGTTTATTGACTGGTTCTTTATTCAGTTTTGTATAGTTTATTGACTGTTTCTTTATTGAGTTTTGTACAGTTTATTGACTGTTTCTTTATTTAGTTTTGTAGAGTTTATCGACTGTTTCTATATTGAGTTTTGTACAGTTTTTAATGGTTCTTTATTGAGTTTTGTACAGTTTATTGACTGGTTCTTTATTCAGTTTTGTACAGTTTATTGACTGGTTCTTTATTCAGTTTTGTACAGTTTATTGACTGTTTCTTTATTTAGTTTTTTACAGTTTATTGACTGGTTCTTTATTTAGTTTTGTACCGTTTATTGACTGGTTCTTTATTGAGTTTTGTACAGTTTATTGACTGTTTCTTTATTTAGTTTTGTACAGTTTTTGACTGGTTCTTTATTCAGTTTTGTACAGTTTATTGACTGGTTCTTTATTGAGTTTTGTACAATTTATTGACTGTTACTTTATTGAGTTTTGTACAGTTTATTGAATGGTTCTTTATTTAGTTTTGTGCCGTTTATTGACTAGTTCTTTATTGAGTTTTGTACAGTTTATTGACTGCTTCTTTATTGAGTTTTGTACAGTTTATAAACTGGTTCTTTATTGAGTTTTGTACAGTTTATTGACTGGTTCTATATTGAGTTTTGTACAGTTTATTGACTAATTCTTTATTGAGTTTTGTACAGTTTATTGACTGGTTCTTTATTCAGTTTTGTATAGTTTATTGACTGTTTCTTTATTGAGGTTTGTACAGTTTATTGACTGCTTCTTTGTTCAGTTTTGTTCTGTTTATTGACTGGTTCTTTATTCTGTTTTGTACAGTTTATTGACTGGTTCTTTATTCAGTTTTGTACAGTTTATTGATTGGTTCTTTATTTAGTTTTGTACAGTTTATTGACTGTTTCTTTATTTAGTTTTGTACAGTTTATTGACTGTTTCTTTATTGAGTTTTGTACAGTTTATCGACTGTTTCTTTATTTAGTTTTGTACAGTTTTTGACTGGTTCTTTATTGAGTTTTGTACAGTTTATTGACTGTTTCTTTATTTAGTTTTGTACAGTTTATTGACTGGTTCTTTATTTAGTTTTGTACCGTTTACTGACTGGTTCTTTATTGAGTTTTGTACAGTTTATTGACTGGTTCTTTATTGAGTTTTGTACAGTTTATAAACTGGTTCTTTATTGAGTTTTGTACAGTTTATTGACTGGTTCTATATTGAGTTTTGTACAGTTTATTGACTAATTCTTTATTGAGTTTTGTACAGTTTATTGACTGGTTCTTTATTCAGTTTTGTATAGGTTATTGACTGTTTCTTTATTGAGTTTTGTACAGTTTATTGACTGCTTCTTTGTTCAGTTTTGTTCTGTTTATTGACTGGTTCTTTATTCAGTTTTGTACAGTTTCTTGACTGGTTCTATATTGAGTTTTGTACAGTTTATTGACTGGTTCTCTATTCAGTTTTGTCCAATTAATTGATTGGTTCTTTATTTAGTTTTGTACAGTTTATTGACTGTTTCTTTATTTAGTTTTGTACAGTTTATTGACTGTTTCTTTACTGAGTTTTGTACAGTTTATTGACTGTTTCTCTATTTGGTTTTGTACAGTTTTTGACTGGTTCTTTATTGAGTTTTGTACAGTTTATTGACTGTTTCTTTATTTAGTTTTGTACAGTTTATTGACTGGTTCTTTATTTAGTTTTGTATCGTTTATTGACTGGTTCTTTATTGAGTTTTGTACAGTTTATTGACTGGTTCTTTATTGAGTTTTGTACAGTTTATAAACTGGTTCTTTATTGAGTTTTGTACAGTTTATTGACTGGTTCTATATTGAGTTTTGTACAGTTTATTGACTAATTCTTTATTGAGTTTTGTACAGTTTATTGACTGGTTCTTTATTCAGTTTTGTATAGTTTAATGACTGTTTCTTTATTGAGTTTTGTACAGTTTATTGACTGTTTCTTTATTTAGTTTTGTAGAGTTTATTGACTGTTTCTATATTGAGTTTTGTACAGTTTTTTAATGGCTCTTTATTGAGTTTTGTACAGTTTATTGACTGGTTCTTTGTTCAGTTTTGTACTGTTTATTGACTGGTTCTTTGCTTAGTTTTGTTCTGTTTATTGACTGGTTCTTTATTCAGTTTTGTACAGTTTATTGACTGTTTCTTTATTTAGTTTTGTAGAGTTTATTGACTGTTTCTATATTGAGTTTTGTACAGTTTTTTACTGGTTCTTTATTGAGTTTTGTACAGTTTATTGACTGGTTCTTTGTTCAGTTTTGTACTGTTTATTGACTGGTTCTTTGTTCAGTGTTGTTCTGTTTATTGACTGGTTCTTTATTCAGTTTTGTACAGTTTATTGACTGTTACTTTATTGAGTTTTGTACAGTTTATTGACTGGTTCTTTATTTAGTTTTGTACCGTTTATTGACTAGTTCTTTATTGAGTTTCGTACAGTTTAATGACTGGTTCTTTATTGAGTTTTGTACAGTTTATAAACTGGTTCTTTATTGAGTTTTGTACAGTTTATTGACTGGTTCTATATTGAGTTTTGTACAGTTTATTGACTAATTCTTTATTGAGTTTTGTACAGTTTATTAACTGGTTCTTTATTCAGTTTTCTATAGTTTATTGACTGTTTCTTTCTTGAGGTTTGTACAGTTTATTGACTGCTTCTTTGTTCAGTTTTGTTCTGTTTATTGACTGGTTCTTTATTCAGTTTTGTACAGTTTATTGACTGGTTCTTTATTCAGTTTTGTACAGTTTATTGATTGGTTCTTTATTTAGTTTTGTACAGTTGATTGACTGTTTCTTTATTGAGTTTTGTACAGTTTATTGACTGTTTCTTTATTGAGTTTTGTACAGTTTATTGACTGTTTCTTTATTTAGTTTTGTACAGTTTTTCACTGGTTCTTTATTCAGTTTTGTACAGTTTATTGACTGGTTCTTTATTCAGTTTTGTACAGTTTATTGACTGTTTCTTTATTGAGTTTTGTACAGTTTATTGACTGTTTCTTTATTTAGTTTTGTACAGTTTTTGACTGGTTCTTTATTGAGTTTTGTACAGTTTATTGACTGTTTCTTTATTTAGTTTTGTACAGTTTATTGACTGGTTCTTTATTTAGTTTTGTACCGTTTATTGACTGGTTCTTTATTGAGTTTTGTACAGTTTATTGACTGGTTCTTTATTGAGTTTTGTACAGTTTATAAACTGGTTCTTTATTGAGTTTTGTACAGTTTATTGACTGGTTCTATATTGAGTTTTGTACAGTTTATTGACTAATTCTTAATTGAGTTTTGTACAGTTTATTGACTGCTTCTTTGTTCAGTTTTGTATAGTTTATTGACTGTTTCTTTATTGAGTTTTGTACAGTTTATTGACTGCTTCTTTGTTCAGTTTTGTTCTGTTTATTGACTGGTTCTTTATTCAGTTTTGTACAGTTTATTGACTGGTTCTTTATTGAGTTTTGTATAGTTTATTGATTTTTTCTTTATTTAGTTTTGTACAGTTTATTGACTGTTTCTTTATTTAGTTTTGTAGAGTTTATTGACTGTTTCTATATTGAGTTTTGTACAGTTTTTTACTGGTTCTTTATTGAGTTTTGTACAGTTTATTGACTGGTTCTTTGTTCAGTTTTGTACTGTTTATTGACTGGTTCTTTGTTCAGTGTTATTCTGTTTATTGACTGGTTCTTTATTCAGTTTTGTACAGTTTATTGACTGTTTCTTTATTTAATTTTGTACAGTTTATTGACTGGTTCTTTATTTAGTTTTGTACCGTTTATTGACTGGTTCTTTATTGAGTTTTGTACAGTTTATTGACTGGTTCTTTATTGAGTTTTGTACAGTTTATAAACTGGTTCTTTATTGAGTTTTGTACAGTTTATTGACTGGTTCTATATTGAGTTTTGTACAGTTTATTGACTAATTCTTTATTGAGTTTTGTACAGTTTATTTACTGGTTCTTTATTCAGTTTTGTATAGTTTATTGACTGTTTCTTTATTTAGTTTTGTACAGTTTATTGACTGCTTCTTTGTTCAGTTTTGTCTGTTTATTGACTGGTTTTTTATTCAGTTTTGTACAGTTTATTGACTTGTTCTTTATTGAGTTTTGTACAGTTTATTGATTTGTTCTTTATTTAGTTTTGTACAGTTTATTGACTGTTTCTTTATTTAGTTTTGTACAGTTTATTGACTGGTTCTTTATTCAGTTTTGTACAGTTTATTGATTGGTTCTTTATTTAGTTTTGTACAGTTTATTGACTGTTTCTTTATTTAGTTTTGTACAGTTTATTGACTGTTTCTTTATTGAGTTTTGTACAGTTTATTGACTGTTTCTCTATTTAGTTTTGTACAGTTTTTGACTGGTTCTTTATTGAGTTTTGTACAGTTTATTGACTGTTTCTTTATTTAGTTTTGTACAGTTTATTGACTGGTTCTTTATTTAGTTTTGTACCGTTTATTGACTGGTTCTTTATTGAGTTTTGTACAGTTTATTGACTGGTTCTTTATTGAGTTTTGTACAGTTTATAAACTGGTTCTTTATTGAGTTTTGTACAGTTTATTGACTGGTTCTATATTGAGTTTTGTACAGTTTATTGACTAATTCTTTATTGAGTTTTGTACAGTTTATTGACTGGTTCTTTATTCAGTTTTGTATAGTTTATTGACTGTTTCTTTATTGAGTTTTGTACAGTTTATTGACTGTTTCTTTATTTAGTTTTGTAGAGTTTATCGACTGTTTCTATATTGAGTTTTGTACAGTTTTTTAATGGTTCTTTATTGAGTTTTGTACAGTTTATTGACTGGTTTTTGTTCAGTTTTGTACTGTTTATTGACTGGTTCTTTATTCAGTTTTGTACAGTTTATTGACTGGTTCTTTATTCAGTTTTGTACAGTTTATTGACTGTTTCTTTATTTAGTTTTTTACAGTTTATTGACTGGTTCTTTATTTAGTTTTGTACCGTTTATTGACTGGTTCTTTATTGAGTTTTGTACAGTTTATTGACTGTTTCTTTATTTAGTTTTGTACAGTTTTTGACTGGTTCTTTATTCAGTTTTGTACAGTTTATTGACTGGTTCTTTATTCAGTTTTGTACAGTTTATTGATTGGTTCTTTATTTAGTTTTGTACAGTTTATAGACTGTTTCTTTATTTAGTTTTGTACAGTTTATTGACTGTTTCTTTATTGAGTTTTGTACAGTTTATTGACTGTTTCTTTATTTAGTTTTGTACAGTTTTTGACTGGTTCTTTATTGAGTTTTGTACAGTTTATTGACTGTTTCTTTATTTAGTTTTGTACAGTTTATTGACTGGTTCTTTATTTAGTTTTGTACCGTTTATTGGCTGGTTCTTTATTGAGTTTTGTACAGTTTATTGACTGGTTCTTTATTGAGTTTTGTACAGTTTATAAACTGGTTCTTTATTGAGTTTTGTACAGTTTATTGACTGGTTCTATATTGAGTTTTGTTCAGTTTATTGACTAATTCTTTATTGAGTTTTGTACAGTTTATTGACTGGTTCTTTATTCTGTTTTGTATAGTTTATTGACTGTTTCTTTATTGAGTTTTGTACAGTTTATTGACTGCTTCTTTGTTCAGTTTTGTTCTGTTTATAGACTGGTTCTTTATTTAGTTTTGTACAGTTTTTGACTGGTTCTTTGTTCAGTTTTGTACAGTTTATTGACTGGTTCTTTATTCAGTTTTGTACAGTTTATTGGTTGGTTCTTTATTTAGTTTTGTACATTTTATTGACTGGTTCTTTATTCAGTTTTGTACAGTTTCTTGACTGGTTCTTTATTGAGTTTTGTACAGTTTATTGACTGGTTCTTTATTGAGTTTTGTACAGTTTATTGACTATATCTTTATTTAGTTTTGTACAGTTTATTGACTGTTTCTATATTTAGTTTTGTACAGTTTATTGATTGTTTCTTTATTTAGTTTTGTACAGTTTACTGATTGTTTCTTTAATTAATTTGTGTACAATTTATTGACTGGTTCTTTATTTAGTTTTGTACAGTTTATTGACTGTTTCTTTATTGAGTTTTGTACAGTTTATTGACTGGTTCTTTATTTCGTTTTGTACAGTTTATTGACTGTTTCTTTATTTAGTTTTGTACAGTTTATTGTCTGTTTCTTTATTGAGTTTTGTACAGTTTATTGACTGTTTCTTTATTTAGTTTTGTACAGTTTTTGACTGGTTCTTTATTGAGTTTTGTACAGTTTATTGACTGGTTCTTTATTGAGTTTTGTACAGTTTATTTACTGTTACTTTATTGAGTTTTGTACAGTTTATTGAATGGTTCTTTATTTAGTTTTGTACCGTTTATTGACTAGTTCTTTATTGAGTTTTGTACAGTTTATTGACTGGTTCTTTATTGAGTTTTGTACAGTTTATAAACTGGTTCTTTATTGAGTTTTGTACAGTTTATTGACTGGTTCTATATTGAGTTTTGTACAGTTTATTGACTAATTCTTTATTGAGTTTTGTACAGTTTATTGACTGGTTCTTTATTCAGTTTTGTATAGTTTATTGACTGTTTCTTTATTGAGGTTTGTACAGTTTATTGACTGCTTCTTTGTTCAGTTTTGTTCCGTTTATTGACTGGTTCTTTATTCAGTTTTGTACAGTTTATTGACTGGTTCTTTATTCAGTTTTGTACAGTTTATTGATTGGTTCTTTATTTAGTTTTGTACAGTTTATTGACTGTTTCTTTATTTAGTTTTTTACAGTTTATTGACTGTTTCTTTATTGAGTTTTGTACAGTTTATTGACTGTTTCTTTATTTAGTTTTCTACAGTTTTTGACTGGTTCTTTATTGAGTTTTGTACAGTTTATTGACTGTTTCTTTATTTAGTTTTGTACAGTTTATTGACTGGTTCTTTATTTAGTTTTGTACCGTTTACTGACTGGTTCTTTATTGAGTTTTGTACAGTTTATTGACTGGTTCTTTATTGAGTTTTGTACAGTTTATAAACTGGTTCTTTATTGAGTTTTGTACAGTTTATTGACTGGTTCTATATTGAGTTTTGTACAGTTTATTGACTAATTCTTTATTGAGTTTTGTACAGTTTATTGACTGGTTCTTTATTCAGTTTTGTATAGTTTATTGACTGTTTCTTTATTGAGTTTTGTACAGTTTATTGACTGCTTCTTTGTTCAGTTTTGTTCTGTTTATTGACTGGTTCTTTATTCAGTTTTGTACAGTTTTTTGACTGGTTCTATATTGAGTTTTGTACAGTTTATTGACTGGTTCTCTATTCAGTTTTGTCCAATTAATTGACTGGTTCTTTATTGAGTTTTGTACAGTTTATTGACTGGTTCTTTATTGAGTTTTGTACAGTTTATTGACTGGTTCTTTATTTAGTTTTGTACAGTTTATTGACTGTTTCTTTATTTAGTTTTGTACAGTTTATTGACTGTTTCTTTATTGAGTTTTGTACAGTTTTTTTACTGGTTCTTTATTGAGTTTTGTACAGTTTATTGATTGGTTCTTTGTTCAGTTTTGTACTGTTTATTGACTGGTTCTTTATTCAGTTTTGTACAGTTAATTGACTGGTTCTTTATTCAGTTTTGTTCAGTTTATTGACTGGTTCTTTATATAGTTTTGTACAGTTTATTGACTGTTTCTTTATTTAGTTTTGTACAGTTTATTGACTGTTTCTATATTTACTTTTGTACAGTTTATTGATTGTTTCTTTATTTAGTTTTGTACAGTTTATTGATTGTTTCTTTAATTAATTTGCGTACAATTTATTGACTGGTTCTTTATTTAGTTTTGTACAGTTTATTGACTGTTTCTTTATTGAGTTTTGTACAGTTTATTGACTGGTTCTTCATTTAGTTTTGTACAGTTTATTGACTGTTTCTTTATTTAGTTTTGTACAGTTTATTGTCTGTTTCTTTATTGAGTTTTGTACAGTTTATTGACTGTTTCTTTATTTAGTTTTGTACAGTTTTTGACTGGTTCTTTATTGAGTTTTGTACAGTTTATTGACTGGTTCTTTACTGAGTTTTGTACAGTTTATTGACTGTTACTTTATTGAGTTTTGTACAGTTTATTGACTGGTTCTTTATTTAGTTTTGTACCGTTTATTGACTAGTTCTTTATTGAGTTTTGTACAGTTTATTGACTGGTTCTTTATTGAGTTTTGTACAGTTTATAAACTGGTTCTTTATTGAGTTTTGTACAGTTTATTGACTGGTTCTATATTGAGTTTTGTACAGTTTATTGACTAATTCTTTATTGAGTTTTGTACAGTTTATTGACTGGTTCTTTATTCAGTTTTGTATAGTTTATTGACTGTTTCTTATTGAGTTTTGTACAGTTTATTGACTGCTTCTTTGTTCAGTTTTGTTCTGTTTATTGACTGGTTCTTTATTCAGTTTTGTACAGTTTATTGACTGGTTCTTTATTGAGTTTTGTATAGTTTATTGATTTTTTCTTTATTTAGTTTTGTACAGTTTATTGACTGTTTCTTTATTTAGTTTTGTAGAGTTTATTGACTGTTTCTATGTTGAGTTTTGTACAGTTTATTGACTGGTTCTTTGTTCAGTTTTGTACTGTTTATTGACTGGTTCTTTGTTCAGTGTTGTTCTGTTTATTGACTGGTTCTTTATTCAGTTTTGTACAGTTTATTGACTGTTTCTTTATTTAGTTTTGTACAGTTTATTCACTGGTTCTTTATTTAGTTTTGTACCGTTTATTGACTGGTTCTTTATTGAGTTTTGTACAGTTTATTGACTGGTTCTTTATTGAGTTTTGTACAGTTTATAAACTGGTTCTTTATTGAGTTTTGTACAGTTTATTGACTGGCTCTTTATTGAGTTTTGTACAGTTTATTGACTGGTTCTTTATTGAGTTTTGTACAGTTTATTGACTGGTTCTTTATTGAGTTTTGTACAGTTTATAAACTGGTTCTTTATTGAGTTTTGTACAGTTTATTGACTGGCTCTTTATTGAGTTTTGTACAGTTTATTGACTAATTCTTTATTGAGTTTTGTACACTTTATTGACTGGTTCTTTATTCAGTTTTGCATAGTTTATTGACTGTTTCTTTATTTAGTTTTGTACAGTTTATTGACTGCTTCTTTGTTCAGTTTTGTTCTGTTTATTGACTGGTTCTTTATTCAGTTTTGTACAGTTTATTGACTGGTTCTTTATTGAGTTTTGTACAGTTTATTGACTGGTTCTATATTGAGTTTTGTACAGTTTATTGACTAATTCTTTATTGAGTTTTGTACAGTTTATTGTCTGGTTTTTTATTCAGTTTTGTATAGTTTATTGACTGTTTCTTTATTGAGTTTTGTACAGTTTATTGACTCCTTCTTTATTTAGTTTTGTAGAGTTTATCGACTGTTTCTATATTGAGTTTTGTACAGTTTTTTAATGGTTCTTTATTGAGTTTTGTACAGTTTATTGACTGGTTTTTGTTCAGTTTTGTACTGTTTATTGACTGGTTCTTTATTCAGTTTTGTACAGTTTATTGACTGGTTCTTTATTCAGTTTTGTACTGTTTATTGACTGTTTCTTTATTTAGTTTTTTACAGTTTATTGACTGGTTCTTTATTTAGTTTTGTACCGTTTATTGACTGGTTCTTTATTGAGTTTTGTACAGTTTATTGACTGTTTCTTTATTTAGTTTTGTACAGTTTTTGACTGGTTCTTTATTCAGTTTTGTACAGTTTATTGACTGGTTCTTTATTCAGTTTTGTACAGTTTATTGATTGGTTCTTTATTTAGTTTTGTACAGTTTATTGACTGTTTCTTTATTTAGTTTTGTACAGTTTATTGACTGTTTCTTTATTGAGTTTTGTACAGTTTATTGACTGTTTCTTTATTTAGTTTTGTACAGTTTTTGACTGGTTCTTTATTGAGTTTTGTACAGTTTATTGACTGTTTCTTTATTTAGTTTTGTACAGTTTATTGACTGGTTCTTTATTTAGTTTTGTACCGTTTATTGGCTGGTTCTTTATTGAGTTTTGTACAGTTTATTGACTGGTTCTTTATTGAGTTTTGTACAGTTTATAAACTGGTTCTTTATTGAGTTTTGTACAGTTTATTGACTGGTTCTATATTGACTTTTGTTCAGTTTATTGACTAATTCTTTATTGAGTTTTGTACAGTTTATTGACTGGTTCTTTATTCTGTTTTGTATAGTTTATTGACTGTTTCTTTATTGAGTTTTGTACAGTTTATTGACTGCTTCTTTGTTCAGTTTTGTTCTGTTTATAGACTGGTTCTTTATTTAGTTTTGTACAGTTTTTGACTGGTTCTTTGTTCAGTTTTGTACAGTTTATTGACTGGTTCTTTATTCAGTTTTGTACAGTTTATTGGTTGGTTCTTTATTTAGTTTTGTACATTTTATTGACTGGTTCTTTATTCAGTTTTGTACAGTTTCTTGACTGGTTCTTTATTGAGTTTTGTACAGTTTATTGACTGGTTCTTTATTGAGTTTTGTACAGTTTATTGACTATATCTTTATTTAGTTTTGTACAGTTTATTGACTGTTTCTATATTTAGTTTTGTACAGTTTATTGATTGTTTCTTTATTTAGTTTTGTACAGTTTACTGATTGTTTCTTTAATTAATTTGTGTACAATTTATTGACTGGTTCTTTATTTAGTTTTGTACAGTTTATTGACTGTTTCTTTATTGAGTTTTGTACAGTTTATTGACTGGTTCTTTATTTCGTTTTGTACAGTTTATTGTCTGTTTCTTTATTGAGTTTTGTACAGTTTATTGACTGTTTCTTTATTTAGTTTTGTACAGTTTTTGACTGGTTCTTTATTGAGTTTTGTACAGTTTATTGACTGGTTCTTTATTGAGTTTTGTACAGTTTATTTACTGTTACTTTATTGAGTTTTGTACAGTTTATTGAATGGTTCTTTATTTAGTTTTGTACCGTTTATTGACTAGTTCTTTATTGAGTTTTGTACAGTTTATTGACTGGTTCTTTATTGAGTTTTGTACAGTTTATAAACTGGTTCTTTATTGAGTTTTGTACAGTTTATTGACTGGTTCTATATTGAGTTTTGTACAGTTTATTGACTTATTCTTTATTGAGTTTTGTACAGTTTATTGACTGGTTCTTTATTCAGTTTTGTATAGTTTATTGACTGTTTCTTTATTGAGGTTTGTACAGTTTATTGACTGCTTCTTTGTTCAGTTTTGTTCTGTTTATTGACTGGTTCTTTATTCAGTTTTGTACAGTTTATTGACTGGTTCTTTATTCAGTTTTGTACAGTTTATTGATTGGTTCTTTATTTAGTTTTGTACAGTTTATTGACTGTTTCTTTATTTAGTTTTGTACAGTTTATTGACTGTTTCTTTATTGAGTTTTGTACAGTTTATTGACTGTTTTTTTATTTAGTTTTCTACAGTTTTTGACTGGTTCTTTATTGAGTTTTGTACAGTTTATTGACTGTTTCTTTATTTAGTTTTGTACAGTTTATTGACTGGTTCTTTATTTAGTTTTGTACCGTTTACTGACTGGTTCTTTATTGAGTTTTGTACAGTTTATTGACTGGTTCTTTATTGAGTTTTGTACAGTTTATAAACTGGTTCTTTATTGAGTTTTGTACAGTTTATTGACTGGTTCTATATTGAGTTTTGTACAGTTTATTGACTAATTCTTTATTGAGTTTTGTACAGTTTATTGACTGGTTCTTTATTCAGTTTTGTATAGTTTATTGACTGTTTCTTTATTGAGTTTTGTACAGTTTATTGACTGCTTCTTTGTTCAGTTTTGTTCTGTTTATTGACTGGTTCTTTATTCAGTTTTGTACAGTTTCTTGACTGGTTCTATATTGAGTTTTGTACAGTTTATTGACTGGTTCTCTATTCAGTTTTGTCCAATTAATTGACTGGTTCTTTATTGAGTTTTGTACAGTTTATTGACTGGTTCTTTATTGAGTTTTGTACAGTTTATTGACTGGTTCTTTATTTAGTTTTGTACAGTTTATTGACTATTTCTTTATTTAGTTTTGTACAGTTTATTGACTGTTTCTTTATTGAGTTTTGTACAGTTTTTTTACTGGTTCTTTATTGAGTTTTGTACAGTTTATTGATTGGTTCTTTGTTCAGTTTTGTTCTGTTTATTGACTGGTTCTTTATTCAGTTTTGTACAGTTAATTGACTGGTTCTTTATTCAGTTTTGTTCAGTTTATTGACTGGTTCTTTATTTAGTTTTGTACAGTTTATTGACTGTTTCTTTATTTAGTTTTGTACAGTTTATTGACTGTTTCTATATTTACTTTTGTACAGTTTATTGATTGTTTCTTTATTTAGTTTTGTACAGTTTATTGATTGTTTCTTTAATTAATTTGCGTACAATTTATTGACTGGTTCTTTATTTAGTTTTGTACAGTTTATTGACTGTTTCTTTATTGAGTTTTGTACAGTTTATTGACTGGTTCTTCATTTAGTTTTGTACAGTTTATTGACTGTTTCTTTATTTAGTTTTGTACAGTTTATTGACTGTTTCTTTATTTAGTTTTGTACAGTTTTTGACTGGTTCTTTATTGAGTTTTGTACAGTTTATTGACTGGTTCTTTACTGAGTTTTGTACAGTTTATTGACTGTTACTTTATTGAGTTTTGTACAGTTTATTGACTGGTTCTTTATTTAGTTTTGTACCGTTTATTGACTAGTTCTTTATTGAGTTTTGTACAGTTTATTGACTGGTTCTTTATTGAGTTTTGTACAGTTTATAAACTGGTTCTTTATTGAGTTTTGTACAGTTTATTGACTGGTTCTATATTGAGTTTTGTACAGTTTATTGACTAATTCTTTATTGAGTTTTGTACAGTTTATTGACTGGTTCTTTATTCAGTTTTCTATAGTTTATTGACTGTTTCTTTATTGAGGTTTGTACAGTTTATTGACTGCTTCTTTGTTCAGTTTTGTTCTGTTTATTGACTGGTTCTTTATTCAGTTTTGTACAGTTTATTGACTGGTTCTTTATTCAGTTTTGTACAGTTTATTGATTGGTTCTTTATTTAGTTTTGTACAGTTTATTGACTGTTTCTTCATTGAGTTTTGTACAGTTTATTGACTGTTTCTTTATTGAGTTTTGTACAGTTTATTGACTGTTTCTTTATTTAGTTTTGTAGAGTTTTTGACTGGTTCTTTATTCAGTTTTGTACAGTTTGTTGACTGGTTCTTTATTCAGTTTTGTACAGTTTATTGACTGTTTCTTTATTTAGTTTTGTACAGTTTATTGACTGTTTCTTTATTGAGTTTTGTACAGTTTATTGACTGTTTCTTTATTTAGTTTTGTACAGTTTTTGACTGGTTCTTTATTGAGTTTTGTACAGTTTATTGACTGGTTCTTTATTTAGTTTTGTACAGTTTATTGACTGGTTCTTTATTTAGTTTTGTACCGTTTATTGACTGGTTCTTTATTGAGTTTTGTACAGTTTATTGACTGGTTCTTTATTCAGTTTTGTACAGTTTATAAACTGGTTCTTTATTGAGTTTCGTACAGTTTATTGACTGGTTCTATATTGAGTTTTGTACAGTTTATTGACTAATTCTTTATTGAGTTTTGTACAGTTTATTGACTGGTTCTTTATTCAGTTTTGTATAGTTTATTGACTGTTTCTTATTGAGTTTTGTACAGTTTATTGACTGCTTCTTTGTTCAGTTTTGTTCTGTTTATTGACTGGTTCTTTATTCAGTTTTGTACAGTTTATTGACTGGTTCTTTATTGAGTTTTGTATAGTTTATTGATTTTTTCTTTATTTAGTTTTGTACAGTTTATTGACTGTTTCTTTATTTAGTTTTGTAGAGTTTATTGACTGTTTCTATATTGAGTTTTGTACAGTTTATTGACTGGTTCTTTGTTCAGTTTTGTACTGTTTATTGACTGGTTCTTTGTTCAGTGTTGTTCTGTTTATTGACTGGTTCTTTATTCAGTTTTGTACAGTTTATTGACTGTTTCTTTATTTAGTTTTGTACAGTTTATTCACTGGTTCTTTATTTAGTTTTGTACCGTTTATTGACTGGTTCTTTATTGAGTTTTGTACAGTTTATTGACTGGTTCTTTATTGAGTTTTGTACAGTTTATAAACTTGTTCTTTATTGAGTTTTGTACAGTTTATTGACTGGTTCTTTATTGAGTTTTGTACAGTTTATTGACTAATTCTTTATTGAGTTTTGTACACTTTATTGACTGGTTCTTTATTCAGTTTTGTATAGTTTATTGACTGTTTCTTTATTTAGTTTTGTACAGTTTATTGACTGCTTCTTTGTTCAGTTTTGTTCTGTTTATTGACTGGTTCTTTATTCAGTTTTGTACAGTTTATTGACTGGTTCTTTATTGAGTTTTGTACAGTTTATTGACTGGTTCTATATTGAGTTTTGTACAGTTTATTGACTAATTCTTTATTGAGTTTTGTACAGTTTATTGACTGGTTTTTTATTCAGTTTTGTATAGTTTATTGACTGTTTCTTTATTGAGTTTTGTACAGTTTATTGACTGCTTCTTTGTTCAGTTTTGTTCTGTTTATTGACTGGTTCTTTATTCAGTTTTGTACAGTTTATTGACTGGTTCTTTGTTCAGTGTTGTTCTGTTTATTGACTGGTTCTTTATTCAGTTTTGTACAGTTTATTGACTGTTTCTTTATTTAGTTTTGTACAGTTTATTGACTGGTTCTTTATTTAGTTTTGTACCGTTTATTGACTGGTTCTTTATTGAGTTTTGTACAGTTTATTGACTGGTTCTTTATTGAGTTTTGTACAGTTTATAAACTGGTTCTTTATTGAGTTTTGTACAGTTTATTGACTGGTTCTATATTGAGTTTTGTACAGTTTATTGACTAATTCTTTATTGAGTTCTGTACAGTTTATTGACTGGTTCTTTATTCAGTTTTGTATAGTTTATTGACTGTTTCTTTATTTAGTTTTGTACAGTTTATTGACTGCTTCTTTGTTCAGTTTTGTTCTGTTTATTGACTGGTTCTTTATTCAGTTTTGTACAGTTTATTGACTGGTTCTTTATTGAGTTTTGTACAGTTTATTGATTTGTTCTTTATTTAGTTTTGTACAGTTTATTGACTGTTTCTTTATTTAGTTTTGTACAGTTTATTGACTGGTTCTTTATTCAGTTTTGTACAGTTTATTGATTGGTTCTTTATTTAGTTTTGTACAGTTTATTGACTGTTTCTTTATTTAGTTTTGTACAGTTTATTGACTGTTTCTTTACTGAGTTTTGTACAGTTTATTGACTGTTTCTCTATTTGGTTTTGTACAGTTTTTGACTGGTTCTTTATTGAGTTTTGTACAGTTTATTGACTGTTTCTTTATTTAGTTTTGTACAGTTTATTGACTGGTTCTTTATTTAGTTTTGTATCGTTTATTGACTGGTTCTTTATTGAGTTTTGTACAGTTTATTGACTGGTTCTTTATTGAGTTGTGTACAGTTTATAAACTGGTTCTTTATTGAGTTTTGTACAGTTTATTGACTGGTTCTATATTGAGTTTTGTACAGTTTATTGACTAATTCTTTATTGAGTTTTGTACAGTTTATTGACTGGTTCTTTATTCAGTTTTGTATGGTTTAATGACTGTTTCTTTATTGAGTTTTGTACAGTTTATTGACTGTTTCTTTATTTAGTTTTGTAGAGTTTATTGACTGTTTCTATATTGAGTTTTGTACAGTTTTTTAATGGCTCTTTATTGAGTTTTGTACAGTTTATTGACTGGTTCTTTGTTCAGTTTTGTACTGTTTATTGACTGGTTCTTTGCTCAGTTTTGTTCTGTTTATTGACTGGTTCTATATTCAGTTTTGTACAGTTTATTGACTCTTTCTTTATTTAGTTTTGTAGAGTTTATTGACTGTTTCTATATTGAGTTTTGTACAGTTTTTTACTGGTTCTTTATTGAGTTTTGTACAGTTTATTGACTGGTTCTTTGTTCAGTTTTGTACTGTTTATTGACTGGTTCTTTGTTCAGTGTTGTTCTGTTTATTGACTGGTTCTTTATTCAGTTATGTACAGTTTATTGACTGTTACTTTATTTAGTTTTGTACCGTTTATTGACTAGTTCTTTATTGAGTTTTGTACAGTTTAATGACTGGTTCTTTATTGAGTTTTGTACAGTTTATAAACTGGTTCTTTATTGAGTTTTGTACAGTTTATTGACTGGTTCTATATTGAGTTTTGTACAGTTTATTGACTAATTCTTTATTGAGTTTTGTACAGTTTATTAACTGGTTCTTTATTCAGTTTTCTATAGTTTATTGACTGTTTCTTTATTGAGGTTTGTACAGTTTATTGACTGATTCTTTGTTCAGTTTTGTTCTGTTTATTGACTGGTTCTTTATTCAGTTTTGTACAGTTTATTGACTGGTTCTTTATTCAGTTTTGTACAGTTTATTGATTGGTTCTTTCTTTAGTTTTGTACAGTTTATTGACTGTTTCTTTATTGAGTTTTGTACAGTTTATTGACTGTTTCTTTATTGAGTTTTGTACAGTTTATTGACTGTTTCTTTATTTAGTTTTGTACAGTTTTTCACTGGTTCTTTATTCAGTTTTGTACAGTTTATTGACTGGTTCTTTATTCAGTTTTGTACAGTTTATTGACTGTTTCTTTATTGAGTTTTGTACAGTTTATTGACTGTTTCTTTATTTAGTTTTGTACAGTTTTTGACTGGTTCTTTATTGAGTTTTGTACAGTTTATTGACTGTTTCTTTATTTAGTTTTGTACAGTTTATTGACTGGTTCTTTATTTAGTTTTGTACCGTTTATTGACTGGTTCTTTATTGAGTTTTGTACAGTTTATTGACTGGTTCTTTATTGAGTTTTGTACAGTTTATAAACTGGTTCTTTATTGAGTTTTGTACAGTTTATTGACTGGTTCTATATTGAGTTTTGTACAGTTTATTGACTAATTCTTAATTGAGTTTTGTACAGTTTATTGACTGGTTCTTTATTCAGTTTTGTATAGTTTATTGACTGTTTCTTTATTGAGTTTTGTACAGTTTATTGACTGCTTCTTTGTTCAGTTTTGTTCTGTTTATTGACTGGTTCTTTATTCAGTTTTGTACAGTTTATTGACTGGTTCTTTATTCAGTTTTGTACAGTTTATTGACTGGTTCTTTATTGAGTTTTGTATAGTTTATTGATTTTTTCTTTATTTAGTTTTGTACAGTTTATTGACTGTTTCTTTATTTAGTTTTGTAGAGTTTATTGACTGTTTCTATATTGAGTTTTGTACAGTTTTTTACTGGTTCTTTATTGAGTTTTGTACAGTTTATTGACTGGTTCTTTGTTCAGTTTTGTACTGTTTATTGACTGGTTCTTTGTTCAGTGTTGTTCTGTTTATTGACTGGTTCTTTATTCAGTTTTGTACAGTTTATTGACTGTTTCTTTCTTTAGTTTTGTACAGTTTATTGACTGGTTCTTTATTTAGTTTTGTACCGTTTATTGACTGGTTCTTTATTGAGTTTTGTACAGTTTATTGACTGGTTCTTTATTGAGTTTTGTACAGTTTATAAACTGGTTATTTATTGAGTTTTGTACAGTTTATTGACTGGTTCTATATTGAGTTTTGTACAGTTTATTGACTAATTCTTTATTGAGTTTTGTACAGTTTATTGACTGGTTCTTTATTCAGTTTTGTATAGTTTATTGACTGTTTCTTTATTTAGTTTTGTACAGTTTATTGACTGCTTCTTTGTTCAGTTTTGTCTGTTTATTGACTGGTTCTTTATTCAGTTTTGTACAGTTTATTGACTTGTTCTTTATTGAGTTTTGTACAGTTTATTGATTTGTTCTTTATTTAGTTTTGTACAGTTTATTGACTGTTTCTTTATTTAGTTTTGTACAGTTTATTGACTGGTTCTTTATTCAGTTTTGTACAGTTTATTGATTGGTTCTTTATTTAGTTTTGTACAGTTTATTGACTGTTTCTTTATTTAGTTTTGTACAGTTTATTGACTGTTTCTTTATTGAGTTTTGTACAGTTTATTGACTGTTTCTCTATTTAGTTTTGTACAGTTTTTGACTGGTTCTTTATTGAGTTTTGTACAGTTTATTGACTGTTTCTTTATTTAGTTTTGTACAGTTTATTGACTGGTTCTTTATTTAGTTTTGTACCGTTTATTGACTGGTTCTTTATTGAGTTTTGTACAGTTTATTGACTGGTTCTTTATTGAGTTTTGTACAGTTTATTGACTGGTTCTATATTGAGTTTTGTACAGTTTATTGACTAATTCTTTATTGAGTTTTGTACAGTTTATTGACTGGTTCTTTATTCAGTTTTGTATAGTTTATTGACTGTTTCTTTATTGAGTTTTGTACAGTTTATTGACTGTTTCTTTATTTAGTTTTGTAGAGTTTATTGAACTGTTTCTATATTGAGTTTTGTACAGTTTTTTAATGGTTCTTTATTGAGCTTTGTACAGTTTATTGACTGGTTCTTTGTTCAGTTTTGTACTGTTTATTGACTGGTTCTTTGCTCAGTTTTGTTCTGTTTATTGACTGGTTCTTTATTCAGTTTTATACAGTTTATTGACTGTTTCTTTATTTAGTTTTGTACAGTGTATTGACTGGTTCTTTATTTAGTTTTGTACCGTTTATTGACTGGTTCTTTATTGAGTTTTGTACAGTTTATTGACTGGTTCTTTGTTGAGTTTTGTACAGTTTATAAACTGGTTCTTTATTGAGTTTTGTACAGTTTATTGACTGGTTCTATATTGAGTTTTGTACAGTTTATTGACTAATTCTTTATTGAGATTTGTACAGTTTATTGACTGGTTCTTTATTCAGTTTTGTATAGTTTATTGACTGTTTCTTTATTTAGTTTTGTACAGTTTATTGACTGCTTCTTTGTTCAGTTTTGTTCTGTTTATTGACTGGTTCTTTATTCAGTTTTGTACAGTTTATTGACTGGTTCTTTATTGAGTTTTGTACAGTTTATTGATTTGTTCTTTATTTAGTTTTGTACAGTTTATTGACTGTTTGTTTATTTAGTTTTGTAGAGTTTATTGACTGTTTCTATATTGAGTTTTGTACAGTTTTTTACTGGTTCTTTATTGAGTTTTGTACAGTTTATTGACTGGTTCTTTGTTCAGTTTTGTACTGTTTATTGACTGGTTCTTTGTTCAGTTTTGTTCTCTTTATTGACTGGTTCTTTATTCAGTTTTGTACAGTTTATTGACTGGTTCTTTATTCAGTTTCTGTACAGTTTATTGACTGGTTCTTTATTGAGTTTTGTACAGTTTATTGACTGGTTCTTTATTCAGTTTTGTACAGTTTATTGACTGTTTCTATATTTTGTTTTGTACAGTTTATTGGCTGTTTCTTTATTTAGTTTTGTACAGTTTATTGACTGTTTCTTTATTTAGTTTGTGTACAATTTATTGACTGGTTATTTATTTAGTTTTGTACAGTTTATTGACTGGTTCTTTATTGAGTTTTGTACAGTTTATTGACTGGTTCTTTATTGAGTTTTGTACAGTTTATTGACTGGTTCTTTATTCAGTTTTGTACAGTTTATTGACTGTTTCTATATTTTGTTTTGTACAGTTTATTGGCTGTTTCTTTATTTAGTTTTGTACAGTTTATTGACTGTTTCTTTATTTAGTTTGTGTACAATTTACTGACTGCTTCTTTATTTAGTTTTGTACAGTTTATTGACTGTTTCTTTATTTAGTTTTGTACAGCTTATTGACTGTTTCTTTATAAAGTTATGTACAGTTTCTTGACTGGTTCTTTATTGAGTTTTGTACAGTTTATTGACTGGTTCTTTATTCAGTTTTGTACAATTTATTGACTGGTTCTTTATTGAGTTTTGTACAGTTTACTGACTGGTTCTTTATTGAGTTTTGTACAGTTTATTGACTGGTTTTTTATTGAGTTTTGTACAGTTTATTGACTGTTTCTTTATTTAGTTTGTGTACAATTTCTTGACTGGTTGTTTATTTAGTTTTGTACAGTTTATTGACTAATTCTTTATTGAGTTTTGTACAGTTTATTAACTGGTTCTTTATTCAGTTTTCTATAGTTTATTGACTGTTTCTTTATTGAGGTTTGTACAGTTTATTGACTGATTCTTTGTTCAGTTTTGTTCTGTTTATTGACTGGTTCTTTATTCAGTTTTGTACAGTTTATTGACTGGTTCTTTATTCAGTTTTGTACAGTTTATTGATTGGTTCTTTATTTAGTTTTGTACAGTTTATTGACTGTTTCTTTATTGAATTTTGTACAGTTTATTGACTGTTTCTTTATTGAGTTTTGTACAGTTTATTGACTGTTTCTTTATTTAGTTTTGTACAGTTTTTCACTGGTTCTTTATTGAGTTTTGTACAGTTTATTGACTGGTTCTTTATTCAGTTTTGTACAGTTTATTGACTGTTTCTTTATTGAGTTTTGTACAGTTTATTGACTGTTTCTTTATTTAGTTTTGTACAGTTTTTGACTGGTTCTTTATTGAGTTTTGTACAGTTTATTGACTGTTTCTTTATTTAGTTTTGTACAGTTTATTGACTGGTTCTTTATTCAGTTTTGTACAGTTTATTGACTGGTTCTTTATTGAGTTTTGTACAGTTTATTGACTGGTTCTTTATTGAGTTTTGTACAGTTTATAAACTGGTTCTTTATTGAGTTTTGTACAGTTTATTGACTGGTTCTATATTGAGTTTTGTACAGTTTATTGACTAATTCTTAATTGAGTTTTGTACAGTTTATTGACTGGTTCTTTATTCAGTTTTGTATAGTTTATTGACTGTTTCTTTATTGAGTTTTGTACAGTTTATTGACTGCTTCTTTGTTCAGTTTTGTTCTGTTTATTGACTGGTTCTTTATTCAGTTTTGTACAGTTTATTGACTGGTTCTTTATTGAGTTTTGTATAGTTTATTGATTTTTTCTTTATTTAGTTTTGTACAGTTTATTGACTGTTTCTTTATTTAGTTTTGTAGAGTTTATTGACTGTTTCTATATTGAGTTTTGTACAGTTTTTTACTGGTTCTTTATTGAGTTTTGTACAGTTTATTGACTGGTTCTTTGTTCAGTTTTGTACTGTTTATTGACTGGTTCTTTGTTCAGTGTTGTTCTGTTTATTGACTGGTTCTTTATTCAGTTTTGTACAGTTTATTGACTGTTTCTTTATTTAGTTTTGTACAGTTTATTGACTGGTTCTTTATTTAGTTTTGTACCGTTTATTGACTGGTTCTTTATTGAGTTTTGTACAGTTTATTGACTGGTTCTTTATTGAGTTTTGTACAGTTTATAAACTGGTTCTTTATTGAGTTTTGTACAGTTTATTGACTGGTTCTATATTGAGTTTTGTACAGTTTATTGACTAATTCTTTATTGAGTTTTGTACAGTTTATTGACTGGTTCTTTATTCAGTTTTGTATAGTTTATTGACTGTTTCTTTATTTAGTTTTGTACAGTTTATTGACTGCTTCTTTGTTCAGTTTTGTCTGTTTATTGACTGGTTCTTTATTCAGTTTTGTACAGTTTATTGACTTGTTCTTTATTGAGTTTTGTACAGTTTATTGATTTGTTCTTTATTTAGTTTTGTACAGTTTATTGACTGTTTCTTTATTTAGTTTTGTACAGTTTATTGACTGGTTCTTTATTCAGTTTTGTACAGTTTATTGATTGGTTCTTTATTTAGTTTTGTACAGTTTATTGACTGTTTCTTTATTTAGTTTTGTACAGTTTATTGACTGTTTCTTTATTGAGTTTTGTACAGTTTATTGACTGTTTCTCTATTTAGTTTTGTACAGTTTTTGACTGGTTCTTTATTGAGTTTTGTACAGTTTATTGACTGTTTCTTTATTTAGTTTTGTACAGTTTATTGACTGGTTCTTTATTTAGTTTTGTACAGTTTATTGACTGGTTCTTTATTGAGTTTTGTACAGTTTATTGACTGGTTCTTTATTGAGTTTTGTACAGTTTATTGACTGGTTCTATATTGAGTTTTGTACAGTTTATTGACTAATTCTTTATTGAGTTTTGTACAGTTTATTGACTGGTTCTTTATTCAGTTTTGTATAGTTTATTGACTGTTTCTTTATTGAGTTTTGTACAGTTTATTGACTGTTTCTTTATTTAGTTTTGTAGAGTTTATTGACTGTTTCTATATTGAGTTTTGTACAGTTTTTTAATGGTTCTTTATTGAGCTTTGTTCAGTTTATTGACTGGTTCTTTGTTCAGTTTTGTACTGTTTATTGACTGGTTCTTTGCTCAGTTTTGTTCTGTTTATTGACTGGTTCTTTATTCAGTTTTATACAGTTTATTGACTGTTTCTTTATTTAGTTTTGTACAGTGTATTGACTGGTTCTTTATTTAGTTTTGTACCGTTTATTGACTGGTTCTTTATTGAGTTTTGTACAGTTTATTGACTGGTTCTTTGTTGAGTTTTGTACAGTCTATAAACTGGTTCTTTATTGAGTTTTGTACAGTTTATTGACTGGTTCTATATTGAGTTTTGTACAGTTTATTGACTAATTCTTTATTGAGATTTGTACAGTTTATTGACTGGTTCTTTATTCAGTTTTGTATAGTTTATTGACTGTTTCTTTATTTAGTTTTGTACAGTTTATTGACTGCTTCTTTGTTCAGTTTTGTACAGTTTATTGACTGGTTCTTTATTCAGTTTTGTACAGTTTATTGACTGGTTCTTTATTGAGTTTTGTACAGTTTATTGACTGTTTCTTTATTTAGTTTTGTACAGTTTATTGACTGTTTGTTTATTTAGTTTTGTAGAGTTTATTGACTGTTTCTATATTGAGTTTTGTACAGTTTTTTACTGGTTCTTTATTGAGTTTTGTACAGTTTATTGACTGGTTCTTTGTTCAGTTTTGTACTGTTTATTGACTGGTTCTTTGTTCAGTTTTGTTCTCTTTATTGACTGGTTCTTTATTCAGTTTTGTACAGTTTATTGACTGGTTCTTTATTCAGTTTCTGTACAGTTTATTGACTGGTTCTTTATTGAGTTTTGTACAGTTTATTGACTGGTTCTTTATTCAGTTTTGTACAGTTTATTGACTGTTTCTATATTTTGTTTTGTACAGTTTATTGGCTGTTTCTTTATTTAGTTTTGTACAGTTTATTGACTGTTTCTTTATTTAGTTTGTGTACAATTTATTGACTGGTTATTTATTTAGTTTTGTACAGTTTATTGACTGCTTCTTTGTTCAGTTTTGTACAGTTTATTGACTGGTTCTTTATTCAGTTTTGTACAGTTTATTGACTGTTTCTATATTCTGTTTTGTACAGTTTATTGGCTGTTTCTTTATTTAGTTTTGTACAGTTTATTGACTGTTTCTTTATTTAGTTTGTGTACAATTTACTGACTGCTTCTTTATTTAGTTTTGTACAGTTTATTGACTGTTTCTTTATTTAGTTTTGTACAGCTTATTGACTGTTTCTTTATAAAGTTATGTACAGTTTCTTGACTGGTTCTTTATTGAGTTTTGTACAGTTTATTGACTGGTTCTTTATTCAGTTTTGTACAATTTATTGACTGGTTCTTTATTGAGTTTTGTACAGTTTACTGACTGGTTCTTTATTGAGTTTTGTACAGTTTATTGACTGGTTTTTTATTGAGTTTTGTACAGTTTATTGACTGTTTCTTTATTTAGTTTGTGTACAATTTCTTGACTGGTTGTTTATTTAGTTTTGTACAGTTTATTGACTAATTCTTTATTGAGTTTTGTACAGTTTATTGACTGGTTCATTATTCAGTTTTGTATAGTTTATTGACTGTTTCTTTATTGAGTTTTGTAATGTTTATTTACTGGTTCTTTATTGAGTTTTGTACAGTTTATTGACTGGTTCTTTATTTAGTTTTGTACAGTTTATTGACTGGTTCTTTATTGAGTTTTGTACAGTTTATTGACTGGTTCTTTATTGAGTTTTGTACAGTTTATTGACTGGTTCTTTATTCAGTTTTGTATAGTTTATTGACTGTTTCTATATTGAGTTTTGTACAATTTATTGACTGGTTCTTTGTTCAGTTTTGTTCTGTTTATTGACTAGTTCTTCATTGAGTTTTGTACAGTTTATTGACTGGTTCTTTATTCAGTTTTGTACAGTTTATTGACTGGTACTTTATTCAGTTTTGTACAGTTTATTGACTGTTTCTTTATTTAGTTTTGAACAGTTTATTGACTGTTTCTATATTGAGTTTTGTACAGTTTTTTACTGGTTCTTTATTGAGTTTTGTACAGTTTATTGACTGGTTCTTTGCTCAGTTTTGTACTGTTTATTGACTGGTTCTTTATTCAGTTTTGTATAGTTTATTGACTGTTTCTATATTGAGTTTTGTACAGTTTATTGACTGGTTCTTTGTTCAGTTTTGTTCTGTTTATTTACTGGTTCTTCATTGAGTTTTGTACAATTTATTGACTGGTTCTATATTGAGTTTTGTACAGTTTATTGACTAATTCTTTATTGAGATTTGTACAGTTTATTGACTGTTCTTTATTCAGTTTTGTATAGTTTATTGACTGTTTCTTTATTTAGTTTTGTACAGTTTATTGACTGCTTCTTTGTTCAGTTTTGTTATGTTTATTGACTGGTTCTTTATTCAGTTTTGTACAGTTTATTGACTGGTTCTTTATTGAGTTTTGTACAGTTTATTGACTGGTTCTTTATTGAGTTTTGTACAGTTTATTGACTGGTTCTTTATTCAGTTTTGTACAGTTTATTGACTGTTTCTATGTTTTGTTTTGTACAGTTTATTGGCTGTTTCTTTATTTAGTTTTGTACAGTTTATTGACTGTTTCTTTATTTAGTTTGTGTACAATTTATTGACTGGTTATTTATTTAGTTTTGTACAGTTTACTGACTGCTTCTTTATTTAGTTTTGTACAGTTTATTGACTGTTTCTTTATTTAGTTTTGTACAGCTTATTGACTGTTTCTTTATAAAGTTATGTACAGTTTCTTGACTGGTTCTTTATTGAGTTTTGTACAGTTTATTGACTGGTTCTTTATTCAGTTTTGTACAGTTTATTGACTGGTTTTTTATTGAGTTTTGTACAGTTTATTGACTGTTTCTTTATTTAGTTTGTGTACAATTTCTTGACTGGTTGTTTATTTAGTTTTGTACAGTTTATTGACTAATTCTTTATTGAGTTTTGTACAGTTTATTGACTGGTTCTTTATTTAGTTTTGTACAGTTTTTGACTGGTTCTTTATTGAGTTTTGTACAGTTTATTGACTGGTTCTTTATTGAGTTTTGTACAGTTTATTGACTGGTTCTTTATTCAGTTTTGTATAGTTTATTGACTGTTTCTATATTGAGTTTTGTACAATTTATTGACTGGTTCTTTGTTCAGTTTTGTTCTGTTTATTGACTAGTTCTTCATTGAGTTTTGTACAGTTTATTGACTGGTTCTTTATTCAGTTTTGTACAGTTTATTGACTGGTACTTTATTCAGTTTTGTACAGTTTATTGACTGTTTCTTTATTTAGTTTTGAACAGTATATTGACTGTTTCTATATTGAGCTTTGTACAGTTTTTTTACTGGTTCTTTATTGAGTTTTGTACAGTTTATTGACTGGTTCTTTGCTCAGTTTTGTACTGTTTATTGACTGGTTCTTTATTCAGTTTTGTATAGTTTATTGACTGTTTCTATATTGAATTTTGTACAGTTTATTGACTGGTTCTTTGTTCAGTTTTGTTCTGTTTATTGACTGGTTCTTCATTGAGTTTTGTACAGTTTATTGACTGGTTCTATATTGAGTTTTGTACAGTTTATTGACTAATTCTTTATTGAGATTTGTACAGTTTATTGACTGTTCTTTATTCAGTTTTGTATAGTTTATTGACTGTTTCTTTATTTAGTTTTGTACAGTTTATTGACTGCTTCTTTGTTCAGTTTTGTTATGTTTATTGACTGGTTCTTTATTGAGTTTTGTACAGTTTATTGACTGGTTCTTTATTGAGTTTTGTACAGTTTATTGACTGGTTCTTTATTGAGTTTTGTACAGTTTATTGACTGGTTCTTTATTCAGTTTTGTACAGTTTATTGACTGTTTCCATATTTTGTTTTGTACAGTTTATTGGCTGTTTCTTTATTTAGTTTTGTACAGTTTATTGACTGTTTCTTTATTTAGTTTGTGTACAATTTATTGACTGGTTATTTATTTAGTTTTGTACAGTTTACTGACTGCTTCTTTATTTAGTTTTGTACAGTTTATTGACTGTTTCTTTATTTAGTTTTGTACAGCTTATTGACTGTTTCTTTATAAAGTTATGTACAGTTTCTTGACTGGTTCTTTATTGAGTTTTGTACAGTTTATTGACTGGTTCTTTATTCAGTTTTGTACAATTTATTGACTGGTTCTTTATTGAGTTTTGTACAGTTTACTGACTGGTTCTTTATTGAGTTTTGTACAGTTTATTGACTGGTTTTTTATTGAGTTTTGTACAGTTTATTGACTGTTTCTTTATTTAGTTTGTGTACAATTTCTTGACTGGTTGTTTATTTAGTTTTGTACAGTTTATTGACTAATTCTTTATTGAGTTTTGTACAGTTTATTGACTGGTTCTTTATTCAGTTTTGTATAGTTTATTGACTGTTTCTTTATTGAGTTTTGTATAGTTTATTGACTGGTTCTTTATTGATTTTTGTACAGTTTATTGACTGGTTCTTTATTTAGTTTTGTACAGTTTATTGACTGGTTCTTTATTGAGTTTTGTACAGTTTATTGACTGGTTCTTTATTGAGTTTTGTACAGTTTATTGACTGGTTCTTTATTCAGTTTTGTATAGTTTATTGACTGTTTCTATATTGAGTTTTGTACAATTTATTGACTGGTTCTTTGTTCAGTTTTGTTCTGTTTATTGACTAGTTCTTCATTGAGTTTTGTACAGTTTATTGACTGGTTCTTTATTCAGTTTTGTACAGTTTATTGACTGGTACTTTATTCAGTTTTGTACAATTTATTGACTGGTTCTTTATTGAGTTTTGTACAGTTTACTGACTCGGTCTTTATTGAGTTTTGTACAGTTTATTGACTGGTTTTTTATTGAGTTTTGTACAGTTTATTGACTGTTTCTTTATTTAGTTTGTGTACAATTTCTTGACTGGTTGTTTATTTAGTTTTGTACAGTTTATTGACTAATTCTTTATTGAGTTTTGTACAGTTTATTGACTGGTTCTTTATTCAGTTTTGTATAGTTTATTGACTGTTTCTTTATTGAGTTTTGTACAGTTTATTGACTGGTTCTTTATTGATTTTTGTACAGTTTATTGACTGGTTCTTTATTTAGTTTTGTACAGTTTATTGACTGGTTCTTTATTGAGTTTTGTACAGTTTATTGACTGGTTCTTTATTCAGTTTTGTATAGTTTATTGACTGTTTCTATATTGAGTTTTGTACAATTTATTGACTGGTTCTTTGTTCAGTTTTGTTCTGTTTATTGACTAGTTCTTCATTGAGTTTTGTACAGTTTATTGACTGGTTCTTTATTCAGTTTTGTACAGTTTATTGACTGGTACTTTATTCAGTTTTGTACAGTTTATTGACTGTTTCTTTATTTAGTTTTGAACAGTTTATTGACTGTTTCTATATTGAGTTTTGTACAGTTTTTTTACTGGTTCTTTATTGAGTTTTGTACAGTTTATTGACTGGTTCTTTGCTCAGTTTTGTACTGTTTATTGACTGGTTCTTTATTCAGTTTTGTATAGTTTATTGACTGTTTCTATATTGAGTTTTGTACAGTTTATTGACTGGTTCTTTGTTCAGTTTTGTTCTGTTTATTGACTGGTTCTTCATTGAGTTTTGTACAGTTTATTGACTGGTTCTATATTGAGTTTTGTACAGTTTATTGACTAATTCTTTATTGAGATTTGTACAGTTTATTGACTGTTCTTTATTCAGTTTTGTATAGTTTATTGACTGTTTCTTTATTTAGTTTTGTACAGTTTATTGACTGCTTCTTTGTTCAGTTTTGTTATGTTTATTGACTGGTTCTTTATTCAGTTTTGTACAGTTTATTGACTGGTTCTTTATTGAGTTTTGTACAGTTTATTGACTGGTTCTTTATTGAGTTTTGTACAGTTTATTGACTGGTTCTTTATTCAGTTTTGTACAGTTTATTGACTGTTTCTATGTTTTGTTTTGTACAGTTTATTGGCTGTTTCTTTATTTAGTTTTGTACAGTTTATTGACTGTTTCTTTATTTAGTTTGTGTACAATTTATTGACTGGTTATTTATTTAGTTTTGTACAGTTTACTGACTGCTTCTTTATTTAGTTTTGTACAGTTTATTGACTGTTTCTTTATTTAGTTTTGTACAGCTTATTGACTGTTTCTTTATAAAGTTATGTACAGTTTCTTGACTGGTTCTTTATTGAGTTTTGTACAGTTTATTGACTGGTTCTTTATTCAGTTTTGTACAATTTATTGACTGGTTCTTTATTGAGTTTTGTACAGTTTATTGACTGGTTTTTTATTGAGTTTTGTACAGTTTATTGACTGTTTCTTTATTTAGTTTGTGTACAATTTCTTGACTGGTTGTTTATTTAGTTTTGTACAGTTTATTGACTAATTCTTTATTGAGTTTTGTACAGTTTATTGACTGGTTCTTTATTTAGTTTTGTACAGTTTATTGACTGGTTCTTTATTGAGTTTTGTACAGTTTATTGACTGGTTCTTTATTGAGTTTTGTACAGTTTATTGACTGGTTCTTTATTCAGTTTTGTATAGTTTATTGACTGTTTCTATATTGAGTTTTGTACAATTTATTGACTGGTTCTTTGTTCAGTTTTGTTCTGTTTATTGCCTAGTTCTTCATTGACTTTTGTACAGTTTATTGACTAGTTCTTTATTCAGTTTTGTACAGTTTATTGACTGGTACTTTATTCAGTTTTGTACAGTTTATTGACTGTTTCTTTATTTAGTTTTGAACAGTTTATTGACTGTTTCTATATTGAGTTTTGTACAGTTTTTTTACTGGTTCTTTATTGAGTTTTGTACAGTTTATTGACTGGTTCTTTGCTCAGTTTTGTACTGTTTATTGACTGGTTCTTTATTCAGTTTTGTATAGTTTATTGACTGTTTCTATATTGAGTTTTGTACAGTTTATTGACTGGTTCTTTGTTCAGTTTTGTTCTGTTTATTGACTGGTTCTTCATTGAGTTTTGTACAGTTTATTGACTGGTTCTATATTGAGTTTTGTACAGTTTATTGACTAATTCTTTATTGAGATTTGTACAGTTTATTGACTGTTCTTTATTCAGTTTTGTATAGTTTATTGACTGTTTCTTTATTTAGTTTTGTACAGTTTATTGACTGCTTCTTTGTTCAGTTTTGTTATGTTTATTGACTGGTTCTTTATTGAGTTTTGTACAGTTTATTGACTGGTTCTTTATTGAGTTTTGTACAGTTTATTGACTGGTTCTTTATTGAGTTTTGTACAGTTTATTGACTGGTTCTTTATTCAGTTTTGTACAGTTTATTGACTGTTTCTATATTTTGTTTTGTACAGTTTATTGGCTGTTTCTTTATTTAGTTTTGTACAGTTTATTGACTGTTTCTTTATTTAGTTTGTGTACAATTTATTGACTGGTTATTTATTTAGTTTTGTACAGTTTACTGACTGCTTCTTTATTTAGTTTTGTACAGTTTATTGACTGTTTCTTTATTTAGTTTTGTACAGCTTATTGACTGTTTCTTTATAAAGTTATGTACAGTTTCTTGACTGGTTCTTTATTGAGTTTTGTACAGTTTATTGACTGGTTCTTTATTCAGTTTTGTACAATTTATTGACTGGTTCTTTATTGAGTTTTGTACAGTTTACTGACTGGTTCTTTATTGAGTTTTGTACAGTTTATTGACTAATTCTTTATTGAGTTTTGTACAGTTTATTGACTGGTTCTTTATTCAGTTTTGTATAGTTTATTGACTGTTTCTTTATTGAGTTTTGTACAGTTTATTGACTGGTTCTTTATTGATTTTTGTACAGTTTATTGACTGGTTCTTTATTTAGTTTTGTACAGTTTATTGACTGTTTCTTTATTGAGTTTTGTACAGTTTATTGACTGGTTCTTTATTGATTTTTGTACAGTTTATTGACTGGTTCTTTATTTAGTTTTGTACAGTTTATTGACTGGTTCTTTATTGAGTTTTGTACAGTTTATTGACTGGTTCTTTATTGAGTTTTGTACAGTTTATTGACTGGTTCTTTATTCAGTTTTGTATAGTTTATTGACTGTTTCTATATTGAGTTTTGTACAATTTATTGACTGGTTCTTTGTTCAGTTTTGTTCTGTTTATTGACTAGTTCTTCATTGAGTTTTGTACAGTTTATTGACTGGTTCTTTATTCAGTTTTGTACAGTTTATTGACTGGTACTTTATTCAGTTTTGTACAGTTTATTGACTGTTTCTTTATTTAGTTTTGAACAGTTTATTGACTGTTTCTATATTGAGTTTTGTACAGTTTTTTTACTGGTTTTTTATTGAGTTTTGTACAGTTTATTGACTGGTCCTTTGCTCAGTTTTGTACTGTTTATTGACTGGTTCTTTATTCAGTTTTGTATAGTTTATTGACTGTTTCTATATTGAGTTTTGTACAGTTTATTGACTGGTTCTTTGTTCAGTTTTGTTCTGTTTATTGACTGGTTCTTCATTGAGTTTTGTACAGTTTATTGACTGGTTCTATATTGAGTTTTGTACAGTTTATTGACTAATTCTTTATTGAGATTTGTACAGTTTATTGATTTGTTCTTTATTTAGTTTTGTACAGTTTATTGACTGTTTCTTTATTTAGTTTTGTAGGGTTTATTGACTGTTTCTATATTGAGTTTTGTACAGTTTTTTACTGGTTCTTTATTGAGTTTTGTACAGTTTATTGACTGGTTCTTTGTTCAGTTTTGTTCTGTTTATTTACTGGTTCTTTATTCAGTTTTGTACAGTTTATTGACTGGTTCTTTATTCAGTTTCTGTACAGTTTATTGACTGGTTCTTTATTGAGTTTTGTACATTTTATTGACTGGTTCTTTATTCAGTTTTGTACAGTTTATTGACTGGTTCTTTGCTCAGTTTTGTACTGTTTATTGACTGGTTCTTTATTCAGTTTTGTATAGTTTATTGACTGTTTCTATATTGAGTTTTGTACAGTTTATTGACTGGTTCTTTGTTCAGTTTTGTTCTGTTTATTGACTGGTTCTTCATTGAGTTTTGTACAGTTTATTGACTGGTTCTATATTGAGTTTTGTACAGTTTATTGACTAATTCTTTATTGAGATTTGTACAGTTTATTGACTGGTTCTTTATTCAGTTTTGTATAGTTTATTGACTGTTTCTTTATTTAGTTTTGTACAGTTTATTGACTGCTTCTTTGTTCAGTTTTGTTCTGTTTATTGACTGGTTCTTTATTCAGTTTTGTACAGTTTATTGACTGGTTCTTTATTGAGTTTTGTACAGTTTATTGATTTGTTCTTTATTTAGTTTTGTACAGTTTATTGACTGTTTCTTTATTTAGTTTTGTAGGGTTTATTGACTGTTTCTATACTGAGTTTTGTACAGTTTTTTACTGGTTCTTTATTGAGTTTTGTACAGTTTATTGACTGGTTCTTTGTTCAGTTTTGTACTGTTTATTGACTGGTTCTTTGTTCAGTTTTGTTCTGTTTATTGACTGTTTCTATATTTTGTTTTGTACAGTTTATTGACTGTTTCTTTATTTAGTTTTGTACAGTTTATTGACTGTTTCTTTATTTAGTTTGTGTACAATTTATTGACTGGTTATTTATTTAGTTTTGTACAGTTTATTTACTGTTTCTTTATTTAGTTTTGTACAGTTTACTGACTGCTTCTTTATTTAGTTTTGTACAGTTTATTGACTGTTTCTTTATTTAGTTTTGTACAGCTTATTGACTGTTTCTTTATAAAGTTTTGTACAGTTTCTTGTCTGGTTCTTTATTGAGTTTTGTACAGTTTATTGACTGGTTCTTTGTTCAGTTTTGTACAATTTATTGACTGGTTCTTTATTGAGTTTTGTAGAGTTTACTGACTGGTTCTTTATTGAGTTTTGTACAGTTTATTAACTGGTTCTTTATTGAGTTTTGTACAGTTTATTGACTGTTTCTTTATTTAGTTTGTGTACAATTTCTGGACTGGTTGTTTATTTAGTTTTGTACAGTTTATTGACTAATTCTTTATTGAGTTTTCTACAGTTTATTGACTGGTTCTTTATTCAGTTTTGTATAGTTTATTGACTGTTTCTTTATTGAGTTTTGTACAGTTTATTGACTGCTTCTTTGTTCAGTTTTGTTCTGTTTATTGACTGGTTCTTTATTCAGTTTTGTACAGTTTATTGACTGGTTCTTTATTCAGTTTTGTACAGTTTATTGACTGGTTCTTTATTTAGTTTTCTACAGTTTATTGACTGTTTCTATATTGAGTTTTGTACAGTTTATTGACTGGTTCTTTGTTCAGTTTTGTACAGTTTATTGACTGGTTCTTTGTTCAGTTTTGTATAGTTTATTGACTGGTTCTTTATTGAGTTTTGTACAGTTTATTGACAGGTTCTTTATTGATTTTTGTACAGTTTATTGACTGGTTCTTTATTTAGTTTTGTACAGTTTATTGACTGGTTCTTTATTGTGTTTTGTACAGTTTATTGACTCTTTCTTTATTTAGTTTTGGACAGTTTATTGACTGGTTCTTTATTCAGTTTTGCACAGTTTATTGACTGGTTCTTTATTGAGTTTTGTACAGTTTATTGACTGGTTCTTTATTGAGTTTTGTGCAGTTTATTGACTGGTTCTTTATTGAGTTTGGTACAGTTTATTGACTGTTTCTATATTGAGTTTTGTACAGTTTATTGACTAATTCTTTATTGAGTTTTGTACAGTTTATTGACTGGTTCTTTATTGAGTTTTGTATAGTTTATTGACTGTTTCTATATTGAGTTTTGTACAGTTTATTGACTGGTTCTTTGTTCAGTTTTGTTCTGTTTATTGACTGGTTCTTCATTGAGTTTTGTACAGTTTATTGACTGGTTCTTTATTCAGTTTTGTACAGTTTATTGACTGGTTCTTTATTTAGTTTTGTACAGTTCATTGACTGTTTCTTTATTGAGTTTTGAACAGTTTATTGACTGTTTCTATATTGAGATTTGTACAGTTTTTTTACTGGTTCTTTATTGAGTTTTGTACAGTTTATTGACTGGTTCTTTGTTCAGTTTTGTACTGTTTATTGATTGGTTCTTTATTCAGTTTTGTACAGTTTATTGACTGGTTCTTCATTCAGTTCTGACCAGTTTATTGACTGGTTTTTTATTGAGTTTTGTACAGTTTATTGACTGTTTCTTTATTTAGTTTTGTACAGTTTATTGACTGTTTCTATATTTAGTTTTGTACAGTTTATTGACTGCTTCTTTATTTAGTTTTGTACAGTTTATTGATTGTTTCTTTATTTAGTTTGTGTACAATTTATTGACTAGTTCTTTATTTAGTTTGGTACAGTTTATTGACTGTTCTTTATTTAGTTTTGTACAGTTTATTGACTGTTTCTTTATTTAGTTTTGTACAGTTTATTGACTGTTTCTATATTGAGTTTTGTACAGTTTGATTACTGGTTCTTTATTGAGTTTTGTACAGTTTATTGACTGGTTCTTTGTTGAGTTTTGTTCTGTTTATTGACTGGTTCTTTATTCAGTTTTGTACAGTTTATTGACTGTTTCTTTATTTAGTTTTGTAGAGTTTATTGACTGTTTCTATATTGTGTTTTGTACAGTTTTTTACTGGTTCTTTATTGAGTTTTGTACAGTTTATTGACTGGTTCTTTGTTCAGTTTTGTACTGTTTATTGACTGGTTCTTTGTTCAGTTTTGTTCTGTTTATTGACTGGTTCTTTATTCAGTTTTGTACAGTTTATTGACTGTTTCTTTATTTAGTTTTGTACTGTTTATTGACTGGTTCTTTATTTAGTTTTGTACCGTTTATTGACTGGTTCTTTATTGAGTTTTGTACAGTTTATTGACTGGTTCTTTATTGAGTTTTGTACAGTTTATAAACTGGTTCTTTATTGAGTTTTGTACAGTTTATTGACTGGTTCTATATTGAGTTTTGTACAGTTTATTGACTGTTTCTATATTTTGTTTTGTACAGTTTATTGACTGTTTCTTTATTTAGTTTTGTACAGTTTATTGACTGTTTCTTTATTTAGTTTGTGTACAATTTATTGACTGATTATTTATTTAGTTTTGTACAGTTTATTGACTGTTTCTTTATTTAGTTTTGTACAGTTTACTGACTGCTTCTTTATTTAGTTTTGTACAGTTTATTGACTGTTTCTTTATTTAGTTTTGTACAGCTTATTGACTGTTTCTTTATAAAGTTTTGTACAGTTTCTTGACTGGTTCTTTATTGAGTTTTGTACAGTTTATTGACTGTTTCTTTATTTAGTTTTGTAGAGTTTATTGACTGTTTCTTTATAAAGTTTTGTACAGTTTCTTGACTGGTTCTTTATTGAGTTTTGTACAGTTTATTGACTGGTTCTTTATTCAGTTTTGTACAATTTATTGACTGGTTCTTTATTGAGTTTTGTACAGTTTACTGACTGGTTCTTTATTGAGTTTTGTACAGTTTATTGACTGGTTCTTTATTGAGTTTTGTACAGTTTATTGACTGTTTCTTTATTTCGTTTGTGTACAATTTCTTGACTGGTTGTTTATTTAGTTTTGTACAGTTTATTGACTAATTCTTTATTGAGTTTTGTACAGTTTATTGACTGGTTCTTTATTCAGTTTTGTATAGTTTATTGACTGTTTCTTTATTGAGTTTTGTACAGTTTATTGACTGCTTCTTTGTTCAGTTTTGTTCTGTTTATTGACTGGTTCTTTATTCAGTTTTGTACAGTTTATTGACTGGTTCTTTATTCAGTTTTGTACAGTTTATTGACTGGTTCTTTATTTAGTTTTGTACAGTTTATTGACTGTTTCTATATTGAGTTTTGTACAGTTTATTGACTGGTTCTTTGTTCAGTTTTGTACAGTTTATTGACTGGTTCTTTGTTCAGTTTTGTATAGTTTATTGACTGGTTCTTTATTGAGTTTTGTACAGTTTATTGACTGGTTCTTTATTGAGTTTTGTACAGTTTATTGACTGGTTCTTTATTGAGTTTTGTACAGTTTATTGACTTGTTCTTTATTGAGTTTTGTACAGTTTATTGACTCTTTCTTTATTTAGTTTTGTACAGTTTATTGACTGGTTCTTTATTTAGTTTTGCACAGTTTATTGACTGGTTCTTTATTGAGTTTTGTACAGTTTATTGACTGGTTCTTTGTTCAGTTTTGTTCTGTTTATTGACTAGTTCTTCATTGAGTTTTGTAGAGTTTATTGACTGGTTCTTTATTCAGTTTTGTACAGTTTATTGACTGGTTCTTTATTCAGTTGTGTACAGTTTATTGACTGTTTCTTTATTTAGTTTTGAACAGTTTATTGACTGTTTCTATATTGAGTTTTGTACAGTTTATTGACTCTTTCTTTATTTAGTTTTGTACAGTTTATTGACTGGTTCTTTATTCAGTTTTGCACAGTTTATTGACTGGTTCTTTATTGAGTTTTGTACAGTTTATTGACTGGTTCTTTATTGAGTTTTGTACAGTTTATTGACTGGTTCTTTATTGAGTTTGGTACAGTTTATTGACTGTTTCTATATTGAGTTTTGTACAGTTTATTGACTAATTCTTTATTGAGTTTTGTACAGTTTATTGACTGGTTCTTTATTCAGTTTTGTATAGTTTATTGACTGTTTCTATATTGAGTTTTGAACAGTTTATTGACTGGTTCTTTGTTCAGTTTTGTTCTGTTTATTGACTAGTTCTTCATTGAGTTTTGTACAGTTTATTGACTGGTTCTTTATTCAGTTTTGTACAGTTTATTGACTTGTACTTTATTCAGTTTTGTACAGTTTATTGACTGTTTCTTTATTTAGTTTTGAACAGTTTATTGACTGTTTCTATATTGAGTTTTGTACAGTTTTTTTACTGGTTCTTTATTGAGTTTTGTACAGTTTATTGACAGGTTCTTTATTGATTTTTGTACAGTTTATTGACTGGTTCTTTATTTAGTTTTGTACAGTTTATTGACTGGTTCTTTATTGTGTTTTGTACAGTTTATTGACTCTTTCTTTATTTAGTTTTGGACAGTTTATTGACTGGTTCTTTATTCAGTTTTGCACAGTTTATTGACTGGTTCTTTATTGAGTTTTGTACAGTTTATTGACTGGTTCTTTATTGAGTTTTGTGCAGTTTATTGACTGGTTCTTTATTGAGTTTGGTACAGTTTATTGACTGTTTCTATATTGAGTTTTGTACAGTTTATTGACTAATTCTTTATTGAGTTTTGTACAGTTTATTGACTGGTTCTTTATTCAGTTTTGTATAGTTTATTGACTGTTTCTATATTGAGTTTTGTACAGTTTATTGACTGGTTCTTTGTTCAGTTTTGTTCTGTTTATTGACTGGTTCTTCATTGAGTTTTGTACAGTTTATTGACTGGTTCTTTATTCAGTTTTGTACAGTTTATTGACTGGTTCTTTATTTAGTTTTGTACAGTTCATTGACTGTTTCTTTATTGAGTTTTGAACAGTTTATTGACTGTTTCTATATTGAGATTTGTACAGTTTTTTTACTGGTTCTTTATTGAGTTTTGTACAGTTTATTGACTGGTTCTTTGTTCAGTTTTGTACTGTTTATTGATTGGTTCTTTATTCAGTTTTGTACAGTTTATTGACTGGTTCTTCATTCAGTTCTGACCAGTTTATTGACTGGTTTTTTATTGAGTTTTGTACAGTTTATTGACTGTTTCTTTATTTAGTTTTGTACAGTTTATTGACTGTTTCTATATTTAGTTTTGTACAGTTTATTGACTGCTTCTTTATTTAGTTTTGTACAGTTTATTGATTGTTTCTTTATTTAGTTTGTGTACAATTTATTGACTAGTTCTTTATTTAGTTTGGTACAGTTTATTGACTGTTCTTTATTTAGTTTTGTACAGTTTATTGACTGTTTCTTTATTTAGTTTTGTACAGTTTATTGACTGTTTCTATATTGAGTTTTGTACAGTTTGATTACTGGTTCTTTATTGAGTTTTGTACAGTTTATTGACTGGTTCTTTGTTGAGTTTTGTTCTGTTTATTGACTGGTTCTTTATTCAGTTTTGTACAGTTTATTGACTGTTTCTTTATTTAGTTTTGTAGAGTTTATTGACTGTTTCTATATTGTGTTTTGTACAGTTTTTTACTGGTTCTTTATTGAGTTTTGTACAGTTTATTGACTGGTTCTTTGTTCAGTTTTGTACTGTTTATTGACTGGTTCTTTGTTCAGTTTTGTTCTGTTTATTGACTGGTTCTTTATTCAGTTTTGTACAGTTTATTGACTGTTTCTTTATTTAGTTTTGTACTGTTTATTGACTGGTTCTTTATTTAGTTTTGTACCGTTTATTGACTGGTTCTTTATTGAGTTTTGTACAGTTTATTGACTGGTTCTTTATTGAGTTTTGTACAGTTTATAAACTGGTTCTTTATTGAGTTTTGTACAGTTTATTGACTGGTTCTATATTGAGTTTTGTACAGTTTATTGACTGTTTCTATATTTTGTTTTGTACAGTTTATTGACTGTTTCTTTATTTAGTTTTGTACAGTTTATTGACTGTTTCTTTATTTAGTTTGTGTACAATTTATTGACTGATTATTTATTTAGTTTTGTACAGTTTATTGACTGTTTCTTTATTTAGTTTTGTACAGTTTACTGACTGCTTCTTTATTTAGTTTTGTACAGTTTATTGACTGTTTCTTTATTTAGTTTTGTACAGCTTATTGACTGTTTCTTTATAAAGTTTTGTACAGTTTCTTGACTGGTTCTTTATTGAGTTTTGTACAGTTTATTGACTGGTTCTTTATTTAGTTTTGTACAGCTTATTGACTGTTTCTTTATAAAGTTTTGTACAGTTTCTTGACTGGTTCTTTATTGAGTTTTGTACAGTTTATTGACTGGTTCTTTATTCAGTTTTGTACAATTTATTGACTGGTTCTTTATTGAGTTTTGTACAGTTTACTGACTGGTTCTTTATTGAGTTTTGTACAGTTTATTGACTGGTTCTTTATTGAGTTTTGTACAGTTTATTGACTGTTTCTTTATTTCGTTTGTGTACAATTTCTTGACTGGTTGTTTATTTAGTTTTGTACAGTTTATTGACTAATTCTTTATTGAGTTTTGTACAGTTTATTGACTGGTTCTTTATTCAGTTTTGTATAGTTTATTGACTGTTTCTTTATTGAGTTTTGTACAGTTTATTGACTGCTTCTTTGTTCAGTTTTGTTCTGTTTATTGACTGGTTCTTTATTCAGTTTTGTACAGTTTATTGACTGGTTCTTTATTCAGTTTTGTACAGTTTATTGACTGGTTCTTTATTTAGTTTTGTACAGTTTATTGACTGTTTCTATATTGAGTTTTGTACAGTTTATTGACTGGTTCTTTGTTCAGTTTTGTACAGTTTATTGACTGGTTCTTTGTTCAGTTTTGTATAGTTTATTGACTGGTTCTTTATTGAGTTTTGTACAGTTTATTGACTGGTTCTTTATTGAGTTTTGTACAGTTTATTGACTGGTTCTTTATTGAGTTTTGTACAGTTTATTGACTTGTTCTTTATTGAGTTTTGTACAGTTTATTGACTCTTTCTTTATTTAGTTTTGTACAGTTTATTGACTGGTTCTTTATTTAGTTTTGCACAGTTTATTGACTGGTTCTTTATTGAGTTTTGTACAGTTTATTGACTGGTTCTTTGTTCAGTTTTGTTCTGTTTATTGACTAGTTCTTCATTGAGTTTTGTAGAGTTTATTGACTGGTTCTTTATTCAGTTTTGTACAGTTTATTGACTGGTTCTTTATTCAGTTGTGTACAGTTTATTGACTGTTTCTTTATTTAGTTTTGAACAGTTTATTGACTGTTTCTATATTGAGTTTTGTACAGTTTATTGACTCTTTCTTTATTTAGTTTTGTACAGTTTATTGACTGGTTCTTTATTCAGTTTTGCACAGTTTATTGACTGGTTCTTTATTGAGTTTTGTACAGTTTATTGACTGGTTCTTTATTGAGTTTTGTACAGTTTATTGACTGGTTCTTTATTGAGTTTGGTACAGTTTATTGACTGTTTCTATATTGAGTTTTGTACAGTTTATTGACTAATTCTTTATTGAGTTTTGTACAGTTTATTGACTGGTTCTTTATTCAGTTTTGTATAGTTTATTGACTGTTTCTATATTGAGTTTTGAACAGTTTATTGACTGGTTCTTTGTTCAGTTTTGTTCTGTTTATTGACTAGTTCTTCATTGAGTTTTGTACAGTTTATTGACTGGTTCTTTATTCAGTTTTGTACAGTTTATTGACTTGTACTTTATTCAGTTTTGTACAGTTTATTGACTGTTTCTTTATTTAGTTTTGAACAGTTTATTGACTGTTTCTATATTGAGTTTTGTACAGTTTTTTTACTGGTTCTTTATTGAGTTTTGTACAGTTTATTGACTGGTTCTTTGCTCAGTTTTGTACTGTTTCTTGACTGGTTCTTTATTCAGTTTTGTATAGTTTATTGTCTGTTTCTATATTGAGTTTTGTACAGTTTATTGACTGGTTCTTTGTTCTGTTTTGTTCTGTTTATTGACTGGTTCTTCATTGAGTTTTGTACAGTTTATTGACTGGTTCTTTATTCAGTTTTGTACAGTTTATTGACTGGTTCTTTATTTAGTTTTGTACAGTTTATTGACTGTTTCTTTATTGAGTTTTGAACAGTTTATTGACTGTTTCTATATTGAGATTTGTACAGTTTTTTTACTGGTTCTTTATTGAGTTTTGTACAGTTTATTGACTGGTTCTTTGTTCAGTTTTGTACTGTTTATTGATTGGTTCTTTATTCAGTTTTGTACAGTTTATTGACTGGTTCTTCATTTAGTTCTGACCAGTTTATTGACTGGTTTTTTATTGAGTTTTGTACAGTTTATTGACTGTTTCTTTATTTAGTTTTGTACAGTTTATTGACTGTTTCTATATTTAGTTTTGTACAGTTTATTGACTGCTTCTTTATTTAGTTTTGTACAGTTTATTGATTGTTTCTTTATTTAGTTTGTGTACAATTTATTGACTAGTTCTTTATTTAGTTTGGTACAGTTTATTGACTGTTCTTTATTTAGTTTTGTACAGTTTATTGACTGTTTCTTTATTTAGTTTTGTACAGTTTATTGACTGTTTCTATATTGAGTTTTGTACAGTTTGTTTACTGGTTCTTTATTGAGTTTTGTACAGTTTATTGACTGGTTCTTTGTTCAGTTTTGTTCTGTTTATTGACTGGTTCTTTATTCAGTTTTGTACAGTTTATTGACTGTTTCTTTATTTAGTTTTGTAGAGTTTATTGACTGTTTCTATATTGTGTTTTGTACAGTTTTTTACTGGTTCTTTATTGAGTTTTGTACAGTTTATTGACTGGTTTTTTATTGAGTTTTGTACAGTTTATTGACTGTTTCTTTATTTAGTTTGTGTACAATTTCTTGACTGGTTGTTTATTTAGTTTTGTACAGTTTATTGACTAATTCTTTATTGAGTTTTGTACAGTTTATTGACTGGTTCTTTATTTAGTTTTGTACAGTTTATTGACTGGTTCTTTATTGAGTTTTGTACAGTTTATTGACTGGTTCTTTATTGAGTTTTGTACAGTTTATTGACTGGTTCTTTATTGAGTTTTGTATAGTTTATTGACTGTTTCTATATTGAGTTTTGTACAATTTATTGACTGGTTCTTTGTTCAGTTTTGTTCTGTTTATTGACTAGTTCTTCATTGAGTTTTGTACAGTTTATTGACTGGTTCTTTATTCAGTTTTGTACAGTTTATTGACTGGTACTTTATTCAGTTTTGTACAGTTTATTGACTGTTTCTTTATTTAGTTTTGAACAGTTTATTGACTGTTTCTATATTGAGTTTTGTACAGTTTTTTTACTGGTTCTTTATTGAGTTTTGTACAGTTTATTGACTGGTTCTTTGCTCAGTTTTGTACTGTTTATTGACTGGTTCTTTATTCAGTTTTGTATAGTTTATTGACTGTTTCTATATTGAGTTTTGTACAGTTTATTGACTGGTTCTTTGTTCAGTTTTGTTCTGTTTATTGACTGGTTCTTCATTGAGTTTTGTACAGTTTATTGACTGGTTCTATATTGAGTTTTGTACAGTTTATTGACTAATTCTTTATTGAGATTTGTACAGTTTATTGACTGTTCTTTATTCAGTTTTGTATAGTTTATTGACTGTTTCTTTATTTAGTTTTGTACAGTTTATTGACTGCTTCTTTGTTCAGTTTTGTTATGTTTATTGACTGGTTCTTTATTGAGTTTTGTACAGTTTATTGACTGGTTCTTTATTGAGTTTTGTACAGTTTATTGACTGGTTCTTTATTGAGTTTTGTACAGTTTATTGACTGGTTCTTTATTCAGTTTTGTACAGTTTATTGACTGTTTCTATATTTTGTTTTGTACAGTTTATTGGCTGTTTCTTTATTTAGTTTTGTACAGTTTATTGACTGTTTCTTTATTTAGTTTGTGTACAATTTATTGACTGGTTATTTATTTAGTTTTGTACAGTTTACTGACTGCTTCTTTATTTATTTTTGTACAGTTTATTGACTGTTTCTTTATTTAGTTTTGTACAGCTTATTGACTGTTTCTTTATAAAGTTATGTACAGTTTCTTGACTGGTTCTTTATTGAGTTTTGTACAGTTTATTGACTGGTTCTTTATTCAGTTTTGTACAATTTATTGACTGGTTCTTTATTGAGTTTTGTACAGTTTACTGACTGGTTCTTTATTGAGTTTTGTACAGTTTATTGACTGGTTTTTTATTGAGTTTTGTACAGTTTATTGACTGTTTCTTTATTTAGTTTGTGTACAATTTCTTGACTGGTTGTTTATTTAGTTTTGTACAGTTTATTGACTAATTCTTTATTGAGTTTTGTACAGTTTATTGACTGGTTCTTTATTCAGTTTTGTATAGTTTATTGACTGTTTCTTTATTGAGTTTTGTACAGTTTATTGACTGGTTCTTTATTGAGTTTTGTACAGTTTATTGACTGGTTCTTTATTTAGTTTTGTACAGTTTATTGACTGGTTCTTTATTGAGTTTTGTACAGTTTATTGACTGGTTCTTTATTGAGTTTTGTACAGTTTATTGACTGGTTCTTTATTCAGTTTTGTATAGTTTATTGACTGTTTCTATATTGAGTTTTGTACAATTTATTGACTGGTTCTTTGTTCAGTTTTGTTCTGTTTATTGACTAGTTCTTCATTGAGTTTTGTACAGTTTATTGACTGGTTCTTTATTGAGTTTTGTACAGTTTATTGACTGGTACTTTATTCAGTTTTGTACAGTTTATTGACTGGTTCTTTATTTAGTTTTGAACAGTTTATTGACTGTTTCTATATTGAGTTTTGTACAGTTTTTTTACTGGTTCTTTATTGAGTTTTGTACAGTTTATTGACTGGTTCTTTGCTCAGTTTTGTACTGTTTATTGACTGGTTCTTTATTCAGTTTTGTATAGTTTATTGACTGTTTCTATATTGAGTTTTGTACAGTTTATTGACTGGTTCTTTGTTCAGTTTTGTTCTGTTTATTGACTGGTTCTTCATTGAGTTTTGTACAGTTTATTGACTGGTTCTATATTGAGTTTTGTACAGTTTATTGACTAATTCTTTATTGAGATTTGTACAGTTTATTGATTTGTTCTTTATTTAGTTTTGTACAGTTTATTGACTGTTTCTTTATTTAGTTTTGTAGGGTTTATTGACTGTTTCTATATTGAGTTTTGTACAGTTTTTTACTGGTTCTTTATTGAGTTTTGTACAGTTTATTGACTGGTTCTTTGTTCAGTTTTGTACTGTTTATTGACTGGTTCTTTGTTCAGTTTTGTTCTGTTTATTTACTGGTTCTTTATTCAGTTTTGTACAGTTTATTGACTGGTTCTTTATTCAGTTTCTGTACAGTTTATTGACTGGTTCTTTATTGAGTTTTGTACATTTTATTGACTGGTTCTTTATTCAGTTTTGTACAGTTTATTGACTGGTTCTTTGCTCAGTTTTGTACTGTTTATTGACTGGTTCTTTATTCAGTTTTGTATAGTTTATTGACTGTTTCTATATTGAGTTTTGTACAGTTTATTGACTGGTTCTTCATTGAGTTTTGTACAGTTTATTGACTGGTTCTATATTGAGTTTTGTACAGTTTATTGACTAATTCTTTATTGAGATTTGTACAGTTTATTGACTGGTTCTTTATTCAGTTTTGTATAGTTTATTGACTGTTTCTTTATTTAGTTTTGTACAGTTTATTGACTGCTTCTTTGTTCAGTTTTGTTCTGTTTATTGACTGGTTCTTTATTCAGTTTTGTACAGTTTATTGACTGGTTCTTTATTGAGTTTTGTACAGTTTATTGATTTGTTCTTTATTTAGTTTTGTACAGTTTATTGACTGTTTCTTTATTTAGTTTTGTAGGGTTTATTGACTGTTTCTATATTGAGTTTTGTACAGTTTTTTACTGGTTCTTTATTGAGTTTTGTACAGTTTATTGACTGGTTCTTTGTTCAGTTTTGTTCTGTTTATTGACTGTTTCTATATTTTGTTTTGTACAGTTTATTGACTGTTTCTTTATTTAGTTTTGTACAGTTTATTGACTGTTTCTTTATTTAGTTTGTGTACAATTTATTGACTGGTTATTTATTTAGTTTTGTACAGTTTATTGACTGTTTCTTTATTTAGTTTTGTACAGTTTACTGACTGCTTCTTTATTTAGTTTTGTACAGTTTATTGACTGTTTCTTTATTTAGTTTTGTACAGCTTATTGACTGTTTCTTTATAAAGTTTTGTACAGTTTCTTCTCTGGTTCTTTATTGAGTTTTGTACAGTTTATTGACTGGTTCTTTGTTCAGTTTTGTACAATTTATTGACTGGTTCTTTATTGAGTTTTGAAGAGTTTACTGACTGGTTCTTTATTGAGTTTTGTACAGTTTATTAACTGGTTCTTTATTGAGTTTTGTACAGTTTATTGACTGTTTCTTTATTTAGTTTGTGTACAATTTCTTGACTGGTTGTTTATTTAGTTTTGTACAGTTTATTGACTAATTCTTTATTGAGTTTTCTACAGTTTATTGACTGGTTCTTTATTCAGTTTTGTATAGTTTATTGACTGTTTCTTTATTGAGTTTTGTACAGTTTATTGACTGCTTCTTTGTTCAGTTTTGTTCTGTTTATTGACTGGTTCTTTATTCAGTTTTGTACAGTTTATTGACTGGTTCTTTATTCAGTTTTGTACAGTTTATTGACTGGTTCTTTATTTAGTTTTCTACAGTTTATTGACTGTTTCTATATTGAGTTTTGTACAGTTTATTGACTGGTTCTTTGTTCAGTTATGTACAGTTTATTGACTGGTTCTTTGTTCAGTTTTGTATAGTTTATTGACTGGTTCTTTATTGAGTTTTGTACAGTTTATTGACTGGTTCTTTATTGATTTTTGTACAGTTTATTGACTGGTTCTTTATTTAGTTTTGTACAGTTTATTGACTGGTTCTTTATTGTGTTTTGTACAGTTTATTGACTCTTTCTTTATTTAGTTTTGTACAGTTTATTGACTGGTTCTTTATTCAGTTTTGCACAGTTTATTGACTGGTTCTTTATTGAGTTTTGTACAGTTTATTGACTGGTTCTTTATTGAGTTTTGTGCAGTTTATTGACTGGTTCTTTATTGAGTTTGGTACAGTTTATTGACTGTTTCTATATTGAGTTTTGTACAGTTTATTGACTGTTTCTTTATTGAGTTTTGTACAGTTTATTGACTGGTTCTTTATTCAGTTTTGTATAGTTTATTGACTGTTTCTATATTGAGTTTTGTACAGTTTATTGACTGGTTCTTTGTTCAGTTTTGTTCTGTTTATTGACTGGTTCTTCATTGAGTTTTGTACAGTTTATTGACTGGTTCTTTATTCAGTTTTGTACAGTTTATTGACTGGTTCTTTATTTAGTTTTGTACAGTTTATTGACTGTTTCTTTATTGAGTTTTGAACAGTTTATTGACTGTTTCTATATTGAGATTTGTACAGTTTTTTTACTGGTTCTTTATTGAGTTTTGTACAGTTTATTGACTGGTTCTTTATTCAGTTTTGTACAGTTTATTGATTGGTTCTTTATTCAGTTTTGTACAGTTTATTGACTGGTTCTTCATTCAGTTCTGACCAGTTTATTGACTGGTTTTTTATTGAGTTTTGTACAGTTTATTGACTGTTTCTTTATTTAGTTTTGTACAGTTTATTGACTGTTTCTATATTTAGTTTTGTACAGTTTATTGACTGCTTCTTTATTTAGTTTTGTACAGTTTATTGATTGTTTCTTTATTTAGTTTGTGTACAATTTATTGACTAGTTCTTTATTTAGTTTGGTACAGTTTATTGACTGTTCTTTATTTAGTTTTGTACAGTTTATTGACTGTTTCTTTATTTAGTTTTGTACAGTTTATTGACTGTTTCTATATTGAGTTTTGTACAGTTTGATTACTGGTTCTTTATTGAGTTTTGTACAGTTTATTGACTGGTTCTTTGTTGAGTTTTGTTCTGTTTATTGACTGGTTCTTTATTCAGTTTTGTACAGTTTATTGACTGTTTCTTTATTTAGTTTTGTAGAGTTTATTGACTGTTTCTATATTGTGTTTTGTACAGTTTTTTACTGGTTCTTTATTGAGTTTTGTACAGTTTATTGACTGGTTCTTTGTTCAGTTTTGTACTGTTTATTGACTGGTTCTTTGTTCAGTTTTGTTCTGTTTATTGACTGGTTCTTTATTCAGTTTTGTACAGTTTATTGACTGTTTCTTTATTTAGTTTTGTACTGTTTATTGACTGGTTCTTTATTTAGTTTTGTACCGTTTATTGACTGGTTCTTTATTGAGTTTTGTACAGTTTATTGACTGGTTCTTTATTGAGTTTTGTACAGTTTATAAACTGGTTCTTTATTGAGTTTTGTACAGTTTATTGACTGGTTCTATATTGAGTTTTGTACAGTTTATTGACTGGTTCTTTATTTAGTTTTGTACAGTTTATTGACTGGTTCTTTATTCAGTTTCTGTACAGTTTATTGACTGGTTCTTTATTGAGTTTTGTACAGTTTATTGACTGGTTCTTTATTCAGTTTTGTACAGTTTATTGACTGTTTCTATATTTTGTTTTGTACAGTTTATTGACTGTTTCTTTATTTAGTTTTGTACAGTTTATTGACTGTTTCTTTATTTAGTTTGTGTACAATTTATTGACTGATTATTTATTTAGTTTTGTACAGCTTATTGACTGTTTCTTTATTTAGTTTTGTACAGTTTACTGACTGCTTCTTTATTTAGTTTTGAACAGTTTATTGACTGTTTCTTTATTTAGTTTTGTACAGCTTATTGACTGTTTCTTTATAAAGTTTTGTACAGTTTCTTGACTGGTTCTTTATTGAGTTTTGTACAGTTTATTGACTGGTTCTTTATTTAGTTTTGTACAGCTTATTGACTGTTTCTTTATAAAGTTTTGTACAGTTTCTTGACTGGTTCTTTATTGAGTTTTGTACAGTTTATTGACTGGTTCTTTATTCAGTTTTGTACAATTTATTGACTGGTTCTTTATTGAGTTTTGTACAGTTTACTGACTGGTTCTTTATTGAGTTTTGTACAGTTTATTGACTGGTTATTTATTGAGTTTTGTACAGTTTATTGACTGTTTCTTTATTTCGTTTGTGTACAATTTCTTGACTGGTTGTTTATTTAGTTTTGTACAGTTTATTGACTAGTTCTTTATTGAGTTTTGTACAGTTTATTGACTGGTTCTTTATTCAGTTTTGTATAGTTTATTGACTGTTTCTTTATTGAGTTTTGTACAGTTTATTGACTGCTTCTTTGTTCAGTTTTGTTCTGTTTATTGACTGGTTCTTTATTCAGTTTTGTACAGTTTATTGACTGGTTCTTTATTCAGTTTTGTACAGTTTATTGACTGGTTCTTTATTCAGTTTTGTACAGTTTATTGACTGTTTCTATATTGAGTTTTGTACAGTTTATTGACTGGTTCTTTGTTCAGTTTTGTACAGTTTATTGACTGGTTCTTTGTTCAGTTTTGTATAGTTTATTGACTGGTTCTTTATTGAGTTTTGTACAGTTTATTGACTGGTTCTTTATTGAGTTTTGTACAGTTTATTGACTGGTTCTTTATTGAGTTTTGTACAGTTTATTGACTTGTTCTTTATTGAGTTTTGTACAGTTTATTGACTCTTTCTTTATTTAGTTTTGTACAGTTTATTGACTGGTTCTTTATTTAGTTTTGCACAGTTTATTGACTGGTTCTTTATTGAGTTTTGTACAGTTTATTGACTGGTTCTTTGTTCAGTTTTGTTCTGTTTATTGACTAGTTCTTCATTGAGTTTTGTAGAGTTTATTGACTGGTTCTTTATTCAGTTTTGTACAGTTTATTGACTGGTTCTTTATTCAGTTGTGTACAGTTTATTGACTGTTTCTTTATTTAGTTTTGAACAGTTTATTGACTGTTTCTATATTGAGTTTTGTACAGTTTATTGACTCTTTCTTTATTTAGTTTTGTACAGTTTATTGACTGGTTCTTTATTCAGTTTTGCACAGTTTATTGACTGGTTCTTTATTGAGTTTTGTACAGTTTATTGACTGGTTCTTTATTGAGTTTTGTACAGTTTATTGACTGGTTCTTTATTGAGTTTTGTACAGTTTATTGACTGTTTCTATATTGAGTTTTGTACAGTTTATTGACTAATTCTTTATTGAGTTTTGTACAGTTTATTGACTGGTTCTTTATTCAGTTTTGTATAGTTTATTGACTGTTTCTATATTGAGTTTTGTACAGTTTATTGACTGGTTCTTTGTTCAGTTTTGTTCTGTTTATTGACTAGTTCTTCATTGAGTTTTGTACAGTTTATTGACTGGTTCTTTATTCAGTTTTGTACAGTTTATTGACTTGTACTTTATTCAGTTTTGTACAGTTTATTGACTGTTTCTTTATTTAGTTTTGAACAGTTTATTGACTGTTTCTATATTGAGTTTTGTACAGTTTTTTTACTGGTTCTTTATTGAGTTTTGTACAGTTTATTGACTGGTTCTTTGCTCAGTTTTGTACTGTTTCTTGACTGGTTCTTTATTCAGTTTTGTATAGTTTATTGACTGTTTCTATATTGAGTTTTGTACAGTTTATTGACTGGTTCTTTGTTCTGTTTTGTTCTGTTTATTGACTGGTTCTTCATTGAGTTTTGTACAGTTTATTGACTGGTTCTTTATTCAGTTTTGTACAGTTTATTGACTGGTTCTTTATTTAGTTTTGTACAGTTTATTGACTGTTTCTTTATTGAGTTTTGAACAGTTTATTGACTGTTTCTATATTGAGATTTGTACAGTTTTTTTACTGGTTCTTTATTGAGTTTTGTACAGTTTATTGACTGGTTCTTTGTTCAGTTTTGTACTGTTTATTGATTGGTTCTTTATTCAGTTTTGTACAGTTTATTGACTGGTTCTTCATTCAGTTCTGACCAGTTTATTGACTGGTTTTTTATTGAGTTTTGTACAGTTTATTGACTGTTTCTTTATTTAGTTTTGTACAGTTTATTGACTGTTTCTATATTTAGTTTTGTACAGTTTATTGACTGCTTCTTTATTTAGTTTTGTACAGTTTATTGATTGTTTCTTTATTTAGTTTGTGTACAATTTATTGACTAGTTCTTTATTTAGTTTGGTACAGTTTATTGACTGTTCTTTATTTAGTTTTGTACAGTTTATTGACTGTTTCTTTATTTAGTTTTGTACAGTTTATTGACTGTTTCTATATTGAGTTTTGTACAGTTTGTTTACTGGTTCTTTATTGAGTTTTGTACAGTTTATTGACTGGTTCTTTGTTCAGTTTTGTTCTGTTTATTGACTGGTTCTTTATTCAGTTTTGTACAGTTTATTGACTGTTTCTTTATTTAGTTTTGTAGAGTTTATTGACTGTTTCTATATTGTGTTTTGTACAGTTTTTTACTGGTTCTTTATTGAGTTTTGTACAGTTTATTGACTGGTTCTTTGTTCAGTTTTGTACTGTTTATTGACTGGTTCTTTGTTCAGTTTTGTTCTGTTTATTGACTGGTTCTTTATTCAGTTTTGTACAGTTTATTGACTGTTTCTTTATTTAGTTTTGTACTGTTTATTGACTGGTTCTTTATTTAGTTTTGTACCGTTTATTGACTGGTTCTTTATTGAGTTTTGTACAGTTTATTGACTGGTTCTTTATTGAGTTTTGTACAGTTTATAAACTGGTTCTTTATTGAGTTTTGTACAGTTTATTGACTGGTTCTATATTGAGTTTTGTACAGTTTATTGACTGGTTCTTTATTCAGTTTTGTACAGTTTATTTACTGGTTCTTTATTGAGTTTTGTACAGTTTATTGACTGGTTCTTTATTGAGTTTGTACAGTTTATTGACTGGTTCTTTATTGAGTTTGGTACAGTTTATTGACTGTTTCTATATTGAGTTTTGTACAGTTTATTGACTAATTCTTTATTGAGTTTTGTACAGTTTATTGACTGGTTCTTTATTCAGTTTTGTATAGTTTATTGACTGTTTCTATATTGAGTTTTGTACAGTTTATTGACTGGTTCTTTGTTCAGTTTTGTTCTGTTTATTGACTAGTTCTTCATTGAGTTTTGTACTGTTTATTGACTGGTTCTTTATTCAGTTTTGTACAGTTTATTGACTTGTACTTTATTCAGTTTTGTACAGTTTATTGACTGTTTCTTTATTTAGTTTTAAACAGTTTATTGACTGTTTCTATATTGAGTTTTGTACAGTTTTTTTACTGGTTCTTTATTGAGTTTTGTACAGTTTATTGACTGGTTCTTTGCTCAGTTTTGTACTGTTTCTTGACTGGTTCTTTATTTAGTTTTGTGCAGTTTATTGACTGTTTCTTTATTGAGTTTTGAACAGTTTATTGACTGTTTCTATATTGAGATTTGTACAGTTTTTTTACTGGTTCTTTATTGAGTTTTGTACAGTTTATTGACTGGTTCTTTGTTCAGTTTTGTACTGTTTATTGATTGGTTCTTTATTCAGTTTTGTACAGTTTATTGACTGGTTCTTCATTCAGTTCTAACCAGTTTATTGACTGGTTTTTTATTGAGTTTTGTACAGTTTATTGACTGTTTCTTTATTTAGTTTTGTACAGTTTATTGACTGTTTCTATATTTAGTTTTGTACAGTTTATTGACTGCTTCTTTATTTAGTTTTGTACAGTTTATTGATTGTTTCTTTATTTAGTTTGTGTACAATTTATTGACTAGTTCTTTATTTAGTTTGGTACAGTTTATTGACTGTTCTTTATTTAGTTTTGTACAGTTTATTGACTGTTTCTTTATTTAGTTTTGTACAGTTTATTGACTGTTTCTATATTGAGTTTTGTACAGTTTGTTTACTGGTTCTTTATTGAGTTTTGTACAGTTTATTGACTGGTTCTTTGTTCAGTTTTGTTCTGTTTATTGACTGGTTCTTTATTCAGTTTTGTACAGTTTATTGACTGTTTCTTTATTTAGTTTTGTAGAGTTTATTGACTGTTTCTATATTGCGTTTTGTACAGTTTTTTACTGGTTCTTTATTGAGTTTTGTACAGTTTATTGACTGGTTCTTTGTTCAGTTTTGTACTGTTTATTGACTGGTTCTTTGTTCAGTTTTGTTCTGTTTATTGACTGGTTCTTTATTCAGTTTTGTACAGTTTATTGACTGTTTCTTTATTTAGTTTTGTACTGTTTATTGACTGGTTCTTTATTTAGTTTTGTACCGTTTATTGACTGGTTCTTTATTGAGTTTTGTACAGTTTATTGACTGGTTCTTTATTGAGTTTTGTACAGTTTATAAACTGGTTCTTTATTGAGTTTTGTACAGTTTATTGACTGGTTCTATATTGAGTTTTGTACAGTTTATTGACTGGTTCTTTATTCAGTTTTGTACAGTTTATTGACTGGTTCTTTATTCAGTTTCTGTACAGTTTATTGACTGGTTCTTTATTGAGTTTTGTACAGTTTATTGACTGGTTCTTTATTCAGTTTTGTACAGTTTATTGACTGGTTCTTTATTGAGTTTTGTACAGTTTATTGACTGGTTCTTTGTTCAGTTTTGTTCTGTTTATTGACTAGTTCTTCATTGAGTTTTGTACAGTATATTGACTGGTTCTTTATTCAGTTTTGTACAGTTTATTGACTGGTTCTTTATTCAGTTTTGTACAGTTTATTGACTGTTTCTTTATTTAGTTTTGAACAGTTTATTGACTGTTTCTATATTGAGTTTTGTACAGTTTATTGACTCTTTCTTTATTTAGTTTTGTACAGTTTATTGACTGGTTCTTTATTGAGTTTTGCACAGTTTATTGACTGGTTCTTTATTGAGTTTTGTACAGTTTATTGACTGGTTCTTTATTGAGTTTTGTACAGTTTATTGACTGGTTCCTTATTGAGTTTGGTACAGTTTATTGACTGTTTCTATATTGAGTTTTGTACAGTTTATTGACTAATTCTTTATTGAGTTTTGTACAGTTTATTGACTGGTTCTTTATTCAGTTTTGTATAGTTTATTGACTGTTTCTATATTGAGTTTTGTACAGTTTATTGACTGGTTCTTTGTTCAGTTTTGTTCTGTTTATTGACTAGTTCTTCATTGAGTTTTGTACAGTTTATTGACTGGTTCTTTATTCAGTTTTGTACAGTTTATTGACTTGTACTTTATTCAGTTGTGTACAGTTTATTGACTGTTTCTTTATTTAGTTTTGAACAGTTTATTGACTGTTTCTATATTGAGTTTTGTACAGTTTTTTTACTGGTTCTTTATTGAGTTTTGTACAGTTTATTGACTGGTTCTTTGCTCAGTTTTGTACTGTTTCTTGACTGGTTCTTTATTCAGTTTTGTATAGTTTATTGACTGTTTCTATATTGAGTTTTGTACAGTTTATTGACTGGTTCTTTGTTCAGTTTTGGTCTGTTTATTGACTGGTTCTTCATTGAGTTTTGTACAGTTTATTGACTGGTTCTTTATTCAGTTTTGTACAGTTTATTGACTGGTTCTTTATTTAGTTTTGTACAGTTTGTTGACTGGTTCTTTATTGAGTTTTGTACAGTTTATTGACTGGTTCTTTATTGAGTTTTGTACAGTTTATTGACTGGTTCCTTATTGAGTTTGGTACAGTTTATTGACTGTTTCTATATTGAGTTTTGTACAGTTTATTGACTAATTCTTTATTGAGTTTTGTACAGTTTATTGACTGGTTCTTTATTCAGTTTTGTATAGTTTATTGACTGTTTCTATATTGAGTTTTGTACAGTTTATTGACTGGTTCTTTGTTCAGTTTTGTTCTGTTTATTGACTAGTTCTTCATTGAGTTTTGTACAGTTTATTGACTGGTTCTTTATTCAGTTTTGTACAGTTTATTGACTGTTTCTTTATTTAGTTTTGTAGAGTTTATTGACTGTTTCTATATTGTGTTTTGTACAGTTTTTTACTGGTTCTTTATTGAGTTTTGTACAGTTTATTGACTGGTTCTTTGTTCAGTTTTGTACTCTTTATTGACTGGTTCTTTGTTCAGTTTTGTTCTGTTTATTGACTGGTTCTTTATTCAGTTTTGTACAGTTTATTGACTGTTTCTATATTGCGTTTTGTACAGTTTTTTACTGGTTCTTTATTGAGTTTTGTACAGTTTATTGACTGGTTCTTTGTTCAGTTTTGTACTGTTTATTGACTGGTTCTTTGTTCAGTTTTGTTCTGTTTATTGACTGGTTCTTTATTCAGTTTTGTGCAGTTTATTGACTGTTTCTTTATTTAGTTTTGTACTGTTTATTGACTGGTTCTTTATTTAGTTTTGTACCGTTTATTGACTGGTTCTTTATTGAGTTTTGTACAGTTTATTGACTGGTTCTTTATTGAGTTTTGTACAGTTTATAAACTGGTTCTTTATTGAGTTTTGTACAGTTTATTGACTGGTTCTATATTGAGTTTTGTACAGTTTATTGACTGGTTCTTTATTCAGTTTTGTACAGTTTATTGACTGGTTCTTTATTCAGTTTCTGTACAGTTTATTGACTGGTTCTTTATTGAGTTTTGTACAGTTTATTGACTGGTTCTTTATTCAGTTTTGTACAGTTTATTGACTGGTTCTTTATTGAGTTTTGTACAGTTTATTGACTGGTTCTTTGTTCAGTTTTGTTCTGTTTATTGACTAGTTCTTCATTGAGTTTTGTACAGTTTATTGACTGGTTCTTTGCTCAGTTTTGTACTGTTTCTTGACTGGTTTTTTATTCAGTTTTGTATAGTTTATTGACTGTTTCTATATTGAGTTTTGTACAGTTTATTGACTGGTTCTTTGTTCAGTTTTGTTCTGTTTATTGACTGGTTCTTCATTGAGTTTTGTACAGTTTATTGACTGGTTCTTTATTCAGTTTTGTACAGTTTATTGACTGGTTCTTTATTCAGTTTTGCACAGTTTATTGACTGGTTCTTTATTGAGTTTTGTACAGTTTATTGACTGGTTCTTTATTGAGTTTTGTACAGTTTATTGACTGGTTCCTTATTGAGTTTGGTACAGTTTATTGACTGTTTCTATATTGAGTTTTGTACAGTTTATTGACTAATTCTTTATTGAGTTTTGTTCTGTTTATTGACTGGTTCTTTATTCAGTTTTGTATAGTTTATTGACTGTTTCTATATTGAGTTTTGTACAGTTTATTGACTGGTTCTTTGTTCAGTTTTGTTCTGTTTATTGACTAGTTCTTCATTGAGTTTTGTACAGTTTATTGACTGGTTCTTTATTCAGTTTTGTACAGTTTATTGACTTGTACTTTATTCAGTTTTGTACAGTTTATTGACTGTTTCTTTATTTAGTTTTGAACAGTTTATTGACTGTTTCTATATTGAGTTTTGTACAGTTTTTTTACTGGTTCTTTATTGAGTTTTGTACAGTTTATTGACTGGTTCTTTGCTCAGTTTTGTACTGTTTCTTGACTGGTTCTTTATTCAGTTTTGTATAGTTTATTGACTGTTTCTATATTGAGTTTTGTACTGTTTATTGACTGGTTCTTTATTTAGTTTTGTACCGTTTATTGACTGGTTCTTTATTGAGTTTTGTACAGTTTATTGACTGGTTCTTTTTTGAGTTTTGTACAGTTTATAAACTGGTTCTTTATTGAGTTTTGTACAGTTTATTGACTGGTTCTATATTGAGTTTTGTACAGTTTATTGACTGGTTCTTTATTCAGTTTTGTACAGTTTATTGACTGGTTCTTTATTCAGTTTCTGTACAGTTTATTGACTGGTTCTTTATTTAGTTTTGTACAGTTTATTGACTGTTTCTATATTGAGTTTTGTACAGTTTATTGACTGGTTCTTTGTTCAGTTTTGTACAGTTTATTGACTGGTTCTTTGTTCAGTTTTGTATAGTTTATTGACTGGTTCTTTATTGAGTTTTGTACAGTTTATTGACTGGTTCTTTATTGAGTTTTGTACAGTTTATTGACTGGTTCTTTATTGAGTTTTGTACAGTTTATTGACTTGTTCTTTATTGAGTTTTGTACAGTTTATTGACTCTTTCTTTATTTAGTTTTGTACAGTTTATTGACTGTTTCTTTATTTAGTTTTGTACAGTTTATTGACTGGTTCTTTATTGAGTTTTGTACAGTTTATTGACTGGTTCTTTGTTCAGTTTTGTTCTGTTTATTGACTAGTTCTTCATTGAGTTTTGTACAGTTTATTGACTGGTTCTTTATTCAGTTTTGTACAGTTTATTGACTGGTTCTTTATTCAGTTTTGTACAGTTTATTGACTGTTTCTTTATTTAGTTTTGAACAGTTTATTGACTGTTTCTATATTGAGTTTTGTACAGTTTATTGACTGTTTCTTTATTTAGTTTTGTACAGTTTATTGACTGGTTCTTTATTCAGTTTTGCACAGTTTATTGACTGGTTCTTTATTGAGTTTTGTACAGTTTATTGACTGGTTCTTTATTGAGTTTTGTACAGTTTATTGACTGGTTCCTTATTGAGTTTGGTACAGTTTATTGACTGTTTCTATATTGAGTTTTGTACAGTTTATTGACTAATTCTTTATTGAGTTTTGTACAGTTTATTGACTGGTTCTTTATTCAGTTTTGTATAGTTTATTGACTGTTTCTATATTGAGTTTTGTACAGTTTATTGACTGGTTCTTTGTTCAGTTTTGTTCTGTTTATTGACTAGTTCTTCATTGAGTTTTGTACAGTTTATTGACTGGTTCTTTATTCAATTTTGTACAGTTTATTGACTTGTACTTTATTCAGTTTTGTACAGTTTATTGACTGTTTCTTTATTTAGTTTTGAACAGTTTATTGACTGTTTCTATATTGAGTTTTGTACAGTTTTTTTACTGGTTCTTTATTGAGTTTTGTACAGTTTATTGACTGGTTCTTTGCTCGGTTTTGTACTGTTTCTTGACTGGTTCTTTATTCAGTTTTGTATAGTTTATTGACTGTTTCTATATTGAGTTTTGTACAGTTTATTGACTGGTTCTTTGTTCAGTTTTGTTCTGTTTATTGACTGGTTCTTCATTGAGTTTTGTACAGTTTATTGACTGGTTCTTTATTCAGTTTTGTACAGTTTATTGACTGGTTCTTTATTTAGTTTTGTACAGTTTATTGACTGTTTCTTTATTGAGTTTTGAACAGTTTATTGACTGTTTCTATATTGAGATTTTTACAGTTTTTTTTACTGGTTCTTTATTGAGTTTTGTACAGTTTATTGACTGGTTCTTCATTCAGTTCTGACCAGTTTATTGACTGGTTTTTTATTGAGTTTTGTACAGTTTATTGACTGTTTCTTTATTTAGTTTTGTACAGTTTATTGACTGTTTCTATATTTAGTTTTGTACAGTTTATTGACTGCTTCTTTATTTAGTTTTGTACAGTTTATTGATTGTTTCTTTATTTAGTTTGTGTACAATTTATTGACTAGTTCTTTATTTAGTTTGGTACAGTTTATTGACTGTTCTTTATTTAGTTTTGTACAGTTTATTGACTGTTTCTTTATTTAGTTTTGTACAGTTTATTGACTGTTTCTATATTGAGTTTTGTACAGTTTGTTTACTGGTTCTTTATTGAGTTTTGTACAGTTTATCGACTGGTTCTTTGTTCAGTTTTGTTCTGTTTATTGACTGGTTCTTTATTCAGTTTTGTACAGTTTATTGACTGTTTCTTTATTTAGTTTTGTAGAGTTTATTGACTGTTTCTATATTGTGTTTTGTACAGTTTTTTACTGGTTCTTTATTGAGTTTTGTACAGTTTATTGACTGGTTCTTTGTTCAGTTTTGTACTGTTTATTGACTGGTTCTTTGTTCAGTTTTGTTCTGTTTATTGACTGGTTCTTTATTCAGTTTTGTACAGTTTATTGACTGTTTCTTTATTTAGTTTTGTACTGTTTATTGACTGGTTCTTTATTTAGTTTTGTACCGTTTATTGACTGGTTCTTTATTGAGTTTTGTACAGTTTATTGACTGGTTCTTTTTTGAGTTTTGTACAGTTTATAAAATGGTTCTTTATTGAGTTTTGTACAGTTTATTGACTGGTTCTATATTGAGTTTTGTACAGTTTATTGACTGGTTCTTTATTCAGTTTTGTACAGTTTATTGACTGGTTCTTTATTCAGTTTCTGTACAGTTTATTGACTGGTTCTTTATTGAGTTTTGTACAGTTTATTGACTGGTTCTTTATTCAGTTTTGTACAGTTTATTGACTGTTTCTATATTTTGTTTTGTACAGTTTATTGACTGTTTCTTTATTTAGTTTTGTACAGTTTATTGACTGTTTCTTTATTTAGTTTGTGTACAATTTATTGACTGATTATTTATTTAGTTTTGTACAGTTTATTGACTGTTTCTTTATTTAGTTTTGTACAGTTTACTGACTGCTTCTTTATTTAGTTTTGTACAGTTTATTGACTGTTTCTTTATTTAGTTTTGTACAGCTTATTGACTGTTTCTTTATAAAGTTTTGTACAGTTTCTTGACTGGTTCTTTATTGAGTTTTGTACAGTTTATTGACTGGTTCTTTATTCAGTTTTGTACAATTTATTGACTGGTTCTTTATTGAGTTTTGTACAGTTTACTGACTGGTTCTTTATTGAGTTTTGTACAGTTTATTGACTGGTTCTTTATTGAGTTTTGTACAGTTTATTGACTGTTTCTTTATTTCGTTTGTGTACAATTTCTTGACTGGTTGTTTATTTAGTTTTGTACAGTTTATTGACTAATTCTTTATTGAGTTTTGTACAGTTTATTGACTGGTTCTTTATTCAGTTTTGTATAGTTTATTGACTGTTTCTTTATTGAGTTTTGTACAGTTTATTGACTGCTTCTTTGTTCAGTTTTGTTCTGTTTATTGACTGGTTCTTTATTGAGTTTTGTACAGTTTATTGACTGGTTCTTTATTTAGTTTTGTACAGTTTATTGACTGTTTCTATATTGAGTTTTGTACAGTTTATTGACTGGTTCTTTGTTCAGTTTTGTACAGTTTATTGACTGGTTCTTTGTTCAGTTTTGTATAGTTTATTGACTGGTTCTTTATTGAGTTTTGTACAGTTTATTGACTGGTTCTTTATTGAGTTTTGTACAGTTTATTGACTGGTTCTTTATTGAGTTTTGTACAGTTTATTGACTTGTTCTTTATTGAGTTTTGTACAGTTTATTGACTCTTTCTTTATTTAGTTTTGTACAGTTTATTGACTGTTTCTTTATTTAGTTTTGTACAGTTTATTGACTGGTTCTTTATTGAGTTTTGTACAGTTTATTGACTGGTTCTTTGTTCAGTTTTGTTCTGTTTATTGACTAGTTCTTCATTGAGTTTTGTACAGTTTATTGACTGGTTCTTTATTCAGTTTTGTACAGTTTATTGACTGGTTCTTTATTCAGTTTTGTACAGTTTATTGACTGTTTCTTTATTTAGTTTTGAACAGTTTATTGACTGTTTCTATATTGAGTTTTGTACAGTTTATTGACTCTTTCTTTATTTAGTTTTGTACAGTTTATTGACTGGTTCTTTATTCAGTTTTGCACAGTTTATTGACTGGTTCTTTATTGAGTTTTGTACAGTTTATTGACTGGTTCTTTATTGAGTTTTGTACAGTTTATTGACTGGTTCCTTATTGAGTTTGGTACAGTTTATTGACTGTTTCTATATTGAGTTTTGTACAGTTTATTGACTAATTCTTTATTGAGTTTTGTACAGTTTATTGACTGGTTCTTTATTCAGTTTTGTATAGTTTATTGACTGTTTCTATATTGAGTTTTGTACAGTTTATTGACTGGTTCTTTGTTCAGTTTTGTTCTGTTTATTGACTAGTTCTTCATTGAGTTTTGTACAGTTTATTGACTGGTTCTTTATTCAGTTTTGTACAGTTTATTGACTTGTACTTTATTAAGTTTTGTACAGTTTATTGACTGTTTCTTTATTTAGTTTTGAACAGTTTATTGACTGTTTCTATATTGAGTTTTGTACAGTTTTTTTACTGGTTCTTTATTGAGTTTTGTACAGTTTATTGACTGGTTCTTTGCTCGGTTTTGTACTGTTTCTTGACTGGTTCTTTATTCAGTTTTGTATAGTTTATTGACTGTTTCTATATTGAGTTTTGTACAGTTTATTGACTGGTTCTTTGTTCAGTTTTGTTCTGTTTATTGACTGGTTCTTCATTGAGTTTTGTACAGTTTATTGACTGGTTCTTTATTCAGTTTTGTACAGTTTATTGACTGGTTCTTTATTTAGTTTTGTACAGTTTATTGACTGTTTCTTTATTGAGTTTTGAACAGTTTATTGACTGTTTCTATATTGAGATTTGTACAGTTTTTTTTACTGGTTCTTTATTGAGTTTTGTACAGTTTATTGACTGGTTCTTCATTCAGTTCTGACCAGTTTATTGACTGGTTTTTTATTGAGTTTTGTACAGTTTATTGACTGTTTCTTTATTTAGTTTTGTACAGTTTATTGACTGTTTCTATATTTAGTTTTGTACAGTTTATTGACTGCTTCTTTATTTAGTTTTGTACAGTTTATTGATTGTTTCTTTATTTAGTTTGTGTACAATTTATTGACTAGTTCTTTATTTAGTTTGGTACAGTTTATTGACTGTTCTTTATTTAGTTTTGTACAGTTTATTGACTGTTTCTTTATTTAGTTTTGTACAGTTTATTTACTGTTTCTATATTGAGTTTTGTACAGTTTGTTTACTGGTTCTTTATTGAGTTTTGTACAGTTTATCGACTGGTTCTTTGTTCAGTTTTGTTCTGTTTATTGACTGGTTCTTTATTCAGTTTTGTACAGTTTATTGACTGTTTCTTTATTTAGTTTTGTAGAGTTTATTGACTGTTTCTATATTGTGTTTTGTACAGTTTTTTACTGGTTCTTTATTGAGTTTTGTACAGTTTATTGACTGGTTCTTTGTTCAGTTTTGTACTGTTTATTGACTGGTTCTTTGTTCAGTTTTGTTCTGTTTATTGACTGGTTCTTAATTCAGTTTTGTACAGTTTATTGACTGTTTCTTTATTTAGTTTTGTACTGTTTATTGACTGGTTCTTTATTTAGTTTTGTACCGTTTATTGACTGGTTCTTTATTGAGTTTTGTACAGTTTATTGACTGGTTCTTTTTTGAGTTTTGTACAGTTTATAAAATGGTTCTTTATTGAGTTTTGTACAGTTTATTGACTGGTTCTATATTGAGTTTTGTACAGTTTATTGACTGGTTCTTTATTCAGTTTTGTACAGTTTATTGACTGGTTCTTTATTCAGTTTCTGTACAGTTTATTGACTGGTTCTTTATTGAGTTTTGTACAGTTTATTGACTGGTTCTTTATTCAGTTTTGTACAGTTTATTGACTGTTTCTTTATTTTGTTTTGTACAGTTTATTGACTGTTTCTTTATTTAGTTTTGTACAGTTTATTGACTGTTTCTTTATTTAGTTTGTGTACAATTTATTGACTGATTATTTATTTAGTTTTGTACAGTTTATTGACTGTTTCTTTATTTAGTTTTGTACAGTTTACTGACTGCTTCTTTATTTAGTTTTGTACAGTTTATTGACTGTTTCTTTATTTAGTTTTGTACAGCTTATTGACTGTTTCTTTATAAAGTTATGTACAGTTTCTTGACTGGTTCTTTATTGAGTTTTGTACAGTTTATTGACTGGTTCTTTATTCAGTTTTGTACAATTTATTGACTGGTTCTTTATTGAGTTTTGTACAGTTTACTGACTGGTTCTTTATTGAGTTTTGTACAGTTTATTGACTGGTTCTTTATTGAGTTTTGTACAGTTTATTGACTGTTTCTTTATTTCGTTTGTGTACAATTTCTTGACTGGTTGTTTATTTAGTTTTGTACAGTTTATTGACTAATTCTTTATTGAGTTTTGTACAGTTTATTGACTGGTTCTTTATTCAGTTTTGTATAGTTTATTGACTGTTTCTTTATTGAGTTTTGTACAGTTTATTGACTGCTTCTTTGTTCAGTTTTGTTCTGTTTATTGACTGGTTCTTTATTCAGTTTTGTACAGTTTATTGACTGGTTCTTTATTCAGTTTTGTACAGTTTATTGACTGGTTTTTTATTTAGTTTTGTACAGTTTATTGACTGTTTCTATATTGAGTTTTGTACAGTTTATTGACTGGTTCTTTATTGAGTTTTGTACAGTTTATTGACTGGTTCTTTATTGAGTTTTGTACAGTTTGTTGACTGGTTCTTTATTGAGTTTTGTACAGTTTATTGACTTGTTCTTTATTGAGTTTTGTACAGTTTATTGACTCTTTCTTTATTTAGTTTTGTACAGTTTATTGACTGGTTTTTTATTTAGTTTTGCACAGTTTATTGACTGGTTCTTTATTGAGTTTTGTACAGTTTATTGACTGGTTCTTTGTTCAGTTTTGTTCTGTTTATTGACTAGTTCTTCATTGAGTTTTGTACAGTTTATTGACTGGTTCTTTATTCAGTTTTGTACAGTTTATTGACTGGTTCTTTATTCAATTTTGTACAGTTTATTGACTGTTTCTTTATTTAGTTTTGAACAGTTTATTGACTGTTTCTATATTGAGTTTTGTACAGTTTTTTTACTGGTTCTTTATTGAGTTTTGTACAGTTTATTGACTGGTTCTTTGTTCAGTTTTGCATAGTTTATTGACTGGTTCTTTATTCAGTTTTGTATAGTTTATTGACTGTTTCTATATTGAGTTTTGTACAGTTTATTGACTGGTTCTTTGTTCAGTTTTGTTCTGTTTATTGACTGGTTCTTCATTGAGTTTTGTACAGTTTATTGACTGGTTCTTTATTCAGTTTTGTACAGTTTATTGACTGGTTCTTTATTTAGTTTTGTACAGTTTATGGACTGTTTCTTTATTTAGTTTTGAACAGTTTATTGACTGTTTCTATATTGAGTTTTGTACAGTTTTTTTACTGCTTCTTTATTTAGTTTGTGTACAGTTTATTGACTGCTTCATTGTTCAGTTTTGTACTGTTTATTGACTGTTCTTTATTTAGTTTTGTACAGTTTATTGACTGGTTCTTCATTCAGTTCTGACCAGTTTATTGACTGTTTCTATATTGAGTTTTGTACAGTCTGTTTACTGGTTCTTTATTGAGTTTTGTACAGTTTATTGACTGGTTCTTTGTTCAGTTTTGTACTGTTTATTGACTGGTTCTTTATTGAGTTTTGTACAGTTTCTTGACTGGTTCTTTATTGAGTTTTGTACAGTTTATTGACTGGTTCTATATTGCGTTTTGTACAGTTTATTGACTAATTCTTTATTGAGTTTTGTACAGTTTATTGACCGGTTCTTTATTCAGTTTTGTACTGTTTATTGACTGGTTCTTTATTCAGTTTTGTACAGTTTATTGACTGGTTCTTCATTCAGTTCTGGCCAGTTTATTGACTGGTTTTTTATTGAGTTTTGTACAGTTTATCGACTGTTTCTTTATTTAGTTTTGTACAGTTTATTGACTGTTTCTATATTTAGTTTTGTACAGTTTGTTGATTGTTTCTTTATTTAGTTTGTGTACAATTTATTGACTAGTTCTTTATTTAGTTTGGTACAGTTTATTGACTGTTCTTTATTTAGTTTTGTACAGTTTATTGACTGTTTCTATATTTAGTTTTGTACAGTTTATTAACTGTTTCTATATTGAGTTTTGTACAGTTTGTTTACTGGTTCTTTATTGAGTTTTGTACAGTTTATTGACTGGTTCTTTGTTCAGTTTTGTTCTGTTTATTGACTGGTTCTTTATTCAGTTTTGTACAGTTTATTGACTGTTTCTTTATTTAGTTTTGTAGAGTTTATTGACTGTTTCTATATTGAGTTTTGTACAGTTTTTTACTGGTTCTTTATTGAGTTTTGTACAGTTTATTGACTGGTTCTTTGTTCAGTTTTGTACTGTTTATTGACTGGTTCTTTGTTCAGTTTTGTTCTGTTTATTGACTGGTTCTTTATTCAGTTTTGTACAGTTTATTGACTGTTTCTTTATTTAGTTTTGTACAGTTTATTGACTGGTTCTTTATTTAGTTTTGTACCGTTTATTGACTGGTTCTTTATTGAGTTTTGTACAGTTTATTGACTGGTTCTTTAATGAGTTTTGTACAGTTTATAAACTGGTTCTTTATTGAGTTTTGTACAGTTTATTGACTGGTTCTATATTGAGTTTTGTACAGTTTATTGACTAATTCTTTATTGAGTTTTGTACAGTTTATTGACTGGTTCTTTATTCAGTTTTGTATAGTTTATTGACTGTTTCTTTATTTAGTTTTGTACAGTTTATTGACTGCTTCTTTGTTCAGTTTTGTTCTGTTTATTGACTGGTTCTTTATTCAGTTTTGTACAGTTTATTGACTGGTTCTTTATTGAGTTTTGTACAGTTTATTGATTTGTTCTTTATTTAGTTTTGTACAGTTTATTGACTGTTTCTTTATTTAGTTTTGTAGAGTTTATTGACTGTTTCTATATTGAGTTTTGTACAGTTTTTTACTGGTTCTTTATTGAGTTTTGTACAGTTTATTGACTGGTTCTTTGTTCAGTTTTGTACTGTTTATTGACTGGTTCTTTGTTCAGTTTTGTTCTGTTTATTGACTTGTTCTTTATTCAGTTTTGTACAGTTTATTGACTGGTTCTTTATTCACTTTCTGTACAGTTTATTGACTGGTTCTTTATTGAGTTTTGTACAGTTTATTGACTGGTTCTTTATTCAGTTTTGTACAGTTTATTGACTATTTCTATATTTTGTTTTGTACAGTTTATTGACTGTTTCTTTATTTAGTTTTGTACAGTTTATTGACTCTTTCTTTATTTAGTTTGTGTACAATTTATTGACTGGTTATTTATTTAGTTTTGTACAGTTTATTGACTGTTTCTTTATTTAGTTTTGTACAGTTTACTGACTGCTTCTTTATTTAGTTTTGTACAGTTTATTGACTGTTTCTTTATTTAGTTTTGTACAGCTTATTGACTGTTTCTTCATAAAGTTTTGTACAGTTTCTTGACTGGTTCTTTATTGAGTTTTGTACAGTTTATTGACTGGTTCTTTATTCAGTTTTGTACAATTTATTGACTGGTTCTTTATTGAGTTTTGTACAGTTTACTGACTGGTTCTTTATTGAGTTTTGTACAGTTTATTGACTGGTTCTTTATTGAGATTTGTACAGTTTATTGACTGTTTCTTTATTTCATTTGTGTACAATTTCTTGACTGGTTGTTTATTTAGTTTTGTACAGTCTATTGACTAATTCTTTATTGAGTTTTGTACAGTTTATTGACTGGTTCTTTATTCAGTTTTGTATAGTTTACTGACTGTTTCTTTATTGAGTTTAGTACAGTTTATTGACTGCTTCTTTGTTCAGTTTTGTTCTGTTTATTGACTGGTTCTTTATTCAGTTTTGTACAGTTTATTGACTGGTTCTTTATTCAGTTTTGTACAGTTTATTGACTGTTTCTTTATTTAGTTTTGTACAGCTTATTGACTGTTTCTTCATAAAGTTTTGTACAGTTTCTTGACTGGTTCTTTATTGAGTTTTGTACAGTTTATGGACTGGTTCTTTATTCAGTTTTGTACAATTTATTGACTGGTTCTTTATTGAGTTTTGTACAGTTTACTGACTGGTTCTTTATTGAGTTTTGTACAGTTTATTGACTGGTTCTTTATTGAGATTTGTACAGTTTATTGACTGTTTCTTTATTTCATTTGTGTACAATTTCTTGACTGGTTGTTTATTTAGTTTTGTACAGTCTATTGACTAATTCTTTATTGAGTTTTGTACAGTTTATTGACTGGTTCTTTATTCAGTTTTGTATAGTTTACTGACTGTTTCTTTATTGAGTTTAGTACAGTTTATTGACTGCTTCTTTGTTCAGTTTTGTCCTGTTTATTGACTGGTTCTTTATTCAGTTTTGTACAGTTTATTGACTGGTTCTTTATTCAGTTTTGTACAGTTTATTGACTGGTTCTTTATTTAGTTTTGTACAGTTTATTGACTGTTTCTATATTGAGTTTTGTACAGTTTATTGACTGGTTCTTTGTTCAGTTTTGTACAGTTTATTGACTGGTTCTTTGTTCAGTTTTGTATAGTTTATTGACTGGTTCTTTATTGAGTTTTGTACAGTTTATTGACTGGTTCTTTATTGAGTTTTGTACAGTTTATTGACTGGTTCTTTATTTAGTTTTGTACAGTTTATTGACTGGTTCTTTGTTGAGTTTTGTACAGTTTATTGACTCTTTCTTTATTTAGTTTTGTACAGTTTATTGACTGGTTCTTTATTTAGTTTTGCACAGTTTATTGACTGTTTCTATATTTAGTTTTGTACAGTTTATTGACTGTTTCTATATTGAGTTTTGTACAGTTTGTTTACTGGTTCTTTATTGAGTTTTGTACAGTTTATTGACTGGTTCTTTGTTCAGTTTTGTTCTGTTTATTGACTGGTTCTTTATTCAGTTTTGTACAGTTTATTGACTGTTTCTTTATTTAGTTTTGTAGAGTTTATTGACTGTTTCTATATTGAGTTTTGTACAGTTTTTTACTGGTTCTTTATTGAGTTTTGTACAGTTTATTGACTGGTTCTTTGTTCAGTTTTGTACTGTTTATTGACTGGTTCTTTGTTCAGTTTTGTTCTGTTTATTGACTGGTTCTTTATTCAGTTTTGTACAGTTTATTGACTGTTTCTTTATTTAGTTTTGTACAGTTAATTGACTGGTTCTTTATTTAGTTTTGTACAGTTTATTGACTGGTTCTTTATTGAGTTTTGTACAGTTTATTGACTGGTTCTTTATTGAGTTTTGTACAGTTTATAAACTGGTTCTTTATTGAGTTTTGTACAGTTTATTGACTGGTTCTATATTGAGTTTTGTACAGTTTATTAACTAATTCTTTATTGAGTTTTGTACAGTTTATTGACTGGTTCTTTATTCAGTTTTGTATAGTTTATTGACTGTTTCTTTGTTTAGTTTTGTACAGTTTATTGACTGCTTCTTTGTTCAGTTTTGTTCTGTTTATTGACTGGTTCTTTATTGAGTTTTGTACAGTTTATTGACTGTTTCTTTATTTAGTTTTGTAGAGTTTATTGACTGTTTCTATATTGAGTTTTGTACAGTTTTTTCCTGGTTCTTTATTTAGTTTTGTACAGTTTATTGACTGGTTCTTTATTTAGTTTTGTACCGTTTATTGACTGGTTCTTTATTGAGTTTTGTACAGTTTATTGACTGGTTCTTTAATGAGTTTTGTACAGTTTATAAACTGGTTCTTTATTGAGTTTTGTACAGTTTATTGACTGGTTCTATATTGAGTTTTGTACAGTTTATTGACTAATTCTTTATTGAGTTTTGTACAGTTTATTGACTGGTTCTTTATTCAGTTTTGTATAGTTTATTGACTGTTTCTTTATTTAGTTTTGTACAGTTTATTGACTGCTTCTTTGTTCAGTTTTGTTCTGTTTATTGACTGGTTCTTTATTCAGTTTTGTACAGTTTATTGACTGGTTCTTTATTGAGTTTTGTACAGTTTATTGATTTGTTCTTTATTTAGTTTTGTACAGTTTATTGACTGTTTCTTTATTTAGTTTTGTAGAGTTTATTGACTGTTTCTATATTGAGTTTTGTACAGTTTTTTACTGGTTCTTTATTGAGTTTTGTACAGTTTATTGACTGGTTCTTTGTTCAGTTTTGTACTGTTTATTGACTTGTTCTTTGTTCAGTTTTGTTCTGTTTATTGACTTGTTCTTTATTCAGTTTTGTACAGTTTATTGACTGGTTCTTTATTCAGTTTCTGTACAGTTTATTGACTGGTTCTTTATTGAGTTTTGTACAGTTTATTGACTGGTTCTTTATTCAGTTTTGTACAGTTTATTGACTATTTCTATATTTTGTTTTGTACAGTTTATTGACTGTTTCTTTATTTAGTTTTGTACAGTTTATTGACTCTTTCTTTATTTAGTTTGTGTACAATTTATTGACTGGTTATTTATTTAGTTTTGTACAGTTTATTGACTGTTTCTTTATTTAGTTTTGTACAGTTTACTGACTGCTTCTTTATTTAGTTTTGTACAGTTTATTGACTGTTTCTTTATTTAGTTTTGTACAGCTTATTGACTGTTTCTTCATAAAGTTTTGTACAGTTTCTTGACTGGTTCTTTATTGAGTTTTGTACAGTTTATTGACTGGTTCTTTATTCAGTTTTGTTCAATTTATTGACTGGTTCTTTATTGAGTTTTGTACAGTTTACTGACTGGTTCTTTATTGAGTTTTGTACAGTTTATTGACTGGTTCTTTATTGAGATTTGTACAGTTTATTGACTGTTTCTTTATTTCATTTGTGTACAATTTCTTGACTGGTTGTTTATTTAGTTTTGTACAGTCTATTGACTAATTCTTTATTGAGTTTTGTACAGTTTATTGACTGGTTCTTTATTCAGTTTTGTATAGTTTACTGACTGTTTCTTTATTGAGTTTAGTACAGTTTATTGACTGCTTCTTTGTTCAGTTTTGTTCTGTTTATTGACTGGTTCTTTATTCAGTTTTGTACAGTTTATTGACTGGTTCTTTATTCAGTTTTGTACAGTTTATTGACTGTTTCTTTATTTAGTTTTGTACAGCTTATTGACTGTTTCTTCATAAAGTTTTGTACAGTTTCTTGACTGGTTCTTTATTGAGTTTTGTACAGTTTATTGACTGGTTCTTTATTCAGTTTTGTACAATTTATTGACTGGTTCTTTATTGAGTTTTGTACAGTTTACTGACTGGTTCTTTATTGAGTTTTGTACAGTTTATTGACTGGTTCTTTATTGAGATTTGTACAGTTTATTGACTGTTTCTTTATTTCATTTGTGTACAATTTCTTGACTGGTTGTTTATTTAGTTTTGTACAGTCTATTGACTAATTCTTTATTGAGTTTTGTACAGTTTATTGACTGGTTCTTTATTCAGTTTTGTATAGTTTACTGACTGTTTCTTTATTGAGTTTAGTACAGTTTATTGACTGCTTCTTTGTTCAGTTTTGTTCTGTTTATTGACTGGTTCTTTATTCAGTTTTGTACAGTTTATTGACTGGTTCTTTATTCAGTTTTGTACAGTTTATTGACTGGTTCTTTATTTAGTTTTGTACAGTTTATTGACTGTTTCTATATTGAGTTTTGTACAGTTTATTGACTGGTTCTTTATTCAGTTTTGTACAGTTTATTGACTGGTTCTTTGTTCAGTTTTGTATAGTTTATTGACTGGTTCTTTATTGAGTTTTGTACAGTTTATTGACTGGTTCTTTATTGAGTTTTGTACAGTTTATTGACTGGTTTTTTATTTAGTTTTGTACAGTTTATTGACTGGTTCTTTGTTGAGTTTTGTACAGTTTATTGACTCTTTCTTTATTTAGTTTTGTACAGTTTATTGACTGGTTCTTTATTTAGTTTTGCACAGTTTATTGACTGTTTCTATATTTAGTTTTGTACAGTTTATTGACTGTTTCTATATTGAGTTTTGTACAGTTTGTTTACTGGTTCTTTATTGAGTTTTGTACAGTTTATTGACTGGTTCTTTGTTCAGTTTTGTTCTGTTTATTGACTGGTTCTTTATTCAGTTTTGTACAGTTTATTGACTGTTTCTTTATTTAGTTTTGTAGAGTTTATTGACTGTTTCTATATTGAGTTTTTTACAGTTTTTTACTGGTTCTTTATTGAGTTTTGTACAGTTTATTGACTGGTTCTTTGTTCAGTTTTGTACTGTTTATTGACTGGTTCTTTGTTCAGTTTTGTTCTGTTTATTGACTGGTTCTTTATTCAGTTTTGTACAGTTTATTGACTGTTTCTTTATTTAGTTTTGTACAGTTAATTGACTGGTTCTTTATTTAGTTTTGTACAGTTTATTGACTGGTTCTTTATTGAGTTTTGTACAGTTTATTGACTGGTTCTTTATTGAGTTTTGTACAGTTTATAAACTGGTTCTTTATTGAGTTTTGTACAGTTTATTGACTGGTTCTATATTGAGTTTTGTACAGTTTATTAACTAATTCTTTATTGAGTTTTGTACAGTTTATTGACTGGTTCTTTATTCAGTTTTGTATAGTTTATTGACTGTTTCTTTGTTTAGTTTTGTACAGTTTATTGACTGCTTCTTTGTTCAGTTTTGTTCTGTTTATTGACTGGTTCTTTATTCAGTTTTGTACAGTTTATTGACTGTTTCTTTATTTAGTTTTGTAGAGTTTATTGACTGTTTCTATATTGAGTTTTGTACAGTTTTTTCCTGGTTCTTTATTGAGTTTTGTACAGTTTATTGACTGGTTCTTTGTTCAGTTTTGTACTGTTTATTGACTGGTTCTTTGTTCAGTTTTGTTCTGTTTATTGACTGGTTCTTTATTCAGTTTTGTACAGTTTATTGACTGGTTCTTTATTCACTTTCTGTACAGTTTATTGACTGGTTCTTTATTGAGTTTTGTACAGTTTATTGACTGGTTCTTTATTCAGTTTTGTACAGTTTATTGACTGTTTCTATATTTTGTTTTCTACAGTTTATTGACTGTTTCTTTATTTAGTTTTGTACAGTTTATTGACTGTTTCTTTATTTAGTTTGTGTACAATTTATTGACTGGTTATTTATTAAGTTTTGTACAGTTTATTGACTGTTTCTTTATTTAGTTTTGTACAGTTTACTGACTGCTTCTTTATTTAGTTTTGTACAGTTTATTGACTGTTTCTTTATTTAGTTTTGTACAGCTTATTGACTGTTTCTTTATAAAGTTTTGTACAGTTTCTTGACTGGTTTTTTATTGAGTTTTGTACAGTTTATTGACTGGTTCTTTATTCAGTTTTGTACAATTTATTGACTGGTTCTTTATTGAGTTTTGTACAGTTTACTGACTGGTTCTTTATTGAGTTTTGTACAGTTTATTGACTGGTTCTTTTTTGAGTTTTGTACAGTTTATTGACTGTTTCTTTATTTCGTTTGTGTACAATTTCTTGACTGGTTGTTTATTTAGTTTTGTACAGTTTATTGACTAATTCTTTATTGAGTTTTGTACAGTTTATTGACTGGTTCTTTATTCAGTTTTGTATAGTTTACTGACTGTTTCTTTATTGAGTTTTGTACAGTTTATTGACTGCTTCTTTCTTCAGTTTTGTTCTGTTTATTGACTGGTTCTTTATTCAGTTTTGTACAGTTTATTGACTGGTTCTTTATTCAGTTTTGTACAGTTTATTGACTGGTTCTTTATTTAGTTTTGTACAGTTTATTGACTGGTTCTTTATTTAGTTTTGTACCGTTTATTGACTGGTTCTTTATTGAGTTTTGTACAGTTTATTGACTGGTTCTTTATTGAGTTTTGTACAGTTTATAAACTGGTTCTTTATTGAGTTTTGTACAGTTTATTGACTGGTTCTATATTGAGTTTTGTACAGTTTATTGACTAATTCTTTATTGAGTTTTGTACAGTTTATTGACTGGTTCTTTATTCAGTTTTGTATAGTTTATTGACTGGTTCTTTGTTCAGTTTTGTACTGTTTATTGACTGGTTCTTTGTTCAGTTTTGTACAGTTTATTGACTGGTTCTTTATTCACTTTCTGTACACTTTATTGACTGGTTCTTTATTGAGTTTTGTACAGTTTATTGACTGGTTCTTTATTCAGTTTTGTACAGTTTATTGACTGTTTCTATATTTTGTTTTCTACAGTTTATTGACTGTTTCTTTATTTAGTTTTGTACAGTTTATTGACTGTTTCTTTATTTAGTTTGTGTACAATTTATTGACTGGTTATTTATTAAGTTTTGTACAGTTTATTGACTGTTTCTTTATTTAGTTTTGTACAGTTTACTGACTGCTTCTTTATTTAGTTTTGTACAGTTTATTGACTGTTTCTTTATTTAGTTTTGTACAGCTTATTGACTGTTTCTTTATAAAGTTTTGTACAGTTTCTTGACTGGTTCTTTATTGAGTTTTGTACAGTTTATTGACTGGTTCTTTATTCAGTTTTGTACAATTTATTGACTGGTTCTTTATTGAGTTTTGTACAGTTTACTGACTGGTTCTTTATTGAGTTTTGTACAGTTTATTGACTGGTTCTTTTTTGAGTTTTGTACAGTTTATTGACTGTTTCTTTATTTCGTTTGTGTACAATTTCTTGACTGGTTGTTTATTTAGTTTTGTACAGTTTATTGACTAATTCTTTATTGAGTTTTGTACAGTTTATTGACTGGTTCTTTATTCAGTTTTGTATAGTTTACTGACTGTTTCTTTATTGAGTTTTGTACAGTTTATTGACTGCTTCTTTCTTCAGTTTTGTTCTGTTTATTGACTGGTTCTTTATTCAGTTTTGTACAGTTTATTGACTGGTTCTTTATTCAGTTTTGTACAGTTTATTGACTGTTTCTATATTTTGTTTTCTACAGTTTATTGACTGTTTCTTTATTTAGTTTTGTACAGTTTATTGACTGTTTCATTATTTAGTTTGTGTACAATTTATTGACTGGTTATTTATTAAGTTTTGTACAGTTTATTGACTGTTTCTTTATTTAGTTTTGTACAGTTTACTGACTGCTTCTTTATTTAGTTTTGTACAGTTTATTGACTGTTTCTTTATTTAGTTTTGTACAGCTTATTGACTGTTTCTTTATAAAGTTTTGTACAGTTTCTTGACTGGTTCTTTATTGAGTTTTGTACAGTTTATTGACTGGTTCTTTATTCAGTTTTGTACAATTTATTGACTGGTTCTTTATTGAGTTTTGTACAGTTTACTGACTGGTTCTTTATTGAGTTTTGTACAGTTTATTGACTGGTTCTTTTTTGAGTTTTGTACAGTTTATTGACTGTTTCTTCATTTCGTTTGTGTACAATTTCTTGACTGGTTGTTTATTTAGTTTTGTACAGTTTATTGACTAATTCTTTATTGAGTTTTGTACGGTTTATTGACTGGTTCTTTATTCAGTTTTGTATAGTTTACTGACTGTTTCTTTATTGAGTTTTGTACAGTTTATTGACTGCTTCTTTCTTCAGTTTTGTTCTGTTTATTGACTGGTTCTTTATTCAGTTTTGTACAGTTTATTGACTGGTTCTTTATTCAGTTTTGTACAGTTTATTGACTGGTTCTTTATTTAGTTTTGTACAGTTTATTGACTGGTTCTTTATTTAGTTTTGTACCGTTTATTGACTGGTTCTTTATTGAGTTTTGTACAGTTTATTGACTGGTTCTTTATTGAGTTTTGTACAGTTTATAAACTGGTTCTTTATTGAGTTTTGTACAGTTTATTGACTGGTTCTATATTGAGTTTTGTACAGTTTATTGACTAATTCTTTATTGAGTTTTGTACAGTTTATTGACTGGTTCTTTATTCAGTTTTGTATAGTTTATTGACTGGTTCTTTGTTCAGTTTTGTACTGTTTATTGACTGGTTCTTTGTTCAGTTTTGTACAGTTTATTGACTGGTTCTTTATTCACTTTCTGTACAGTTTATTGACTAGTTCTTTATTGAGTTTTGTACAGTTTATTGACTGGTTCTTTATTCAGTTTTGTACAGTTTATTGACTGTTTCTATATTTTGTTTTCTACAGTTTATTGACTGTTTCGTTATTTAGTTTTGTACAGTTTATTGACTGTTTCTTTATTTAGTTTGTGTACAATTTATTGACTGGTTATTTATTAAGTTTTGTACAGTTTATTGACTGTTTCTTTATTTAGTTTTGTACAGTTTACTGACTGCTTCTTTATTTAGTTTTGTACAGTTTATTGACTGTTTCTTTATTTAGTTTTGTACAGCTTATTGACTGTTTCTTTATAAAGTTTTGTACAGTTTCTTGACTGGTTCTTTATTGAGTTTTGTACAGTTTATTGACTGGTTCTTTATTCAGTTTTGTACAATTTATTGACTGGTTCTTTATTGAGTTTTGTACAGTTTACTGACTGGTTCTTTATTGAGTTTTGTACAGTTTATTGACTGGTTCTTTTTTGAGTTTTGTACAGTTTATTGACTGTTTCTTTATTTCGTTTGTGTACAATTTCTTGACTGGTTGTTTATTTAGTTTTGTACAGTTTATTGACTAATTCTTTATTGAGTTTTGTACAGTTTATTGACTGGTTCTTTATTCAGTTTTGTATAGTTTACTGACTGTTTCTTTATTGAGTTTTGTACAGTTTATTGACTGCTTCTTTCTTCAGTTTTGTTCTGTTTATTGACTGGTTCTTTATTCAGTTTTGTACAGTTTATTGACTGGTTCTTTATTCAGTTTTGTACAGTTTATTGACTGGTTCTTTATTTAGTTTTGTACAGTTTATTGACTGGTTCTTTATTTAGTTTTGTACCGTTTATTGACTGGTTCTTTATTGAGTTTTGTACAGTTTATTGACTGGTTCTTTATTGAGTTTTGTACAGTTTATAAACTGGTTCTTTATTGAGTTTTGTGCAGTTTATTGACTGGTTCTATATTGAGTTTTGTACAGTTTATTGACTAATTCTTTATTGAGTTTTGTACAGTTTATTGACTGGTTCTTTATTCAGTTTTGTATAGTTTATTGACTGTTTCTTTGTTTAGTTTTGTACAGTTTATTGATGCTTCTTTGTTCAGTTTTGTTCTGTTTATTGACTGGTTCTTTATTCAGTTTTGTACAGTTTATTGACTGTTTCTTCATTTAGTTTTGTAGAGTTTATTGACTGTTTCTATATTGAGTTTTGTACAGTTTTTTCCTGGTTCTTTATTGAGTTTTGTACAGTTTATTGACTGGTTCTTTGTTCAGTTTTGTACTGTTTATTGACTGGTTCTTTGTTCAGTTTTGTTCTGTTTATTGACTGGTTCTTTATTCAGTTTTGTACAGTTTATTGACTGGTTCTTTATTCACTTTCTGTACAGTTTATTGACTGGTTCTTTATTGAGTTTTGTACAGTTTATTGACTGGTTCTTTATTCAGTTTTGTACAGTTTATTGACTGTTTCTATATTTTGTTTTCTACAGTTTATTGACTGTTTCTTTATTTAGTTTTGTACAGTTTATTGACTGTTTCATTATTTAGTTTGTGTACAATTTATTGACTGGTTATTTATTAAGTTTTGTACAGTTTATTGACTGTTTTTTTATTTAGTTTTGTACAGTTTACTGACTGCTTCTTTATTTAGTTTTGTACAGTTTATTGACTGTTTCTTTATTTAGTTTTGTACAGCTTATTGACTGTTTCTTTATAAAGTTTTGTACAGTTTCTTGACTGGTTCTTTATTGAGTTTTGTACAGTTTATTGACTGGTTCTTTATTCAGTTTTGTACAATTTATTGACTGGTTCTTTATTGAGTTTTGTACAGTTTACTGACTGGTTCTTTATTGAGTTTTGTACAGTTTATTGACTGGTTCTTTTTTGAGTTTTGTACAGTTTATTGACTGTTTCTTTATTTCGTTTGTGTACAATTTCTTGACTGGTTGTTTATTTAGTTTTGTACAGTTTATTGACTAATTCTTTATTGAGTTTTGTACAGTTTATTGACTGGTTCTTTATTCAGTTTTGTATAGTTTACTGACTGTTTCTTTATTGAGTTTTGTACAGTTTATTGACTGATTCTTTGTTCAGTTTTGTTCTGTTTATTGACTGGTTCTTTATTCAGTTTTGTACAGTTTATTGACTGGTTCTTTATTCAGTTTTGTACAGTTTATTGACTGGTTCTTTATTTAGTTTTGTACAGTTTATTGACTGTTTCTATATTGAGTTTTGTACAGTTTATTGACTGGTTCTTTGTTCAGTTTTGTACAGTTCATTGACTGGTTCTTTGTTTAGTTTTGTATAGTTTATTGACTGGTTCATTATTGAGTTTTGTACAGTTTATTGACTGGTTCTTTATTGAGTTTTGTACAGTTTATTGACTGGTTCTTTATTTAGTTTTGAACAGTTTATTGACTGGTTCTTTATTGAGTTTTGTACAGTTTATTGACTCTTTCTTTATTTAGTTTTGTACAGTTTATTGACTGGTTCTTTGTTCAGTTTTGTATAGTTTATTGACTGGTTCTTTATTGAGTTTTGTACAGTTTATTGACTGGTTCTTTATTGAGTTTTGTACAGTTTATTGACTGGTTCTTTATTGAGTTTTGTACAGTTTATTGACTGCTTCTTTCTTCAGTTTTGTTCTGTTTATTGACTGGGTCTTTATTCAGTTTTGTACAGTTTATTGACTGGTTCTTTATTCAGTTTTGTACAGTTTATTGACTGGTTCTTTATTTAGTTTTGTACAGTTTATTGACTGGTTCTTTATTTAGTTTTGTACCGTTTATTGACTGGTTCTTTATTGAGTTTTGTACAGTTTATTGACTGGTTCTTTATTGAGTTTTGTACAGTTTATAAACTGGTTCTTTATTGAGTTTTGTACAGTTTATTGACTGGTTCTATATTGAGTTTTGTACAGTTTATTGACTAATTCTTTATTGAGTTTTGTACAGTTTATTGACTGGTTCTTTATTCAGTTTTGTATAGTTTACTGACTGTTTCTTTATTGAGTTTTGTACAGTTTATTGACTGCTTCTTTCTTCAGTTTTGTTCTGTTTATTGACTGGTTCTTTATTCAGTTTTGTACAGTTTATTGACTGGTTCTTTATTCAGTTTTGTACAGTTTATTGACTGGTTCTTTATTTAGTTTTGTACAGTTTATTGACTGGTTCTTTATTTAGTTTTGTACCGTTTATTGACTGGTTCTTTATTGAGTTTTGTACAGTTTATTGACTGGTTCTTTATTGAGTTTTGTACAGTTTATAAACTGGTTCTTTATTGAGTTTTGTGCAGTTTATTGACTGGTTCTATATTGAGTTTTGTACAGTTTATTGACTAATTCTTTATTGAGTTTTGTACAGTTTATTGACTGGTTCTTTATTCAGTTTTGTATAGTTTATTGACTGTTTCTTTGTTTAGTTTTGTACAGTTTATTGATGCTTCTTTGTTCAGTTTTGTTCTGTTTATTGACTGGTTCTTTATTCAGTTTTGTACAGTTTATTGACTGTTTCTTCATTTAGTTTTGTAGAGTTTATTGACTGTTTCTATATTGAGTTTTGTACAGTTTTTTCCTGGTTCTTTATTGAGTTTTGTACAGTTTATTGACTGGTTCTTTGTTCAGTTTTGTACTGTTTATTGACTGGTTCTTTGTTCAGTTTTGTTCTGTTTATTGACTGGTTCTTTATTCAGTTTTGTACAGTTTATTGACTGGTTCTTTATTCACTTTCTGTACAGTTTATTGACTGGTTCTTTATTGAGTTTTGTACAGTTTATTGACTGGTTCTTTATTCAGTTTTGTACAGTTTATTGACTGTTTCTATATTTTGTTTTCTACAGTTTATTGACTGTTTCTTTATTTAGTTTTGTACAGTTTATTGACTGTTTCATTATTTAGTTTGTGTACAATTTATTGACTGGTTATTTATTAAGTTTTGTACAGTTTATTGACTGTTTTTTTATTTAGTTTTGTACAGTTTACTGACTGCTTCTTTATTTAGTTTTGTACAGTTTATTGACTGTTTCTTTATTTAGTTTTGTACAGCTTATTGACTGTTTCTTTATAAAGTTTTGTACAGTTTCTTGACTGGTTCTTTATTGAGTTTTGTACAGTTTATTGACTGGTTCTTTATTCAGTTTTGTACAATTTATTGACTGGTTCTTTATTGAGTTTTGTACAGTTTACTGACTGGTTCTTTATTGAGTTTTGTACAGTTTATTGACTGGTTCTTTTTTGAGTTTTGTACAGTTTATTGACTGTTTCTTTATTTCGTTTGTGTACAATTTCTTGACTGGTTGTTTATTTAGTTTTGTACAGTTTATTGACTAATTCTTTATTGAGTTTTGTACAGTTTATTGACTGGTTCTTTATTCAGTTTTGTATAGTTTACTGACTGTTTCTTTATTGAGTTTTGTACAGTTTATTGACTGATTCTTTGTTCAGTTTTGTTCTGTTTATTGACTGGTTCTTTATTCAGTTTTGTACAGTTTATTGACTGGTTCTTTATTCAGTTTTGTACAGTTTATTGACTGGTTCTTTATTTAGTTTTGTACAGTTTATTGACTGTTTCTATATTGAGTTTTGTACAGTTTATTGACTGGTTCTTTGTTCAGTTTTGTACAGTTCATTGACTGGTTCTTTGTTTAGTTTTGTATAGTTTATTGACTGGTTCATTATTGAGTTTTGTACAGTTTATTGACTGGTTCTTTATTGAGTTTTGTACAGTTTATTGACTGGTTCTTTATTTAGTTTTGAACAGTTTATTGACTGGTTCTTTATTGAGTTTTGTACAGTTTATTGACTCTTTCTTTATTTAGTTTTGTACAGTTTATTGACTGGTTCTTTGTTCAGTTTTGTATAGTTTATTGACTGGTTCTTTATTGAGTTTTGTACAGTTTATTGACTGGTTCTTTATTGAGTTTTGTACAGTTTATTGACTGGTTCTTTATTGAGTTTTGTACAGTTTATTGACTGCTTCTTTCTTCAGTTTTGTTCTGTTTATTGACTGGGTCTTTATTCAGTTTTGTACAGTTTATTGACTGGTTCTTTATTCAGTTTTGTACAGTTTATTGACTGGTTCTTTATTTAGTTTTGTACAGTTTATTGACTGGTTCTTTATTTAGTTTTGTACCGTTTATTGACTGGTTCTTTATTGAGTTTTGTACAGTTTATTGACTGGTTCTTTATTGAGTTTTGTACAGTTTATAAACTGGTTCTTTATTGAGTTTTGTACAGTTTATTGACTGGTTCTATATTGAGTTTTGTACAGTTTATTGACTAATTCTTTATTGAGTTTTGTACAGTTTATTGACTGGTTCTTTATTCAGTTTTGTATAGTTTATTGACTGGTTCTTTGTTCAGTTTTGTACTGTTTATTGACTGGTTCTTTGTTCAGTTTTGTACAGTTTATTGACTGGTTCTTTATTCACTTTCTGTACAGTTTATTGACTTGTTCTTTATTGAGTTTTGTACAGTTTATTGACTGGTTCTTTATTCAGTTTTGTACAGTTTATTGACTGTTTCTATATTTTGTTTTCTACAGTTTATTGACTGTTTCTTTATTTAGTTTTGTACAGTTTATTGACTGTTTCTTTATTTAGTTTGTGTACAATTTATTGACTGGTTATTTATTAAGTTTTGTACAGTTTATTGACTGTTTCTTTATTTAGTTTTGTACAGTTTACTGACTGCTTCTTTATTTTGTTTTGTACAGTTTATTGACTGTTTCTTTATTTAGTTTTGTACAGCTTATTGACTGTTTCTTTATAAAGTTTTGTACAGTTTCTTGACTGGTTCTTTATTGAGTTTTGTACAGTTTATTGACTGGTTCTTTATTCAGTTTTGTACAATTTATTGACTGGTTCTTTATTGAGTTTTGTACAGTTTACTGACTGGTTCTTTATTGAGTTTTGTACAGTTTATTGACTGGTTCTTTTTTGAGTTTTGTACAGTTTATTGACTGTTTCTTTATTTCGTTTGTGTACAATTTCTTGACTGGTTGTTTATTTAGTTTTGTACAGTTTATTGACTAATTCTTTATTGAGTTTTGTACAGTTTATTGACTGGTTCTTTATTCAGTTTTGTATAGTTTACTGACTGTTTCTTTATTGAGTTTTGTACAGTTTATTGACTGCTTCTTTCTTCAGTTTTGTTCTGTTTATTGACTGGTTCTTTATTCAGTTTTGTACAGTTTATTGACTGGTTCTTTATTGAGTTTTGTACAGTTTATTGACTGGTTCTTTATTGAGTTTTGTACAGTTTATTGACTGGTTCTTTATTTAGTTTTGTACCGTTTATTGACTGGTTCTTTATTGAGTTTTGTACAGTTTATTGACTGGTTCTTTATTGAGTTTTGTACAGTTTATAAACTGGTTCTTTATTGAGTTTTGTACAGTTTATTGACTGGTTCTATATTGAGTTTTGTACAGTTTATTGACTAATTCTTTATTGAGTTTTGTACAGTTTATTGACTGGTTCTTTATTCAGTTTTGTATAGTTTATTGACTGTTTCTTTGTTTAGTTTTGTACAGTTTATTGACTGCTTCTTTGTTCAGTTTTGTTCTGTTTATTGACTGGTTCTTTATTCAGTTTTGTACAGTTTATTGACTGTTTCTTTATTTAGTTTTGTAGAGTTTATTGACTGTTTCTATATTGAGTTTTGTACAGCTTATTGACTGTTTCTTTATAAAGTTTTGTACAGTTTCTTGACTGGTTCTTTATTGAGTTTTGTACAGTTTATTGACTGGTTCTTTATTCAGTTTTGTACAATTTATTGACTGGTTCTTTATTGAGTTTTGTACAGTTTACTGACTGGTTCTTTATTCAGTTTTGTACAGTTTATTGACTGGTTCTTTATTGAGTTTTGTACAGTTTATTGACTGTTTCTTTATTTCGTTTGTGTACAATTTCTTGACTGGTTGTTTATTTAGTTTTCTACAGTTTATTGACTGGTTCTTTATTTAGTTTTGTACCGTTTATTGACTGGTTCTTTATTGAGTTTTGTACAGTTTATTGACTGGTTCTTTATTGAGTTTTGTACAGTTTATAAACTGGTTCTTTATTGAGTTTTGTACAGTTTATTGACTGGTTCTATATTGAGTTTTGTACAGTTTATTGACTAATTCTTTATTGAGTTTTGTACAGTTTATTGACTGGTTCTTTATTCAGTTTTGTATAGTTTATTGACTGTTTCTTTGTTTAGTTTTGTACAGTTTATTGACTGCTTCTTTGTTCAGTTTTGTTCTGTTTATTGACTGGTTCTTTATTCAGTTTTGTACAGTTTATTGACTGTTTCTTTATTTAGTTTTGTAGAGTTTATTGACTGTTTCTATATTGAGTTTTGTACAGTTTTTTCCTGGTTCTTTATTGAGTTTTGTACAGTTTATTGACTGGTTCTTTGTTCAGTTTTGTACTGTTTATTGACTGGTTCTTTGTTCATTTTTGTTCTGTTTATTGACTGGTTCTTTATTCAGTTTTGTACAGTTTATTGACTGGTTCTTTATTCACTTTCTGTACAGTTTATTGACTGGTTCTTTATTGAGTTTTGTACAGTTTATTGACTGGTTTTTTATTCAGATTTGTACAGTTTATTGACTGTTTCTATATTTTGTTTTCTACAGTTTATTGACTGTTTCTTTATTTAGTTTTGTACAGTTTATTGACTGTTTCTTTATTTAGTTTGTGTACAATTTATTGACTGGTTATTTATTAAGTTTTGTACAGTTTATTGACTGTTTCTTTATTTAGTTTTGTACAGTTTACTGACTGCTTCTTTATTTAGTTTTGTACAGTTTATTGACTGTTTCTTTATTTAGTTTTGTACAGCTTATTGACTGTTTCTTTATAAAGTTTTGTACAGTTTCTTGACTGGTTCTTTATTGAGTTTTGTACAGTTTATTGACTGGTTCTTTATTCAGTTTTGTACAATTTATTGACTGGTTCTTTATTGAGTTTTGTACAGTTTACTGACTGGTTCTTTATTGAGTTTTGTACAGTTTATTGACTGGTTCTTTTTTGAGTTTTGTACAGTTTATTGACTGTTTCTTTATTTCGTTTGTGTACAATTTCTTGACTGGTTGTTTATTTAGTTTTGTACAGTTTATTGACTAATTCTTTATTGAGTTTTGTACAGTTTATTGACTGGTTCTTTATTCAGTTTTGTATAGTTTACTGACTGTTTCTTTATTGAGTTTTGTACAGTTTATTGACTGCTTCTTTGTTCAGTTTTGTTCTGTTTATTGACTGGTTCTTTATTCAGTTTTGTACAGTTTATTGACTGGTTCTTTATTCAGTTTTGTACAGTTTATTGACTGGTTCTTTATTTAGTTTTGTACAGTTTATTGACTGTTTCTATATTGAGTTTTGTACAGTTTATTGACTGGTTCTTTGTTCAGTTTTGTACAGTTCATTGACTGGTTCTTTGTTCAGTTTTGTATAGTTTATTGACTGGTTCTTTATTGAGTTTTGTACAGTTTATTGACTGGTTCTTTATTGAGTTTTGTACAGTTTATTGACTGGTTCTTTATTTAGTTTTGAACAGTTTATTGACTGGTTCTTTATTGAGTTTTGTACAGTTTATTGACTCTTTCTTTATTTAGTTTTGTACAGTTCATTGACTGGTTCTTTGTTCAGTTTTGTATAGTTTATTGACTGGTTCTTTATTGAGTTTTGTACAGTTTATTGACTGGTTCTTTATTGAGTTTTGTACAGTTTATTGACTGGTTCTTTATTTAGTTTTGTACAGTTTATTGACTGGTTCTTTATTGAGTTTTGTACAGTTTATTGACTGGTTCTTTATTCAGTTTTGTACAGTTTATTGACTGTTTCTTTATTTAGTTTTGTAGAGTTTATTGACTGTTTCTATATTGAGTTTTGTACAGTTTTTTACTGGTTCTTTATTGAGTTTTGTACAGTTTATTGACTGGTTCTTTATTCAGTTTCTGTACAGTTTATTGACTGGTTCTTTATTCAGTTTTGTACAGTTTATTGACTGTTTCTATATTTTGTTTTCTACAGTTTCTTTATTTAGTTTTGTACAGTTTATTGACTGTTTCTTTATTTAGTTTGTGTACAATTTATTGACTGGTTATTTATTTAGTTTTGTACAGTTTATTGACTGTTTCTTTATTTAGTTTTGTACAGTTTACTGACTGCTTCTTTATTTAGTTTTGTACAGTTTATTGACTGTTTCTTTATTTAGTTTTGTACAGCTTATTGACTGTTTCTTTATAAAGTTTTGTACAGTTTCTTGACTGGTTCTTTATTGAGTTTTGTACAGTTTATTGACTGGTTCTTTATTCAGTTTTGTACAATTTATTGACTGGTTCTTTATTGAGTTTTGTACAGTTTACTGACTGGTTCTTTATTCAGTTTTGTACAGTTTATTGACTGGTTCTTTATTGAGTTTTGTACAGTTTATTGACTGTTTCTTTATTTCGTGTGTGTACAATTTCTTGACTGGTTGTTTATTTAGTTTTCTACAGTTTATTGACTAATTCTTTATTGAGTTTTGTACAGTTTATTGACTGGTTCTTTATTCAGTTTTGTATAGTTTACTGACTGTTTCTTTATTGAGTTTTGTACAGTTTATTGACTGCTTCTTTGTTCAGTTTTGTTCTGTTTATTGACTGGTTCTTTATTCAGTTTTGTACAGGTTATTGACTGGTTCTTTATTCAGTTTTGTACAGTTTATTGACTGGTTCTTTATTTAGTTTTGTACAGTTTATTGACTGTTTCTATATTGAGTTTTGTACAGTTTATTGACTGGTTCTTTGTTCAGTTTTGTACAGTTTATTGACTGGTTCTTTGTTCAGTTTTGTATAGTTTATTGACTGGTTCTTTATTGAGTTTTGTACAGTTTATTGACTGGTTCTTTATTGAGTTTTGTACAGTTTATTGACTGGTTCTTTATTTAGTTTTGGACAGTTTATTGACTGGTTCTTTATTGAGTTTTGTACAGTTTATTGACTCTTTCTTTATTTAGTTTTGTACAGTTTATTGACTGGTTCTTTATTTAGTTTTGCACGGTTTATTGGCTGGTTCTTTATTGAGTTTTGTACAGTTTATTGACTGGTTCTTTATTCAGTTTTGTACAGTTTATTGACTGTTTCTTTATTGAGTTTTGTACAGTTTATAGACTGTTTCTATATTGAGTTTTGTACAGTTTATTGACTAATTCTTTATTGAGTTTTGTACAGTTTATTGACTGGTTCTTTATTCAGTTTTGTATAGTTTATTGACTGTTTCTATATTGAGTTTTGTACAGTTTATTGACTGGTTCTTTGTTCAGTTTTGTTCTGTTTATTGACTAGTTCGTCATTGAGTTTTGTACAGTTTATTGACTGGTTCTTTATTCAGTTTTGTACAGTTTATTGACTGGTTCTTTATTCAGTTTTGTACAGTTTATTGACTGTTTCTTTATTTAGTTTTGAACAGTTTATTGACTGTTTCTATATTGAGTTTTGTACAGTTTTTTTACTGGTTCTTTATTGAGTTTTGTACAGTTTATTGACTGGTTCTTTGTTCAGTTTTGCACTGTTTATTGACTGGTTCTTTATTCAGTTTTGTATAGCTTATTGACTGTTTCTATATTGAGTTTTGTACAGTTTATTGACTGGTTCTTTGTTCAGTTTTGTTCTGTTTATTGACTGGTTCTTCATTGAGTTTTGTACAGTTTATTGACTGGTTCTTTTTTCAGTTTTGTACAGTTTATTGACTGGTTCTTTATTTAGTTTTGTACAGTTTATGGACTGTTTCTTTATTTAGTTTTGAACAGTTTATTGACTGGTTCTTTGTTCAGTTTTGTACTGTTTATTGACTGTTCTTTATTTAGTTTTGTACAGTTTATTGACTGGTTCTTCATTCAGTTCTGACCAGTTTATTGACTGTTTCTATATTGAGTTTTGTACAGTTTGTTTACTGGTTCTTTATTGAGTTTTGTACAGTTTATTGACTGGTTCTTTGTTCAGTTTTGTACTGTTTATTGACTGGTTCTTTATTGAGTTTTGTACAGTTTCTTGACTGGTTCTTTATTGAGTTTTGTACAGTTTATTGACTGGTTCTATATTGCGTTTTGTACAGTTTATTGACTAATTCTTTATTGAGTTTTGCACAGTTTATTCACTGGTTCTTTATTCAGTTTTGTATAGTTTATTGACTGTTTCTATATTGAGTTTTGTACAGTTTATTGACTGGTTCTTTATTCAGTTTTGTTCTGTTTATTGACTGGTTCTTTATTCAGTTTTGTACAGTTTATTGACTGTTTCTTTATTTAGTTTTGTACAGCTTATTGACTGTTTCTTTATAAAGTTTTGTACAGTTTCTTGACTGGTTCTTTATTGAGTTTTGTACAGTTTATTGACTGGTTCTTTATTCAGTTTTGTACAATTTATTGACTGGTTCTTTATTGAGTTTTGTACAGTTTACTGACTGGTTCTTTATTCAGTTTTGTACAGTTTATTGACTGGTTCTTTATTGAGTTTTGTACAGTTTATTGACTGTTTCTTTATTTCGTTTGTGTACAATTTCTTGACTGGTTGTTTATTTAGTTTTCTACAGTTTATTGACTAATTCTTTATTGAGTTTTGTACAGTTTATTGACTGGTTCTTTATTCAGTTTTGTATAGTTTACTGACTGTTTCTTTATTGAGTTTTGTACAGTTTATTGACTGCTTCTTTGTTCAGTTTTGTTCTGTTTATTGACTGGTTCTTTATTCAGTTTTGTACAGTTTATTGACTGGTTCTTTATTCAGTTTTGTACAGTTTATTGACTGGTTCTTTATTTAGTTTTGTACAGTTTATTGACTGTTTCTATATTGAGTTTTGTACAGTTTATTGACTGGTTCTTTGTTCAGTTTTGTTCAGTTTATTGACTGGTTCTTTGTTCAGTTTTGTATAGTTTATTGAATGTTTCTTTATTGAGTTTTGTACAGTTTATTGACTGGTTCTTTATTGAGTTTTGTACAGTTTATTGACTGGTTCTTTATTTAGTTTTGGACAGTTTATTGACTGGTTCTTTATTGAGTTTTGTACAGTTTATTGACTCTTTCTTTATTTAGTTTTGTACAGTTTATTGACTGGTTCTTTATTTAGTTTTGCACGGTTTATTGGCTGGTTCTTTATTGAGTTTTGTACAGTTTATTGACTGGTTCTTTATTGAGTTTTGTACAGTTTATTGACTGGTTCTTTATTGAGTTTTGTACAGTTTATTGACTGTTTCTATATTGAGTTTTGTACAGTTTATTGACTAATTCTTTATTGAGTTTTGTACAGTTTATTGACTGGTTCTTTATTCAGTTTTGTATAGTTTATTGACTGTTTCTATATTGAGTTTTGTACAGTTTATTGACTGGTTCTTTGTTCAGTTTTGTTCTGTTTATTGACTAGTTCGTCATTGAGTTTTGTACAGTTTATTGACTGGTTCTTTATTCAGTTTTGTACAGTTTATTGACTGGTTCTTTATTCAGTTTTGTACAGTTTATTGACTGTTTCTTTATTTAGTTTTGAACAGTTTATTGACTGTTTCTATATTGAGTTTTGTACAGTTTTTTTACTGGTTCTTTATTGAGTTTTGTACAGTTTATTGACTGGTTCTTTGTTCAGTTTTGCACTGTTTATTGACTGCTTCTTTATTCAGTTTTTATAGCTTATTGACTGTTTCTATATTGAGTTTTGTACAGTTTATTGACTGGTTCTTTGTTCAGTTTTGTTCTGTTTATTGACTGGTTCTTCATTGAGTTTTGTACAGTTTATTGACTGGTTCTTTATTCAGTTTTGTACAGTTTATTGACTGGTTCTTTATTTAGTTTTGTACAGTTTATGGACTGTTTCTTTATTTAGTTTTGAACAGTTTATTGACTGGTTCTTTGTTCAGTTTTGTACTGTTTATTGACTGTTCTTTATTTAGTTTTGTACAGTTTATTGACTGGTTCTTCATTCAGTTCTGACCAGTTTATTGACTGTTTCTATATTGAGTTTTGTACAGTTTGTTTACTGGTTCTTTATTGAGTTTTGTACAGTTTATTGACTGGTTCTTTGTTCAGTTTTGTACTGTTTATTGACTGGTTCTTTATTGAGTTTTGTACAGTTTCTTGACTGGTTCTTTATTGAGTTTTGTACAGTTTATTGACTGGTTCTATATTGCGTTTTGTACAGTTTATTGACTAATTCTTTATTGAGTTTTGCACAGTTTATTCACTGGTTCTTTATTCAGTTTTGTATAGTTTATTGACTGTTTCTATATTGAGTTTTGTACAGTTTATTGACTGGTTCTTTATTCAGTTTTGTTCTGTTTATTGACTGGTTCTTTATTCAGTTTTGTACAGTTTATTGTCTGGTTCTTTATTCAGTTTTGTACAGTTTATTGACTGGTTCTTTATTCAGTTTTGTAAAGTTTATTGACTGGTTCTTTATTCAGTTTTGTACAGTTTATTGACTGGTTCTTTATTTAGTTTTGTACAGTTTATTGACTGGTTCTTTATTTAGTTTTGTACAGTTTATTGACTAATTCTTTATTGAGTTTTGTACAGTTTATTGACTGGTTCTTTATTTAGCTTTGTATAGTTTATTGACTGTTTCTCTATTGAGTTTTGTACAGTTTATTGACTGGTTCTTTGTTCAGTTTTGTTCTGTGTATTGACTGGTTCTTTATTTAGTTTTGTACAGTTTATTGACTGGATCTTTATTGAGTTTTGTACAGTTTATTGACTGGTTCTTTGTTCAGTTTTGTACTGTTTATTGACTGGTTCTTTATTCAGTTTTGTTCTGTTTATTGACTTGTTCTTCATTGAGTTTTGTACAGTTTTTTGACTGGTTCTTTATTCAGTTTTGTACAGTTTATTGACTGGTTCTTTATTTAGTTTTGTACAGTTTATTGACTGTTTCTATATTTAGTTTTGTACAGTTTATTGATTGTTTCTTTATTTAGTTTTGTACAATTTATTGACTGGTTGTTTATTTAGTTTTGAACAGTTTATTGACTGTTTTTTTATTTAGTTTTGTACAGTTTATTGACTGTTTCTATATTTAGCTTTGTTCAGTTTATTGATTGTTTCTTTATTTAGTTTTGTACAGTTTATTGATTGTTTCTTTATTTAGTTTGTGTACAATTTATTGACTGGTTCTTTATTTAGTTTTGTACAGTTTACTGACTGTTTCTATATTGAGTTTTGTACAGTTTGTTTACTGGTTCTTTATTGAGTTTTGTACAGTTTATTGACTGGTTCTTTGTTCAGTTTTGTACTGTTTATTGACTGGTTCTTTATTCAGTTTTGTACAGTTTATTGACTGGTTCTTTATAAAGCTTTGTACAGTTTATTGACTGGTTCTTTATTGAGTTTTGTACAGTTTCTTGACTGGTTCTTTATTGAGTTTTATACAGTTTATTGACTGGTTCTATATTGCGTTTTGTACAGTTTATTGACTAATTCTTTATTGAGTTTTGTACAGTTTATTGACTGGTTCTTTATTCAGTTTTGTATAGTTTATTGACTGTTTCTATATTGAGTTTTGTACAGTTTATTGACTGGTTCTTTGTTCAGTTTTGTTCTGTTTATTGACTGGTTCTTTATTCAGTTTTGTACAGTTTATTGACTGGTTCTTTATTCAGTTTTGTACAGTTTATTGACTGGTTCTTTATTCAGTTTTGTACAGTTTATTGACTGGTTCTTTATTTAGTTTTGTACAGTTTATTGACTGGTTCTTTATTTAGTTTTGTACAGTTTATTGACTAATTCTTTATTGAGTTTTGTACAGTTTATTGACTGGTTCTTTATTTAGTTTTGTATAGTTTATTGACTGTTTCTATATTGAGTTTTGTACAGTTTATTGACTGGTTTTTTGTTCAGTTTTGTTCTGTGTATTGACTGCTTCTTTATTTAGTTTTGTACAGTTTATTGACTGGTTCTTTATTGAGTTTTGTACAGTTTATTGACTGGTTCTTTGTTCAGTTTTGTACTGTTTATTGACTGGTTCTTTATTCAGTTCTGTACAATTTATTGACTGGTTCTTTATTCAGTTCTGTACAGTTTATTGACTGGTTCTTTATTTAGTTTTGTACAGTTTATTGACTGTTTCTTTATTTAGTTTTGTACAGTTTATTGACTGTTTCTATATTTAGTTTTGTACAGTTTATTGATTGTTTCTTTATTTAGTTTTGTACAATTTATTGACTGGTTGTTTATTTAGTTTTGAACAGTTTATTGACTGTTTTTTTATTTAGTTTTGTACAGTTTATTGACTGTTTCTGTATTTAGTTTTGTACAGTTTATTGATTGTTTCTTTATTTAGTTTTGTACAGTTTATTGATTGTTTCTTTATTTAGTTTGTGTACAATTTATTGACTGGTTCTTTATTTAGTTTTGTACAGTTTACTGACTGTTTCTATATTGAGTTTTGTACAGTGTATTGACTGGTTCTTTATTCAGTTTTGTTCTGTTTATTGACTGGTTCTTTATTCAGTTTTGTACAGTTTATTGACAGGTTCTTTATTCAGTTTTGTACAGTTTATTGACTGGTTCTTTATTCAGTTTTGTAAAGTTTATTGACTGGTTCTTTATTCAGTTTTGTACAGTTTATTCACTGGTTCTTTATTTAGTTTTGTACAGTTTATTGACTGGTTCTTTATTTAGTTTTGTACAGTTTATTGACTAATTCTTTATTGAGTTTTGTACAGTTTATTGACTGGTTCTTTATTTAGCTTTGTATAGTTTATTGACTGTTTCTCTATTGAGTTTTGTACAGTTTATTGACTGGTTCTTTGTTCAGTTTTGTTCTGTGTATTGACTGGTTCTTTATTTAGTTTTGTACAGTTTATTGACTGGATCTTTATTGAGTTTTGTACAGTTTATTGACTGGTTCTTTGTTCAGTTTTGTACTGTTTATTGACTGGTTCTTTATTCAGTTTTGTTTTGTTTATTGACTTGTTCTTCATTGAGTTTTGTACAGTTTATTGACTGGTTCTTTATTCAGTTTTGTACAGTTTATTGACTGGTTCTTTATTTAGTTTTGTACAGTTTATTGACTGTTTCTATATTTAGTTTTGTACAGTTTATTGATTGTTTCTTTATTTAGTTTTGTACAATTTATTGACTGGTTGTTTATTTAGTTTTGAACAGTTTATTGACTGTTTTTTTATTTAGTTTTGTACAGTTTATTGACTGTTTCTATATTTAGTTTTGTTCAGTTTATTGATTGTTTCTTTATTTAGTTTTGTACAGTTTATTGATTGTTTCTTTATTTAGTTTGTGTAATATTTATTTACTGGTTCTTTATTTAGTTTTGTACAGTTTACTGACTGTTTCTATATTGAGTTTTGTACAGTTTGTTTACTGGTTCTATATTGAGTTTTGTACAGTTTATTGACTGGTTCTTTGTTCAGTTTTGTACTGTTTATTGACTGGTTCTTTATTCAGTTTTGTACAGTTTATTGACTGATTCTTTATAAAGTTTTGTACAGTTTATTGACTGGTTCTTTATTGAGTTTTGTACAGTTTCTTGACTGGTTCTTTATTGAGTTTTGTACAGTTTATTGACTGGTTCTATATTGCGTTTTGTACAGTTTATTGACTAATTCTTTATTGAGTTTTGTACAGTTTATTGACTGGTTCTTTATTCAGTTTTGTATAGTTTATTGACTGTTTCTATATTGAGTTTTGTACAGTTTATTGACTGGTTCTTTGTTCAGTTTTGTTCTGTTTATTGACTGGTTCTTTATTCAGTTTTGTACAGTTTATTGACTGGTTCTTTATTCAGTTTTGTACAGTTTATTGACTGGTTCTTTATTCAGTTTTGTACAGTTTATTGACTGGTTCTTTATTCAGTTTTGTACAGTTTATTGACTGGTTCTTTATTTAGTTTTGTACAGTTTATTGACTGGTTCTTTATTTAGTTTTGTACAGTTTATTGACTAATTCTTTATTGAGTTTTGTACAGTTTATTGACTGGTTCTTTATTTAGTTTTGTATAGTTTATTGACTGTTTCTATATTGAGTTTTGTACAGTTTATTGACTGGTTTTTTGTTCAGTTTTGTTCTGTGTATTGACTGCTTCTTTATTTAGTTTTGTACAGTTTATTGACTGGTTCTTTATTGAGTTTTGTACAGTTTATTGACTGGTTCTTTGTTCAGTTTCGTACTGTTTATTGACTGGTTCTTTATTCAGTTCTGTACAGTTTATTGACTGGTTCTTTATTCAGTTCTGTACAGTTTATTGACTGGTTCTTTATTTAGTTTTGTACAGTTTATTGACTGTTTCTTTATTTAGTTTTGTACAGTTTATTGACTGTTTCTATATTTAGTTTTGTACAGTTTATTGATTGTTTCTTTATTTAGTGTTGTACAATTTATTGACTGGTTGTTTATTTAGTTTTGAACAGTTTATTGACTGTTTTTTTATTTAGTTTTGTACAGTTTATTGACTGTTTCTATATTTAGTTTTGTACAGTTTTTCTGATTGTTTCTTTATTTAGTTTTGTACAGTTTATTGATTGTTTCTTTATTTAGTTTGTGTACAATTTATTGACTGGTTCTTTATTTAGTTTTGTACAGTTTACTGACTGTTTCTATATTGAGTTTTGTACAGTTTGTTTACTGGTTCTTTATTGAGTTTTGTACAGTTTATTGACTGGTTCTTTGTTCAGTTTTGTACTGTTTATTGACTGGTTCTTTATTGAGTTTTGTACAGTTTCTTGACGGGTTATTTATTGAGTTTTGTACAGTTTATTGACTGGTTCTTTATTCAGTTTTGTACAATTTATTGACTGGTTCTTTATTGAGTTTTGTAAAGTTTATTGACTGGTTCTTTATTCAGTTCTGTACAGTTTATTGACTGTTTCTTTATTTAGTTTTGTACAGTTTATTGACTGTTTCTATATTTAGTTTTGTACAGTTTATTGATTGTTTCTTTATTTATTTTTGTACAGTTTATTGATTGTTTTTTTATTTAGTTTGTGTACAATTTATTGACTGGTTCTTTATTCAGTTTTGTATAGTTTATTGACTGTTTCTATATTGAGTTTTGTACAGTTTATTGACTGGTTCTTTGTTCAGTTTTGTTCTGTTTATTGACTTGTTCTTCATTGAGTTTTGTACAGTTTATTGACTGGTTCTTTATTCAGTTTTGTACAGTTTATTGACTGGTTCTTTATTTAGTTTTGTACAGTTTATGGACTGTTTCTTTATTTAGTTTTGAACAGTTTATTGACTGTTTCTATATTGAGTTTTGTACAGTTTTTTTACTGCTTCTTTATTTAGTTTGTGTACAGTTTATAGACTGGTTCTTTGTTCAGTTTTGTACTGTTTATTGACTGTTCTTTATTTAGTTTTGTACAGTTTATTGACTGGTTCTTCATTCAGTTCTGACCAGTTTATTGACTGTTTCTATATTGAGTTTTGTACAGTTTGTTTACTGGTTCTTTATTTAGTTTTGTACAGTTTATTGACTGGTTCTTTGTTCAGTTTTGTTCTGTGTATTGACTGGTTCTTTATTTAGTTTAGTACAGTTTATTGACTGGATCTTATTGAGTTTTGTACAGTTTATTGACTGGTTCTTTGTTCAGTTTTGTACTGTTTATTGACTGGTTCTTTATTCAGTTCTGAACAGTTTATTGACTGGTTCTCTATTCAGTTCTTTACAGTTTATTGACTGGTTCTTTATTTAGTTTTGTACAGTTTATTGACTGTTTCTTTATTTAGTTTTGTACAGTTTATTGACTGTTTCTATATTTAGTTTTGTACAGTTTATTGATTGTTTCTTTATTTAGTTTTGTACAATTTATTGACTGGTTGTTTATTTAGTTTTGAACAGTTTATTGACTGTTTTTTTATTTAGTTTTGTACAGTTTATTGACTGTTTCTATATTTAGTTTTGTACAGTTTATTGATTGTTTCTTTATTTAGTTTTGTACAGTTTATTGATTGTTTCTTCATTTAGTTTGTGTACAATTTATTGACTGGTTCTTTATTTAGTTTTGTACAGTTTACTGACTGTTTCTATATTGAGTTTTGTACAGTTTGTTTACTGGTTCTTTATTGAGTTTTGTACAGTTTATTGACTGGTTCTTTGTTCAGTTTTGTACTGTTTATTGACTGGTTCTTTATTCAGTTTTGTACAGTTTATTGACTGGTTCTTTATAAAGTTTTGTACAGTTTATTGACTGGTTCTTTATTGAGTTTTGTACAGTTTCTTGACTGGTTCTTTATTGAGTTTTGTACAGTTTATTGACTGGTTCTATATTGCGTTTTGTACAGTTTATTGACTAATTCTTTATTGAGTTTTGTAGTTTATTGACTGGTTCTTTATTCAGTTTTGTATAGTTTATTGACTGTTTCTATATTGAGTTTTGTACAGTTTATTGACTGGTTCTTTGTTCAGTTTTGTTCTGTTTATTGACTGGTTCTTTATTCAGTTTTGTACAGTTTATTGACTGGTTCTTTATTCAGTTTTGTACAGTTTATTGACTGGTTCTTTATTCAGTTTTGTACAGTTTATTGACTGGTTCTTTATTTAGTTTTGTACAGTTTATTGACTGGTTTTTTCTTCAGTTTTGTTCTGTGTATTGACTGCTTCTTTATTTAGTTTTGTACAGTTTATTGACTGGTTCTTTATTGAGTTTTGTACAGTTTATTGACTGGTTCTTTGTTCAGTTTTGTACAGTTTATTGACTGGTTCTTTGTTCAGTTTTGTTCTGTTTATTGACTGGTTCTTTATTCAGTTTTGTACAGTTTATTGACTGGTTCTTTATTCAGTTTTGTACAGTTTATTGACTGGTTCTTTATTCAGTTTTGTACAGTTTATTGACTGGTTCTTTATTTAGTTTTGTACAGTTTATTGACTGGTTCTTTATTTAGTTTTGTACAGTTTATTGACTGGTTCTTTATTTAGTTTTGTACAGTTTATTGACTAATTCTTTATTGAGTTTTGTACAGTTTATTGACTGGTTCTTTATTTAGTTTTGTATAGTTTATTGACTGTTTCTATATTGAGTTTTGTACAGTTGATTGACTGGTTTTTTGTTCAGTTTTGTTCTGTGTATTGACTTGTTCTTCATTGAGTTTTGTACAGTTTATTGACTGGTTCTTTATTCAGTTTTGTACAGTTTATTGACTGGTTCTTTATTTAGTTTTGTATAGTTTATTGACTGTTTCTATATTGAGTTTTGTACAGTTTATTGACTGGTTCTTTATTTAGTTTTGTACAGTTTATTGACTGGTTCTTTATTTAGTTTTGTACAGTTTATTGACTGGTTCTTTATTTAGTTTTGTATAGTTTATTGACTGTTTCTATATTGAGTTTTGTACAGTTTATTGACTGGTTCTTTGTTCAGTTTTGTTCTGTTTATTGACTGGTTCTTTATTCAGTTTTGTACAGTTTATTGACTGGTTCTTTATTCAGTTTTGTACAGTTTATTGACTGGTTCTTTATTCAGTTTTGTACAGTTTATTGACTGGTTCTTTATTCAGTTTTGTACAGTTTATTGACTGGTTCTTTATTGAGTTTTGTACAGTTTATTGACTGGTTCTTTATTTAGTTTTGTACAGTTTATTGACTAATTCTTTATTGAGTTTTGTACAGTTTATTGACTGGTTCTTTATTTAGTTTTGTATAGTTTATTGACTGTTTCTATATTTAGTTTTGTACAGTTTATTGACTGGTTTTTTGTTCAGTTTTGTTCTGTGTATTGACTGCTTCTTTATTTAGTTTTGTACAGTTTATTGACTGGTTCTTTATTGAGTTTTGTACAGTTTATTGACTGGTTCTTTGTTCAGTTTCGTACTGTTTATTGACTGGTTCTTTATTCAGTTCTGTACAGTTTATTGACTGGTTCTTTATTCAGTTCTGTACAGTTTATTGACTGGTTCTTTATTTAGTTTTGTACAGTTTATTGACTGTTTCTTTATTTAGTTTTGTACAGTTTATTGACTGTTTCTATATTTAGTTTTGTACAGTTTATTGATTGTTTCTTTATTTAGTGTTGTACAATTTATTGACTGGTTGTTTATTTAGTTTTGAACAGTTTATTGACTGTTTTTTTATTTAGTTTTGTACAGTTTATTGACTGTTTCTATATTTAGTTTTGTACAGTTTTTCTGATTGTTTCTTTATTTAGTTTTGTACAGTTTATTGATTGTTTCTTTATTTAGTTTGTGTACAATTTATTGACTGGTTCTTTATTTAGTTTTGTACAGTTTACTGACTGTTTCTATATTGAGTTTTGTACAGTTTGTTTACTGGTTCTTTATTGAGTTTTGTACAGTTTATTGACTGGTTCTTTGTTCAGTTTTGTACTGTTTATTGACTGGTTCTTTATTGAGTTTTGTACAGTTTCTTGACGGGTTATTTATTGAGTTTTGTACAGTTTATTGACTGGTTCTTTATTCAGTTTTGTACAATTTATTGACTGGTTCTTTATTGAGTTTTGTAAAGTTTATTGACTGGTTCTTTATTCAGTTCTGTACAGTTTATTGACTGTTTCTTTATTTAGTTTTGTACAGTTTATTGACTGTTTCTATATTTAGTTTTGTACAGTTTATTGATTGTTTCTTTATTTATTTTTGTACAGTTTATTGATTGTTTTTTTATTTAGTTTGTGTACAATTTATTGACTGGTTCTTTATTCAGTTTTGTATAGTTTATTGACTGTTTCTATATTGAGTTTTGTACAGTTTATTGACTGGTTCTTTGTTCAGTTTTGTTCTGTTTATTGACTTGTTCTTCATTGAGTTTTGTACAGTTTATTGACTGGTTCTTTATTCAGTTTTGTACAGTTTATTGACTGGTTCTTTATTTAGTTTTGTACAGTTTATGGACTGTTTCTTTATTTAGTTTTGAACAGTTTATTGACTGTTTCTATATTGAGTTTTGTACAGTTTTTTTACTGCTTCTTTATTTAGTTTGTGTACAGTTTATAGACTGGTTCTTTGTTCAGTTTTGTACTGTTTATTGACTGTTCTTTATTTAGTTTTGTACAGTTTATTGACTGGTTCTTCATTCAGTTCTGACCAGTTTATTGACTGTTTCTATATTGAGTTTTGTACAGTTTGTTTACTGGTTCTTTATTTAGTTTTGTACAGTTTATTGACTGGTTCTTTGTTCAGTTTTGTTCTGTGTATTGACTGGTTCTTTATTTAGTTTAGTACAGTTTATTGACTGGATCTTATTGAGTTTTGTACAGTTTATTGACTGGTTCTTTGTTCAGTTTTGTACTGTTTATTGACTGGTTCTTTATTCAGTTCTGAACAGTTTATTGACTGGTTCTCTATTCAGTTCTTTACAGTTTATTGACTGGTTCTTTATTTAGTTTTGTACAGTTTATTGACTGTTTCTTTATTTAGTTTTGTACAGTTTATTGACTGTTTCTATATTTAGTTTTGTACAGTTTATTGATTGTTTCTTTATTTAGTTTTGTACAATTTATTGACTGGTTGTTTATTTAGTTTTGAACAGTTTATTGACTGTTTTTTTATTTAGTTTTGTACAGTTTATTGACTGTTTCTATATTTAGTTTTGTACAGTTTATTGATTGTTTCTTTATTTAGTTTTGTACAGTTTATTGATTGTTTCTTCATTTAGTTTGTGTACAATTTATTGACTGGTTCTTTATTTAGTTTTGTACAGTTTACTGACTGTTTCTATATTGAGTTTTGTACAGTTTGTTTACTGGTTCTTTATTGAGTTTTGTACAGTTTATTGACTGGTTCTTTGTTCAGTTTTGTACTGTTTATTGACTGGTTCTTTATTCAGTTTTGTACAGTTTATTGACTGGTTCTTTATAAAGTTTTGTACAGTTTATTGACTGGTTCTTTATTGAGTTTTGTACAGTTTCTTGACTGGTTCTTTATTGAGTTTTGTACAGTTTATTGACTGGTTCTATATTGCGTTTTGTACAGTTTATTGACTAATTCTTTATTGAGTTTTGTAGTTTATTGACTGGTTCTTTATTCAGTTTTGTATAGTTTATTGACTGTTTCTATATTGAGTTTTGTACAGTTTATTGACTGGTTCTTTGTTCAGTTTTGTTCTGTTTATTGACTGGTTCTTTATTCAGTTTTGTACAGTTTATTGACTGGTTCTTTATTCAGTTTTGTACAGTTTATTGACTGGTTCTTTATTCAGTTTTGTACAGTTTATTGACTGGTTCTTTATTTAGTTTTGTACAGTTTATTGACTGGTTTTTTCTTCAGTTTTGTTCTGTGTATTGACTGCTTCTTTATTTAGTTTTGTACAGTTTATTGACTGGTTCTTTATTGAGTTTTGTACAGTTTATTGACTGGTTCTTTGTTCAGTTTTGTACAGTTTATTGACTGGTTCTTTGTTCAGTTTTGTTCTGTTTATTGACTGGTTCTTTATTCAGTTTTGTACAGTTTATTGACTGGTTCTTTATTCAGTTTTGTACAGTTTATTGACTGGTTCTTTATTCAGTTTTGTACAGTTTATTGACTGGTTCTTTATTTAGTTTTGTACAGTTTATTGACTGGTTCTTTATTTAGTTTTGTACAGTTTATTGACTGGTTCTTTATTTAGTTTTGTACAGTTTATTGACTAATTCTTTATTGAGTTTTGTACAGTTTATTGACTGGTTCTTTATTTAGTTTTGTATAGTTTATTGACTGTTTCTATATTGAGTTTTGTACAGTTGATTGACTGGTTTTTTGTTCAGTTTTGTTCTGTGTATTGACTTGTTCTTCATTGAGTTTTGTACAGTTTATTGACTGGTTCTTTATTCAGTTTTGTACAGTTTATTGACTGGTTCTTTATTTAGTTTTGTATAGTTTATTGACTGTTTCTATATTGAGTTTTGTACAGTTTATTGACTGGTTCTTTATTTAGTTTTGTACAGTTTATTGACTGGTTCTTTATTTAGTTTTGTACAGTTTATTGACTGGTTCTTTATTTAGTTTTGTACAGTTTATTGACTAATTCTTTATTGAGTTTTGTACAGTTTATTGACTGGTTCTTTATTTAGTTTTGTACAGTTTATTGACTGGTTCTTTATTGAGTTTTGTACAGTTTATTGACTGGTTCTTTGTTCAGTTTTGTACTGTTTATTGACTGGTTCTTTATTCAGTTCTGTACAGTTTATTGACTGGTTCTTTATTCAGTTCTGTACAGTTTATTGACTGGTTCTTTATTTAGTTTTGTACAGTTTATTGACTGTTTCTTTATTTAGTTTTGTACAGTTTATTGACTGTTTCTATATTTAGTTTTGTACAGTTTATTGATTGTTTCTTTATTTAGTTTTGTACAATTTATTGACTGGTTGTTTATTTAGTTTTGAACAGTTTATTGACTGTTTTTTTATTTAGTTTTGTACAGTTTATTGACTGTTTCTATATTTAGTTTTGTACAGTTTATTGATTGTTTCTTTATTAAGTTTTGTACAGTTTATTGATTGTTTCTTTATTTAGTTTGTGTACAATTTATTGACTGGTTCTTTATTTAGTTTTGTACAGTTTACTGACTGTTTCTATATTGAGTTTTGTACAGTTTGTTTACTGGTTCTTTATTGAGTTTTGTACAGTTTATTGACTGGTTCTTTGTTCATTTTTGTACTGTTTATTGACTGGTTCTTTATTGAGTTTTGTACAGTTTCTTGACGGGTTATTTATTGAGTTTTGTACAGTTTATTGACTGGTTCTTTTTTCAGTTTTGTACAATTTATTGACTGGTTCTTTATTGAGTTTTGTAAAGTTTATTGACTGGTTCTTTATTCAGTTCTGTACAGTTTATTGACTGTTTCTTTATTTAGTTTTGTACAGTTTATTGACTGTTTCTATATTTAGTTTTGTACAGTTTATTGATTGTTTCTTTATTTATTTTTGTACAGTTTATTGATTGTTTCTTTATTTAGTTTGTGTACAATTTATTGACTGGTTCTTTATTTAGTTTTGTATAGTTTATTGACTGTTTCTATATTGAGTTTTGTACAGTTTATTGACTGGTTCTTTGTTCAGTTTTGTTCTGTTTATTGACTTGTTCTTCATTGAGTTTTGTACAGTTTATTGAATGGTTCTTTATTCAGTTTTGTACAGTTTATTGACTGGTTCTTTATTTAGTTTTGTACAGTTTATGGACTGTTTCTTTATTTAGTTTTGAACAGTTTATTGACTGTTTCTATATTGAGTTTTGTACAGTTTTTTTACTGCTTCTTTATTTAGTTTGTGTACAGTTTATTGACTGGTTCTTTGTTCAGTTTTGTACTGTTTATTGACTGTTCTTTATTTAGTTTTGTACAGTTTATTGATTGTTTCTTTATTTATTTTGTGTACAATTTATTGACTGGTTGTTTATTTAGTTTTGAACAGTTTATTGACTGTTTCTATATTTAGTTTTGTACAGTTTATTGATTGTTTCTTTATTGAGTTTTGTACAGTTTATTGACTGGTTCTTTTTTGAGTTTTGTACAGTTTATTGACTTGTTCTTTATTCAGTTTTGTACAGTTTATTGACTGTTTCTTTATTGAGTTTGTGCACAATTTATTGACTGGTTCTTTATTGAGTTTTGTACAGTTTGTTGACAGTTTCTTTTTTGAGTTTTGTACAGTTTATTGACTGGTTCTTTATTTAGTTTTGTACAGTTTATTGACTGGTTCTTTATTGAGTTTTGTACAGTTTATTGACTGGTTCTTTGTTCAGTTTTGTACTGTTTATTGACTGGTTCTTTATTCAGTTCTGTACAGTTTATTGACTGGTTCTTTATTCAGTTCTGTACAGTTTATTGACTGGTTCTTTATTTAGTTTTGTACAGTTTATTGACTGTTTCTTTATTTAGTTTTGTACAGTTTATTGACTGTTTCTATATTTAGTTTTGTACAGTTTATTGATTGTTTCTTTATTTAGTTTTGTACAATTTATTGACTGGTTGTTTATTTAGTTTTGAACAGTTTATTGACTGTTTTTTTATTTAGTTTTGTACAGTTTATTGACTGTTTCTATATTTAGTTTTGTACAGTTTATTGATTGTTTCTTTATTAAGTTTTGAACAGTTTATTGATTGTTTCTTTATTTAGTTTGTGTACAATTTATTGACTGGTTCTTTATTTAGTTTTGTACAGTTTACTGACTGTTTCTATATTGAGTTTTGTACAGTTTGTTTACTGGTTCTTTATTGAGTTTTGTACAGTTTATTGACTGGTTCTTTGTTCATTTTTGTACTGTTTATTGACTGGTTCTTTATTGAGTTTTGTTCAGTTTCTTGACGGGTTATTTATTGAGTTTTGTACAGTTTATTGACTGGTTCTTTTTTCAGTTTTGTACAATTTATTGACTGGTTCTTTATTGAGTTTTGTAAAGTTTATTGACTGGTTCTTTATTCAGTTCTGTACAGTTTAGTGACTGTTTCTTTATTTAGTTTTGTACAGTTTATTGACTGTTTCTATATTTAGTTTTGTACAGTTTATTGATTGTTTCTTTATTTATTTTTGTACAGTTTATTGATTGTTTCTTTATTTAGTTTGTGTACAATTTATTGACTGGTTCTTTATTCAGTTTTGTATAGTTTATTGACTGTTTCTATATTGAGTTTTGTACAGTTTATTGACTGGTTCTTTGTTCAGTTTTGTTCTGTTTATTGACTTGTTCTTCATTGAGTTTTGTACAGTTTATTGAATGGTTCTTTATTCAGTTTTGTACAGTTTATTGACTGGTTCTTTATTTAGTTTTGTACAGTTTATGGACTGTTTCTTTATTTAGTTTTGAACAGTTTATTGACTGTTTCTATATTGAGTTTTGTACAGTTTTTTTACTGCTTCTTTATTTAGTTTGTGTACAGTTTATTGACTGGTTCTTTGTTCAGTTTTGTACTGTTTATTGACTGTTCTTTATTTAGTTTTGTACAGTTTATTGATTGTTTCTTTATTTATTTTGTGTACAATTTATTGACTGGTTGTTTATTTAGTTTTGAACAGTTTATTGACTGTTTCTATATTTAGTTTTGTACAGTTTATTGATTGTTTCTTTATTGAGTTTTGTACAGTTTATTGACTGGTTCTTTTTTGAGTTTTGTACAGTTTATTGACTTGTTCTTTATTCAGTTTTGTACAGTTTATTGACTGTTTCTTTATTGAGTTTGTGCACAATTTATTGACTGGTTCTTTATTGAGTTTTGTACAGTTTGTTGACAGTTTCTTTTTTGAGGTTTGTACAGTTTATTGACTGGTTCTTTATTTAGTTTTGTACAGTTTATTGACTGGTTCTTTATTGAGTTTTGTACAGTTTATTGACTGGTTCTTTGTTCAGTTTTGTACTGTTTATTGACAGGTTCTTTATTCAGTTCTGTACAGTTTATTGACTGGTTCTTTATTCAGTTCTGTACAGTTTATTGACTGGTTCTTTATTTAGTTTTGTACAGTTTATTGATTGTTTCTTTATTTAGTTTTGTACAATTTATTGACTGGTTGTTTATTTAGTTTTGAACAGTTTATTGACTGTTTTTTTATTTAGTTTTGTACAGTTTATTGACTGTTTCTATATTTAGTTTTGTACAGTTTATTGATTGTTTCTTTATTTAGTTTTGTACAGTTTATTGATTGTTTCTTTATTTAGTTTGTGTACAATTTATTGACTGGTTCTTTATTTAGTTTTGTACAGTTTACTGACTGTTTCTATATTGAGTTTTGTACAGTTTGTTTACTGGTTCTTTATTGAGTTTTGTACAGTTTATTGACTGGTTCTTTGTTCAGTTTTGTACTGTTTATTGACTGGTTCTTTATTGAGTTTTGTACAGTTTCTTGACGGGTTATTTATTGAGTTTTGTACAGTTTATTGACTGTTTCTTTATTTAGTTTTGTACAATTTATTGACTGGTTCTTTATTGAGTTTTGTAAAGTTTATTGACTGGTTCTTTATTCAGTTTTGTACAGTTTATTGACTGTTTCTTTATTTAGTTTTGTACAGTTTATTGACTGTTTCTATATTTAGTTTTGTACAGTTTATTGATTGTTTCTTTATTTATTTTTGTACAGTTTATTGATTGTTTCTTTATTTAGTTTGTGTACAATTTATTGACTGGTTCTTTATTCAGTTTTGTATAGTTTATTGACTGTTTCTATATTGAGTTTTGTACAGTTTATTGACTGGTTCTTTGTTCAGTTTTGTTCTGTTTATTGACTTGTTCTTCATTGAGTTTTGTACAGTTTATTGACTGGTTCTTTATTCAGTTTTGTACAGTTTATTGACTGGTTCTTTATTTAGTTTTGTACAGTTTATGGACTGTTTCTTTATTTAGTTTTGAACAGTTTATTGACTGTTTCTATATTGAGTTTTGTACAGTTTTTTTACTGCTTCTTTATTGAGTTTTGTACAGTTTATTGACTGGTTCTTTGTTCAGTTTTGTACTGTTTATTGACTGGTTCTTTATTCAGTTTTGTACAGTTTATTGACTGGTTCTTTATAAAGTTTTGTACAGTTTATTGACTGGTTCTTTATTGAGTTTTGTACAGTTTCTTGACTGGTTCTTTATTGAGTTTTGTACAGTTTATTGACTGGTTCTATATTGAGTTTTGTACAGTTTTTTTACTGCTTCTTTATTTAGTTTGTGTACAGTTTATTGACTGGTTCTTTGTTCAGTTTTGTACTGTTTATTGACTGTTCTTTATTTAGTTTTGTACAGTTTATTGACTGGTTCTTCATTCAGTTCTGACCAGTTTATTGACTGTTTCTATATTGAGTTTTGTACAGTTTGTTTACTGGTTCTTTATTGAGTTTTGTACAGTTTATTGACTGGTTCTTTGTTCAGTTTTGTTCTATGTATTGACTGGTTCTTTATTTAGTTTTGTACAGTTTATTGACTGGATCTTTATTGAGTTTTGTACAGTTTATTGACTGGTTCTTTGTTCAGTTTTGTACTGTTTATTGACTGGTTCTTTATTCAGTTCTGAACAGTTTATTGACTGGTTCTTTATTCAGTTCTTTACAGTTTATTGACTGGTTCTTTATTTAGTTTTGTACAGTTTATTGACTGTTTCTTTATTTAGTTTTGTACAGTTTATTGACTGTTTCTATATTTAGTTTTGTACAGTTTATTGATTGTTTCTTTATTTAGTTTTGTACAATTTATTGACTGGTTGTTTATTTAGTTTTGAACAGTTTATTGACTGTTTTTTTATTTAGTTTTGTACAGTTTATTGACTGTTTCTATATTTAGTTTTGTACAGTTTATTGATTGTTTCTTTATTTAGTTTTGTACAGTTTATTGATTGTTTCTTTATTTAGTTTGTGTACAATTTATTGACTGGTTCTTTATTTAGTTTTGTACAGTTTACTGACTGTTTCTATATTGAGTTTTGTACAGTTTGTTTACTGGTTCTTTATTGAGTTTTGTACAGTTTATTGACTGGTTCTTTGTTCAGTTTTGTACTGTTTATTGACTGGTTCTTTATTCAGTTTTGTACAGTTTATTGACTGGTTCTTTATAAAGTTTTGTACAGTTTATTGACTGGTTCTTTATTGAGTTTTGTACAGTTTCTTGACTGGTTCTTTATTGAGTTTTGTACAGTTTATTGACTGGTTCTATATTGCGTTTTGTACAGTTTATTGACTAATTCTTTATTGAGTTTTGTACAGTTTATTGACTGGTTCTTTATTCAGTTTTGTATAGTTTATTGACTGTTTCTATATTGAGTTTTGTACAGTTTATTGACTGGTTCTTTGTTCAGTTTTGTTCTGTTTATTGACAGGTTCTTTATTCAGTTTTGTACAGTTTATTGACTGGTTCTTTATTCAGTTTTGTACAGTTTATTGACTGGTTCTTTATTCAGTTTTGTACAGTTTATTGACTTGTTCTGTATTCAGTTTTGTACAGTTTATTGACTGGTTCTTTATTTAGTTTTGTGCAGTTTATTGACTGGTTCTTTATTTAGTTTTGTACAGTTTATTGACTAATTCTTTATTGAGTTTTGTACAGTTTATTGACTGGTTCTTTATTTAGTTTTGTATAGTTTATTGACTGTTTCTATATTGAGTTTTGTACAGTTTATTGACTGGTTCTTTGTTCAGTTTTGTACTGTTTATTGACTGGTTCTATATTGAGTTTTGTACAGTTTTTTTACTGCTTCTTTATTTAGTTTGTGTACAGTTTATTGACTGGTTCTTTGTTCAGTTTTGTACTGTTTATTGACTGTTTTTTATTTAGTTTTGTACAGTTTATTGACTGGTTCTTCATTCAGTTCTGACCAGTTTATTGACTGTTTCTATATTGAGTTTTGTACAGTTTGTTTACTGGTTCTTTATTGAGTTTTGTACAGTTTATTGACTGGTTCTTTGTTCAGTTTTGTTCTATGTATTGACTGGTTCTTTATTTAGTTTTGTACAGTTTATTGACTGGATCTTTATTGAGTTTTGTACAGTTTATTGACTGGTTCTTTGTTCAGTTTTGTACTGTTTATTGACTGGTTCTTTATTCAGTTCTGAACAGTTTATTGACTGGTTCTTTATTCAGTTCTTTACAGTTTATTGACTGGTTCTTTATTTAGTTTTGTACAGTTTATTGACTGTTTCTTTATTTAGTTTTGTACAGTTTATTGACTGTTTCTATATTTAGTTTTGTACAGTTTATTGATTGTTTCTTTATTTAGTTTTGTACAATTTATTGACTGGTTGTTTATTTAGTTTTGAACAGTTTATTGACTGTTTTTTTATTTAGTTTTGTACAGTTTATTGACTGTTTCTATATTTAGTTTTGTACAGTTTATTGATTGTTTCTTTATTTAGTTTTGTACAGTTTATTGATTGTTTCTTTATTTAGTTTGTGTACAATTTATTGACTGGTTCTTTATTTAGTTTTGTACAGTTTACTGACTGTTTCTATATTGAGTTTTGTACAGTTTGTTTACTGGTTCTTTATTGAGTTTTGTACAGTTTATTGACTGGTTCTTTGTTCAGTTTTGTACTGTTTATTGACTGGTTCTTTATTCAGTTTTGTACAGTTTATTGACTGGTTCTTTATAAAGTTTTGTACAGTTTATTGACTGGTTCTTTATTGAGTTTTGTACAGTTTCTTGACTGGTTCTTTATTGAGTTTTGTACAGTTTATTGACTGGTTCTATATTGCGTTTTGTACAGTTTATTGACTAATTCTTTATTGAGTTTTGTACAGTTTATTGACTGGTTCTTTATTCAGTTTTGTATAGTTTATTGACTGTTTCTATATTGAGTTTTGTACAGTTTATTGACTGGTTCTTTGTTCAGTTTTGTTCTGTTTATTGACAGGTTCTTTATTCAGTTTTGTACAGTTTATTGACTGGTTCTTTATTTAGTTTTGTACAGTTCATTGACTGGTTCTTTATTCAGTTTTGTACAGTTTATTGACTTGTTCTGTATTCAGTTTTGTTCAGTTTATTGACTGGTTCTTTATTTAGTTTTGTACAGTTTATTGACTGGTTCTTTATTTAGTTTTGTACAGTTTATTGACTAATTCTTTATTGAGTTTTGTACAGTTTATTGACTGGTTCTTTATTTAGTTTTGTATAGTTTATTGACTGTTTCTATATTGAGTTTTGTACAGTTTATTGACTGGTTCTTTGTTCAGTTTTGTACTGTTTATTGACTGGTTCTTTATTCAGTTCTGTACAGTTTATTGACTGGTTCTTTATTCAGTTCTGTACAGTTTATTGACTGGTTCTTTATTTAGTTTTGTACAGTTTATTGACTGTTTCTTTATTTAGTTTTGTACAGTTTATTGACTGTTTCTATATTTAGTTTTGTACAGTTTATTGATTGTTTCTTTATTTAGTTTTGTACAATTTATTGACCGGTTGTTTATTTAGTTTTGAACAGTTTATTGACTGTTTTTTTATTTAGTTTTGTACAGTTTATTGACTGTTTCTATATTTAGTTTTGTACAGTTTATTGATTGTTTCTTTATTTAGTTTTGAACAGTTTATTGATTGTTTCTTTATTTAGTTTGTGTAGAATTTATTGACTGGTTCTTTATTTAGTTTTGTACAGTTTACTGACTGTTTCTATATTGAGTTTTGTACAGTTTGTTTACTGGTTCTTTATTGAGTTTTGTACAGTTCATTGACTGGTTCTTTGTTCAGTTTTGTACTGTTTATTGACTGGTTCTTTATTGAGTTTTGTACAGTTTCTTGACGGGTTATTTATTGAGTTTTGTACAGTTTATTGACTGGTTCTTTATTCAGTTTTGTACAATTTAATGACTGGTTCTTTATTGAGTTTTGTAAAGTTTATTGACTGGTTCTTTATTCAGTTCTGTACAGTTTATTGACTGTTTCTTTATTTAGTTTTGTACAGTTTATTGACTGTTTCTATATTTAGTTTTGTACAGTTTATTGATTGTTTCTTTATTTATTTTTGTACAGTTTATTGATTGCTTCTTTATTTAGTTTGTGTGCAATTTATTGACTGGTTCTTTATTCAGTTTTGTGTAGTTTATTGACTGTTTCTATATTGAGTTTTGTACAGTTTATTGACTTGTTCTTTGTTCAGTTTTGTTCTGTTTATTGACTAGTTCTTCATTGAGTTTTGTACAGTTTATTGACTGGTTCTTTATTCAGTTTTGTACAGTTTATTGACTGGTTCTTTGTTCAGTTTTGTTCTGTTTATTGACTTGTTCTTCATTGAGTTTTGTACAGTTTATTGACTGGTTCTTTATTGAGTTTTGTACAGTTTATTGACTGGTTCTTTATTTAGTTTTGTATAGTTTATTGACTGGTTCTATATTGAGTTTTGTACAGTTAATTGACTGGTTTTTTGTTCAGTTTTGTTCTGTGTATTGACTGCTTCTTTATTTAGTTTTGTACAGTTTATTGACTGGTTCTTTATTGAGTTTTGTACAGTTTATTGACTGGTTCTTTGTTCAGTTTTGTACTGTTTATTGACTGGTTCTTTATTCAGTTCTGTACAGTTTATTGACTGGTTCTTTATTCAGTTCTGTACAGTTTATTGACTGGTTCTTTATTTAGTTTTGTACAGTTTATTGACTGTTTCTTTATTTAGTTTTGTACAGTTTATTGACTGTTTCTATATTTAATTTTGTACAGTTTATTGATTGTTTCTTTATTTAGTTTTGTACAATTTATTGACTGGTTGTTTATTTAGTTTTGAACAGTTTATTAACTGTTTTTTTTATTTAGTTTTGTACAGTTTATTGACTGTTTCTATATTTAGTTTTGTACAGTTTATTGATTGTTTCTTTATTTAGTTTTGTACAGTTTATTGATTGTTTCTTTATTTAGTTTGTGTACAATTTATTGACTGGTTCTTTATTTAGTTTTGTACAGTTTGTTTACTGGTTCTTTATTGAGTTTTGTACAGTTTATTGACTGGTTCTTTGTTCAGTTTTGTTCTGTGTATTGACTGGTTCTTTATTTAGTTTTGTACAGTTTATTGACTGGATCTTTATTGAGTTTTGTACAGTTTATTGACTGGTTCTTTGTTCAGTTTTGTACTGTTTATTGACTGGTTCTTTATTCAGTTCTGAACAGTTTATTGACTGGTTCTTTATTCAGTTCTTTACAGTTTATTGACTGGTTCTTTATTTAGTTTTGTACAGTTTATTGACTATTTCTTTATTTAGTTTTGTACAGTTTATTGACTGTTTCTATATTTAGTTTTGTACAGTTTATTGATTGTTTCTTTATTTAGTTTTGTACAATTTATTGACTGGTTGTTTATTTAGTTTTGAACAGTTTATTGACTGTTTTTTTTATTTAGTTTTGTACAGTTTATTGACTGTTTCTATATTTAGTTTTGTACAGTTTATTGATTGTTTCTTTATTTAGTTTTGTACAGTTTATTGATTGTTTCTTTATTTAGTTTGTGTACAATTTATTGACTGGTTCTTTATTTAGTTTTGTACAGTTTACTGACTGTTTCTATATTGAGTTTTGTACAGTTTGTTTACTGGTTCTTTATTGAGTTTTGTACAGTTTATTGACTGGTTCTTTGTTCAGTTTTGTACTGTTTATTGACTGGTTCTTTATTCAGTTTTGTACAGTTTATTGACTGGTTCTTTATAAAGTTTTGTACAGTTTATTGACTGGTTCTTTATTGAGTTTTGTACAGTTTCTTGACTGGTTCTTTATTGAGTTTTGTACAGTTTATTGACTGGTTCTATATTGAGTTTTGTACAGTTTTTTTACTGCTTCTTTATTTAGTTTGTGTACAGTTTATTGACTGGTTCTTTGTTCAGTTTTGTACTGTTTATTGACTGTTCTTTATTTAGTTTTGTACAGTTTATTGACTGGTTCTTCATTCAGTTCTGACCAGTTTATTGACTATTTCTATATTGAGTTTTGTACAGTTTGTTTACTGGTTTTTTATTGAGTTTTGTACAGTTTATTGACTGGTTCTTTGTTCAGTTTTGTTCTATGTATTGACTGGTTCTTTATTTAGTTTTGTACAGTTTATTGACTGGATCTTTATTGAGTTTTGTACAGTTTATTGACTGGTTCTTTGTTCAGTTTTGTACTGTTTATTGACTGGTTCTTTATTCAGTTCTGAACAGTTTATTGACTGGTTCTTTATTCAGTTCTTTACAGTTTATTGACTGGTTCTTTATTTAGTTTTGTACAGTTTATTGACTGTTTCTTTATTTAGTTTTGTACAGTTTATTGACTGTTTCTATATTTAGTTTTGTACAGTTTATTGATTGTTTCTTTATTTAGTTTTGTACAATTTATTGACTGGTTGTTTATTTAGTTTTGAACAGTTTATTGACTGTTTTTTTATTTAGTTTTGTACAGTTTATTGACTGTTTCTATATTTAGTTTTGTACAGTTTATTGATTGTTTCTTTATTTAGTTTTGTACAGTTTATTGATTGTTTCTTTATTTAGTTTGTGTACAATTTATTGACTGGTTCTTTATTTAGTTGTGTACAGTTTACTGACTGTTTCTATATTGAGTTTTGTACAGTTTGTTTACTGGTTCTTTATTGAGTTTTGTACAGTTTATTGACTGGTTCTTTGTTCAGTTTTGTACTGTTTATTGACTGGTTCTTTATTCAGTTTTGTACAGTTTACTGACTGGTTCTTTATAAAGTTTTGTACAGTTTATTGACTGGTTCTTTATTGAGTTTTGTACAGTTTCTTGACTGGTTCTTTATTGAGTTTTGTACAGTTTATTGACTGGTTCTATATTGCGTTTTGTACAGTTTATTGACTAATTCTTTATTGAGTTTTGTACAGTTTATTGACTGGTTCTTTATTCAGTTTTGTATAGTTTATTGACTGTTTCTATATTGAGTTTTGTACAGTTTATTGACTGGTTCTTTGTTCAGTTTTGTTCTGTTTATTGACAGGTTCTTTATTCAGTTTTGTACAGTTTATTGACTGGTTCTTTATTCAGTTTTGTACAGTTTATCGACTGGTTCTTTATTCAGTTTTGTACAGTTTATTGACTTGTTCTGTATTCAGTTTTGTTCAGTTTATTGACTGGTTCTTTATTTAGTTTTGTACAGTTTATTGACTGGTTCTTTATTTAGTTTTGTACAGTTTATTGACTGGTTCTTTATTTAGTTTTGTATAGTTTATTGACTGTTTCTATATTGAGTTTTGTACAGTTTATTGACTGGTTCTTTGTTCAGTTTTGTACTGTTTATTGACTGGTTCTATATTGAGTTTTGTACAGTTTTTTTACTGCTTCTTTATTTAGTTTGTGTACAGTTTATTGACTGGTTCTTTGTTCAGTTTTGTACTGTTTATTGACTGTTCTTTATTTAGTTTTGTACAGTTTATTGACTGGTTCTTCATTCAGTTCTGACCAGTTTATTGACTGTTTCTATATTGAGTTTTGTACAGTTTGTTTACTGGTTCTTTATTGAGTTTTGTACAGTTTATTGACTGGTTCTTTGTTCAGTTTTGTTCTATGTATTGACTGGTTCTTTATTTAGTTTTGTACAGTTTATTGACTGGATCTTTATTGAGTTTTGTACAGTTTATTGACTGGTTCTTTGTTCAGTTTTGTACTGTTTATTGACTGGTTCTTTATTCAGTTCTGAACAGTTTATTGACTGGTTCTTTATTCAGTTCTTTACAGTTTATTGACTGGTTCTTTATTTATTTTTGTACAGTTTATTGACTGTTTCTTTATTTAGTTTTGTACAGTTTATTGACTGTTTCTATATTTAGTTTTGTACAGTTTATTGATTGTTTCTTTATTTAGTTTTGTACAATTTATTGACTGGTTGTTTATTTAGTTTTGAACAGTTTATTGACTGTTTTTTTATTTAGTTTTGTACAGTTTATTGACTGTTTCTATATTTAGTTTTGTACAGTTTATTGATTGTTTCTTTATTTAGTTTTGTACAGTTTATTGATTGTTTCTTTATTTAGTTTGTGTACAATTTATTGACTGGTTCTTTATTTAGTTTTGTACAGTTTACTGACTGTTTCTATATTGAGTTTTGTACAGTTTGTTTACTGGTTCTTTATTGAGTTTTGTACAGTTTATTGACTGGTTCTTTGTTCAGTTTTGTACTGTTTATTGACTGGTTCTTTATTCAGTTTTGTACAGTTTATTGACTGGTTCTTTATAAAGTTTTGTACAGTTTATTGACTGGTTCTTTATTGAGTTTTGTACAGTTTCTTGACTGGTTCTTTATTGAGTTTTGTACAGTTTATTGACTGGTTCTATATTGCGTTTTGTACAGTTTATTGACTAATTCTTTATTGAGTTTTGTACAGTTTATTGACTGGTTCTTTATTCAGTTTTGTATAGTTTATTGACTGTTTCTATATTGAGTTTTGTACAGTTTATTGACTGGTTCTTTGTTCAGTTTTGTTCTGTTTATTGACAGGTTCTTTATTCAGTTTTTTACAGTTTATTGACTGGTTCTTTATTTAGTTTTGTACAGTTCATTGACTGGTTCTTTATTCAGTTTTGTACAGTTTATTGACTTGTTCTGTATTCAGTTTTGTACAGTTTATTGACTGGTTCTTTATTTAGTTTTGTACAGTTTATTGACTGGTTCTTTATTTAGTTTTGTACAGTTTATTGACTAATTCTTTATTGAGTTTTGTACAGTTTATTGACCGGTTCTTTATTTAGTTTTGTATAGTTTATTGACTGTTTCTATATTGAGTTTTGTACAGTTTATTGACTGGTTCTTTGTTCAGTTTTGTACTGTTTATTGACTGGTTCTTTATTCAGTTCTGTACAGTTTATTGACTGGTTCTTTATTCAGTTCTGTACAGTTTATTGACTGGTTCTTTATTTAGTTTTGTACAGTTTATTGACTGTTTCTTTATTTAGTTTTGTACAGTTTATTGACTGTTTCTATATTTAGTTTTGTACAGTTTATTGATTGTTTCTTTATTTAGTTTTGTACAATTTATTGACCGGTTGTTTATTTAGTTTTGAACAGTTTATTGACTGTTTTTTTATTTAGTTTTGTACAGTTTATTGACTGTTTCTATATTTAGTTTTGTACAGTTTATTGATTGTTTCTTTATTTAGTTTTGAACAGTTTATTGATTGTTTCTTTATTTAGTTTGTGTAGAATTTATTGACTGGTTCTTTATTTAGTTTTGTACAGTTTACTGACTGTTTCTATATTGAGTTTTGTACAGTTTGTTTACTGGTTCTTTATTGAGTTTTGTACAGTTCATTGACTGGTTCTTTGTTCAGTTTTGTACTGTTTATTGACTGGTTCTTTATTGAGTTTTGTACAGTTTCTTGACGGGTTATTTATTGAGTTTTGTACAGTTTATTGACTGGTTCTTTATTCAGTTTTGTACAATTTAAAGACTGGTTCTTTATTGAGTTTTGTAAAGTTTATTGACTGGTTCTTTATTCAGTTCTGTACAGTTTATTGACTGTTTCTTTATTTAGTTTTGTACAGTTTATTGACTGTTTCTATATTTAGTTTTGTACAGTTTATTGATTGTTTCTTTATTTATTTTTGTACAGTTTATTGATTGTTTCTTTATTTAGTTTGTGTACAATTTATTGACTGGTTCTTTATTCAGTTTTGTGTAGTTTATTGACTGTTTCTATATTGAGTTTTGTACAGTTTATTGACTTGTTCTTTGTTCAGTTTTGTTCTGTTTATTGACTAGTTCTTCATTGAGTTTTGTACAGTTTATTGACTGGTTCTTTATTCAGTTTTGTACAGTTTATTGACTGGTTCTTTGTTCAGTTTTGTTCTGTTTATTGACTTGTTCTTCATTGAGTTTTGTACAGTTTATTGACTGGTTCTTTATTGAGTTTTGTACAGTTTATTGACTGGTTCTTTATTTAGTTTTGTATAGTTTATTGACTGGTTCTATATTGAGTTTTGTACAGTTTATTGACTGGTTTTTTGTTCAGTTTTGTTCTGTGTATTGACTGCTTCTTTATTTAGTTTTGTACAGTTTATTGACTGGTTCTTTATTGAGTTTTGTACAGTTTATTGACTGGTTCTTTGTTCAGTTTTGTACTGTTTATTGACTGGTTCTTTATTCAGTTCTGTACAGTTTATTGACTGGTTCTTAATTCAGTTCTGTACAGTTTATTGACTGGTTCTTTATTTAGTTTTGTACAGTTTATTGACTGTTTCTTTATTTAGTTTTGTACAGTTTATTGACTGTTTCTATATTTAATTTTGTACAGTTTATTGATTGTTTCTTTATTTAGTTTTGTACAATTTATTGACTGGTTGTTTATTTAGTTTTGAACAGTTTATTGACTGTTTTTTTATTTAGTTTTGTACAGTTTATTGACTGTTTCTATATTGAGTTTTGTACAGTTTGTTTACTGGTTCTTTATTGAGTTTTGTACAGTTTATTGACTGGTTCTTTGTTCAGTTTTGTTCTATGTATTGACTGGTTCTTTATTTAGTTTTGTACAGTTTATTGACTGGATCTTTATTGAGTTTTGTACAGTTTATTGACTGGTTCTTTGTTCAGTGTTGTACTGTTTATTGACTGGTTCTTTATTCAGTTCTGAACAGTTTATTGACTGGTTCTTTATTCAGTTCTTTACAGTTTATTGACTGGTTCTTTATTTAGTTTTGTACAGTTTATTGACTGTTTCTTTATTTAGTTTTGTACAGTTTATTGACTGTTTCTATATTTAGTTTTGTACAGTTTATTGATTGTTTCTTTATTTAGTTTTGTACAATTTATTGACTGGTTGTTTATTTAGTTTTGAACAGTTTATTGACTGTTTTTTTTATTTAGTTTTGTACAGTTTATTGACTGTTTCTATATTTAGTTTTGTACAGTTTATTGATTGTTTCTTTATTTAGTTTAGTACAGTTTATTGATTGTTTCTTTATTTAGTTTGTGTACAATTTATTGACTGGTTCTTTATTTAGTTTTGTACAGTTTACTGACTGTTTCTATATTGAGTTTTGTACAGTTTGTTTACTGGTTCTTTATTGAGTTTTGTACAGTTTATTGACTGGTTCTTTGTTCAGTTTTGTACTGTTTATTGACTGGTTCTTTATTCAGTTTTGTACAGTTTATTGACTGGTTCTTTATAAAGTTTTGTACAGTTTATTGACTGGTTCTTTATTGAGTTTTGTACAGTTTCTTGACTGGTTCTTTATTGAGTTTTGTACAGTTTATTGACTGGTTCTATATTGCGTTTTGTACAGTTTATTGACTAATTCTTTATTGAGTTTTGTACAGTTTATTGACTGGTTCTTTATTCAGTTTTGTATAGTTTATTGACTGTTTCTATATTGAGTTTTGTACAGTTTATTGACTGGTTCTTTGTTCAGTTTTGTTCTGTTTATTGACAGGTTCTTTATTCAGTTTTGTACAGTTTATTGACTGGTTCTTTATTCAGTTTTGTACAGTTTATTGACTGGTTCTTTATTCAGTTTTGTACAGTTTATTGACTTGTTCTGTATTCAGTTTTGTACAGTTTATTGACTGGTTCTTTATTTAGTTTTGTACAGTTTATTGACTGGTTCTTTATTTAGTTTTGTACAGTTTATTGACTAATTCTTTATTGAGTTTTGTACAGTTTATTGACTGGTTCTTTATTTAGTTTTGTATAGTTTATTGACTGTTTCTATATTGAGTTTTGTACAGTTTATTGACTGGTTCTTTGTTCAGTTTTGTACTGTTTATTGACTGGTTCTATATTGAGTTTTGTACAGTTTTTTTACTGCTTCTTTATTTAGTTTGTGTACAGTTTATTGACTGGTTCTTTGTTCAGTTTTGTACTGTTTATTGACTGTTCTTTATTTAGTTTTGTACAGTTTATTGACTGGTTCTTCATTCAGTTCTGACCAGTTTATTGACTGTTTCTATATTGAGTTTTGTACAGTTTGTTTACTGGTTCTTTATTGAGTTTTGTACAGTTTATTGACTGGTTCTTTGTTCAGTTTTGTTCTATGTATTGACTGATTCTTTATTTAGTTTTGTACAGTTTATTGACTGGATCTTTATTGAGTTTTGTACAGTTTATTGACTGGTTCTTTGTTCAGTTTTGTACTGTTTATTGACTGGTTCTTTATTCAGTTCTGAACAGTTTATTGACTGGTTCTTTATTCAGTTCTTTACAGTTTATTGACTGGTTCTTTATTTAGTTTTGTACAGTTTATTGACTGTTTCTTTATTTAGTTTTGTACAGTTTATTGACTGTTTCTATATTTAGTTTTGTACAGTTTATTGATTGTTTCTTTATTTAGTTTTGTACAATTTATTGACTGGTTGTTTATTTAGTTTTGAACAGTTTATTGACTGTTTTTTTATTTAGTTTTGTACAGTTTATTGACTGTTTCTATATTTAGTTTTGTACAGTTTATTGATTGTTTCTTTATTTAGTTTTGTACAGTTTATTGATTGTTTCTTTATTTAGTTTGTGTACAATTTATTGACTGGTTCTTTATTTAGTTTTGTACAGTTTACTGACTGTTTCTATATTGAGTTTTGTACAGTTTGTTTACTGGTTCTTTATTGAGTTTTGTACAGTTTATTGACTGGTTCTTTGTTCAGTTTTGTACTGTTTATTGACTGGTTCTTTATTCAGTTTTGTACAGTTTATTGACTGGTTCTTTATAAAGTTTTGTACAGTTTATTGACTGGTTCTTTATTGAGTTTTGTACAGTTTATTGACTGGTTCTTTATTGAGTTTTGTACAGTTTATTGACTGGTTCTATATTGCGTTTTGTACAGTTTATTGACTAATTCTTTATTGAGTTTTGTACAGTTTATTGACTGGTTCTTTATTCAGTTTTGTATAGTTTATTGACTGTTTCTATATTGAGTTTTGTACAGTTTATTGACTGGTTCTTTGTTCAGTTTTGTTCTGTTTATTGACAGGTTCTTTATTCAGTTTTGTACAGTTTATTGACTGGTTCTTTATTTAGTTTTGTACAGTTCATTGACTGGTTCTTTATTCAGTTTTGTACAGTTTATTGACTTGTTCTGTATTCAGTTTTGTACAGTTTATTGACTGGTTCTTTATTTAGTTTTGTACAGTTTATTGACTGGTTCTTTATTTAGTTTTGTACAGTTTATTGACTAATTCTTTATTGAGTTTTGTACAGTTTATTGACTGGTTCTTTATTTAGTTTTGTATAGTTTATTGACTGTTTCTATATTGAGTTTTGTACAGTTTATTGACTGGTTCTTTGTTCAGTTTTGTACTGTTTATTGACTGGTTCTTTATTCAGTTCTGTACAGTTTATTGACTGGTTCTTTATTCAGTTCTGTACAGTTTATTGACTGGTTCTTTATTTAGTTTTGTACAGTTTATTGACTGTTTCTTTATTTAGTTTTGTACAGTTTATTGACTGTTTCTATATTTAGTTTTGTACAGTTTATTGATTGTTTCTTTATTTGGTTTTGTACAATTTATTGACCGGTTGTTTATTTAGTTTTGAACAGTTTATTGACTGTTTTTTTATTTAGTTTTGTACAGTTTATTGACTGTTTCTATATTTAGTTTTGTACAGTTTATTGATTGTTTCTTTATTTAGTTTTGAACAGTTTATTGATTGTTTCTTTATTTAGTTTGTGTAGAATTTATTGACTGGTTCTTTATTTAGTTTTGTACAGTTTACTGACTGTTTCTATATTGAGTTTTGTACAGTTTGTTTACTGGTTCTTTATTGAGTTTTGTACAGTTCATTGACTGGTTCTTTGTTCAGTTTTGTACTGTTTATTGACTGGTTCTTTATTGAGTTTTGTACAGTTTCTTGACGGGTTATTTATTGAGTTTTGTACAGTTTATTGACTGGTTCTTTATTCAGTTTTGTACAATTTAATGACTGGTTCTTTATTGAGTTTTGTAAAGTTTATTGACTGGTTCTTTATTCAGTTCTGTACAGTTTATTGACTGTTTCTTTATTTAGTTTTGTACAGTTTATTGACTGTTTCTATATTTAGTTTTGTACAGTTTATTGATTGTTTCTTTATTTATTTTTGTACAGTTTATTGATTGTTTCTTTATTTAGTTTGTGTACAATTTATTGACTGGTTCTTTATTCAGTTTTGTGTAGTTTATTGACTGTTTCTATATTGAGTTTTGTACAGTTTATTGACTTGTTCTTTGTTCAATTTTGTTCTGTTTATTGACTAGTTCTTCATTGAGTTTTGTACAGTTTATTGACTGGTTCTTTATTCAGTTTTGTACAGTTTATTGACTGGTTCTTTGTTCAGTTTTGTTCTGTTTATTGACTTGTTCTTCATTGAGTTTTGTACAGTTTATTGACTGGTTCTTTATTGAGTTTTGTACAGTTTATTGACTGGTTCTTTATTTAGTTTTGTATAGTTTATTGACTGGTTCTATATTGAGTTTTGTACAGTTTATTGACTGGTTTTTTGTTCAGTTTTGTTCTGTGTATTGACTGCTTCTTTATTTAGTTTTGTACAGTTTATTGACTGGTTCTTTATTGAGTTTTGTACAGTTTATTGACTGGTTCTTTGTTCAGTTTTGTACTGTTTATTGACTGGTTCTTTATTCAGTTCTGTACAGTTTATTGACTGGTTCTTTATTCAGTTCTGTACAGTTTATTGACTGGTTCTTTATTTAGTTTTGTACAGTTTATTGACTGTTTCTTTATTTAGTTTTGTACAGTTTATTGACTGTTTCTATATTTAATTTTGTACAGTTTATTGATTGTTTCTTTATTTAGTTTTGTACAATTTATTGACTGGTTGTTTATTTAGTTTTGAACAGTTTATTGACTGTTTTTTTATTTAGTTTTGTACAGTTTATTGACTGTTTCTATATTTAGTTTTGTACAGTTTATTGATTGTTTCTTTATTTAGTTTTGTACAGTTTATTGATTGTTTCTTTATTTAGTTTGTGTACAATTTATTGACTGGTTCTTTATTTAGTTTTGTACAGTTTACTGACTGTTTCTATATTGAGTTTTGTACAGTTTGTTTACTGGTTCTTTATTGAGTTTTGTACAGTTTATTGACTGGTTCTTTGTTCAGTTTTGTACTGTTTATTGACTGGTTCTTTATTGAGTTTTGTACAGTTTCTTGACGGGTTATTTATTGAGTTTTGTACAGTTTATTGACTGGTTCTTTATTCAGTTTTGTACAATTTATTGACTGGTTCTTTATTGAGTTTTGTAAAGTTTATTGACTGGTTCTTTATTCAGTTTTGTACAGTTTATTGACTGTTTCTATATTTAGTTTTGTACAGTTTATTGATTGTTTCTTTATTTATTTTTGTACAGTTTATTGATTGTTTCTTTATTTAGTTTGTGTACAATTTATTGACTGGTTCTTTATTCAGTTTTGTATAGTTTATTGACTGTTTCTATATTGAGTTTTCTACAGTTTATTGACTGGTTCTTTGTTCAGTTTTGTTCTGTTTATTGACTTGTTCTTCATTGAGTTTTGTACAGTTTATTGACTGGTTCTTTATTCAGTTTTGTACAGTTTATTGACTGGTTCTTTATTTAGTTTTGTACAGTTTATGGACTGTTTCTTTATTTAGTTTTGAACAGTTTATTGACTGTTTCTATATTGAGTTTTGTACAGTTTTTTTACTGCTTCTTTATTTAGTTTGTGTACAGTTTATTGACTGGTTCTTTGTTCAGTTTTGTACTGTTTATTGACTGGTTCTTTGTTCAGTTTTGTACTGTTTATTGACTGGTTCTTTATTCAGTTCTGAACAGTTTATTGACTGGTTCTTTATTCAGTTCTTTACAGTTTATTGACTGGTTCTTTATTTAGTTTTGTACAGTTTATTGACTGTTTCTTTATTTAGTTTTGTACAGTTTATTGACTGTTTCTATATTTACTTTTGTACAGTTTATTGATTGTTTCTTTATTTAGTTTTGTACAATTTATTGACTGGTTGTTTATTTAGTTTTGAACAGTTTATTGACTGTTTTTTTATTTAGTTTTGTACAGTTTATTGACTGTTTCTATATTTAGTTTTGTACAGTTTATTGATTGTTTCTTTATTTAGTTTTGTACAGTTTATTGATTGTTTCTTTATTTAGTTTGTGTACAATTTATTGACTGGTTCTTTATTTAGTTTTGTACAGTTTACTGACTGTTTCTATATTGAGTTTTGTACAGTTTGTTTACTGGTTCTTTATTGAGTTTTGTACAGTTTATTGACTGGTTCTTTGTTCAGTTTTGTACTGTTTATTGACTGGTTCTTTATTCACTTTTGTACAGTTTATTGACTGGTTCTTTATAAAGTTTTGTACAGTTTATTGACTGGTTCTTTATTGAGTTTTGTACAGTTTCTTGACTGGTTCTTTATTGAGTTTTGTACAGTTTATTGACTGGTTTTATATTGCGTTTTGTACAGTTTATTGACTAATTCTTTATTGAGTTTTGTAGTTTATTGACTGGTTCTTTATTCAGTTTTGTATAGTTTATTGACTGTTTCTATATTGAGTTTTGTACAGTTTATTGACTGGTTCTTTGTTCAGTTTTGTTCTGTTTATTGACTGGTTCTTTATTCAGTTTTGTACAGTTTATTGACTGGTTCTTTATTCAGTTTTGTACAGTTTATTGACTGGTTCTTTATTCAGTTTTGTACAGTTTATTGACTGGTTCTTTATTGAGTTTTGTACAGTTTATTGACTGGTTCTTTGTTCAGTTTTGTACTGTTTATTGACTGGTTCTTTATTCAGTTCTGTACAGTTTATTGACTGGTTCTTTATTCAGTTCTGTACAGTTTATTGACTGGTTCTTTATTTAGTTTTGTACAGTTTATTGACTGTTTCTTTATTTAGTTTTGTACAGTTTATTGACTGTTTCTATATTTAATTTTGTACAGTTTATTGATTGTTTCTTTATTTAGTTTTGTACAATTTATTGACTGGTTGTTTATTTAGTTTTGAACAGTTTATTGACTGTTTTTTTATTTTGTTTTGTACAGTTTATTGACTGTTTCTATATTTAGTTTTGTACAGTTTATTGATTGTTTCTTTATTTAGTTTTGTACAGTTTATTGATTGTTTCTTTATTTAGTTTGTGTACAATTTATTGACTGGTTCTTTATTTAGTTTTGTACAGTTTACTGACTGTTTCTATATTGAGTTTTGTACAGTTTGTTTACTGGTTCTTTATTGAGTTTTGTACAGTTTATTGACTGGTTCTTTGTTCAGTTTTGTACTGTTTATTGACTGGTTCTTTATTGAGTTTTGTACAGTTTCTTGACGGGTTATTTATTGAGTTTTGTACAGTTTATTGACTGGTTCTTTATTCAGTTTTGTACAATTTATTGACTGGTTCTTTATTGAGTTTTGTAAAGTTTATTGACTGGTTCTTTATTCAGTTTTGTACAGTTTATTGACTGTTTCTTTATTTAGTTTTGTACAGTTTATTGACTGTTTCTATATTTAGTTTTGTACAGTTTATTGATTGTTTCTTTATTTATTTTTGTACAGTTTATTGATTGTTTCTTTATTTAGTTTGTGTACAATTTATTGACTGGTTCTTTATTCAGTTTTGTATAGTTTATTGACTGTTTCTATATTGAGTTTTGTACAGTTTATTGACTGGTTCTTTGTTCAGTTTTGTTCTGTTTATTGACTTGTTCTTCATTTAGTTTTGTACAGTTTATGGACTGTTTCTTTATTTAGTTTTGAACAGTTTATTGACTGTTTCTATATTGAGTTTTGTACAGTTTTTTTACTGCTTCTTTATTTAGTTTGTGTACAGTTTATTGACTGGTTCTTTGTTCAGTTTTGTACTGTTTATTGACTGGTTCTTTGTTCAGTTTTGTACTGTTTATTGACTGGTTCTTTATTCAGTTCTGAACAGTTTATTGACTGGTTCTTTATTCAGTTCTTTACAGTTTATTGACTGGTTCTTTATTTAGTTTTGTACAGTTTATTGACTGTTTCTTTATTTAGTTTTGTACAGTTTATTGACTGTTTCTATATTTACTTTTGTACAGTTTATTGATTGTTTCTTTATTTAGTTTTGTACAATTTATTGACTGGTTGTTTATTTAGTTTTGAACAGTTTATTGACTGTTTTTTTATTTAGTTTTGTACAGTTTATTGACTGTTTCTATATTTAGTTTTGTACAGTTTATTGATTGTTTATTTATTTAGTTTTGTACAGTTTATTGATTGTTTCTTTATTTAGTTTGTGTACAATTTATTGACTGGTTCTTTATTTAGTTTTGTACAGTTTACTGACTGTTTCTATATTGAGTTTTGAACAGTTTGTTTACTGGTTCTTTATTGAGTTTTGTACAGTTTATTGACTGGTTCTTTGTTCAGTTTTGTACTGTTTATTGACTGGTTCTTTATTCAGTTTTGTACAGTTTATTGACTGGTTCTTTATAAAGTTTTGTACAGTTTATTGACTGGTTCTTTATTGAGTTTTGTACAGTTTCTTGACTGGTTCTTTATTGAGTTTTGTACAGTTTATTGACTGGTTTTATATTGCGTTTTGTAGAGTTTATTGACTAATTCTTTATTGAGTTTTGTAGTTTATTGACTGGTTCTTTATTCAGTTTTGTATAGTTTATTGACTGTTTCTATATTGAGTTTTGTACAGTTTATTGACTGGTTCTTTGTTCAGTTTAGTTCTGTTTATTGACTGGTTCTTTATTCAGTTTTGTACAGTTTATTGACTGGTTCTTTATTCAGTTTTGTACAGTTTATTGACTGGTTCTTTATTCAGTTTTGTACAGTTTATTGACTGGTTCTTTATTGAGTTTTGTACAGTTTATTGACTGGTTCTTTGTTCAGTTTTGTACTGTTTATTGACTGGTTCTTTATTCAGTTCTGTACAGTTTATTGACTGGTTCTTTATTCAGTTCTGTACAGTTTATTGACTGGTTCTTTATTTAGTTTTGTACAGTTTATTGACTGTTTCTTTATTTAGTTTTGTACAGTTTATTGACTGTTTCTATATTTAATTTTGTACAGTTTATTGATTGTTTCTTTATTTAGTTTTGTACAATTTATTGACTGGTTGTTTATTTAGTTTTGAACAGTTTATTGACTGTTTTTTATTTTGTTTTGTACAGTTTATTGACTGTTTCTATATTTAGTTTTGTACAGTTTATTGATTGTTTCTTTATTTAGTTTTGTACAGTTTATTGATTGTTTCTTTATTTAGTTTGTGTACAATTTATTGACTGGTTCTTTATTTAGTTTTGTACAGTTTACTGACTGTTTCTATATTGAGTTTTGTACAGTTTGTTTACTGGTTCTTTATTGAGTTTTGTACAGTTTATTGACTGGTTCTTTGTTCAGTTTTGTACTGTTTATTGACTGGTTCTTTATTGAGTTTTGTACAGTTTCTTGACGGGTTATTTATTGAGTTTTGTACAGTTTATTGACTGGTTCTTTATTCAGTTTTGTACAATTTATTGACTGGTTCTTTATTGAGTTTTGTAAAGTTTATTGACTGGTTCTTTATTCAGTTTTGTACAGTTTATTGACTGTTTCTTTATTTAGTTTTGTACAGTTTATTGACTGTTTCTATATTTAGTTTTGTACAGTTTATTGATTGTTTCTTTATTTATTTTTGTACAGTTTATTGATTGTTTCTTTATTTAGTTTGTGTACAATTTATTGACTGGTTCTTTATTCAGTTTTGTATAGTTTATTGACTGTTTCTATATTGAGTTTTGTACAGTTTATTGACTGGTTCTTTGTTCAGTTTTGTTCTGTTTATTGACTTGTTCTTCATTGAGTTTTGTACAGTTTATTGACTGGTTCTTCATTCAGTTCTGACCAGTTTATTGACTGTTTCTATATTGAGTTTTGTACAGTTTTTTTACTGCTTCTTTATTTAGTTTGTGTACAGTTTATTGACTGGTTCTTTGTTCAGTTTTGTACTGTTTATTGACTGTTCTTTATTTAGTTTTGTACAGTTTATTGACTGGTTCTTCATTCAGTTCTGACCAGTTTATTGACTGTTTCTATATTGAGTTTTGTACAGTTTGTTTACTGGTTCTTTATTGAGTTTTGTACAGTTTATTGACTGGTTCTTTGTTCAGTTTTGTTCTGTGTATTGACTGGTTCTTTATTTAGTTTTGTACAGTTTATTGACTGGATCTTTATTGAGTTTTGTACAGTTTATTGACTGGTTCTTTGTTCAGTTTTGTACTGTTTATTGACTGGTTCTTTATTCAGTTCTGAACAGTTTATTGACTGGTTCTTTATTCAGTTCTTTACAGTTTATTGACTGGTTCTTTATTTAGTTTTGTACAGTTTATTGACTGTTTCTTTATTTAGTTTTGTATAGTTTATTGACTGTTTCTATATTTAGTTTTGTACAGTTTATTGATTGTTTCTTTATTTAGTTTTGTACAATTTATTGACTGGTTGTTTATTTAGTTTTGAACAGTTTATTGACTGTTTTTTTATTTAGTTTTGTACAGTTTATTGACTGTTTCTATATTTAGTTTTGTACAGTTTATTGATTGTTTCTTTATTTAGTTTTGTACAGTTTATTGATTGTTTCTTTATTTAGTTTGTGTACAATTTATTGACTGGTTCTTTATTTAGTTTTGTACAGTTTACTGACTGTTTCTATATTGAGTTTTGTACAGTTTGTTTACTGGTTCTTTATTGAGTTTTGTACAGTTTATTGACTGGTTCTTTGTTCAGTTTTGTACTGTTTATTGACTGGTTCTTTATTCAGTTTTGTACAGTTTATTGACTGGTTCTTTATAAAGTTTTGTACAGTTTATTGACTGGTTCTTTATTGAGTTTTGTACAGTTTCTTGACTGGTTCTTTATTGAGTTTTGTACAGTTTATTGACTGGTTCTATATTGCGTTTTGTACAGTTTATTGACTAATTCTTTAATGAGTTTTGTAGTTTATTGACTGGTTCTTTATTCAGTTTTGTATAGTTTATTGACTGTTTCTATATTGAGTTTTGTACAGTTTATTGACTGGTTCTTTGTTCAGTTTTGTTCTGTTTATTGACTGGTTCTTTATTCAGTTTTGTACAGTTTATTGACTGGTTCTTTATTCAGTTTTGTACAGTTTATTGACTGGTTCTTTATTCAGTTTTGTACAGTTTATTGACTGGTTCCTTATTCAGTTTTGTACAGTTTATTGACTGGTTCTTTATTTAGTTTTGTACAGTTTATTGACTGGTTCTTTATTTAGTTTTGTACAGTTTATTGACTAATTCTTTATTGAGTTTTGTACAGTTTATTGACTGGTTCTTTATTTAGTTTTGTATAGTTTATTGACTGTTTCTATATTGAGTTTTGTACAGTTTATTGACTGGTTTTTTGTTCAGTTTTCTTCTGTGTATTGACTGCTTCTTTATTTAGTTTTGTACAGTTTATTGACTGGTTCTTTATTGAGTTTTGTACAGTTTATTGACTGGTTCTTTGTTCAGTTTTGTACAGTTTATTGACTGGTTCTTTGTTCAGTTTTGTTCTTTTTATTGACTGATTCTTTATTCAGTTTTGTACAGTTTATTGACTGGTTCTTTATTCAGTTTTGTACAGTTTATTGACTGGTTCTTTATTCAGTTTTGTACAGTTTATTGACTGGTTCTTTATTTAGTTTTGTACAGTTTATTGACTGGTTCTTTATTTAGTTTTGTACAGTTTATTGACTGGTTCTTTATTTAGTTTTGTACAGTTTATTGACTAATTCTTTATTGAGTTTTGTACAGTTTATTGACTGGTTCTTTATTTAGTTTTGTATAGTTTATTGACTGTTTCTATATTGAGTTTTGTACAGTTTATTGACTGGTTTTTTGTTCAGTTTTGTTCTGTGTATTGACTGCTTCTTTATTTAGTTTTGTACAGTTTATTGACTGGTTCTTTATTGAGTTTTGTACAGTTTATTGACTGGTTCTTTGTTCAGTTTTGTACTGTTTATTGACTGGTTCTTTATTCAGTTCTGTACAGTTTATTGACTGGTTCTTTATTCAGTTCTGTACAGTTTATTGACTGGTTCTTTATTTAATTTTGTACAGTTTATTGACTGTTTCTTTATTTAGTTTTGTACAGTTTATTGACTGTTTCTATATTTAGTTTTGTACAGTTTATTGATTGTTTCTTTATTTAGTTTTGTACAATTTATTGACTGGTTGTTTATTTAGTTTTGAACAGTTTATTGACTGTTTTTTTATTTAGTTTTGTACAGTTTATTGACTGTTTCTATATTTAGTTTTGTACAGTTTATTGATTGTTTCTTTATTAAGTTTTGTACAGTTTATTGATTGTTTCTTTATTTAGTTTGTGTACAATTTATTGACTGGTTCTTTATTTAGTTTTGTACAGTTTACTGACTGTTTCTATATTGAGTTTTGTACAGTTTGTTTACTGGTTCTTTATTGAGTTTTGTACAGTTTATTGACTGGTTCTTTGTTGAGTTTTGTACAGTTTTTTGACTGGTTCTTTATTCAGTTTTGTACAGTTTATTGACTGGTTCTTTATTTAGTTTTGTACAGTTTATGGACTGTTTCTTTATTTAGTTTTGAACAGTTTATTGACTGTTTCTATATTGAGTTTTGTACAGTTTTTTTACTGCTTCTTTATTTAGTTTGTGTACAGTTTATTGACTGGTTCTTTGTTCAGTTTTGTACTGTTTATTGACTGTTCTTTATTTAGTTTTGTACAGTTTATTGACTGGTTCTTCATTCAGTTCTGACCAGTTTATTGACTGTTTCTATATTGAGTTTTGTACAGTTTGTTTACTGGTTCTTTATTGAGTTTTGTACAGTTTATTGACTGGTTCTTTGTTCAGTTTTGTTCTGTGTATTGACTGGTTCTTTATTTAGTGTTGTACAGTTTATTGACTGGATCTTTATTGAGTTTTGTACAGTTTATTGACTGGTTCTTTGTTCAGTTTTGTACTGTTTATTGACTGGTTCTTTATTCAGTTCTGAACAGTTTATTGACTGGTTCTTTATTTAGTTTTGTACAGTTTATTGACTGTTTCTTTATTTAGTTTTGTACAGTTTATTGACTGTTTCTATATTTAGTTTTGTACAGTTTATTGATTGTTTCTTTATTTAGTTTTGTACAATTTATTGACTGGTTGTTTATTTAGTTTTGAACAGTTTATTGACTGTTTTTTTATTTAGTTTTGTACAGTTTATTGACTGTTTCTATATTTAGTTTTGTACAGTTTATTGATTGTTTCTTTATTAAGTTTTGTACAGTTTATTGATTGTTTCTTTATTTAGTTTGTGTACAATTTATTGACTGGTTCTTTATTTAGTTTTGTACAGTTTACTGACTGTTTCTATATTGAGTTTTGTACAGTTTGTTTACTGGTTCTTTATTGAGTTTTGTACAGTTTATTGACTGGTTCTTTGTTGAGTTTTGTACAGTTTATTGACTGGTTCTTTATTCAGTTTTGTACAGTTTATTGACTGGTTCTTTATTTAGTTTTGTACAGTTTATGGACTGTTTCTTTATTTAGTTTTGAACAGTTTATTGACTGTTTCTATATTGAGTTTTGTACAGTTTTTTTACTGCTTCTTTATTTAGTTTGTGTACAGTTTATTGACTGGTTCTTTGTTCAGTTTTGTACTGTTTATTGACTGTTCTTTATTTAGTTTTGTACAGTTTATTGACTGGTTCTTCATTCAGTTCTGACCAGTTTATTGACTGTTTCTATATTGAGTTTTGTACAGTTTGTTTACTGGTTCTTTATTGAGTTTTGTACAGTTTATTGACTGGTTCTTTGTTCAGTTTTGTTCTGTGTATTGACTGGTTCTTTATTTAGTGTTGTACAGTTTATTGACTGGATCTTTATTGAGTTTTGTACAGTTTATTGACTGGTTCTTTGTTCAGTTTTGTACTGTTTATTGACTGGTTCTTTATTCAGTTCTGAACAGTTTATTGACTGGTTCTTTATTTAGTTTTGTACAGTTTATTGACTGTTTCTTTATTTAGTTTTGTACAGTTTTTTGACTGTTTCTATATTTAGTTTTGTACAGTTTATTGATTGTTTCTTTATTTAGTTTTGTACAATTTATTGACTGGTTGTTTATTTAGTTTTGAACAGTTTATTGACTGTTTTTTTATTTAGTTTTGTACAGTTTATTGACTGTTTCTATATTTAGTTTTGTACAGTTTATTGATTGTTTCTTTATTTAGTTTTGTACAGTTTATTGATTGTTTCTTTATTTAGTTTGTGTACAATTTATTGACTGGTTCTTTATTTAGTTTTGTACAGTTTACTGACTGTTTCTATATTGAGTTTTGTACAGTTTGTTTACTGGTTCTTTATTGAGTTTTGTACAGTTTATTGACTGGTTCTTTGTTCAGTTTTGTACTGTTTATTGACTGGTTCTTTATTCAGTTTTGTACAGTTTATTGACTGGTTCTTTATAAAGTTTTGTACAGTTTATTGACTGGTTCTTTATTTAGTTTTGTACAGTTTCTTGACTGGTTCTTTATTGAGTTTTGTACAGTTTATTGACTGGTTCTATATTGAGTTTTGTACAGTTTTTTTACTGCTTCTTTATTTAGTTTGTGTACAGTTTATTGACTGGTTCTTTGTTCAGTTTTGTACTGTTTATTGACTGTTCTTTATTTAGTTTTGTACAGTTTATTGACTGGTTCTTCATTCAGTTCTCACCAGTTTATTGACTGTTTCTATATTGAGTTTTGTACAGTTTGTTTACTGGTTCTTTATTGAGTTTTGTACAGTTTATTGACTGGTTCTTTGTTCAGTTTTGCTCTGTGTATTGACTGGTTCTTTATTGAGTTTTGTACAGTTTATTGACTGTTTCTTTATTTAGTTTTGTACAGTTTATTGACTGTTTCTATATTTAGTTTTGTACAGTTTATTGATTGTTTCTTTATTTATTTTTGTACAGTTTATTGATTGTTTCTTTATTTAGTTTGTGTACAATTTATTGACTGGTTCTTTATTCAGTTTTGTATAGTTTATTGACTGTTTCTATATTGAGTTTTGTACAGTTTATTGACTGGTTCTTTGTTCAGTTTTGTTCTGTTTATTGACTTGTTCTTCATTGAGTTTTGTACAGTTTATTGAATGGTTCTTTATTCAGTTTTGTACAGTTTATTGACTGGTTCTTTATTTAGTTTTGTACAGTTTATGGACTGTTTCTTTATTTAGACTTGAACAGTTTATTGACTGTTTCTATATTGAGTTTTGTACAGTTTTTTTACTGCTTCTTTATTTAGATTGTGTACAGTTTATTGACTGGTTCTTTGTTCAGTTTTGTACTGTTTATTGACTGTTCTTTATTTAGTTTTGTACAGTTTATTGATTGTTTCTTTATTTATTTTGTGTACAATTTATTGACTGGTTGTTTATTTAGTTTTGAACAGTTTATTGACTGTTTCTATATTTAGTTTTGTACAGTTTATTGATTGTTTCTTTATTGAGTTTTGTACAGTTTATTGACTGGTTCTTTTTTGAGTTTTGTACAGTTTATTGACTTGTTCTTTATTCAGTTTTGTACAGTTTATTGACTGTTTCTTTATTGAGTTTGTGCACAATTTATTGACTGGTTCTTTATTGAGTTTTGTACAGTTTGTTGACAGTTTCTTTTTTGAGTTTTGTACAGTTTATTGACTGGTTCTTTATTGAGTTTTGTACAGTTTATTGACTGGTTCTTTGTTCAGTTTTGTACTGTTTATTGACTGGTTCTTTATTCAGTTTTGTACAGTTTATTGACTGGTTCTTTATAAAGTTTTGTACAGTTTATTGACTGGTTCTTTATTTAGTTTTGTACAGTTTCTTGACTGGTTCTTTATTGAGTTTTGTACAGTTTATTGACTGGTTCTATATTGAGTTTTGTACAGTTTTTTTACTGCTTCTTTATTTAGTTTGTGTACAGTTTATTGACTGGTTCTTTGTTCAGTTTTGTACTGTTTATTGACTGTTCTTTATTTAGTTTTGTACAGTTTATTGACTGGTTCTTCATTCAGTTCTCACCAGTTTATTGACTGTTTCTATATTGAGTTTTGTACAGTTTGTTTACTGGTTCTTTATTGAGTTTTGTACAGTTTATTGACTGGTTCTTTGTTCAGTTTTGCTCTGTGTATTGACTGGTTCTTTATTGAGTTTTGTACAGTTTATTGACTGTTTCTATATTTAGTTTTGTACAGTTTATTGACTGTTTCTATATTTAGTTTTGTACAGTTTATTGATTGTTTCTTTATTTATTTTTGTACAGTTTATTGATTGTTTCTTTATTTAGTTTGTGTACAATTTATTGACTGGTTCTTTATTCAGTTTTGTATAGTTTATTGACTGTTTCTATATTGAGTTTTGTACAGTTTATTGACTGGTTCTTTGTTCAGTTTTGTTCTGTTTATTGACTTGTTCTTCATTGAGTTTTGTACAGTTTATTGAATGGTTCTTTATTCAGTTTTGTACAGTTTATTGACTGGTTCTTTATTTAGTTTTGTACAGTTTATAGACTGTTTCTTTATTTAGTTTTGAACAGTTTATTGACTGTTTCTATATTGAGTTTTGTACAGTTTTTTTACTGCTTCTTTATTTAGATTGTGTACAGTTTATTGACTGGTTCTTTGTTCAGTTTTGTACTGTTTATTGACTGTTCTTTATTTAGTTTTGTACAGTTTATTGATTGTTTCTTTATTTATTTTGTGTACAATTTATTGACTGGTTGTTTATTTAGTTTTGAACAGTTTATTGACTGTTTCTATATTTAGTTTTGTACAGTTTATTGATTGTTTCTTTATTGAGTTTTGTACAGTTTATTGACTGGTTCTTTTTTGAGTTTTGTACAGTTTATTGACTTGTTCTTTATTCAGTTTTGTACAGTTTATTGACTGTTTCTTTATTGAGTTTGTGCACAATTTATTGACTGGTTCTTTATTGAGTTTTGTACAGTTTGTTGACAGTTTCTTTTTTGAGTTTTGTACAGTTTATTGACTGGTTCTTTATTTAGTTTTGTACAGTTTATTGACTGGTTCTTTGTTCAGTTTTGTACTGTTTATTGACTGGTTCTTTATTCAGTTCTGTACAGTTTATTGACTGGTTCTTTATTCAGTTCTGTACAGTTTATTGACTGGTTCTTTATTTAGTTTTGTACAGTTTATTGACTGTTTCTTTATTTAGTTTTGTACAGTTTATTGACTGTTTCTATATTTAGTTTTGTACAGTTTATTGATTGTTTCTTTATTTAGTTTTGTACAATTTATTGACTGGTTGTTTATTTAGTTTTGAACAGTTTATTGACTGTTTTTTTATTTAGTTTTGTACAGTTTATTGACTGTTTCTATATTTAGTTTTGTACAGTTTATTGATTGTTTCTTTATTAAGTTTTGTGCAGTTTATTGATTGTTTCTTTATTTAGTTTGTGTACAATTTATTGACTGGTTCTTTATTTAGTTTTGTACAGTTTACTGACTGTTTCTATATTGAGTTTTGTACAGTTTGTTTACTGGTTCTTTATTGAGTTTTGTACATTTTATTGACTGGTTCTTTGTTCATTTTTGTACTGTTCATTGACTGGTTCTTTATTGAGTTTTGTTCAGTTTCTTGACGGGTTATTTATTGAGTTTTGTACAGTTTATTGACTGGTTCTTTTTTCAGTTTTGTACAATTTATTGACTGGTTCTTTATTGAGTTTTGAAAAGTTTATTGACTGGTTCTTTATTCAGTTCTGTACAGTTTATTGACTGTTTCTTTATTTAGTTTTGTACGGTTTATTGACTGTTTCTATATTTAGTTTTGTACAGTTTATTGATTGTTTCTTTATTTATTTTTGTACAGTTTATTGATTGTTTCTTTATTTAGTTTGTGTACAATTTATTGACTGGTTCTTTATTCAGTTTTGTATAGTTTATTGACTGTTTCTATATTGAGTTTTGTACTGTTTATTGACTGGTTCTTTATTCAGTTTTGTACAGTTTATTGACTGGTTCTTTATAAAGTTTTGTACAGTTTATTGACTGGTTCTTTATTTAGTTTTGTACAGTTTCTTGACTGGTTCTTTATTGAGTTTTGTACAGTTTATTGACTGGTTCTATATTGAGTTTTGTACAGTTTTTTTACTGCTTCTTTATTTAGTTTGTGTACAGTTTATTGACTGGTTCTTTGTTCAGTTTTGTACTGTTTATTGACTGTTCTTTATTTAGTTTTGTACAGTTTATTGACTGGTTCTTCATTCAGTTCTCACCAGTTTATTGACTGTTTCTATATTGAGTTTTGTACAGTTTGTTTACTGGTTCTTTATTGAGTTTTGTACAGTTTATTGACTGGTTCTTTGTTCAGTTTTGCTCTGTGTATTGACTGGTTCTTTATTGAGTTTTGTACAGTTTATTGACTGTTTCTTTATTTAGTTTTGTACAGTTTATTGACTGTTTCTATATTTAGTTTTGTACAGTTTATTGATTGTTTCTTTATTTATTTTTGTACAGTTTATTGATTGTTTCTTTATTTAGTTTGTGTACAATTTATTGACTGGTTCTTTATTCAGTTTTGTATAGTTTATTGACTGTTTCTATATTGAGTTTTGTACAGTTTATTGACTGGTTCTTTGTTCAGTTTTGTTCTGTTTATTGACTTGTTCTTCATTGAGTTTTGTACAGTTTATTGAATGGTTCTTTATTCAGTTTTGTACAGTTTATTGACTGGTTCTTTATTTAGTTTTGTACAGTTTATGGACTGTTTCTTTATTTAGTTTTGAACAGTTTATTGACTGTTTCTATATTGAGTTTTGTACAGTTTTTTTACTGCTTCTTTATTTAGATTGTGTACAGTTTATTGACTGGTTCTTTGTTCAGTTTTGTACTGTTTATTGACTGTTCTTTATTTAGTTTTGTACAGTTTATTGATTGTTTCTTTATTTATTTTGTGTACAATTTATTGACTGGTTGTTTATTTAGTTTTGAACAGTTTATTGACTGTTTCTATATTTAGTTTTGTACAGTTTATTGATTGTTTCTTTATTGAGTTTTGTACAGTTTATTGACTGGTTCTTTTTTGAGTTTTGTACAGTTTATTGACTTGTTCTTTATTGAGTTTTGTACAGTTTATTGACTGTTTCTTTATTGAGTTTGTGCACAATTTATTGACTGGTTCTTTATTGAGTTTTGTACAGTTTGTTGACAGTTTCTTTTTTGAGTTTTGTACAGTTTATTGACTGGTTCTTTATTTAGTTTTGTACAGTTTATTGACTGGTTCTTTGTTCAGTTTTGTACTGTTTATTGACTGGTTCTTTATTCAGTTCTGTACAGTTTATTGACTGGTTCTTTATTCAGTTCTGTACAGTTTATTGACTGGTTCTTTATTTAGTTTTGTACAGTTTATTGACTGTTTCTTTATTTAGTTTTGTACAGTTTATTGACTGTTTCTATATTTAGTTTTGTACAGTTTATTGATTGTTTCTTTATTTAGTTTTGTACAATTTATTGACTGGTTGTTTATTTAGTTTTGAACAGTTTATTGACTGTTTTTTTATTTAGTTTTGTACAGTTTATTGACTGTTTCTATATTTAGTTTTGTACAGTTTATTGATTGTTTCTTTATTAAGTTTTGTGCAGTTTATTGATTGTTTCTTTATTTAGTTTGTGTACAATTTATTGACTGGTTCTTTATTTAGTTTTGTACAGTTTACTGACTGTTTCTATATTGAGTTTTGTACAGTTTGTTTACTGGTTCTTTATTGAGTTTTGTACATTTTATTGACTGGTTCTTTGTTCATTTTTGTACTGTTCATTGACTGGTTCTTTATTGAGTTTTGTTCAGTTTCTTGACGGGTTATTTATTGAGTTTTGTACAGTTTATTGACTGGTTCTTTTTTCAGTTTTGTACAATTTATTGACTGGTTCTTTATTGAGTTTTGAAAAGTTTATTGACTGGTTCTTTATTCAGTTCTGTACAGTTTATTGACTGTTTCTTTATTTAGTTTTGTACGGTTTATTGACTGTTTCTATATTTAGTTTTGTACAGTTTATTGATTGTTTCTTTATTTATTTTTGTACAGTTTATTGATTGTTTCTTTATTTAGTTTGTGTACAATTTATTGACTGGTTCTTTATTCAGTTTTGTATAGTTTATTGACTGTTTCTATATTGAGTTTTGTACAGTTAATTGACTGGTTCTTTGTTCAGTTTTGTCCTGTTTATTGACTTGTTCTTCATTGAGTTTTGTACAGTTTATTGAATGGTTCTTTATTCAGTTTTGTACAGTTTATTGACTGGTTCTTTATTTAGTTTTGTACAGTTTATGGACTGTTTCTTTATTTAGTTTTGAACAGTTTATTGACTGTTTCTATATTGAGTTTTGTACAGTTTTTTTACTGCTTCTTTATTTAGTTTGTGTACAGTTTATTGACTGGTTCTTTGTTCAGTTTTGTACTGTTTATTGACTGTTCTTTATTTAGTTTTGTACAGTTTATTGATTGTTTCTTTATTTATTTTGTGTACAATTTATTGACTGGTTGTTTATTTAGTTTTGAACAGTTTATTGACTGTTTCTATATTTAGTTTTGTACAGTTTATTGATTGTTTCTTTATTGAGTTTTGTACAGTTTATTGACTGGTTCTTTTTTCAGTTTTGTACAGTTTATTGACTGTTTCTTTATTGAGTTTGTGCACAATTTATTGACTGGTTCTTTATTGAGTTTTGTACAGTTTGTTGACAGTTTGTTTTTTGAGTTTTGTACAGTTTATTGACTGGTTCTTTATTTAGTTTTGTACAGTTTATTGACTGGTTCTTTATTGAGTTTTGTACAGTTTATTGACTGGTTCTTTGTTCAGTTTTGTGCTGTTTATTGACTGGTTCTTTATTCAGTTCTGTACAGTTTATTGACTGGTTCTTTATTCAGTTCTGTACAGTTTATTGACTGGTTCTTTATTTAGTTTTGTACAGTTTATTGACTGTTTCTATATTGAGTTTTGTACAGTTTTTTTACTGCTTCTTTATTTAGTTTGTGTACAGTTTATTGACTGGTTCTTTGTTCAGTTTTGTACTGTTTATTGACTGTTCTTTATTTAGTTTTGTACAGTTTATTGACTGGTTCTTCATTCAGTTCTGACCAGTTTATTGACTGTTTCTATATTGAGTTTTGTACAGTTTGTTTACTGGTTCTTTATTGAGTTTTGTACAGTTTATTGACTGGTTCTTTGTTCAGTTTTGTTCTATGTATTGACTGGTTCTTTATTTAGTTTTGTACAGTTTATTGACTGGATCTTTATTGAGTTTTGTACAGTTTATTGACTGGTTCTTTGTTCAGTTTTGTACTGTTTATTGACTGGTTCTTTATTCAGTTCTTTACAGTTTATTGACTGGTTCTTTATTCAGTTCTTTACAGTTTATTGACTGGTTCTTTATTTAGTTTTGTACAGTTTATTGACTATTTCTTTATTTAGTTTTGTACAGTTTATTGACTGTTTCTATATTTAGTTTTGTACAGTTTATTGATTGTTTCTTTATTTAGTTTTGTACAATTTATTGACTGGTTGTTTATTTAGTTTTGAACAGTTTATTGACTGTTTTTTTATTTAGTTTTGTACAGTTTATTGACTGTTTCTATATTTAGTTTTGTACAGTTTATTGATTGTTTCTTTATTTAGTTTTGTACAGTTTATTGATTGTTTCTTTATTTAGTTTGTGTACAATTTATTGACTGGTTCTTTATTTAGTTTTGTACAGTTTACTGACTGTTTCTATATTGAGTTTTGTACAGTTTGTTTACTGGTTCTTTATTGAGTTTTGTACAGTTTATTGACTGGTTCTTTGTTCAGTTTTGTACTGTTTATTGACTGGTTCTTTATTCAGTTTTGTACAGTTTATTGACTGGTTCTTTATAAAGTTTTGTACAGTTTATTGACAGGTTCTTTATTGAGTTTTGTACAGTTTCTTGACTGGTTCTTTATTGAGTTTTGTACAGTTTATTGACTGGTTCTATATTGAGTTTTGTACAGTTTATTGATTGTTTCTTTATTGAGTTTTGTACAGTTTATTGACTGGTTCTTTTTTCAGTTTTGTACAGTTTATTGACTGTTTCTTTATTGAGTTTGTGCACAATTTATTGACTGGTTCTTTATTGAGTTTTGTACAGTTTGTTGACAGTTTGTTTTTTGAGTTTTGTACAGTTTATTGACTGGTTCTTTATTTAGTTTTGTACAGTTTATTGACTGGTTCTTTATTGAGTTTTGTACAGTTTATTGACTGGTTCTTTGTTCAGTTTTGTGCTGTTTATTGACTGGTTCTTTATTCAGTTCTGTACAGTTTATTGACTGGTTCTTTATTCAGTTCTGTACAGTTTATTGACTGGTTCTTTATTTAGTTTTGTACAGTTTATTGACTGTTTCTATATTGAGTTTTGTACAGTTTTTTTACTGCTTCTTTATTTAGTTTGTGTACAGTTTATTGACTGGTTCTTTGTTCAGTTTTGTACTGTTTATTGACTGTTCTTTATTTAGTTTTGTACAGTTTATTGACTGGTTCTTCATTCAGTTCTGACCAGTTTATTGACTGTTTCTATATTGAGTTTTGTACAGTTTGTTTACTGGTTCTTTATTGAGTTTTGTACAGTTTATTGACTGGTTCTTTGTTCAGTTTTGTTCTGTGTATTGACTGGTTCTTTATTTAGTTTTGTACAGTTTATTGACTGGATCTTTATTGAGTTTTGTACAGTTTATTGACTGGTTCTTTGTTCAGTTTTGTACTGTTTATTGACTGGTTCTTTATTCAGTTCTTTACAGTTTATTTACTGGTTCTTTATTCAGTTCTTTACAGTTTATTGACTGGTTCTTTATTTAGTTTTGTACAGTTTATTGACTATTTCTTTATTTAGTTTTGTACAGTTTATTGACTGTTTCTATATTTAGTTTTGTACAGTTTATTGATTGTTTCTTTATTTAGTTTTGTACAATTTATTGACTGGTTGTTTATTTAGTTTTGAACAGTTTATTGACTGTTTTTTTATTTAGTTTTGTACAGTTTATTGACTGTTTCTATATTTAGTTTTGTACAGTTTATTGATTGTTTCTTTATTTAGTTTTGTACAGTTTATTGATTGTTTCTTTATTTAGTTTGTGTACAATTTATTGACTGGTTCTTTATTTAGTTTTGTACAGTTTACTGACTGTTTCTATATTGAGTTTTGTACAGTTTGTTTACTGGTTCTTTATTGAGTTTTGTACAGTTTATTGACTGGTTCTTTGTTCAGTTTTGTACTGTTTATTGACTGGTTCTTTATTCAGTTTTGTACAGTTTATTGACTGGTTCTTTATAAAGTTTTGTACAGTTTATTGACAGGTTCTTTATTGAGTTTTGTACAGTTTCTTGACTGGTTCTTTATTGAGTTTTGTACAGTTTATTGACTGGTTCTATATTGAGTTTTGTACAGTTTTTTTACTGCTTCTTTATTTAGTTTGTGTACAGTTTATTGACTGGTTCTTTGTTCAGTTTTGTACTGTTTATTGACTGTTCTTTATTTAGTTTTGTACAGTTTATTGACTGGTTCTTCATTCAGTTCTGACCAGTTTATTGACTGTTTCTATATTGAGTTTTGTACAGTTTGTTTACTGGTTCTTTATTGAGTTTTGTACAGTTTATTGACTGGTTCTTTGTTCAGTTTTGTTCTGTGTATTGACTGGTTCTTTATTTAGTTTTGTACAGTTTATTGACTGGATCTTTATTGAGTTTTGTACAGTTTATTGACTGGTTCTTTGTTCAGTTTTGTACTGTTTATTGACTGGTTCTTTATTCAGTTCTGAACAGTTTATTGACTGGTTCTTTATTCAGTTCTTTACAGTTTATTGACTGGTTCTTTATTTAGTTTTGTACAGTTTATTGACTGTTTCTTTATTTAGTTTTGTACAGTTTATTGACTGTTTCTATATTTAGTTTTGTACAGTTTATTGATTGTTTCTTTATTTAGTTTTGTACAATTTATTGACTGGTTGTTTATTTAGTTTTGAACAGTTTATTGACTGTTTTTTTATTTAGTTTTGTACAGTTTATTGACTGTTTCTATATTTAGTTTTGTACAGTTTATTGATTGTTTCTTTATTTAGTTTTGTACAGTTTATTGATTGTTTCTTTATTTAGTTTGTGTACAATTTATTGACTGGTTCTTTATTTAGTTTTGTACAGTTTACTGACTGTTTCTATATTGAGTTTTGTACAGTTTGTTTACTGGTTCTTTATTGAGTTTTGTACAGTTTATTGACTGGTTCTTTGTTCAGTTTTGTACTGTTTATTGACTGGTTCTTTATTCAGTTTTGTACAGTTTATTGACTGGTTCTTTATAAAGTTTTGTACAGTTTATTGACTGCTTCTTTATTGAGTTTTGTACAGTTTCTTGACTGGTTCTTTATTGAGTTTTGTACAGTTTATTGACTGGTTCTATATTGCGTTTTGTACAGTTTATTGACTAATTCTTTATTGAGTTTTGTACAGTTTATTGACTGGTTCTTTATTCAGTTTTGTATAGTTTATTGACTGTTTCTATATTGAGTTTTGTACAGTTTATTGACTGGTTCTTTGTTCAGTTTTGTTCTGTTTATTGACAGGTTCTTTATTCAGTTTTGTACAGTTTATTGACTGGTTCTTTATTCAGTTTTGTACAGTTTATTGACTGGTTCTTTATTCAGTTTTGTACAGTTTATTGACTGGTTCTTTATTTAGTTTTGTACAGTTTATTGACTGGTTCTTTATTTAGTTTTGTACAGTTTATTGACTAATTCTTTATTGAGTTTTGTACAGTTTATTGACTGGTTCTTTATTTAGTTTTGTATAGTTTATTGACTGTTTCTATATTGAGTTTTGTACAGTTTATTGACTGGTTTTTTGTTCAGTTTTGTTCTGTGTATTGACTGCTTCTTTATTGAGTTTTGTACAGTTTATTGACTGGTTCTTTGTTCAGTTTTGTACTGTTTATTGACTGGTTCTTTATTCAGTTCTGTACAGTTTATTGACTGGTTCTTTATTCAGTTCTGTACAGTTTATTGACTGGTTCTTTATTTAGTTTTGTACAGTTTATTGACTGTTTCTTTATTTAGTTTTGTACAGTTTATTGACTGTTTCTATATTTAGTTTTGTACAGTTTATTGATTGTTTCTTTATTTAGTTTTGTACAGTTTATTGATTGTTTCTTTATTTAGTTTGTGTACAATTTATTGACTGGTTCTTTATTTAGTTTTGTACAGTTTACTGACTGTTTCTATATTGAGTTTTGTACAGTTTGTTTACTGGTTCTTTATTGAGTTTTGTACAGTTTATTGACTGGTTCTTTGTTCAGTTTTGTACTGTTTATTGACTGGTTCTTTATTCAGTTTTGTACAGTTTATTGACTGGTTCTTTATAAAGTTTTGTACAGTTTATTGACTGGTTCTTTATTGAGTTTTGTACAGTTTCTTGACTGGTTCTTTATTGAGTTTTGTACAGTTTATTGACTGGTTCTATATTGAGTTTTGTACAGTTTTTTTACTGCTTCTTTATTTAGTTTGTGTACAGTTTATTGACTGGTTCTTTGTTCAGTTTTGTACTGTTTATTGACTGTTCTTTATTTAGTTTTGTACAGTTTATTGACTGGTTCTTCATTCAGTTCTGACCAGTTTATTGACTGTTTCTATATTGAGTTTTGTACAGTTTGTTTACTGGTTCCTTATTGAGTTTTGTACAGTTTATTGACTGGTTCTTTGTTCAGTTTTGTTCTGTGTATTGACTGGTTCTTTATTTAGTTTTGTACAGTTTATTGACTGGATCTTTATTGAGTTTTGTACAGTTTATTGACTGGTTCTTTGTTCAGTTTTGTACTGTTTATTGACTGGTTCTTTATTCAGTTCTGAACAGTTTATTGACTGGTTCTTTATTCAGTTCTTTACAGTTTATTGACTGGTTCTTTATTTAGTTTTGTACAGTTTATTGACTGTTTCTTTATTTAGTTTTGTACAGTTTATTGACTGTTTCTATATTTAGTTTTGTACAGTTTATTGATTGTTTCTTTATTTAGTTTTGTACAATTTATTGACTGGTTGTTTATTTAGTTTTGAACAGTTTATTGACTGTTTTTTTACTTAGTTTTGTACAGTTTATTGACTGTTTCTATATTTAGTTTTGTACAGTTTATTGATTGTTTCTTTATTTAGTTTTGTACAGTTTATTGATTGTTTCTTTATTTAGTTTGTGTACAATTTATTGACTGGTTCTTTATTTAGTTTTGTACAGTTTACTGACTGTTTCTATATTGAGTTTTGTACAGTTTGTTTACTGGTACTTTATTGAGTTTTGTACAGTTTATTGACTGGTTCTTTGTTCAGTTTTGTACTGTTTATTGACTGGTTCTTTATTCAGTTTTGTACAGTTTATTGACTGGTTCTTTATAAAGTTTTGTACAGTTTATTGACTGCTTCTTTATTGAGTTTTGTACAGTTTCTTGACTGGTTCTTTATTGAGTTTTGTACAGTTTATTGACTGGTTCTATATTGCGTTTTGTACAGTTTATTGACTAATTCTTTATTGAGTTTTGTACAGTTTATTGACTGGTTCTTTATTCAGTTTTGTATAGTTTATTGACTGTTTCTATATTGAGTTTTGTACAGTTTATTGACTGGTTCTTTGTTCAGTTTTGTTCTGTTTATTGACAGGTTCTTTATTCAGTTTTGTACAGTTTATTGACTGGTTCTTTATTCAGTTTTGTACAGTTTATTGACTGGTTCTTTATTCAGTTTTGTACAGTTTATTGACTGGTTCTTTATTTAGTTTTGTACAGTTTATTGACTGGTTCTTTATTTAGTTTTGTACAGTTTATTGACTAATTCTTTATTGAGTTTTGTACAGTTTATTGACTGGTTCTTTATTTAGTTTTGTATAGTTTATTGACTGTTTCTATATTGAGTTTTGTACAGTTTATTGACTGGTTTTTTGTTCAGTTTTGTTCTGTGTATTGACTGCTTCTTTATTGAGTTTTGTACAGTTTATTGACTGGTTCTTTGTTCAGTTTTGTACTGTTTATTGACTGGTTCTTTATTCAGTTCTGTACAGTTTATTGACTGGTTCTTTATTCAGTTCTGTACAGTTTATTGACTGGTTCTTTATTTAGTTTTGTACAGTTTATTGACTGTTTCTTTATTTAGTTTTGTACAGTTTATTGACTGTTTCTATATTTAGTTTTGTACAGTTTATTGATTGTTTCTTTATTTAGTTTTGTACAATTTATTGACCGGTTGTTTATTTAGTTTTGAACAGTTTATTGACTGTTTTTTTATTTAGTTTTGTACAGTTTATTGACTGTTTCTATATTTAGTTTTGTACAGTTTATTGATTGTTTCTTTATTTAGTTTTGAACAGTTTATTGATTGTTTCTTTATTTAGTTTGTGTAGAATTTATTGACTGGTTCTTTATTTAGTTTTGTACAGTTTACTGACTGTTTCTATATTGAGTTTTGTACAGTTTGTTTACTGGTTCTTTATTGAGTTTTGTACAGTTCATTGACTGGTTCTTTGTTCAGTTTTGTACTGTTTATTGACTGGTTCTTTATTGAGTTTTGTACAGTTTCTTGACGGGTTATTTATTGAGTTTTGTACAGTTTATTGACTGGTTCTTTATTCAGTTTTGTACAATTTAATGACTGGTTCTTTATTGAGTTTTGTAAAGTTTATTGACTGGTTCTTTATTCAGTTCTGTACAGTTTATTGACTGTTTCTTTATTTAGTTTTGTACAGTTTATTGACTGTTTCTATATTTAGTTTTGTACAGTTTATTGATTGTTTCTTTATTTATTTTTGTACAGTTTATTGATTGTTTCTTTATTTAGTTTGTGTACAATTTATTGACTGGTTCTTTATTCAGTTTTGTGTAGTTTATTGACTGTTTCTATATTGAGTTTTGTACAGTTTATTGACTTGTTCTTTGTTCAGTTTTGTTCTGTTTATTGACTAGTTCTTCATTGAGTTTTGTACAGTTTATTGACTGGTTCTTTATTCAGTTTTGTACAGTTTATTGACTGGTTCTTTGTTCAGTTTTGTTCTGTTTATTGACTTGTTCTTCATTGAGTTTTGTACAGTTTATTGACTGGTTCTTTATTGAGTTTTGTACAGTTTATTGACTGGTTCTTTATTTAGTTTTGTATAGTTTATTGACTGTTTCTATATTGAGTTTTGTACAGTTTATTGACTGGTTTTTTGTTCAGTTTTGTTCTGTGTATTGACTGCTTCTTTATTTAGTTTTGTACCGTTTATTGACTGGTTCTTTATTGAGTTTTGTACAGTTTATTGACTGGTTCTTTGTTCAGTTTTGTACTGTTTATTGACTGGTTCTTTATTCAGTTCTGTACAGTTTATTGACTGGTTCTTTATTCAGTTCTGTACAGTTTATTGACTGGTTCTTTATTTAGTTTTGTACAGTTTATTGACTGTTTCTTTATTTAGTTTTGTACAGTTTATTGACTGTTTCTATATTTAATTTTGTACAGTTTATTGATTGTTTCTTTATTTAGTTTTGTACAATTTATTGACTGGTTGTTTATTTAGTTTTGAAAAGTTTATTGACTGTTTTTTTATTTAGTTTTGTACAGTTTATTGACTGTTTCTATATTTAGTTTTGTACAGTTTATTGATTGTTTCTTTATTTAGTTTTGTACAGTTTATTGATTGTTTCTTTATTTAGTTTGTGTACAATTTATTGACTGGTTCTTTATTTAGTTTTGTACAGTTTACTGACTGTTTCTATATTGAGTTTTGTACAGTTTGTTTACTGGTTCTTTATTGAGTTTTGTACAGTTTATTGACTGGTTCTTTGTTCAGTTTTGTACTGTTTATTGACTGGTTCTTTATTGAGTTTTGTACAGTTTCTTGACGGGTTATTTATTGAGTTTTGTACAGTTTATTGACTGGTTCTTTATTCAGTTTTGTACAATTTATTGACTGGTTCTTTATTGAGTTTTGTAAAGTTTATTGACTGGTTCTTTATTCAGTTTTGTACAGTTTATTGACTGTTTCTTTATTTAGTTTTGTACAGTTTATTGACTGTTTCTATATTTAGTTTTGTACAGTTTATTGATTGTTTCTTTATTTATTTTTGTACAGTTTATTGATTGTTTCTTTATTTAGTTTGTGTACAATTTATTGACTGGTTCTTTATTCAGTTTTGTATAGTTTATTGACTGTTTCTATATTGAGTTTTGTACAGTTTATTGACTGGTTCTTTGTTCAGTTTTGTTCTGTTTATTGACTTGTTCTTCATTGAGTTTTGTACAGTTTTTTGACTGGTTCTTTATTCAGTTTTGTACAGTTTATTGACTGGTTCTTTATTTAGTTTTGTACAGTTTATGGACTGTTTCTTTATTTAGTTTTGAACAGTTTATTGACTGTTTCTATATTGAGTTTTGTACAGTTTTTTTACTGCTTCTTTATTTAGTTTGTGTACAGTTTATTGACTGGTTCTTTGTTCAGTTTTGTACTGTTTATTGACTGGTTCTTTGTTCAGTTTTGTACTGTTTATTGACTGGTTCTTTATTCAGTTCTGAACAGTTTATTGACTGGTTCTTTATTCAGTTCTTTACAGTTTATTGACTGTTTCTATATTTAGTTTTGAACAGTTTATTGATTGTTTCTTTATTTAGTTTGTGTAGAATTTATTGACTGGTTCTTTATTTAGTTTTGTACAGTTTACTGACTGTTTCTATATTGAGTTTTGTACAGTTTGTTTACTGGTTCTTTATTGAGTTTTGTACAGTTCATTGACTGGTTCTTTGTTCAGTTTTGTACTGTTTATTGACTGGTTCTTTATTGAGTTTTGTACAGTTTCTTGACGGGTTATTTATTGAGTTTTGTACAGTTTATTGACTGGTTCTTTATTCAGTTTTGTACAATTTAATGACTGGTTCTTTATTGAGTTTTGTAAAGTTTATTGACTGGTTCTTTATTCAGTTCTGTACAGTTTATTGACTGGTTCTTTATTTAGTTTTGTACAGTTTATTGACTGTTTCTATATTTAGTTTTGTACAGTTTATTGATTGTTTCTTTATTTATTTTTGTACAGTTTATTGATTGTTTCTTTATTTAGTTTGTGTACAATTTATTGACTGGTTCTTTATTCAGTTTTGTGTAGTTTATTGACTGTTTCTATATTGAGTTTTGTACAGTTTATTGACTTCTTCTTTGTTCAGTTTTGTTCTGTTTATTGACTAGTTCTTCATTGAGTTTTGTACAGTTTATTGACTGGTTCTTTATTCAGTTTTGTACAGTTTATTGACTGGTTCTTTGTTCAGTTTTGTTCTGTTTATTGACTTGTTCTTCATTGAGTTTTGTACAGTTTATTGACTGGTTCTTTATTGAGTTTTGTACAGTTTATTGACTGGTTCTTTATTTAGTTTTGTATAGTTTATTGACTGTTTCTATATTGAGTTTTGTACAGTTTATTGACTGGTTTTTTGTTCAGTTTTGTTCTGTGTATTGACTGCTTCTTTATTTAGTTTTGTACCGTTTATTGACTGGTTCTTTATTGAGTTTTGTACAGTTTATTGACTGGTTCTTTGTTCAGTTTTGTACTGTTTATTGACTGGTTCTTTATTCAGTTCTGTACAGTTTATTGACTGGTTCTTTATTCAGTTCTGTACAGTTTATTGACTGGTTCTTTATTTAGTTTTGTACAGTTTATTGACTGGTCGTTTATTTAGTTTTGAACAGTTTATTGACTGGTTCTTTATTTAGTTTTGTACAGTTTATTGACTGGTTCTTTATTTAGTTTTGTACAGTTTATTGACTAATTCTTTATTGAGTTTTGTACAGTTTATTGACTGGTTCTTTATTTAGTTTTGTATAGCTTATTGACTGTTTCTATATTGAGTTTTGTACAGTTTATTGACTGGTTTTTTGTTCAGTTTTGTTCTGTGTATTGACTGCTTCTTTATTGAGTTTTGTACAGTTTATTGACTGGTTCTTTGTTCAGTTTTGTACTGTTTATTGACTGGTTCTTTATTCAGTTCTGTACAGTTTATTGACTGGTTCTTTATTCAGTTCTGTACAGTTTATTGACTGGTTCTTTATTTAGTTTTGTACAGTTTATTGACTGTTTCTTTATTTAGTTTTGTACAGTTTATTGACTGTTTCTATATTTAGTTTTGTACAGTTTATTGATTGTTTCTTTATTTAGTTTTGTACAATTTATTGACCGGTTGTTTATTTAGTTTTGAACAGTTTATTGACTGTTTTTTTATTTAGTTTTGTACAGTTTATTGACTGTTTCTATATTTAGTTTTGTACAGTTTATTGATTGTTTCTTTATTTAGTTTTGAACAGTTTATTGATTGTTTCTTTATTTAGTTTGTGTAGAATTTATTGACTGGTTCTTTATTTAGTTTTGTGCAGTTTACTGACTGTTTCTATATTGAGTTTTGTACAGTTTGTTTACTGGTTCTTTATTGAGTTTTGTACAGTTCATTGACTGGTTCTTTGTTCAGTTTTGTACTGTTTATTGACTGGTTCTTTATTGAGTTTTGTACAGTTTCTTGACGGGTTATTTATTGAGTTTTGTACAGTTTATTGACTGGTTCTTTATTCAGTTTTGTACAATTTAATGACTGGTTCTTTATTGAGTTTTGTAAAGTTTATTGACTGGTTCTTTATTCAGTTCTGTACAGTTTATTGACTGTTTCTTTATTTAGTTTTGTACAGTTTATTGACTGTTTCTATATTTAGTTTTGTACAGTTTATTGATTGTTTCTTTATTTATTTTTGTACAGTTTATTGATTGTTTCTTTATTTAGTTTGTGTACAATTTATTGACTGGTTCTTTATTCAGTTTTGTGTAGTTTATTGACTGTTTCTATATTGAGTTTTGTACAGTTTATTGACTTGTTCTTTGTTCAGTTTTGTTCTGTTTATTGACTAGTTCTTCATTGAGTTTTGTACAGTTTATTGACTGGTTCTTTATTGAGTTTTGTACAGTTTATTGACTGGTTCTTTGTTCAGTTTTGTTCTGTTTATTGACTTGTTCTTCATTGAGTTTTGTACAGTTTATTGACTGGTTCTTTATTGAGTTTTGTACAGTTTATTGACTGGTTCTTTATTTAGTTTTGTATAGTTTATTGACTGTTTCTATATTGAGTTTTGTACAGTTTATTGACTGGTTTTTTGTTCAGTTTTGTTCTGTGTATTGACTGCTTCTTTATTTAGTTTTGTACCGTTTATTGACTGGTTCTTTATTGAGTTTTGTACAGTTTATTGACTGGTTCTTTGTTCAGTTTTGTACTGTTTATTGACTGGTTCTTTATTCAGTTCTGTACAGTTTATTGACTGGTTCTTTATTCAGTTCTGTACAGTTTATTGACTGGTTCTTTATTTAGTTTTGTACAGTTTATTGACTGTTTCTTTATTTAGTTTTGTACAGTTTATTGACTGTTTCTATATTTAATTTTGTACAGTTTATTGATTGTTTCTTTATTTAGTTTTGTACAATTTATTGACTGGTTGTTTATTTAGTTTTGAACAGTTTATTGACTGTTTTTTATTTAGTTTTGTACAGTTTATTGACTGTTTCTATATTTAGTTTTGTACAGTTTATTGATTGTTTCTTTATTTAGTTTTGTACAGTTTATTGATTGTTTCTTTATTTAGTTTGTGTACAATTTATTGACTGGTTCTTTATTTAGTTTTGTACAGTTTACTGACTGTTTCTATATTGAGTTTTGTACAGTTTGTTTACTGGTTCTTTATTGAGTTTTGTACAGTTTATTGACTGGTTCTTTGTTCAGTTTTGTACTGTTTATTGACTGGTTCTTTATTGAGTTTTGTACAGTTTCTTGACGGGTTATTTATTGAGTTTTGTACAGTTTATTGACTGGTTCTTTATTCAGTTTTGTACAATTTATTGACTGGTTCTTTATTGAGTTTTGTAAAGTTTATTGACTGGTTCTTTATTCAGTTTTGTACAGTTTATTGACTGTTTCTTTATTTAGTTTTGTACAGTTTATTGACTGTTTCTATATTTAGTTTTGTACAGTTTATTGATTGTTTCTTTATTTATTTTTGTACAGTTTATTGATTGTTTCTTTATTTAGTTTGTGTACAATTTATTGACTGGTTCTTTATTCAGTTTTGTATAGTTTATTGACTGTTTCTATATTGAGTTTTGTACAGTTTATTGACTGGTTCTTTGTTCAGTTTTGTTCTGTTTATTGACTTGTTCTTCATTGAGTTTTGTACAGTTTATTGACTGGTTCTTTATTCAGTTTTGTTCAGTTTATTGACTGGTTCTTTATTTAGTTTTGTACAGTTTATGGACTGTTTCTTTATTTAGTTTTGAACAGTTTATTGACTGTTTCTATATTGAGTTTTGTACAGTTTTTTACTGCTTCTTTATTTAGTTTGTGTACAGTTTATTGACTGGTTCTTTGTTCAGTTTTGTACTGTTTATTGACTGGTTCTTTGTTCAGTTTTGTACTGTTTATTGACTGGTTCTTTATTCAGTTCTGAACAGTTTATTGACTGGTTCTTTATTCAGTTCTTTACAGTTTATTGACTGTTTCTATATTTAGTTTTGTACAGTTTATTGATTGTTTCTTTGTTTAGTTTTGAACAGTTTATTGATTGTTTCTTTATTTAGTTTGTGTAGAATTTATTGACTGGTTCTTTATTTAGTTTTGTACAGTTTACTGACTGTTTCTATATTGAGTTTTGTACAGTTTGTTTACTGGTTCTTTATTGAGTTTTGTACAGTTCATTGACTGGTTCTTTGTTCAGTTTTGTACTGTTTATTGACTGGTTCTTTATTGAGTTTTGTACAGTTTCTTGACGGGTTATTTATTGAGTTTTGTACAGTTTATTGACTGGTTCTTTATTCAGTTTTGTACAATTTAATGACTGGTTCTTTATTGAGTTTTGTAAAGTTTATTGACTGGTTCTTTATTCAGTTCTGTACAGTTTATTGACTGTTTCTTTATTTAGTTTTGTACAGTTTATTGACTGTTTCTATATTTAGTTTTGTACAGTTTATTGATTGTTTCTTTATTTATTTTTGTACAGTTTATTGATTGTTTCTTTATTTAGTTTGTGTACAATTTATTGACTGGTTCTTTATTCAGTTTTGTGTAGTTTATTGACTGTTTCTATATTGAGTTTTGTACAGTTTATTGACTTGTTCTTTGTTCAGTTTTGTTCTGTTTATTGACTAGTTCTTCATTGAGTTTTGTACAGTTTATTGACTGGTTCTTTATTCAGTTTTGTACAGTTTATTGACTGGTTCTTTGTTCAGTTTTGTTCTGTTTATTGACTTGTTCTTCATTGAGTTTTGTACAGTTTATTGACTGGTTCTTTATTGAGTTTTGTACAGTTTATTGACTGGTTCTTTGTTCAGTTTTGTACTGTTTATTGACTGGTTCTTTATTCAGTTCTGTACAGTTTATTGACTGGTTCTTTATTCAGTTCTGTACAGTTTATTGACTGGTTCTTTATTTAGTTTTGTACAGTTTATTGACTGTTTCTTTATTTAGTTTTGTACAGTTTATTGACTGTTTCTATATTTAATTTTGTACAGTTTATTGATTGTTTCTTTATTTAGTTTTGTACAATTTATTGACTGGTTGTTTATTTAGTTTTGAACAGTTTATTGACTGTTTTTTTATTTAGTTTTGTACAGTTTATTGACTGTTTCTATATTTAGTTTTGTACAGTTTATTGATTGTTTCTTTATTTAGTTTTGTACAGTTTATTGATTGTTTCTTTATTTAGTTTGTGTACAATTTATTGACTGGTTCTTTATTTAGTTTTGTACAGTTTACTGACTGTTTCTATATTGAGTTTTGTACAGTTTGTTTACTGGTTCTTTATTGAGTTTTGTACAGTTTATTGACTGGTTCTTTGTTCAGTTTTCTACTGTTTATTGACTGGTTCTTTATTGAGTTTTGTACAGTTTCTTGACGGGTTATTTATTGAGTTTTGTACAGTTTATTGACTGGTTCTTTATTCAGTTTTGTACAATTTATTGACTGGTTCTTTATTGAGTTTTGTAAAGTTTATTGACTGGTTCTTTATTCAGTTTTGTACAGTTTATTGACTGTTTCTTTATTTAGTTTTGTACAGTTTATTGACTGTTTCTATATTTAGTTTTGTACAGTTTATTGATTGTTTCTTTATTTATTTTTGTACAGTTTATTGATTGTTTCTTTATTTCGTTTGTGTACAATTTATTGACTGGTTCTTTATTCAGTTTTGTATAGTTTATTGACTGTTTCTATATTGAGTTTTGTACAGTTTATTGACTGGTTCTTTGTTCAGTTTTGTTCTGTTTATTGACTTGTTCTTCATTGAGTTTTGTACAGTTTATTGACTGGTTCTTTATTGAGTTTTGTACAGTTTATTGACTGGTTCTTTGTTCAGTTTTGTACTGTTTATTGACTGGTTCTTTATTCAGTTCTGTACAGTTTATTGACTGGTTCTTTATTCAGTTCTGTACAGTTTATTGACTGGTTCTTTATTTAGTTTTGTACAGTTTATTGACTGTTTCTTTATTTAGTTTTGTACAGTTTATTGACTGTTTCTATATTTAATTTTGTACAGTTTATTGATTGTTTCTTTATTTAGTTTTGTACAATTTATTGACTGGTTGTTTATTTAGTTTTGAACAGTTTATTGACTGTTTTTATATTTAGTTTTGTACAGTTTATTGACTGTTTCTATATTTAGTTTTGTACAGTTTATTGATTGTTTCTTTATTTAGTTTTGTACAGTTTATTGATTGTTTCTTTATTTAGTTTGTGTACAATTTATTGACTGGTTCTTTATTGAGTTTTGTACAGTTTACTGACTGTTTCTATATTGAGTTTTGTACAGTTTGTTTACTGGTTCTTTATTGAGTTTTGTACAGTTTATTGACTGGTTCTTTGTTCAGTTTTGTACTGTTTATTGACTGGTTCTTTATTGAGTTTTGTACAGTTTCTTGACGGGTTATTTATTGAGTTTTGTACAGTTTATTGACTGGTTCTTTATTCAGTTTTGTACAATTTATTGACTGTTTCTTTATTTAGTTTTGTACAGTTTATTGACTGTTTCTATATTTAGTTTTGTACAGTTTATTGATTGTTTCTTTATTTATTTTTGTACAGTTTATTGATTGTTTCTTTATTTAGTTTGTGTACAATTTATTGACTGGTTCTTTATTCAGTTTTGTATAGTTTATTGACTGTTTCTATATTGAGTTTTGTACAGTTTATTGACTGGTTCTTTGTTCAGTTTTGTTCTGTTTATTGACTTGTTCTTCATTGAGTTTTGTACAGTTTATTGACTGGTTCTTTATTCAGTTTTGTACAGTTTATTGACTGGTTCTTTATTTAGTTTTGTACAGTTTATGGACTGTTTCTTTATTTAGTTTTGAACAGTTTATTGACTGTTTCTATATTGAGTTTTGTACAGTTTTTTTACTGCTTCTTTATTTAGTTTGTGTACAGTTTATTGACTGGTTCTTTGTTCAGTTTTGTACTGTTTATTGACTGGTTCTTTGTTCAGTTTTGTACTGTTTATTGACTGGTTCTTTATTCAGTTCTGAACAGTTTATTGACTGGTTCTTTATTCAGTTCTTTACAGTTTATTGACTGTTTCTTTATTTAGTTTTGTACAGTTTATTGACTGTTTCTTTATTTAGTTTTGTACAGTTTATTGACTGTTTCTATATTTAATTTTGTACAGTTTATTGATTGTTTCTTTATTTAGTTTTGTACAATTTATTGACTGGTTGTTTATTTAGTTTTGAACAGTTTATTGACTGTTTTTTTATTTAGTTTTGTACAGTTTATTGACTGTTTCTATATTTAGTTTTGTACAGTTTATTGATTGTTTCTTTATTTAGTTTTGTACAGTTTATTGATTGTTTCTTTATTTAGTTTGTGTACAATTTATTGACTGGTTCTTTATTTAGTTTTGTACAGTTTACTGACTGTTTCTATATTGAGTTTTGTACAGTTTGTTTACTGGTTCTTTATTGAGTTTTGTACAGTTTATTGACTGGTTCTTTGTTCAGTTTTGTACTGTTTATTGACTGGTTCTTTATTGAGTTTTGTACAGTTTCTTGACGGGTTATTTATTGAGTTTTGTACAGTTTATTGACTGGTTCTTTATTCAGTTTTGTACAATTTATTGACTGGTTCTTTATTGAGTTTTGTAAAGTTTATTGACTGGTTCTTTATTCAGTTTTGTACAGTTTATTGACTGTTTCTTTATTTAGTTTTGTACAGTTTATTGACTGTTTCTATATTTAGTTTTGTACAGTTTATTGATTGTTTCTTTATTTATTTTTGTACAGTTTATTGATTGTTTCTTTATTTAGTTTGTGTACAATTTATTGACTGGTTCTTTATTCAGTTTTGTATAGTTTATTGACTGTTTCTATATTGAGTTTTGTACAGTTTATTGACTGGTTCTTTGTTCAGTTTTGTTCTGTTTATTGACTTGTTCTTCATTGAGTTTTGTACAGTTTATTGACTGGTTCTTTATTCAGTTTTGTACAGTTTATTGACTGGTTCTTTATTTAGTTTTGTACAGTTTATGGACTGTTTCTTTATTTAGTTTTGAACAGTTTATTGACTGTTTCTATATTGAGTTTTGTACAGTTTTTTTACTGCTTCTTTATTTAGTTTGTGTACAGTTTATTGACTGGTTCTTTGTTCAGTTTTGTACTGTTTATTGACTGGTTCTTTGTTCAGTTTTGTACTGTTTATTGACTGGTTCTTTATTCAGTTCTGAACAGTTTATTGACTGGTTCTTTATTCAGTTCTTTACAGTTTATTGACTGGTTCTTTATTTAGTTTTGTACAGTTTATTGACTGTTTCTTTATTTAGTTTTGTACAGTTTATTGACTGTTTCTATATTTACTTTTGTACAGTTTATTGATTGTTTCTTTATTTAGTTTTGTACAATTTATTGACTGGTTGTTTATTTAGTTTTAAACAGTTTATTGACTGTTTTTTTATTTAGTTTTGTACAGTTTATTGACTGTTTCTATATTTAGTTTTGTACAGTTTATTGATTGTTTCTTTATTTAGTTTTGTACAGTTTATTGATTGTTTCTTTATTTAGTTTGTGTACAATTTATTGACTGGTTCTTTATTTAGTTTTGTACAGTTTACTGACTGTTTCTATATTGAGTTTTGTACAGTTTGTTTACTGGTTCTTTATTGAGTTTTGTACAGTTTCTTGACTGGTTCTTTATTGAGTTTTGTACAGTTTATTGACTGGTTCTATATTGCGTTTTGTACAGTTTATTGACTAATTCTTTTTTGAGTTTTGTACAGTTTATTGACTGGTTCTTTATTCAGTTTTGTATAGTTTATTGACTGTTTCTATATTGAGTTTTGTACAGTTTATTGACTGGTTCTTTGTTCAGTTTTGTTCTGTTTATTGACAGGTTCTTTATTCAGTTTTGTACAGTTTATTGACTGGTTCTTTATTCAGTTTTGTACAGTTTATTGACTGGTTCTTTATTCAGTTTTGTACAGTTTATTGACTGGTTCTTTATTTAGTTTTGTACAGTTTATTGACTGGTTCTTTATTTAGTTTTGTACAGTTTATTGACTAATTCTTTATTGAGTTTTGTACAGTTTATTGACTGGTTCTTTATTTAGTTTTGTATAGTTTATTGACTGTTTCTATATTGAGTTTTGTACAGTTTATTGACTGGTTTTTTGTTCAGTTTTGTTCTGTGTATTGACTGCTTCTTTATTGAGTTTTGTACAGTTTATTGACTGGTTCTTTGTTCAGTTTTGTACTGTTTATTGACTGGTTCTTTATTCAGTTCTGTACAGTTTATTGACTGGTTCTTTATTCAGTTCTGTACAGTTTATTGACTGGTTCTTTATTTAGTTTTGTACAGTTTATTGACTGTTTCTTTATTTAGTTTTGTACAGTTTATTGACTGTTTCTATATTTAGTTTTGTACAGTTTATTGATTGTTTCTTTATTTAGTTTTGTACAATTTATTGACCGGTTGTTTATTTAGTTTTGAACAGTTTATTGACTGTTTTTTTATTTAGTTTTGTACAGTTTATTGACTGTTTCTATATTTAGTTTTGTACAGTTTATTGATTGTTTCTTTATTTAGTTTTGAACAGTTTATTGATTGTTTCTTTATTTAGTTTGTGTAGAATTTATTGACTGGTTCTTTATTTAGTTTTGTACAGTTTACTGACTGTTTCTATATTGAGTTTTGTACAGTTTGTTTACTGGTTCTTTATTGAGTTTTGTACAGTTCATTGACTGGTTCTTTGTTCAGTTTTGTACTGTTTATTGACTGGTTCTTTATTGAGTTTTGTACAGTTTCTTGACGGGTTATTTATTGAGTTTTGTACAGTTTATTGACTGGTTCTTTATTCAGTTTTGTACAATTTAATGACTGGTTCTTTATTGAGTTTTGTAAAGTTTATTGACTGGTTCTTTATTCAGTTTTGTATAGTTTATTGACTGTTTCTATATTGAGTTTTGTACAGTTTATTGACTGGTTCTTTGTTCAGTTTTGTTCTGTTTATTGACTTGTTCTTCATTGAGTTTTGTACAGTTTATTGACTGGTTCTTTATTCAGTTTTGTACAGTTTATTGACTGGTTCTTTATTTAGTTTTGTACAGTTTATGGACTGTTTCTTTATTTAGTTTTGAACAGTTTATTGACTGTTTCTATATTGAGTTTTGTACAGTTTTTTTACTGCTTCTTTATTTAGTTTGTGTACAGTTTATTGACTGGTTCTTTGTTCAGTTTTGTACTGTTTATTGACTGGTTCTTTGTTCAGTTTTGTACTGTTTATTGACTGGTTCTTTATTCAGTTCTGAACAGTTTATTGACTGGTTCTTTATTCAGTTCTTTACAGTTTATTGACTGGTTCTTTATTTAGTTTTGTACAGTTTATTGACTGTTTCTTTATTTAGTTTTGTACAGTTTATTGACTGTTTCTATATTTACTTTTGTACAGTTTATTGATTGTTTCTTTATTTAGTTTTGTACAATTTATTGACTGGTTGTTTATTTAGTTTTAAACAGTTTATTGACTGTTTTTTTATTTAGTTTTGTACAGTTTATTGACTGTTTCTATATTTAGTTTTGTACAGTTTATTGATTGTTTCTTTATTTAGTTTTGTACAGTTTATTGATTGTTTCTTTATTTAGTTTGTGTACAATTTATTGACTGGTTCTTTATTTAGTTTTGTACAGTTTACTGACTGTTTCTATATTGAGTTTTGTACAGTTTGTTTACTGGTTCTTTATTGAGTTTTGTACAGTTTCTTGACTGGTTCTTTATTGAGTTTTGTACAGTTTATTGACTGGTTCTATATTGCGTTTTGTACAGTTTATTGACTAATTCTTTATTGAGTTTTGTACAGTTTATTGACTGGTTCTTTATTCAGTTTTGTATAGTTTATTGACTGTTTCTATATTGAGTTTTGTACAGTTTATTGACTGGTTCTTTGTTCAGTTTTGTTCTGTTTATTGACAGGTTCTTTATTCAGTTTTGTACAGTTTATTGACTGGTTCTTTATTCAGTTTTGTACAGTTTATTGACTGGTTCTTTATTCAGTTTTGTACAGTTTATTGACTGGTTCTTTATTTAGTTTTGTACAGTTTATTGACTGGTTCTTTATTTAGTTTTGTACAGTTTATTGACTAATTCTTTATTGAGTTTTGTACAGTTTATTGACTGGTTCTTTATTTAGTTTTGTATAGTTTATTGACTGTTTCTATATTGAGTTTTGTACAGTTTATTGACTGGTTTTTTGTTCAGTTTTGTTCTGTGTATTGACTGGTTCTTTATTGAGTTTTGTAAAGTTTATTGACTGGTTCTTTCTTCAGTTTTGTACTGTTTATTGACTGGTTCTTTATTGAGTTTTGTACAGTTTATTGACTGGTTCTTTATTCAGTTCTGTACAGTTTATTGACTGGTTCTTTATTTAGTTTTGTACAGTTTATTGACTGTTTCTTTATTTAGTTTTGTACAGTTTATTGACTGTTTCTATATTTAGTTTTGTACAGTTTATTGATTGTTTCTTTATTTAGTTTTGTACAATTTATTGACCGGTTGTTTATTTAGTTTTGAACAGTTTATTGACTGTTTTTTTATTTAGTTTTGTACAGTTTATTGACTGTTTCTATATTTAGTTTTGTACAGTTTATTGATTGTTTCTTTATTTAGTTTTGAACAGTTTATTGATTGTTTCTTTATTTAGTTTGTGTAGAATTTATTGACTGGTTCTTTATTTAGTTTTGTACAGTTTACTGACTGTTTCTATATTGAGTTTTGTACAGTTTGTTTACTGGTTCTTTATTGAGTTTTGTACAGTTCATTGACTGGTTCTTTGTTCAGTTTTGTACTGTTTATTGACTGGTTCTTTATTGAGTTTTGTACAGTTTCTTGACGGGTTATTTATTGAGTTTTGTACAGTTTATTGACTGGTTCTTTATTCAGTTTTGTACAATTTAATGACTGGTTCTTTATTGAGTTTTGTAAAGTTTATTGACTGGTTCTTTATTCAGTTCTGTACAGTTTATTGACTGTTTCTTTATTTAGTTTTGTACAGTTTATTGACTGTTTCTATATTTAGTTTTGTACAGTTTATTGATTGTTTCTTTATTTATTTTTGTACAGTTTATTGATTGTTTCTTTATTTAGTTTGTGTACAATTTATTGACTGGTTCTTTATTCAGTTTTGTGTAGTTTATTGACTGTTTCTATATTGAGTTTTGTACAGTTTATTGACTTGTTCTTTGTTCAGTTTTGTTCTGTTTATTGACTAGTTCTTCATTGAGTTTTGTACAGTTTATTGACTGGTTCTTTATTCAGTTTTGTACAGTTTATTGACTGGTTCTTTGTTCAGTTTTGTTCTGTTTATTGACTTGTTCTTCATTGAGTTTTGTACAGTTTATTGACTGGTTCTTTATTCAGTTTTGTACAATTTATTGACTGGTTCTTTATTGAGTTTTGTAAAGTTTATTGACTGGTTCTTTATTCAGTTTTGTACAGTTTATTGACTGTTTCTTTATTTAGTTTTGTACAGTTTATTGACTGTTTCTATATTTAGTTTTGTACAGTTTATTGATTGTTTCTTTATTTATTTTTGTACAGTTTATTGATTGTTTCTTTATTTAGTTTGTGTACAATTTATTGACTGGTTCTTTATTCAGTTTTGTATAGTTTATTGACTGTTTCTATATTGAGTTTTGTACAGTTTATTGACTGGTTCTTTGTTCAGTTTTGTTCTGTTTATTGACTTGTTCTTCATTGAGTTTTGTACAGTTTATTGACTGGTTCTTTATTCAGTTTTGTACAGTTTATTGACTGGTTCTTTATTTAGTTTTGTACAGTTTATGGACTGTTTCTTTATTTAGTTTTGAACAGTTTATTGACTGTTTCTATATTGAGTTTTGTACAGTTTTTTTACTGCTTCTTTATTTAGTTTGTGTACAGTTTATTGACTGGTTCTTTGTTCAGTTTTGTACTGTTTATTGACTGGTTCTTTGTTCAGTTTTGTACAGTTTATTGATTGTTTCTTTATTTAGTTTTGTACAATTTATTGACTGGTTGTTTATTTAGTTTTGAACAGTTTATTGACTGTTTTTTTATTTAGTTTTGTACAGTTTATTGACTGTTTCTATATTTAGTTTTGTACAGTTTATTGATTGTTTCTTTTTTTAGTTTTGTACAGTTTATTGATTGTTTCTTTATTTAGTTTGTGTACAATTTATTGACTGGTTCTTTATTTAGTTTTGTACAGTTTACTGACTGTTTCTATATTGAGTTTTGTACAGTTTGTTTACTGGTTCTTTATTGAGTTTTGTACAGTTTATTGACTGATTCTTTGTTCAGTTTTGTACAGTTTATTGACTGGTTCTTTATTGAGTTTTGTACAGTTTCTTGACTGGTTCTTTATTGAGTTTTGTACAGTTTATTGACTGGTTCTATATTGCGTTTTGTACAGTTTATTGACTAATTCTTTATTGAGTTTTGTACAGTTTATTGACTGGTTCTTTATTCAGTTTTGTATAGTTTATTGACTGTTTCTATATTGAGTTTTGTACAGTTTATTGACTGGTTCTTTGTTCAGTTTTGTTCTGTTTATTGACAGGTTCTTTATTCAGTTTTGTACAGTTTATTGACTGGTTCTTTATTCAGTTTTGTACAGTTTATTGACTGGTTCTTTATTCAGTTTTGTACAGTTTATTGACTGGTTCTTTATTTAGTTTTGTACAGTTTATTGACTGGTTCTTTATTTAGTTTTGTACAGTTTATTGACTAATTCTTTATTGAGTTTTGTACAGTTTATTGACTGGTTCTTTATTTAGTTTTGTATAGTTTATTGACTGTTTCTATATTGAGTTTTGTACAGTTTATTGACTGGTTTTTTGTTCAGTTTTGTTCTGTGTATTGACTGCTTCTTTATTGAGTTTTGTACAGTTTATTGACTGGTTCTTTGTTCAGTTTTTTACTGTTTATTGACTGGTTCTTTATTCAGTTCTGTACAGTTTATTGACTGGTTCTTTATTCAGTTCTGTACAGTTTATTGACTGGTTCTTTATTTAGTTTTGTACAGTTTATTGACTGTTTCTTTATTTAGTTTTGTACAGTTTATTGACTGTTTCTATATTTAGTTTTGTACAGTTTATTGATTGTTTCTTTATTTAGTTTTGTACAATTTATTGACCGGTTGTTTATTTAGTTTTGAACAGTTTATTGACTGTTTTTTTATTTAGTTTTGTACAGTTTATTGACTGTTTCTATATTTAGTTTTGTACAGTTTATTGATTGTTTCTTTATTTAGTTTTGAACAGTTTATTGATTGTTTCTTTATTTAGTTTGTGTAGAATTTATTGACTGGTTCTTTATTTAGTTTTGTACAGTTTACTGACTGTTTCTATATTGAGTTTTGTACAGTTTGTTTACTGGTTCTTTATTGAGTTCTGTACAGTTCATTGACTGGTTCTTTGTTCAGTTTTGTACTGTTTATTGACTGGTTCTTTATTGAGTTTTGTACAGTTTCTTGACGGGTTATTTATTGAGTTTTGTACAGTTTATTGACTGGTTCTTTATTCAGTTTTGTACAATTTAATGACTGGTTCTTTATTGAGTTTTGTAAAGTTTATTGACTGGTTCTTTATTCAGTTCTGTACAGTTTATTGACTGTTTCTTTATTTAGTTTTGTACAGTTTATTGACTGTTTCTATATTTAGTTTTGTACAGTTTATTGATTGTTTCTTTATTTATTTTTGTACAGTTTATTGATTGTTTCTTTATTTAGTTTGTGTACAATTTATTGACTGGTTCTTTATATAGTTTTGTGTAGTTTATTGACTGTTTCTATATTGAGTTTTGTACAGTTTATTGACTTGTTCTTTGTTCAGTTTTGTTCTGTTTATTGACTAGTTCTTCATTGAGTTTTGTACAGTTTATTGACTGGTTCTTTATTCAGTTTTGTACAGTTTATTGACTGGTTCTTTGTTCAGTTTTGTTCTGTTTATTGACTTGTTCTTCATTGAGTTTTGTACAGTTTATTGACTGGTTCTTTATTGAGTTTTGTACAGTTTATTGACTGGTTCTTTATTTAGTTTTGTATAGTTTATTGACTGTTTCTATATTGAGTTTTGTACAGTTTATTGACTGGTTTTTTGTTCAGTTTTGTTCTGTGTATTGACTGCTTCTTTATTTAGTTTTGTACAGTTTATTGACTGGTTCTTTATTGAGTTTTGTACAGTTTATTGACTGTTTCTTTGTTCAGTTTTGTACTGTTTATTGACTGGTTCTTTATTCAGTTCTGTACAGTTTATTGACTGGTTCTTTATTCAGTTCTGTACAGTTTATTGACTGGTTCTTTATTTAGTTTTGTACAGTTTATTGACTGTTTCTTTATTTAGTTTTGTACAGTTTATTGACTGTTTCTATATTTAATTTTGTACAGTTTATTGATTGTTTCTTTATTTAGTTTTGTACAATTTATTGACTGGTTGTTTATTTAGTTTTGAACAGTTTATTGACTGTTTTTTTATTTAGTTTTGTACAGTTTATTGACTGTTTCTATATTTAGTTTTGTACAGTTTATTGATTGTTTCTTTATTTAGTTTTGTACAGTTTATTGATTGTTTCTTTATTTAGTTTGTGTACAATTTATTGACTGGTTCTTTATTTAGTTTTGTACAGTTTATGGACTGTTTCTTTATTTAGTTTTGAACAGTTTATTGACTGTTTCTATATTGAGTTTTGTACAGTTTTTTTACTGCTTCTTTATTTAGTTTGTGTACAGTTTATTGACTGGTTCTTTGTTCAGTTTTGTACTGTTTATTGACTGGTTCTTTGTTCAGTTTTGTACTGTTTATTGACTGGTTCTTTATTCAGTTCTGAACAGTTTATTGACTGGTTCTTTATTCAGTTCTTTACAGTTTATTGACTGGTTCTTTATTTAGTTTTGTACAGTTTATTGACTGTTTCTTTATTTAGTTTTGTACAGTTTATTGACTGTTTCTATATTTACTTTTGTACAGTTTATTGATTGTTTCTTTATTTAGTTTTGTACAATTTATTGACTGGTTGTTTATTTAGTTTTGAACAGTTTATTGACTGTTTTTTTATTTAGTTTTGTACAGTTTATTGACTGTTTCTAAATTTAGTTTTGTACAGTTTATTGATTGTTTCTTTATTTAGTTTTGTACAGTTTATTGATTGTTTCTTTATTTAGTTTGTGTACAATTTATTGACTGGTTCTTTATTTAGTTTTGTACAGTTTACTGACTGTTTCTATATTGAGTTTTGTACAGTTTGTTTACTGGTTCTTTATTGAGTTTTGTACAGTTTATTGACTGGTTCTTTGTTCAGTTTTGTACTGTTTATTGACTGGTTCTTTATTCAGTTTTGTACAGTTTATTGACTGGTTCTTTATAAAGTTTTGTACAGTTTATTGACTGGTTCTTTATTGAGTTTTGTACAGTTTCTTGACTGGTTCTTTATTGAGTTTTGTACAGTTTATTGACTGGTTCTATATTGCGTTTTGTACAGTTTATTGACTAATTCTTTATTGAGTTTTGTAGTTTATTGACTGGTTCTTTATTCAGTTTTGTATAGTTTATTGACTGTTTCTATATTGAGTTTTGTACAGTTTATTGACTGGTTCTTTGTTCAGTTTTGTTCTGTTTATTGACTGGTTCTTTATTCAGTTTTGTACAGTTTATTGACTGGTTCTTTATTCAGTTTTGTACAGTTTATTGACTGGTTCTTTATTCAGTTTTGTACAGTTTATTGACTGGTTCTTTATTGAGTTTTGTACAGTTTATTGACTGGTTCTTTGTTCAGTTTTGTACTGTTTATTGACTGGTTCTTTATTCAGTTCTGTACAGTTTATTGACTGGTTCTTTATTTAGTTTTGTACAGTTTATTGACTGTTTCTTTATTTAGTTTTGTACAGTTTATTGACTGTTTCTATATTTAATTTTGTACAGTTTATTGATTGTTTCTTTATTTAGTTTTGTACAATTTATTGACTGGTTGTTTATTTAGTTTTGAACAGTTTATTGACTGTTTTTTTATTTAGTTTTGTACAGTTTATTGACTGTTTCTATATTTAGTTTTGTACAGTTTATTGATTGTTTCTTTATTTAGTTTTGTACAGTTTATTGATTGTTTCTTTATTTAGTTTGTGTACAATTTATTGACTGGTTCTTTATTTAGTTTTGTACAGTTTATTGACTGGTTCTTTGTTCAGTTTTGTACTGTTTATTGACTGGTTCTTTATTGAGTTTTGTACAGTTTCTTGACGGGTTATTTATTGAGTTTTGTACAGTTTATTGACTGGTTCTTTATTCAGTTTTGTACAATTTATTGACTGGTTCTTTATTGAGTTTTGTAAAGTTTATTGACTGGTTCTTTATTCAGTTTTGTACAGTTTATTGACTGTTTCTTTATTTAGTTTTGTACAGTTTATTGACTGTTTCTATATTTAGTTTTGTACAGTTTATTGATTGTTTCTTTATTTATTTTTGTACAGTTTATTGATTGTTTCTTTATTTAGTTTGTGTACAATTTATTGACTGGTTCTTTATTCAGTTTTGTATAGTTTATTGACTGTTTCTATATTGAGTTTTGTACAGTTTATTGACTGGTTCTTTGTTCAGTTTTGTTCTGTTTATTGACTTGTTCTTCATTGAGTTTTGTACAGTTTATTGACTGGTTCTTTATTGAGTTTTGTACAGTTTATTGACTGGTTCTTTATTTAGTTTTGTACAGTTTATGGACTGTTTCTTTATTTAGTTTTGAACAGTTTATTGACTGTTTCTATATTGAGTTTTGTACAGTTTTTTTACTGCTTCTTTATTTAGTTTGTGTACAGTTTATTGACTGGTTCTTTGTTCAGTTTTGTACTGTTTATTGACTGTTCTTTATTTAGTTTTGTACAGTTTATTGACTGGTTCTTCATTCAGTTCTGACCAGTTTATTGACTGTTTCTATATTGAGTTTTGTACAGTTTGTTTACTGGTTCTTTATTGAGGTTTGTACAGTTTATTGACTGGTTCTTTGTTCAGTTTTGTTCTGTGTATTGACTGGTTCTTTATTTAGTTTTGTACAGTTTATTGACTGGATCTTTATTGAGTTTTGTACAGTTTATTGACTGGTTCTTTGTTCAGTTTTGTACTGTTTATTGACTGGTTCTTTATTCAGTTCTGAACAGTTTATTGACTGGTTCTTTATTCAGTTCTTTACAGTTTATTGACTGGTTCTTTATTTAGTTTTGTACAGTTTATTGACTGTTTCTTTATTTAGTTTTGTACAGTTTATTGACTGTTTCTATATTTAGTTTTGTACAGTTTATTGATTGTTTCTTTATTTAGTTTTGTACAATTTATTGACTGGTTGTTTATTTAGTTTTGAACAGTTTATTGACTGTTTTTTTATTTAGTTTTGTACAGTTTATTGACTGTTTCTATATTTAGTTTTGTACAGTTTATTGATTGTTTCTTTATTTAGTTTTGTACAGTTTATTGATTGTTTCTTTATGTAGTTTGTGTACAATTTATTGACTGGTTCTTTATTTAGTTTTGTACAGTTTACTGACTGTTTCTATATTGAGTTTTGTACAGTTTGTTTACTGGTTCTTTATTGAGTTTTGTATAGTTTATTGACTGGTTCTTTGTTCAGTTTTGTACTGTTTATTGACTGGTTCTTTATTCAGTTTTGTACAGTTTATTGACTGGTTCTTTATAAAGTTTTGTACAGTTTATTGACTGGTTCTTTATTGGGTTTTGTACAGTTTCTTGACTGGTTCTTTATTGAGTTTTGTACAGTTTATTGACTGGTTCTATATTGCGTTTTGTACAGTTTATTGACTAATTCTTTATTGAGTTTTGTAGTTTATTGACTGGTTCTTTATTCAGTTTTGTATAGTTTATTGACTGTTTCTATATTGAGTTTTGTACAGTTTATTGACTGGTTCTTTGTTCAGTTTTGTTCTGTTTATTGACTGGTTCTTTATTCAGTTTTGTACAGTTTATTGACTGGTTCTTTATTCAGTTTTGTACAGTTTATTGACTGGTTCTTTATTCAGTTTTGTACAGTTTATTGACTGGTTCCTTATTCAGTTTTGTACAGTTTATTGACTGGTTCTTTATTTAGTTTTGTACAGTTTATTGACTGGTTCTTTATTTAGTTTTGTACAGTTTATTGACTAATTCTTTATTGAGTTTTGTACAGTTTATTGACTGGTTCTTTATTTAGTTTTGTATAGTTTATTGACTGTTTCTATATTGAGTTTTGTACAGTTTATTGACTGGTTTTTTGTTCAGTTTTGTTCTGTGTATTGACTGCTTCTTTATTTAGTTTTGTACAGTTTATTGACTGGTTCTTTATTGAGTTTTGTACAGTTTATTGACTGGTTCTTTGTTCAGTTTTGTACAGTTTATTGACTGGTTCTTTGTTCAGTTTTGTTCTTTTTATTGACTGATTCTTTATTCAGTTTTGTTCAGTTTATTGACTGGTTCTTTATTCAGTTTTGTACAGTTTATTGACTGGTTCTTTATTCAGTTTTGTACAGTTTATTGACTGGTTCTTTATTTAGTTTTGTACAGTTTATTGACTGGTTCTTTATTTAGTTTTGTACAGTTTATTGACTGGTTCTTTATTTAGTTTTGTACAGTTTATTGACTAATTCTTTATTGAGTTTTGTACAGTTTATTGACTGGTTCTTTATTTAGTTTTGTATAGTTTATTGACTGTTTCTATATTGAGTTTTGTACAGTTTATTGACTGGTTTTTTGTTCAGTTTTGTTCTGTGTATTGACTGCTTCTTTATTTAGTTTTGTACAGTTTATTGACTGGTTCTTTATTGAGTTTTGTACAGTTTATTGACTGGTTCTTTGTTCAGTTTTGTACTGTTTATTGACTGGTTCTTTATTCAGTTCTGTACAGTTTATTGACTGGTTCTTTATTCAGTTCTGTACAGTTTATTGACTGGTTCTTTATTTAGTTTTGTACAGTTTATTGACTGTTTCTTTATTTAGTTTTGTACAGTTTATTGACTGTTTCTATATTTAGTTTTGTACAGTTTATTGATTGTTTCTTTATTTAGTTTTGTACAATTTATTGACTGGTTGTTTATTTAGTTTTGAACAGTTTATTGACTGTTTTTTTATTTAGTTTTGTACAGTTTATTGACTGTTTCTATATTTAGTTTTGTACAGTTTATTGATTGTTTCTTTATTAAGTTTTGTACAGTTTATTGATTGTTTCTTTATTTAGTTTGTGTACAATTTATTGACTGGTTCTTTATTTAGTTTTGTACAGTTTACTGACTGTTTCTATATTGAGTTTTGTACAGTTTGTTTACTGGTTCTTTATTGAGTTTTGTACAGTTTATTGACTGGTTCTTTATTGAGTTTTGTACAGTTTATTGACTGGTTCTTTATTCAGTTTTGTACAGTTTATTGACTGGTTCTTTATTTAGTTTTGTACAGTTTATGGACTGTTTCTTTATTTAGTTTTGAACAGTTTATTGACTGTTTCTATATTGAGTTTTGTACAGTTTTTTTACTGCTTCTTTATTTAGTTTGTGTACAGTTTATTGACTGGTTCTTTGTTCAGTTTTGTACTGTTTATTGACTGTTCTTTATTTAGTTTTGTACAGTTTATTGACTGGTTCTTCATTCAGTTCTGACCAGTTTATTGACTGTTTCTATATTGAGTTTTGTACAGTTTGTTTACTGGTTTTTTATTGAGTTTTGTACAGTTTATTGACTGGTTCTTTGTTCAGTTTTGTTCTGTGTATTGACTGGTTCTTTATTTAGTTTTGTACAGTTTATTGACTGGATCTTTATTGAGTTTTGTACAGTTTATTGACTGGTTCTTTGTTCAGTTTTGTACTGTTTATTGACTGGTTCTTTATTCAGTTCTGAACAGTTTATTGACTGGTTCTTTATTCAGTTCTTTACAGTTTATTGACTGGTTCTTTATTTAGTTTTGTACAGTTTATTGACTGTTTCTTTATTTAGTTTTGTACAGTTTATTCACTGTTTCTATATTTAGTTTTGTACAGTTTATTGATTGTTTCATTATTTAGTTTTGTACAATTTATTGACTGGTTGTTTATTTAGTTTTGAACAGTTTATTGACTGTTTTTTTTTTTAGTTTTGTACAGTTTATTGACTGTTTCTATATTTAGTTTTGTACAGTTTATTGATTGTTTCTTTATTTAGTTTGTACAGTTTATTGATTGTTTCTTTATTTAGTTTGTGTACAATTTATTGACTGGTTCTTTATTTAGTTTTGTACAGTTTACTGACTGTTTCTATATTGAGTTTTGTACGGTTTGTTTACTGGTTCTTTATTGAGTTTTGTACAGTTTATTGACTGGTTCTTTGTTCAGTTTTGTACTGTTTATTGACTGGTTCTTTATTCAGTTTTGTACAGTTTATTGACTGGTTCTTTATAAAGTTTTGTACAGTTTATTGACTGGTTCTTTATTTAGTTTTGTACAGTTTCTTGACTGGTTCTTTATTGAGTTTTGTACAGTTTATTGACTGGTTCTATATTGAGTTCTGTACAGTTTTTTTACTGCTTCTTTATTTAGTTTGTGTACAGTTTATTGACTGGTTCTTTGTTCAGTTTTGTACTGTTTATTGACTGTTCTTTATTTAGTTTTGTACAGTTTATTGACTGGTTCTTCATTCAGTTCTGACCAGTTTATTGACTGTTTCTATATTGAGTTTTGTACAGTTTGTTTACTGGTTCTTTATTGAGTTTTGTACAGTTTATTGACTGGTTCTTTGTTCAGTTTTGTTCTGTGTATTGACTGGTTCTTTATTTAGTTTTGTACAGTTTATTGACTGGATCTTTATTGAGTTTTGTACAGTTTATTGACTGGTTCTTTGTTCAGTTTTGTACTGTTTATTGACTGGTTCTTTATTCAGTTCTGAACAGTTTATTGACTGGTTCTTTATTCAGTTCTTTACAGTTTATTGACTGGTTCTTTATTTAGTTTTGTACAGTTTATTGACTGTTTCTTTGTTTAGTTTTGTACAGTTTATTGACTGTTTCTATATTTAGTTTTGTACAGTTTATTGATTGTTTCTTTATTTAGTTTTGTACAATTTATTGACTGGTTGTTTATTTAGTTTTGAACAGTTTATTGACTGTTTTTTTATTTAGTTTTGTACAGTTTATTGACTGTTTCTATATTTAGTTTTGTACAGTTTATTGATTGTTTCTTTATTTAGTTTTGTACAGTTTATTGATTGTTTCTTTATTTAGTTTGTGTACAATTTATTGACTGGTTCTTTATTTAGTTTTGTGCAGTTTACTGACTGTTTCTATATTGAGTTTTGTACAGTTTGTTTACTGGTTCTTTATTGAGTTTTGTACAGTTTATTGACTGGTTCTTTGTTCAGTTTTGTACTGTTTATTGACTGGTTCTTTATTCAGTTTTGTACAGTTTATTGACTGGTTCTTTATAAAGTTTTGTACAGTTTATTGACTGGTTCTTTATTGAGTTTTGTACAGTTTCTTGACTGGTTCTTTATTGAGTTTTGTACAGTTTATTGACTGGTTCTATATTGCGTTTTGTACAGTTTATTGACTAATTCTTTATTGAGTTTTGTACAGTTTATTGACTGGTTCTTTATTCAGTTTTGTTCTGTTTATTGACTGGTTCTTTGTTCAGTTTTGTACAGTTTATTGACTGGTTCTTTATTCAGTTTTGTACAGTTTATTGACTGGTTCTTTATTCAGTTTTGTACAGTTTATTGACTGGTTCTTTATTCAGTTTTGTACAGTTTATTGACTGGTTCTTTATTTAGTTTTGTACAGTTTATTGACTGGTTCTTTATTTAGTTTTGTACAGTTTATTGACTGGTTCTTTATTGAGTTTTGTACAGTTTATTGACTGGTTCTTTGTTCAGTTTTGTACTGTTTATTGACTGGTTCTTTATTCAGTTCTGTACAGTTTATTGACTGGTTCTTTATTCAGTTCTGTACAGTTTATTGACTGTTTCTTTATTTAGTTTTGTACAGTTTATTGACTGTTTCTATATTTAGTTTTGTACAGTTTATTGACTGCTTCTTTATTTAGTTTTGTACAGTTTATTGATTGTTTCTTTATTTAGTTTGTGTACAATTTATTGACTAGTTCTTTATTTAGTTTGGTACAGTTTATTGACTGTTCTTTACTTAGTTTTGTACAGTTTATTGACTGTTTCTATATTTAGTTTTGTACAGTTTATTGACTGTTTCTATATTGAGTTTTGTACAGTTTGTTTACTGGTTCTTTATTGAGTTTTGTACAGTTTATTGACTGGTTCTTTGTTCAGTTTTGTTCTGTTTATTGACTGGTTCTTTATTCAGTTTTGTACAGTTTATTGACTGTTTCTTTATTTAGTTTTGTAGAGTTTATTGACTGTTTCTATATTGAGTTTTGTACAGTTTTTACTGGTTCTTTATTGAGTTTTGTACAGTTTATTGACTGGTTCGTTGTTCAGTTTTGTACTGTTTATTGACTGGTTCTTTGTTCATTTTTGTTCTGTTTATTGACTGGTTCTTTATTCAGTTTTGTACAGTTTATTGACTGTTTCTTTATTCAGTTTTGTACAGTTTATTGACTGGTTCTTTATTCAGTTTTGTACAGTTTATTGACTGGTTCTTTTTTCAGTTTTGTACAGTTTATTGACTGGTTCTTTATTCAGTTTTGTACAGTTTATTGACTGGTTCTTTATTCAGTTTTGTTCAGTTTATTGACTGGTTCTTTATTTCGTTTTGTACAGTTTATTGACTAATTCTTTATTGAGTTTTGTACAGTTTATTGACTGGTTCTTTATTTAGTTTTGTATAGTTTATTGACTGTTTCTATATTGAGTTTTGTACAGTTTATTGACTGGTTCTTTGTTCAGTTTTGTTCTGTGTATTGACTGGTTCTTTATTTAGTTTTGTACAGTTTATTGACTGGTTTTTTATTGAGTTTTGTACAGTTTATTGACTGGTTCTTTGTTCAGTTTTGTACTGTTTATTGACTGGTTCTTTATTCAGTTCTGTACAGTTTATTGACTGGTTCTTTATTCAGTTCTTTACAGTTTATTGACTGGTTCTTTATTTAGTTTTGTACAGTTTATTGACTGTTTCTTTATTTAGTTTTGTACAGTTTATTGACTGTTTCTATATTTAGTTTTGTACAGTTTATTGATTGTTTCTTTATTTAGTTTTGTACAATTTATTGACTGGTTGTTTATTTAGTTTTGAACAGTTTATTGACTGTTTTTTTATTTAGTTTTGTACAGTTAATTGACTGTTTCTATATTTAGTTTTGTACAGTTTATTGATTGTTTCTTTATTTAGTTTGTGTACAATTTATTGACTGGTTCTTTATTCAGTTTTGTATAGTTTATTGACTGTTTCTATATTGAGTTTTGTACAGTTTATTGACTTGTTCTTTGTTCAGTTTTGTTCTGTTTATTGACTAGTTCTTCATTGAGTTTTGTACAGTTTATTGACTGGTTCTTTATTCAGTTTTGTACAGTTTATTGACTGGTTCTTTGTTCAGTTTTGTTCTGTTTATTGACTCGTTCTTCATTGAGTTTTGTACAGTTTATTGACTGGTTCTTTATTCAGTTTTGTACAGTTTATTGACTGGTTCTTTATTTAGTTTTGTACAGTTTATGGACTGTTTCTTTATTTAGTTTTGTACAGTTTATTGACTGTTTCTATATTGAGTTTTGTACAGTTTTTTTACTGCTTCTTTATTTAGTTTGTGTACAGTTTATTGACTGGTTCTTTGTTCAGTTTTGTACTGTTTATTGACTGTTCTTTATTTAGTTTTGTACAGTTTATTGACTGGTTCTTCATTCAGTTCTGACCAGTTTATTGACTGTTTCTATATTGAGTTTTGTACAGTTTGTTTACTGGTTCTTTATTGATTTTGTACAGTTTAATGACTGGTTCTTTGTTCAGTTTTGTACTGTTTATTGACTGGTTCTTTATTCAGTTTTGAACAGTTTATTGACTGTTTCTATATTGAGTTTTGTACAGTTTTTTTACTGCTTCTTTATTTAGTTTGTGTACAGTTTATTGACTGGTTCTTTGTTCAGTTTTGTACTGTTTATTGACTGTTCTTTATTTAGTTTTGTACAGTTTATTGACTGGTTCTTCATTCAGTTCTGACCAGTTTATTGACTGTTTCTATATTGAGTTTTGTACAGTTTGTTTACTGGTTCTTTATTGAGTTTTGTACAGCTTATTGACTGGTTCTTTGTTCAGTTTTGTACTGTTTATTGACTGGTTCTTTATTGAGTTTTGTACAGTTTCTTGACTGGTTCTTTATTGAGTTTTGTACAGTTTATTGACTTGTTCTATATTGCGTTTTGTACAGTTTATTGACTAATTCTTTATTGAGTTTTGTACAGTTTATTGACTGGTTCTTTATTCAGTTTTGTACTGTTTATTGACTGGTTCTTTATTCAGTTTTGTACAGTTTATTGACTGGTTCTTCATTCAGTTCTGACCAGTTTATTGACTGGTTTTTAATTGAGTTTTGTACAGTTTATTGACTGTTTCTTTATTTAGTTTTGTACAGTTTATTGACTGTTTCTATATTTAGTTTTGTACAGTTTATTGACTGCTTCTTTATTTAGTTTTGTACAGTTTATTGATTGTTTCTTTATTTAGTTTGTGTACAATTTATTGACTAGTTCTTTATTTAGTTTGGTACAGTTTATTGACTGTTCTTTATTTAGTTTTGTACAGTTTATTGACTGTTTCTATATTTAGTTTTGTACAGTTTATTGACTGTTTCTATATTGAGTTTTGTACAGTTTGTTTACTGGTTCTTTATTGAGTTTTGTACAGTTTATTGATTGTTTCTTTATTTAGTTTGTGTACAGTTTACTGACTGTTTCTATATTGAGTTTTGTACAGTTTGTTTACTGGTTCTTTATTGAGTTTTGTACAGTTTATTGACTGGTTCTTTGTTCAGTTTTGTACAGTTTATTGACTGGTTCTTTGTTCAGTTTTGTTCTGTTTATTGACTGGTTCTTCATTGAGTTTTGTACAGTTTATTGACTGGTTCTTTATTCAGTTTTGTACAGTTTATTGACTGGTTCTTTATTTAGTTTTGTACAGTTTATGGACTGTTTCTTTATTTAGTTTTGAACAGTTTATTGACTGTTTCTATATTGAGTTTTGTACAGTTTTTTTTACTGCTTCTTTATTTAGTTTGTGTACAGTTTATTGACTGGTTCTTTGTTCAGTTTTGTACTGTTTATTGACTGTTCTTTATTTAGTTTTGTACAGTTTATTGACTGGTTCTTCATTCAGTTCTGACCAGTTTATTGACTGTTTCTATATTGAGTTTTGTACAGTTTGTTTACTGGTTCTTTATTGAGTTTTGTACAGCTTATTGACTGGTTCTTTGTTCAGTTTTGTACTGTTTATTGACTGGTTCTTTATTGAGTTTTGTACAGTTTCTTGACTGGTTCTTTATTGAGTTTTGTACAGTTTATTGACTGGTTCTATATTGCGTTTTGTACAGTTTATTGACTAATTCTTTATTGAGTTTTGTACAGTTTATTGACTGGTTCTTTATTCAGTTTTGTACTGTTTATTGACTGGTTCTTTATTCAGTTTTGTACAGTTTACTGACTGGTTCTTCATTCAGTTCTGACCAGTTTATTGACTGGTTTTTTATTGAGTTTTGTACAGTTTATTGACTGTTTCTTTATTTAGTTTTGTACAGTTTATTGACTGTTTCTATATTTAGTTTTGTACAGTTTATTGACTGCTTCTTTATTTAGTTTTGTACAGTTTATTGATTGTTTCTTTATTTAGTTTGTGTACAATTTATTGACTAGTTCTTTATTTAGTTTGGTACAGTTTATTGACTGTTCTTTACTTAGTTTTGTACAGTTTATTGACTGTTTCTATATTTAGTTTTGTACAGTTTATTGACTGTTTCTATATTGAGTTTTGTACAGTTTGTTTACTGGTTCTTTATTGAGTTTTGTACAGTTTATTGACTGGTTCTTTGTTCAGTTTTGTTCTGTTTATTGACTGGTTCTTTATTCAGTTTTGTACAGTTTATTGACTGTTTCTTTATTTAGTTTTGTAGAGTTTATTGACTGTTTCTATATTGAGTTTTGTACAGTTTTTACTGGTTCTTTATTGAGTTTTGTACAGTTTATTGACTGGTTCGTTGTTCAGTTTTGTACTGTTTATTGACTGGTTCTTTGTTCATTTTTGTTCTGTTTATTGACTGGTTCTTTATTCAGTTTTGTACAGTTTATTGACTGTTTCTTTATTCAGTTTTGTACAGTTTATTGACTGGTTCTTTATTCAGTTTTGTACAGTTTATTGACTGGTTCTTTTTTCAGTTTTGTACAGTTTATTGACTGGTTCTTTATTCAGTTTTGTACAGTTTATTGACTGGTTCTTTATTCAGTTTTGTTCAGTTTATTGACTGGTTCTTTATTTAGTTTTGTACAGTTTATTGACTAATTCTTTATTGAGTTTTGTACAATTTATTGACTGGTTCTTTATTTAGTTTTGTATAGTTTATTGACTGTTCTATATTGAGTTTTGTACAGTTTATTGACTGGTTCTTTGTTCAGTTTTGTTCTGTGTATTGACTGGTTCTTTATTTAGTTTTGTACAGTTTATTGACTGGTTCTTTATTGAGTTTTGTACAGTTTATTGACTGGTTCTTTGTTCAGTTTTGTACTGTTTATTGACTGGTTCTTTTTTCAGTTCTGTACAGTTTATTGACTGGTTCTTTATTCAGTTCTTTACAGTTTATTGACTGGTTCTTTATTTAGTTTTGTACAGTTTATTGACTGTTTCTTTATTTAGTTTTGTACAGTTTATTGACTGTTTCTATATTTAGTTTTGTACAGTTTATTGATTGTTTCTTTATTTAGTTTTGTACAATTTATTGACTGGTTGTTTATTTAGTTTTGAACAGTTTATTGACTGTTTTTTTATTTAGTTTTGTACAGTTTATTGACTGTTTCTATATTTAGTTTTGTACAGTTTATTGATTGTTTCTTTATTTAGTTTGTGTACAATTTATTGACTGGTTCTTTATTCAGTTTTGTATAGTTTATTGACTGTTTCTATATTGAGTTTTGTACAGTTTATTGACTTGTTCTTTGTTCAGTTTTGTTCTGTTTATTGACTAGTTCTTCATTGAGTTTTGTACAGTTTATTGACTGGTTCTTTATTCAGTTTTGTACAGTTTATTGACTGGTTCTTTGTTCAGTTTTGTTCTGTTTATTGACTCGTTCTTCATTGAGTTTTGTACAGTTTATTGACTGGTTCTTTATTCAGTTTTGTACAGTTTATTGACTGGTTCTTTATTTAGTTTTGTACAGTTTATGGACTGTTTCTTTATTTAGTTTTGAACAGTTTATTGACTGTTTCTATATTGAGTTTTGTACAGTTTTTTTACTGCTTCTTTATTTAGTTTGTGTACAGTTTATTGACTGGTTCTTTGTTCAGTTTTGTACTGTTTATTGACTGTTCTTTATTTAGTTTTGTACAGTTTATTGACTGGTTCTTCATTCAGTTCTGACCAGTTTATTGACTGTTTCTATATTGAGTTTTGTACAGTTTGTTTACTGGTTCTTTATTGATTTTGTACAGTTTAATGACTGGTTCTTTGTTCAGTTTTGTACTGTTTATTGACTGGTTCTTTATTGAGTTTTGTACAGTTTCTTGACTGGTTCTTTATTGAGTTTTGTACAGTTTATTGACTGGTTCTATATTGCGTTTTGTACAGTTTATTGACTAATTCTTTATTGAGTTTTGTACAGTTTATTGACTATTTCTTTATTCAGTTTTGTATAGTTTATTGACTGTTTCTATATTGAGTTTTGTACAGTTTATTGACTGGTTCTTTGTTCAGTTTTGTTCTGTTTATTGACTGGTTCTTTATTCAGTTTTGTACAGTTTATTGACTGGTTCTTTATTCAGTTTTGTACAGTTTATTGACTGGTTCTTTATTCAGTTTTGTACAGTTTATTGACTGGTTCTTTATTCAGTTTTGTACAGTTTATTGACTGGTTCTTTATTCAGTTTTGTACAGTTTATTGACTGGTTCTTTATTTAGTTTTGTACAGTTTATTGACTAATTCTTTATTGAGTTTTGTACAGTTTATTGACTGGTTCTTTATTTAGTTTTGTATAGTTTATTGACTGTTTCTATATTGAGTTTTGTACAGTTTATTGACTGGTTCTTTGTTCAGTTTTGTTCTGTGTATTGACTGGTTCTTTATTCAGTTTTGTACAGTTTATTGACTGGTTCTTTATTGAGTTTTGTACAGTTTATTGACTGGTTCTTTGTTCAGTTTTGTACTGTTTATTGACTGGTTCTTTATTCAGTTCTGAACAGTTTATTGACTGGTTCTTTATTAAGTTCTTTACAGTTTATTGACTGGTTCTTTATTTAGTTTTGTACAGTTTATTGACTGTTTCTTTATTTAGTTTTGTACAGTTTATTGACTGTTTCTATATTTAGTTTTGTACAGTTTATTGATTGTTTCTTTATTTAGTTTTGTACAATTTATTGACTGGTTGTTTATTTAGTTTTGAACAGTTTATTGACTGTTTTTTTATTTAGTTTTGTACAGTTTATTGACTGTTTCTATATTTAGTTTTGTACAGTTTATTGATTGTTTCTTTATTTAGTTTTGTACAGTTTATTGATTGTTTCTTTATTTAGTTTGTGTACAATTTATTGACTGGTTCTTTATTTAGTTTTGTACAGTTTACTGACTGTTTCTATATTGAGTTTTGTACAGTTTGTTTACTGGTTCTTTATTGAGTTTTGTACAGTTTATTGACTGGTTCTTTGTTCAGTTTTGTACTGTTTATTGACTGGTTCTTTATTCAGTTTTGTACAGTTTATTGACTGGTTCTTTATAAAGTTTTGTACAGTTTATTGGCTGGTTCTTTATTGAGTTTTGTACAGTTTCTTGACTGGTTCTTTATTGAGTTTTGTACAGTTTATTGACTGGTTCTATATTGCGTTTTGTACAGTTTATTGACTAATTCTTTATTGAGTTTTGTACAGTTTATTGACTGGTTCTTTATTCAGTTTTGTATAGTTTATTGACTGTTTCTATATTGAGTTTTGTACAGTTTATTGACTGGATCTTTGTTCAGTTTTGTTCTGTTTATTGACTGGTTCTTTATTCAGTTTTGTACAGTTTATTGACTGGTTCTTTATTCAATTTTGTACAGTTTATTGACTGGTTCTTTATTCAGTTTTGTACAGTTTATTGACTGGTTCTTTATTCAGTTTTGTACAGTTTATTGACTGGTTCTTTATTTAGTTTTGTACAGTTTATTGACTGGTTCTTTATTTAGTTTTGTACAGTTTATTGACTAATTCTTTATTGAGTTTTGTACAGTTTATTGACTGGTTCTTTATTTAGTTTTGTATAGTTTATTGACTGTTTCTATATTGAGTTTTGTACAGTTTATTGACTGGTTTTTTGTTCAGTTTTGTTCTGCGTATTGACTGGTTCTTTATTTAGTTTTGTACAGTTTATTGACTGGTTCTTTATTGAGTTTTGTACAGTTTATTGACTGGTTCTTTGTTCAGTTTTGTACTGTTTATTGACTGGTTCTTTATTCAGTTCTGTACATTTTATTGACTGGTTCTTTATTCAGTTCTGTACAATTTATTGACTGGTTGTTTATTTAGTTTTGTACAGTTTATTGACTGGTTCTTTATTGAGTTTTGTACAGTTTATTGACTGTTTCTATATTTAGTTTTGTACAGTTTATTGATTGTTTCTTTATTTAGTTTTGTACAATTTATTGACGGGTTGTTTATTTAGTTTTGAACAGTTTATTGACTGTTTTTTTATTTCGATTTGTACAGTTTATTGACTGTTTCTATATTTAGTTTTGTACAGTTTATTGATTGTTTCTTTATTTAGTTTTGTACAGTTTATTGATTGTTTCTTTATTTAGTTTGTGTACAATTTATTGACTGGTTCTTTATTTAGTTTTGTACAGTTTACTGACTGTTTCTATATTGAGTTTTGTACAGTTTGTTTACTGGTTCTTTATTGAGTTTTGTACAGTTTATTGACTGGTTCTTTGTTCAGTTTTGTACAGTTTATTGACTGGTTCTTTGTTCAGTTTTGTTCTGTTTATTGACTGGTTCTTCATTGAGTTTTGTACAGTTTATTGACTGGTTCTTTATTCAGTTTTGTACAGTTTATTGACTGGTTCTTTATTTAGTTTTGTACAGTTTATGGACTGTTTCTTTATTTAGTTTTGAACAGTTTATTGACTGTTTCTATATTGAGTTTTGTACAGTTTATTGACTGCTTCTTTATTTAGTTTGTGTACAGTTTATTGACTGGTTCTTTGTTCAGTTTTGTACTGTTTATTGACTGTTCTTTATTTAGTTTTGTACAGTTTATTGACTGGTTCTTCATTCAGTTCTGACCAGTTTATTGACTGTTTCTATATTGAGTTTTGTACAGTTTGTTTACTGGTTCTTTATTGAGTTTTGTACAGCTTATTGACTGGTTCTTTGTTCAGTTTTGTACTGTTTATTGACTGGTTCTTTATTGAGTTTTGTACAGTTTCTTGACTGGTTCTTTATTGAGTTTTGTACAGTTTATTGACTGGTTCTATATTGCGTTTTGTACAGTTTATTGACTAATTCTTTATTGAGTTTTGTACAGTTTATTGACTGGTTCTTTATTCAGTTTTGTACTGTTTATTGACTGGTTCTTTATTCAGTTTTGTACAGTTTATTGACTGGTTCTTTATTCAGTTCTGACCAGTTTATTGACTGGTTTTTTATTGAGTTTTGTACAGTTTATTGACTGTTTCTTTATTTAGTTTTGTACAGTTTATTGACTGTTTCTATATTTAGTTTTGTACAGTTTATTGACTGCTTCTTTATTTAGTTTTGTACAGTTTATTGATTGTTTCTTTATTTAGTTTGTGTACAATTTATTGACTAGTTCTTTATTTAGTTTGGTACAGTTTATTGACTGTTCTTTATTTAGTTTTATACAGTTTATTGACTGTTTCTATATTTAGTTTTGTACAGTTTATTGACTGTTTCTATATTGAGTTTTGTACAGTTTGTTTACTGGTTCTTTATTGAGTTTTGTACAGTTTATTGATTGTTTCTTTATTTAGTTTGTGTACAGTTTACTGACTGTTTCTATATTGAGTTTTGTACAGTTTGTTTACTGGTTCTTTATTGAGTTTTGTACAGTTTATTGACTGGTTCTTTGTTCAGTTTTGTACAGTTTATTGACTGGTTCTTTGTTCAGTTTTGTTCTGTTTATTGACTGGTTCTTCATTGAGTTTTGTACAGTTTATTGACTGGTTCTTTATTCAGTTTTGTACAGTTTATTGACTGGTTCTTTATTTAGTTTTGTACAGTTTATTGACTGTTTCTTTATTGAGTTTTGAACAGTTTGTTGACTGTTTCTATATTGAGTTTTGTACAGTTTTTTTACTGCTTCTTTATTTAGTTTGTGTACAGTTTATTGACTGGTTCTTTGTTCAGTTTTGTACTGTTTATTGACTGTTCTTTATTTAGTTTTGTACAGTTTATTGACTGGTTCTTCATTCAGTTCTGACCAGTTTATTGACTGTTTCTATATTGAGTTTTGTACAGTTTGTTTACTGGTTCTTTATTGAGTTTTGTACAGCTTATTGACTGGTTCTTTGTTCAGTTTTGTACTGTTTATTGACTGGTTCTTTATTGAGTTTTGTACAGTTTCTTGACTGGTTCTTTATTGAGTTTTGTACAGTTTATTGACTGGTTCTATATTGCGTTTTGTACAGTTTCTTGATGGGTTCTTTATTGAGTTTTGTACAGTTTATTGACTGGTTCTTTATTCAGTTTTGTACTGTTTATTGACTGGTTCTTTATTCAGTTTTGTACAGTTTATTGACTGGTTCTTCATTCAGTTCTGACCAGTTTATTGACTGGTTTTTTATTGAGTTTTGTACAGTTTATTGACTGTTTCTTTATTTAGTTTTGTACAGTTTATTGACTGTTTCTATATTTAGTTTTGTACAGTTTATTGACTGCTTCTTTATTTAGTTTTGTACAGTTTATTTATTGTTTCTTTATTTAGTTTGTGTACAATTTATTGACTAGTTCTTTATTTAGTTTGGTACAGTTTATTGACTGTTCTTTATTTAGTTTTGTACAGTTTATTGACTGTTTCTATATTTAGTTTTGTACAGTTTATTGACTGTTTCTATATTGAGTTTTGTACAGTTTGTTTACTGGTTCTTTATTGAGTTTTGTACAGTTTATTGACTGGTTCTTTGTTCAGTTTTGTTCTGTTTATTGACTCGTTCTTTATTCAGTTTTGTACAGTTTATTGACTGTTTCTTTATTTAGTTTTGTAGAGTTTATTGACTGTTTCTATATTGAGTTTTGTACAGTTTTTTACTGGTTCTTTATTGAGTTTTGTACAGTTTATTGACTGGTTCGTTGTTAAGTTTTGTACTGTTTATTGACTGGTTCTTTGTTCAGTTTTGTTCTGTTTATTGACTGGTTCTTTATTCAGTTTTGTACAGTTTATTGACTGTTTCTTTATTCAGTTTTGTACAGTTTATTGACTGGTTCTTTATTCAGTTTTGTACAGTTTATTGACTGGTTCTTTATTCAGTTTTGTACAGTTTATTGACTGGTTCTTTATTCAGTTTTGTACAGTTTATTGACTGGTTCTTTATTCAGTTTTGTTCAGTTTATTGACTGGTTCTTTATTTAGTTTTGTACAGTTTATTGACTAATTCTTTATTGAGTTTTGTACAGTTTATTGACTGGTTCTTTATTTAGTTTTGTATAGTTTATTGACTGTTTCTATATTGAGTTTTGTACAGTTTATTGACTGGTTCTTTGTTCAGTTTTGTTCTGTGTATTGACTGGTTCTTTATTTAGTTTTGTACAGTTTATTGACTGGTTCTTTATTGAGTTTTGTACAGTTTATTGACTGGTTCTTTGTTCAGTTTTGTACTGTTTATTGACTGGTTCTTTATTCAGTTCTGTACAGTTTATTGACTGGTTCTTTATTCAGTTCTTTACAGTTTATTGACTGGTTCTTTATTTAGTTTTGTACAGTTTATTGACTGTTTCTTTATTTAGTTTTGTACAGTTTATTGACTGTTTCTATATTTAGTTTTGTACAGTTTATTGATTGTTTCTTTATTTAGTTTTGTACAATTTATTGACTGGTTGTTTATTTAGTTTTGAACAGTTTATTGACTGTCTTTTTATTTAGTTTTGTACAGTTTATTGACTGTTTCTATATTTAGTTTTGTACAGTTTATTGATTGTTTCTTTATTTAGTTTTGTACAGTTTATTGATTGTTTCTTTATTTAGTTTGTGTACAATTTATTGACTGGTTCTTTATTTAGTTTTGTACAGTTTACTGACTGTTTCTATATTGAGTTTTGTACAGTTTGTTTACTGGTTCTTTATTGAGTTTTGTACAGTTTATTGACTGGTTCTTTGTTCAGTTTTGTACTGTTTATTGACTGGTTCTTTATTCAGTTTTGTACAGTTTATTGACTGGTTCTTTATAAAGTTTTGTACAGTTTATTGACTGGTTCTTTATTGAGTTTTGTACAGTTTCTTGACTGGGTCTTTATTGAGTTTTGTACAGTTTATTGACTGGTTCTATATTGCGTTTTGTACAGTTTATTGACTGGTTCTTTATTGAGTTTTGTACAGTTTATTGACTGGTTCTTTATTCAGTTTTGTATAGTTTATTGACTGTTTCTATATTGAGTTTTGTACAGTTTATTGACTGGTTCTTTGTTCAGTTTTGTTCTGTTTATTGACTGGTTCTTTATTCAGTTTTGTACAGTTTATTGACTGGTTCTTTATTCAATTTTGTACAGTTTATTGACTGGTTCTTTATTCAGTTTTGTACAGTTTATTGACTGGTTCTTTATTCAGTTTTGTACAGTTTATTGACTGGTTCTTTATTTAGTTTTGTACAGTTTATTGACTGGTTCTTTATTTAGTTTTGTACAGTTTATTGACTAATTCTTTATTGAGTTTTGTACAGTTTATTGACTGGTTCTTTATTTAGTTTTGTATAGTTTATTGACTGTTTCTATATTGAGTTTTGTACAGTTTATTGACTGGTTTTTTGTTCAGTTTTGTTCTGTGTATTGACTGGTTCTTTATTTAGTTTTGTACAGTTTATTGACTGGTTCTTTATTGAGTTTTGTACAGTTTATTGACTGGTTCTTTATTTAGTTTTGTATAGTTTATTGACTGTTTCTATATTGAGTTTTGTACAGTTTATTGACTGGTTCTTTGTTCAGTTTTGTTCTGTGTATTGACTGGTTCTTTATTTAGTTTTGTACAGTTTATTGACTGGTTCTTTATTGAGTTTTGTACAGTTTATTGACTGGTTCTTTGTTCAGTTTTGTACTGTTTATTGACTGGTTCTTTATTCAGTTCTGAACAGTTTATTGACTGGTTCTTTATTCAGTTCTTTACAGTTTATTGACTGGTTCTTTATTTAGTTTTGTACAGTTTATTGACTGTTTCTTTATTTAGTTTTGTACAGTTTATTGACTGTTTCTCTTTTTAGTTTTGTACAGTTTATTGATTGTTTCTTTATTTAGTTTTGTACAATTTATTGACTGGTTGTTTATTTAGTTTTGAACAGTTTATTGACTGTTTTTTTATTTAGTTTTGTACAGTTTATTGACTGTTTCTATATTTAGTTTTGTACAGTTTATTGATTGTTTCTTTATTTAGTTTTGTACAGTTTATTGATTGTTTCTTTATTTAGTTTGTGTACAATTTATTGACTGGTTCTTTATTTAGTTTTGTACAGTTTACTGACTGTTTCTATATTGAGTTTTGTACAGTTTGTTTACTGGTTCTTTATTGAGTTTTGTACAGTTTATTGACTGGTTCTTTGTTCAGTTTTGTACTGTTTATTGACTGGTTCTTTATTCAGTTTTGTACAGTTTATTGACTGGTTCTTTATAAAGTTTTGTACAGTTTATTGACTGGTTCTTTATTGAGTTTTGTACAGTTTCTTGACTGGTTCTTTATTGAGTTTTGTACAGTTTATTGACTGGTTCTATATTGCGTTTTGTACAGTTTATTGACTAATTCTTTATTGAGTTTTGTACAGTTTATTGACTGGTTCTTTATTCAGTTTTGTATAGTTTATTGACTGTTTCTATATTGTGTTTTGTACAGTTTATTGACTGGTTCTTTGTTCAGTTTTGTTCTGTTTATTGACTGGTTCTTTATTCAGTTTTGTACAGTTTATTGACTGGTTCTTTATTCAATTTTGTACAGTTTATTGACTGGTTCTTTATTCAGTTTTGTTCTGTTTATTGACTGGTTCTTTATTCAGTTTTGTACAGTTTATTGATTGTTTCTTTATTTAGTTTTGTACAGTTTATTGATTGTTTCTTTATTTAGTTTGTGTACAATTTATTGACTGGTTCTTTATTTAGTTTTGTACAGTTTACTGACTGTTTCTATATTGAGTTTTGTACAGTTTGTTTACTGGTTCTTTATTGAGTTTTGTACAGTTTATTGACTGGTTCTTTGTTCAGTTTTGTACTGTTTATTGACTGGTTCTTTGTTCAGTTTTGTTCTTTTTATTGACTGGTTCTTCATTGAGTTTTGTACAGTTTATTGACTGGTTCTTTATTCAGTTTTGTACAGTTTATTGACTGGTTCTTTATGTAGTTTTGAACAGTTTATTGACTGTTTCTATATTGAGTTTTGTACAGTTTTTTTACTGCTTCTTTATTTAGTTTGTGTACAGTTTATTGACTGGTTCTTTGTTCAGTTTTGTACTGTTTATTGACTGTTCTTTATTTAGTTTTGTACAGTTTATTGACTGGTTCTTTGTTCAGTTTTGTACTCTTTATTGACTGTTTCTATATTTTGTTTTGTACAGTTTATTGACTGTTTCTTTATTTAGTTTTGTACAGTTTATTGACTGTTTCTTTATTTAGTTTGTGTACAATTTATTGACTGGTTATTTATTTACTTTTGTACAGTTTATTGACTGTTTCTTTATTTAGTTTTGTACAGTTTACTGACTGCGTCTTTATTCAGTTTTGTACAGTTTATTGACTGTTTCTTTATTGAGTTTTGTACAGTTTATTGACTGGTTCTTTGTTCAGTTTTGTACAGTTTATTGACTGGTTCTTTATTTAGTTTTGTACAGTTTATTGACTGTTTCTATATTGAGTTTTGTACAGTTTATTGACTGGTTCTTTGTTCAGTTTTGTACAGTTTATTGACTGGTTCTTTGTTCAGTTTTGTATAGTTTATTGACTGGTTCTTTATTGAGTTTTGTACAGTTTATTGACTGGTTCTTTATTGAGTTTTGTACAGTTTATTGACTGGTTCTTTATTTAGTTTTGTACAGTTTATTGACTGGTTCTTTATTGAGTTTTGTACAGTTTATTGACTCTTTCTTTATTTAGTTTTGTACAGTTTATTGACTGGTTCTTTATTTAGTTTTGCACAGTTTATTGACTGGTTCTTTATTGAGTTTTGTACAGTTTATTGACTGGTTCTTTATTCAGTTTTGTACAGTTTATTGACTGGTTCTTTATGTAGTTTTGAACAGTTTATTGACTGTTTCTATATTGAGTTTTGTACAGTTTTTTTACTGCTTCTTTATTTAGTTTGTGTACAGTTTATTGACTGGTTCTTTGTTCAGTTTTGTACTGTTTATTGACTGTTCTTTATTTAGTTTTGTACAGTTTATTGACTGGTTCTTTGTTCAGTTTTGTACTCTTTATTGACTGTTTCTATATTTTGTTTTGTACAGTTTATTGACTGTTTCTTTATTTAGTTTTGTACAGTTTATTGACTGTTTCTTTATTTAGTTTGTGTACAATTTATTGACTGGTTATTTCTTTACTTTTGTACAGTTTATTGACTGTTTCTTTATTTAGTTTTGTACAGTTTACTGACTGCGTCTTTATTCAGTTTTGTACAGTTTATTGACTGTTTCTATATTGAGTTTTGTACAGTTTATTGACTGGTTCTTTGTTCAGTTTTGTACAGTTTATTGACTGGTTCTTTATTTAGTTTTGTACAGTTTATTGACTGTTTCTATATTGAGTTTTGTACAGTTTATTGACTGGTTCTTTGTTCAGTTTTGTACAGTTTATTGACTGGTTCTTTGTTCAGTTTTGTATAGTTTATTGACTGGTTCTTTATTGAGTTTTGTACAGTTTATTGACTGGTTCTTTATTGAGTTTTGTACAGTTTATTGACTGGTTCTTTATTTAGTTTTGTACAGTTTATTGACTGGTTCTTTATTGAGTTTTGTACAGTTTATTGACTCTTTCTTTATTTAGTTTTGGACAGTTTATTGACTGGTTCTTTATTTAGTTTTGCACAGTTTATTGACTGGTTCTTTATTGAGTTTTGTACAGTTTATTGACTGGTTCTTTATTGAGTTTTGTACAGTTTATTGACTGGTTCTTTATTGAGTTTTGTACAGTTTATTGACTGTTTCTATATTGAGTTTTGTACAGTTTATTGACTAATTCTTCATTGAGTTTTGTACAGTTTATTGACTGGTTCTTTGTTCAGTTTTGTACAGTTTATTGACTGTTCTTTATTTAGTGTTGTACAGTGTATTCACTGGTTCTTCATTCAGTTCTGACCAGTTTATTGACTGTTTCTATATTGAGTTTTGTACAGTTTGTTTACTGGTTCTTTATTGAGTTTTGTACAGTTTATTGACTGGTTCTTTGTTCAGTTTTGTACTGTTTATTGACTGGTTCTTTATTGAGTTTTGTACAGTTTCTTGACTGGTTCTTTATTGAGTTTTGTACAGTTTATTGACTGGTTCTATATTGCGTTTTGTACAGTTTATTGACTAATTCTTTATTGAGTTTTGTACAGTTTATTGACTGGTTCTTTATTCAGTTTTGTATAGTTTATTGACTGTTTCTATATTGAGTTTTGTACAGTTTATTGACTGGTTCTTTGTTCAGTTTTGTTCTGTTTATTGACTGGTTCTTTATTCAGTTTTGTACAGTTTATTGACTGGTTCTTTATTCAGTTTTGTACAGTTTATTGACTGGTTCTTTATTCAGTTTTGTACAGTTTATTGACTAATTCTTTATTGAGTTTTGTACAGTTTATTGACTGGTTCTTTATTTAGTTTTGTACAGTTTATTGACTGTTTCTATATTGAGTTTTGTACAGTTTATTGACTGGTTCTTTGTTCAGTTTTGTTCTGTGTATTGACTGGTTCTTTATTTAGTTTTGTACAGTTTATTGAATGGTTCTTTATTGAGTTTTGTACAGTTTATTGACTGGTTCTTTGTTCAGTTTTGTACTGTTTATTGACTGGTTCTTTGTTCAGTTCTGAACAGTTTATTGACTGGTTCTTTATTCAGTTCTTTACAGTTTATTGACTGGTTCTTTGTTTAGTTTTGTACAGTTTATTGACTGTTTCTTTATTTAGTTTTGTACAGTTTATTGACTGTTTCTATATTTAGTTTTGTACAGTTTATTGATTGTTTCTTTATTTAGTTTTGTACAATTTATTGACTGGTTGTTTATTTAGTTTTGAACAGTTTATTGACTGTTTTTTTATTTAGTTTTGTACAGTTTATTGACTGTTTCTATATATAGTTTTGTACAGTTTATTGATTGTTTCTTTATTTAGTTTTGTACAGTTTATTGTTTCTTTATTTAGTTTGTGTACAATTTATTGACTGGTTCTATATTGAGTTTTGTACAGTTTGTTTACTGGTTCTTTATTGAGTTTTGTACAGTTTATTGACTGGTTCTTTGTTCAGTTTTGTACTGTTTATTGACTGGTTCTTTATTCAGTTTTGTACAGTTTATTAACTGGTTCTTTATAAAGTTTTGTACAGTTTATTGACTGGTTCTTTATTGAGTTTTGTACAGTTTCTTGACTGGTTCTTTATTGAGTTTTGTACAGTTTATTGACTGGTTCTATATTGCGTTTTGTACAGTTTATTGACTAATTCTTTATTGAGTTTTGTACAGTTTATTGACTGGTTCTTTATTCAGTTTTGTATAGTTTATTGACTGTTTCTATATTGAGTTTTGTACAGTTTATTGACTTGTTCTTTGTTCAGTTTTGTTCTGTTTATTGACTGGTTCTTTATTCAGTTTTGTACAGTTTATTGACTGGTTCTTTATTCAGTTTTGTACAGTTTATTCACTGGTTCTTTATTCAGTTTTGTACAGTTTATTGACTGGTTCTTTATTCAGTTTTGTACAGTTTATTGACTGGTTCTTTATTTAGTTTTGTACAGTTTATTGACTGGTTCTTTATTTAGTTTTGTACAGTTCATTGACTAATTTTTTATTGAGTTTTGTACAGTTTATTGACTGGTTCTTTATTTAGTTTTGTATAGTTTATTGACTGTTTCTATATTGAGTTTTGTACAGTTTATTGACTGGTTTTTTGTTCAGTTTTGTTCTGAGTATTGACTGGTTCTTTATTTAGTTTTGTACAGTTTATTGACTGGTTCTTTATTGAGTTTTGTACAGTTTATTGACTGGTTCTTTGTTCAGTTTTGTACTGTTTATTGACTGGTTCTTTATTCAGTTCTGTACAGTTTATTGACTGGTTCTTTATTCAGTTCTGTACAGTTTATTGACTGGTTCTTTATTTAGTTTTGTACAGTTTATTGACTGTTTCTTTATTTAGTTTTGTACAGTTTATTGACTGTTTCTATATTTAGTTTTGTACAGTTTATTGATTGTTTCTTTATTTAGTTTTGTACAATTTATTGACTGGTTGTTTATTTAGTTTTGAACAGTTTATTGACTGTTTTTTTATTTAGTTTTGTACAGTTTATTGACTGTTTCTATATTTAGTTTTGTACAGTTTATTGATTGTTTCTTTATTTAGTTTTGTACAGTTTATTGGTTGTTTCTTTATTTAGTTTGTGTTCAATTTATTGACTGGTTCTTTATTTAGTTTTGTACAGTTCACTGACTGTTTCTATATTGAGTTTTGTACAGTTTGTTTACTGGTTCTTTATTGAGTTTTGTACAGTTTACTGACTGGTTCTTTGTTCAGTTTTGTACTGTTTATTGACTGGTTCTTTATTGAGTTTTGTACAGTTTCTTGAGGGGTTATTTATTGAGTTTTGTACAGTTTATTGACTGGTTCTTTATTCAGTTTTGTACAATTTACTGACTGGTTCTTTATTGAGTTTTGTAAAGTTTATTGACTGGTTCTTTATTCAGTTCTGTACAGTTTATTGACTGTTTCTTTATTTAGTTTTGTACAGTTTATTGACTGTTTATATATTTAGTTTTGTACAGTTTATTGATTGTTTCTTTATTTATTTTTGTACAGTTTATTGATTGTTTCTTTATTTAGTTTGTGTACAATTTATTGTCTGGTTCTTTATTCAGTTTTGTATAGTTTATTGACTGTTTCTATATTGAGTTTTGTACAGTTTATTGATTGGTTCTTTGTTCAGTTTTGTTCTGTTTATTGACTAGTTCTTCATTGAGTTTTGTACAGTTTATTGACTGGTTCTTTATTCAGTTTTGTACAGTTTATTGACTGGTTCTTTATTCAGTTTTGTACAGTTTATTGACTGTTTCTTTATTTAGTTTTGAACAGTTTATTGACTGTTTCTATATTGAGTTTTGTACAGTTTTTTTACTGGTTCTTTATTGAGTTTTGTACAGTTTATTGACTGGTTCTTTGTTCAGTTTTGCACTGTTTATTGACTGGTTCTTTATTCAGTTTTGTATAGTTTATTGACTGTTTCTATATTGAGTTTTGTACAGTTTATTGACTGGTTCTTTGTTCAGTTTTGTTCTGTTTATTGACTGGTTCTTCATTGAGTTTTGTACAGTTTATTGACTGGTTCTTTATTCAGTTTTGTACAGTTTATTGACTGGTTCTTTATTTAGTTTTGTACAGTTTATGGACTGTTTCTTTATTTAGTTTTGAACAGTTTATTGACTGTTTCTATATTGAGTTTTGTACAGTTTTTTTACTGCTTCTTTATTTAGTTTGTGTACAGTTTATTGACTGGTTCTTTGTTCAGTTTTGTACTGTTTATTGACTGTTCTTTATTTAGTTTTGTACAGTTTATTGACTTGTTCTTTATTCAGTTTTGTACAGTTTATTGACTGGTTCTTTATTCAGTTTTGTACAGTTTATTGACTGGTTCTTTATTCAGTTTTGTACAGTTTATTGACTGGTTCTTTATTTAGTTTTGTACAGTTTATTGACTGGTTCTTTATTTAGTTTTGTACAGTTTATTGACTAATTCTTTATTGAGTTTTGTACAGTTTATTGACTGGTTCTTTATTTAATTTTGTATAGTTTATTGACTGTTTCTATATTGAGTTTTGTACAGTTTATTGACTGGTTCTTTGTTCAGTTTTGTTCTGTGTATTGACTGGTTCTTTATTTAGTTTTGTACAGTTTATTGACTGGTTCTTTATTGAGTTTTGTACAGTTTATTGACTGGTTCTTTGTTCAGTTTTGTACTGTTTATTGACTGGTTCTGTATTCAGTTCTGAACAGTTTATTGACTGGTTCTTTATTCAGTTCTTTACAGTTTATTGACTGGTTCTTTAGTTAGTTTTGTACAGTTTATTGACTGTTTCTTTATTTAGTTTTGTACAGTTTATTGACTGTTTCTATATTTAGTTTTGTACAGTTTATTGATTGTTTCTTTATTTAGTTTTGTACAATTTATTGACTGGTTGTTTATTTAGTTTTGAACAGTTTATTGACTGTTTTTTTATTTAGTTTTGTACAGTTTATTGACTGTTTCTATATTTAGTTTTGTACAGTTTATTGATTGTTTCTTTATTTAGTTTTGTACAGTTTATTGATTGTTTCTTTATTTAGTTTGTGTACAATTGATTGACTGGTTCTTTATTTAGTTTTGTACAGTTTACTGACTGTTTCTATATTGAGTTTTGTACAGTTTGCTTACTGGTTCTTTATTGAGTTTTGTACAGTTTATTGACTGGTTCTTTGTTCAGTTTTGTACTGTTTATTGACTGGTTCTTTATTCAGTTTTGTACAGTTTATTGACTGGTTCTTTATAAAGTTTTGTACAGTTTATTGACTGGTTCTTTATTGAGTTTTGTACAGTTTCTTGACTGGTTCTTTATTGAGTTTTGTACAGTTTATTGACTGGTTCTATATTGCGTTTTGTACAGTTTATTGACTAATTCTTTATTGAGTTTTGTACAGTTTATTGACTGGTTCTTTATTCAGTTTTGTATAGTTTATTGACTGTTTCTATATTGAGTTTTGTACAGTTTATTGACTGGTTCTTTGTTCAGTTTTGTTCTGTTTATTGACTGGTTCTTTATTCAGTTTTGTACAGTTTATTGACTGGTTCTTTATTCAGTTTTGTACAGTTTATTGACTGGTTCTATATTGCGTTTTGTACAGTTTGTTGACTAATTCTTTATTGAGTTTTGTACAGTTTATTGACTGGTTCTTTATTCAGTTTTGTACAGTTTATTGACTAATTCTTTATTCAGTTTTGTACAGTTTATTGACTGGTTCTTTATTTAGTTTTGTATAGTTTATTGACTGTTTCTATATTGAGTTTTGTACAGTTTATTGACTGGTTTTTTGTTCAGTTTTGTTCTGTGTATTGACTGGTTCTTTATTTAGTTTTGTACAGTTTATTGACTGGTTCTTTATTGAGTTTTGTACAGTTTATTGGCTGGTTCTTTGTTCAGTTTTGTACTGTTTATTGACTGGTTCTTTATTCAGTTCTGTACAGTTTATTGACTGGTTCTTTATTTAGTTTTGTACAGTTTATTGACTGTTTCTTTATTTAGTTTTGTACAGTTTATTGACTGTTTCTATATTTAGTTTTGTACAGTTTATTGATTGTTTCTTCATTTAGTTTTGTACAATTTATTGACTGGTTGTTTATTTAGTTTTGAACAGTTTATTGACTGTTTTTTATTTAGTTTTGTACAGTTTATTGACTGTTTCTATATATAGTTTTGTACAGTTTATTGATTGTTTCTTTATTTAGTTTTGAACAGTTTATTGATTGTTTCTTTATTTAGTTTGTGTACAATTTATTGACTGGTTCTTTATTTAGTTTTGTACAGTTTACTGACTGTTTCTATATTGAGTTTTGTACAGTTTGTTTACTGGTTCTTTATTGAGTTTTGTACAGTTTATTGACTGGTTCTTTGTTCAGTTTTGTACTGTTTATTGACTGGTTCTTTATTGAGTTTTGTACAGTTTATTGACTGGTTCTTTATTCAGTTTTGTACAATTTATTGACTGGTTCTTTATTGAGTTTTGTAAAGTTTATTGACTGGTTCTTTATTCAGTTCTGTACAGTTTATTGACTGTTTCTTTATTTAGTTTTGTACAGTTTATTGACTGTTTCTATATTTAGTTTTGTACAGTTTATTGATTGTTTCTTTATTTATTTTTGTACAGTTTATTGATTGTTTCTTTATTTAGTTTGTGTACAATTTATTGACTGGTTCTTTATTTAGTTTTGTACAGTTTATTGACTGTTTCTATATTGACTTTTGTACAGTTTGTTTGCTGGTTCTTTATTGAGTTTTGTACAGTTTATTGATTGGTTCTTTGTTCAGTTTTGTACTGTTTATTGACTGGTTCTTTATTCAATTTTGTACAGTTTATTGACTGGTTCTTTATAAAGTTTTGTACAGTTTATTGACTGGTTCTTTATTGAGTTTTGTACAGTTTCTTGATGGGTTCTTTATTGAGTTTTGTACAGTTTATTGACTGGTTCTTTATTCAGTTTTGTACAGTTTATTGACTGTTTCTTTATTGAGTTTTGTACAGTTTATTGACTGGTTCTTTATTCAGTTTTGTACAGTTTATTGACTGTTTCTTTATTTATTTTGTGTACAATTTATTGACTGGTTGTTTATTTAGTTTTGAACAGTTTATTGACTGTTTCTTTATTTAGTTTTATAAAGTTTATTGACTGTTTCTATATTTAGTTTTGTACAGTTTATTGATTGTTTCTTTATTTAGTTTTGTACAGTTTATTGATTGTTTCTTTATTGAGTTTTGTACAGTTTATTGACTGATTCTTTATTGAGTTTTGTTCAGTTTATTGACTGGTTCTTTATTGAGTTTTGTACAGTTTATTGACTGGTTCTTTATTTAGTTTTGTACAGTTTATTGACTGGTTCTTTATTTAGTTTTGTACAGTTTATTGACTGGTTCTTTATTGAGTTTTGTACAGTTTATTGACTGGTTCTTTATTGGGTTTTGTACAGTTTATAAACTGGTTCTTTATTGAGTATTGTACAGTTTATTGACTATTTCTATATTGAGTTTTGTACAGTTTATTTACTAATTCTTTATTGAGTTTTGTACAGTTTATTGACTGGTTCTTTATTCAGTTTTGTATAGTTTGTTTACTGGTTCTTTATTGAGTTTTGTACAGTTTATTGACTGGTTCTTTCTTCAGTTTTGTACTGTTTATTGACTGGTTCTTTATTCAGTTTTGTACAGTTTATTGACTGGTTTTTTTAAAGTTTTGTACAGTTTATTGACTGGTTCTTTATTGAGTTTTGTACAGTTTATTGACGGGTTCTTTATTGAGTTTTGTACAGTTTATTGACTGGTTCTTTATTGAGTTTTGTACAGTTTATTGACTGTTTCTTTATTTATTTTGTGTACAATTTATTGACTGGTTGTTTATTTAGTTTTGAACAGTTTATTGACTGTTTCTTAATTTAGTTTTGTACAGTTTATTGACTGTTTCTATATTTAGTTTGTGTACAATTTATTGACTGGTTCTTTATTTAGTTTTGCACAGTTTATTGACTGTTTCTATATTGAGTTTTGTACAGTTTGTTTACTGGTTCTTTATTGAGTTTTGTACAGTTTATTGACTGGTTCTTTGTTCAGTTTTGTACTGTTTATTGACTGGTTCTTTATTCAGTTTTGTACAGTTTATTGACTGGTTCTTTATTCAGTTTTGTACAGTTTATTGACTGGTTCTTTATTGAGTTTTGTACAGTTTCTTGACGGGTTCTTTATTGAGTTTTGTTCAGTTTATTGACTGGTTCTTTATTCAGTTTTGTACAATTTATTGACTGGTTCTTTATTGAGTTTTGTACAGTTTATTGACTGGTTCTTTATTGAGTTTTGTACAGTTTATTGACCGGTTCTTTATTGAGTTTTGTACAGTTTATTGACTGTTTCTTTATTTATTTTGTGTACAATTTATTGACTGGTTGTTTATTTAGTTTTGTACAGTTTATTGACTGTTTGTTTATTTAGTTTTGTACAGTTTATTGACTGGTTCTTTATTGAGTTTTGTACAGTTTATTGACTGGTTCTTTATTTAGTTTTGTACAGTTTATTGACTGGTTCTTTATTGAGTTTTGTACAGTTTATTGACTCTTTCTTTATTTAGTTTTGCACAGTTTATTGGCTGGTTCTTTATTCAGTTTTGTACAGTTTTTTGACTGGTTCTTTATTTAGTTTTGTACAGTTTATTGACTATTTCTATATTGAGTTTTCTACAGTTTATTGACTGGTTCTTTGTTCAGTTTTGTACAGTTTATTGACTGGTTCTTTGTTCAGTTTTGTATAGTTTATTGACTGGTTCTTTATTGAGTTTTGTACAGTTTATTGACTGGTTCTTTATTGAGTTTTGTACAGTTTATTGACTGGTTCTTTATTTAGTTTTGTACAGTTTATTGACTGGTTCTTTATTGAGTTTTGTACAGTTTATTGACTCTTTCTTTATTTAGTTTTGTACAGTTTATTGACTGGTTCTTTATTTAGTTTTGCACAGTTTATTGACTGGTTCTTTATTGAGTTTTGTACAGTTTATTGACTGGTTCTTTATTGAGTTTTGTACAGTTTATTGACTGGTTCTTTATTGAGTTTTGTACAGCTTATTGACTGTTTCTATATTGAGTTTTGTACAGTTTATTGACTAATTATTTATTGAGTTTTGTACAGTTTATTGACTGGTTCTTTATTCAGTTTTGTATAGTTTATTGACTGTTTCTATATTGAGTTTTGTACAGTTTATTGACTGGTTCTTTGTTCAGTTTTGTTCTGTTTATTGACTAGTTCTTCATTGAGTTTTGTACAGTTTATTGACTGGTTCTTTATTCAGTTTTGTACAGTTTATTGACTGGTTCTTTATTCAGTTTTGTACAGATTATTGACTGTTTCTTTATTTAGTTTTGTACAGTTTATTGACTGGTTCTTTATTCAGTTTTGTACAGTTTATTGACTGGTTCTTTATTTCGTTTTGTACAGTTTATTGACTGTTTCTATATTGAGTTTTGTTCAGTTTATTAACTGGTTCTGTGTTCAGTTTTGTACAGTTTATTGACTGGTTCTTTGTTCAGATTTGTATAGTTTATTGACTGGTTCTTTATTGAGTTTTGTACAGTTTATTGACTGGTTCTTTATTGAGTTTTGTACAGTTTATTGACTGGTTCTTTATTTAGTTTTGTACAGTTTATTGACTGGTTCTTTATTGAGTTTTGTACAGTTTATTGACTCTTTCTTTATTTAGTTTTGTACAGTTTATTGACTGGTTCTTTATTTAGTTTTGCACAGTTTATTGACTGGTTCTTTATTGAGTTTTGTACAGTTTATTGACTGGTTCTTTATTGAGTTTTGTACAGTTTATTGACTGGTTCTTTATTGAGTTTTGTACAGTTTATTGACTGTTTCTATATTGAGTTTTGTACAGTTTATTGACTAATTATTTATTGAGTTTTGTACAGTTTATTGACTGGTTCTTTATTCAGTTTTGTATAGTTTATTGACTGTTTCTATATTGAGTTTTGTACAGTTTATTGACTGGTTCTTTGTTCAGTTTTGTTCTGTTTATTGACTAGTTCTTCATTGAGTTTTGTACAGTTTATTGACTTGTTCTTTATTCAGTTTTGTACAGTTTATTGACTGGTTCTTTATTCAGTTTTGTACAGTTTATTGTCTGGTTCTTTATTCAGTTTTGTACAGTTTATTGACTGGTTCTTTATTCAGTTTTGTACAGTTTATTGACTGTTTCTTTATTGAGTTTTGTACAGTTTGTTGACTGTTTCTTAGTTCAGTTTTGTACTGTTTATTGACTGGTTCTTTATTCAGTTTTGTACAGTTTCTTGACTGGTTCTTTATTCAGTTTTGTACAGTTTATTGACTGGTTCTTTATTTAGTTTTGTACAGTTTATGGACTGTTTCTTTATTTAGTTTTGAAAAGTTTATTGACTGTTTCTATATTGAGTTTTGTACAGTTTTTTTACTGCTTCTTTATTTAGTTTATGTACAGTTTATTGACTGGTTCTTTGTTCAGTTTTGTACTGTTTATTGACTGTTCTTTATTTAGTTTTGTACAGTTTATTGACTGGTTCTTCATTCAGTTCTGACCAGTTTATTGACTGTTTCTATATTGAGTTTTGTACAGTTTTTTTACTGGTTCTTTATTGAGTTTTGTACAGTTTATTGACTCTTTCTTTATTTAGTTTTGTACAGTTTATTGACTGGTTCTTTATTCAGTTTTGTACAGTTTATTGACTGGTTCTTTATTTCGTTTTGTACAGTTTATTGACTGTTTCCATATTGAGTTTTGTTCAGTTTATTAACTGGTTCTGTGTTCAGTTTTGTACAGTTTATTGACTGGTTCTTTGTTCAGTTTTGTATAGTTTATTGACTGGTTCTTTATTGAGTTTTGTACAGTTTATTGACTGGTTCTTTATTGAGTTTTGTACAGTTTATTGACTGGTTCTTTATTTAGTTTTGTACAGTTTATTGACTGGTTCTTTATTGAGTTTTGTACAGTTTATTGACTCTTTCTTTATTTAGTTTTGTACAGTTTATTGACTGGTTCTTTATTTAGTTTTGCACAGTTTATTGACTGGTTCTTTATTGAGTTTTGTACAGTTTATTGACTGGTTCTTTATTGAGTTTTGTACAGTTTATTGACTGGTTCTTTATTGAGTTTTGTACAGTTTATTGACTGTTTCTATATTGAGTTTTGTACAGTTTATTGACTAATTATTTATTGAGTTTTGTACAGTTTATTGACTGGTTCTTTATTCAGTTTTGTATAGTTTATTGACTGTTTCTATATTGAGTTTTGTACAGTTTATTGACTGGTTCTTTGTTCAGTTTTGTTCTGTTTATTGACTAGTTCTTCATTGAGTTTTGTACAGTTTATTGACTGGTTCTTTATTCAGTTTTGTACAGTTTATTGACTGGTTCTTTATTCAGTTTTGTACAGTTTATTGTCTGGTTCTTTATTCAGTTTTGTACAGTTTATTGACTGGTTCTTTATTCAGTTTTGTACAGTTTATTGACTGTTTCTTTATTGAGTTTTGTACAGTTTGTTGACTGTTTCTTAGTTCAGTTTTGTACTGTTTATTGACTGGTTCTTTATTCAGTTTTGTACAGTTTCTTGACTGGTTCTTTATTCAGTTTTGTACAGTTTATTGACTGGTTCTTTATTTAGTTTTGTACAGTTTATGGACTGTTTCTTTATTTAGTTTTGAAAAGTTTATTGACTGTTTCTATATTGAGTTTTGTACAGTTTTTTTACTGCTTCTTTATTTAGTTTATGTACAGTTTATTGACTGGTTCTTTGTTCAGTTTTGTACTGTTTATTGACTGTTCTTTATTTAGTTTTGTACAGTTTATTGACTGGTTCTTCATTCAGTTCTGACCAGTTTATTGACTGTTTCTATATTGAGTTTTGTACAGTTTGTTTACTGGTTCTTTATTGAGTTTTGTACAGTTTATTGACTGGTTCTTTGTTTAGTTTTGTACTGTTTATTGACTGGTTCTTTATTGAGTTTTGTACAGTTTCTTGACTGGTTCTTTATTGAGTTTTGTACAGTTTATTGACTGGTTCTATATTGCGTTTTGTACAGTTTATTGACTAATTCTTTATTGAGTTTTGTACTGTTTATTGACTGGTTCTTTATTCAGTTTTGTACTGTTTATTGACTGGTTCTTTATTCAGTTTTGTACAGTTTATTGACTGGTTCTTCATTCAGTTCTGACCAGTTTATTGACTGATTTTTTATTGAGTTTTGTACAGTTTATTGACTGTTTCTGTATTTAGTTTTGTACAGTTTATTGACTGCTTCTTTATTTAGTTTTGTACAGTTTGTTGATTGTTTCTTTATTTAGTTTGTGTACAATTTATTGACTAGTTCTTTATTTAGTTTGGTACAGTTTATTGACTGTTCTTTATTTAGTTTTGTACAGTTTATTGACTGTTTCTATATTTAGTTTTGTACAATTTATTGACTGTTTCTATATTGAGTTTTGTACAGTTTGTTTACTGGTTCTTTATTGAGTTTTGTACAGTTTATTGACTGGTTCTTTGTTCAGTTTTGTTCTGTTTATTGACTGGTTCTTTATTCAGTTTTGTACAGTTTATTGACTGTTTCTTTATTTAGTTTTGTAGAGTTTATTGACTGTTTCTGTATTGAGTTTTGTACAGTTTTTTACTGGTTCTTTATTGAGTTTTGTACAGTTTATTGACTGGTTCTTTGTTCAGTTTTGTACTGTTTATTGACTGGTTCTTTGTTCAGTTTTGTTCTGTTTATTGACTGGTTCTTTATTCAGTTTTGTACAGTTTATTGACTGTGTCTTTATTTAGTTTTGTACAGTTTATTGACTGGTTCTTTATTTAGTTTTGTACCGTTTATTGACTGGTTCTTTATTGAGTTTTGTACAGTTTATTGACTGGTTCTTTATTGAGTTTTGTACAGTTTATAAACTGGTTCTTTATTGAGTTTTGTACAGTTTATTGACCGGTTCTATATTGAGTTTTGTATAGTTTATTGACTAATTCTTTATTGAGTTTTGTACAGTTTATTGACTGGTTCTTTATTCAGTTTTCTATAGTTTATTGACTGTTTCTTTATTTAGTTTTGTACAGTTTATTGACTGGTTCTTTGTTCAGTTTTGTTCTGTTTATTGACTGGTTCTTTATTCAGTTTTGTACAGTTTATTGACTGGTTCTTTATTGAGTTTTGTACAGTTTATTGATTTGTTCTTTATTTAGTTTTGTACAGTTTATTGACTGTTTCTTTATTTAGTTTTGTAGAGTTTATTGACTGTTTCTATATTGAGTTTTGTACAGTTTTTTACTGGTTCTTTATTGAGTTTTGTACAGTTTATTGACTGGTTCTTTGTTCAGCTTTGTACTGTTTGTTGACTGGTTCTTTGTTCAGTTTTGTTCTGTTTATTGACTGGTTCTTTATTCAGTTTTGTACAGTTTATTGACTGGTTCTTTATTCAGTTTCTGTACAGTTTATTGACTGGTTCTTTATTGAGTTTTGTACAGTTTATTGACTGGTTCTTTATTCAGTTTTGTACAGTTTATTGACTGTTTCTATATTTTGTTTTGTACAGTTTATTGACTGTTTCTTTATTTAGTTTTGTACAGTTTATTGACTGTTTCTTTATTTAGTTTGTGTACAATTTATTGACTGGTTATTTATTTAGTTTTGTACAGTTTATTGACTGTTTCTTTATTTAGTTTTGTACAGTTTACTGACTGCTTCTTTATTTAGTTTTGTACAGTTTATTGACTGTTTCTTTATTTAGTTTTGTACAGCTTATTGACTGTTTCTTTATAAAGTTTTGTACAGTTTCTTGACTGGTTCTTTATTGAGTTTTGTACAGTTTATTGATTGGTTCTTTATTCAGTTTTGTACAATTTATTGACTGGTTCTTTATTTAGTTTTGTACAGTTTACTGACTGGTTCTTTATTGAGTTTTGTACAGTTTATTGACTGGTTCTTTATTGAGTTTTGTACAATTTATTGACTGGTTCTTTGTTCAGTTTTGCACTGTTTATTGACTGGTTCTTTATTCAGTTTTGTATAGTTTATTGACGGTTTCTATATTGAGTTTTGTACAGTTTATTGACTGGTTCTTTGTTCAGTTTTGTTCTGTTTATTGACTGGTTCTTCATTGAGTTTTGTACAGTTTATTGACTGGTTCTTTATTCAGTTTTGTACAGTTTATTGACTGGTTCTTTATTTAGTTTTGTACAGTTTATGGAATGTTTCTTTATTTAGTTTTGAACAGTTTATTGACTGTTTCTATATTGAGTTTTGTACAGTTTTTTTACTGCTTCTTTATTTAGTTTGTGTACAGTTTATTGACTGGTTCTTTGTTCAGTTTTGTACTGTTTATTGACTGTTCTTTATTTAGATTTGTACAGTTTATTGACTGGTTCTTCATTCAGTTCTGACCAGTTTATTGACTGTTTCTATATTGTGTTTTGTACAGTTTGTTTACTGGTTCTTTATTGAGTTTTGTACAGTTTATTGACTGGTTCTTTGTTCAGTTTTGTTATGTTTATTGACTGGTTCTTTATTGAGTTTTGTACAGTTTCTTGACTGGTTCTTTATTGAGTTTTGTACAGTTTATTGACTGGTTCTATATTGCGTTTTGTACAGTTTATTGACTAATTCATTATTGAGTTTTGTACAGTTTATTGACTGGTTCTTTATTCAGATTTGTACTGTTTATTGACTGGTTCTTTATTCAGTTTTGTACAGTTTATTGAATGGTTCTTCATTCAGTTCTGACCAGTTTATTGACTGGTTTTTTATTGAGTTTTGTACAGTTTATTGACTGTTTCTTTATTTGGTTTTGTACAGTTTATTGACTGTTTCTATATTTAGTTTTGTACAGTTTATTGACTGCTTCTTTATTTAGTTTTGTACAGTTTATTGATTGTTTCTTTATTTAGTTTGTGTACAATTTATTGACTAGTTCTTTATTTAGTTTGGTACAGTTTATTGACTGTTCTTTATTTAGTTTTGTACAGTTTATTGACTGTTTCTATATTTAGTTTTGTACAGTTTATTGACTGTTTCTATATTGAGTTTTGTACAGTTTGTTTACTGGTTCTTTATTGAGTTTTGTAGAGTTTATTGACTGGTTCTTTGTTCAGTTTTGTTCTGTTTATTGACTGGTTCTTTATTCAGTTTTGTACAGTTTATTGACTGTTTCTTTATTTAGTTTTGTAGAGTTTATTGACTGTTTCTATATTGAGTTTTGTACAGTTTTTTACTGGTTCTTTATTGAGTTTTGTACAGTTTATTGACTGGTTCTTTGTTCAGTTTTGTACTGTTTATTGACTGGTTCTTTGTTCAGTTTTGTTCCGTTTATTGACTGGTTCTTTAAACTGTTTTGTACAGTTTATTGACTGGTTCTTTATTCAGTTTCTGTACAGTTTATTGACTGGTTCTTTATTCAGTTTTGTACAGTTTATTGACTGGTTCTTTATTCAGTTTTGTACAGTTTATTGACTGTTTCTATATTGAGTTTTGTACAGTTTATTGACTGTTTCTTTATTTAGTTTTGTACAGTTTATTGACTGTTTCTTTATTTAGTTTGTGTACAATTTATTGACTGGTTATTTATTTAGTTTTGTACAGTTTATTGACTGTTTCTTTATTTAGCTGTGTACAGTTTACTGACTGCTTCTTTATTTAGTTTTGTACAGTTTATTGACTGTTTCTTTATTTAGTTTTGTACAGCTTATTGACTGTTTCTTTATAAAGTTTTGTACAGTTTCTTGACTGGTTCTTTATTGAGTTTTGTACAGTTTATTGACTGGTTCTTTATTCAGTTTTGTACAATTTATTGACTGGTTCTTTATTCAGTTTTGTACAGTTTACTGACTGGTTCTTTATTGAGTTTTGTACAGTTTATTGACTGGTTCTTTATTGAGTTTTGTACAGTTTATTGACTGTTTCTTTATTTCGTTTGTGTACAATTTCTTGACTGGTTGTTTATTTAGTTTTGTACAGTTTATTGACTAATTCTTTATTGAGTTTTGTACAGTTTATTGACTGGTTCTTTATTCAGTTTTGTATAGTTTATTGACTGTTTCTTTATTGAGTTTTGTACAGTTTATTGACTACTTCTTTGTTCAGTTTTGTTCTGTTTATTGACTGGTTCTTTATTCAGTTTTGTACAGTTTATTGACTGGTTCTTTATTCAGTTTTGTATAGTTTATTGACTGGTTCTTTATTTAGTGTTGTACAGTTTATTGACTGTTTCTATATTGAGTTTTGTACAGTTTATTGACTGGTTCTTTGTTCAGTTTTGTACAGTTTATTGACTGGTTCTTTGTTCAGTTTTGTATAGTTTATTGACTGGTTCTTTATTGAGTTTTGTATAGTTTATTGACTGGTTCTTTATTGAGTTTTGTACAGTTTATTGACTAGTTCTTTATTTAGTTTTGTACAGTTTACTGACTGGTTCTTTATTGAGTTTTGTACAGTTTATTGACTCTTTCTTTATTTAGTTTTGTACAGTTTATTGACTGGTTCTTTATTTAGTTTTGCACAGTTTATTGACTGGTTCTTTATTGAGTTTTGTACAGTTTATTGACTGGTTCTTTATTGAGTTTTGTACAGTTTATGGACTGTTTCTTTATTTAGTTTTGAACAGTTTATTGACTGTTTCTATATTGAGTTTTGTACAGTTTTTTTTACTGCTTCTTTATTTAGTTTGTGTACAGTTTGTTTACTGGTTCTTTATTGAGTTTTGTAGAGTTTATTGACTGGTTCTTTGTTCAGTTTTGTTCTGTTTATTGACTGTTTCTATATTTAGTTTTGTACAGTTTATTGACTGCTTCTTTTTTTAGTTTTGTACAGTTTATTGATTGTTTCTTTATTTAGTTTGTGTACAATTTATTGACTAGTTCTTTATTTAGTTTGGTACAGTTTATTGACTGTTCTTTATTTAGTTTTGTACAGTTTATTGACTGTTTCTATATTTAGTTTTGTACAGTTTATTGACTGTTTCTATATTGAGTTTTGTACAGTTTTTTACTGGTTCTTTATTGAGTTTTGTAGAGTTTATTGACTGGTTCTTTGTTCAGTTTTGTTCTGTTTATTGACTGGTTCTTTATTCAGTTTTGTACAGTTTATTGACTGTTTCTTTATTTAGTTTTGTAGAGTTTATTGACTGTTTCTATATTGAGTTTTGTACAGTTTATTGACTGGTTCTTTATTTAGTTTTGTACCGCTTATTGACTGGTTCTTTATTGAGTTTTGTACAGTTTATTGACTGGTTCTTTATTGAGTTTTGTACAATTTATAAACTGGTTCTTTATTGAGTTTTGTACAGTTTATTGACTGGTTCTATATTGAGTTTTGTACAGTTTATTGACTAATTCTTTATTGAGTTTTGTACAGTTTATTGACTGGTTCTTTATTCAGTTTTGTATAGTTTATTGACTGTTTCTTTTTTTAGTTTTGTACAGTTTATTGACTGCTTCTTTGTTCAGTTTTGTTCTGTTTATTGACTGGTTCTTTATTCAGTTTTGTACAGTTTATTGACTGGTTCTTTATTTAGTTTTGTACAGTTTATTGACTGTTTCTATATTGAGTTTTGTACAGTTTATTGACTGGTTCTTTGTTCAGTTTTGTACAGTTTATTGACTGGTTCTTTGTTCAGTTTTGTATAGTTTATTGACTGGTTCTTTATTGAGTTTTGTACAGTTTATTGACTGGTTCTTTATTGAGTTTTGTACAGTTTATTGACTAGTTCTTTATTTAGTTTTGTACAGTTTACTGACTGGTTCTTTATTGAGTTTTGTACAGTTTATTGACTCTTTCTTTATTTAGTTTTGTACAGTTTATTGACTGGTTCTTTATTTAGTTTTGCACAGTTTATTGACTGGTTCTTTATTGAGTTTTGTACAGTTTATTGACTGGTTCTTTATTGAGTTTTGTACAGTTTATTGACTGGTTCTTTATTGAGTTTTGTACAGTTTATTGACTGTTTCTATATTGAGTTTTGTACAGTTTATTGACTAATTCTTTATTGAGTTTTGTACAGTTTATTGACTGGTTCTTTATTCAGTTTTGTATAGTTTATTGACTGTTTCTATATTGAGTTTTGTACAGTTTATTGACTGGTTCTTTGTTCAGTTTTGTTCTGTTTATTGACTAGTTCTTCATTGAGTTTTGTACAGTTTATTGACTGGTTCTTTATTCAGTTTTGTACAGTTTATTGACTTGTTCTTTATTCAGTTTTGTACAGTTTATTGACTGTTTCTTTATTTAGTTTTGAACAGTTTATTGACTGTTTCTATATTGAGTTTTGTACAGTGTTTTTACTGGTTCTTTATTGAGTTTTGTACAGTTTATTGACTGGTTCTTTGTTCAGTTTTGCACTGTTTATTGACTGGTTCTTTATTCAGTTTTGTATAGTTTATTGACTGTTTCTATATTGAGTTTTGTACAGTTTATTGACTGGTTCTTTGTTCAGTTTTGTTCTGTTTATTGACTGGTTCTTCATTGAGTTTTGTACAGTTTATTGACTGGTTCTTTATTCAGTTTTGTACAGTTTATTGACTGGTTCTTTATTTAGTTTTGTACAGTTTATGGACTGTTTCTTTATTTAGTTTTGAACAGTTTATTGACTGTTTCTATATTGAGTTTTGTACAGTTTTTTTACTGCTTCTTTATTTAGTTTGTGTACAGTTTATTGACTGGTTCTTTGTTCAGTTTTGTTCTGTTTATTGACTGTTCTTTATTTAGTTTTGTACAGTTTATTGACTGGTTCTTTATTTAGTTTTGTACAGTTTATTGACTAATTATTTATTGAGTTTTGTACAGTTTATTGACTGGTTCTTTATTCAGTTTTGTATAGTTTATTGACTGTTTCTATATTGAGTTTTGTACAGTTTATTGACTGGTTCTTTGTTCAGTTTTGTTCTGTTTATTGACTAGTTCTTCATTGAGTTTTGTACAGTTTATTGACTGGTTCTTTATTCAGTTTTGTACAGTTTATTGACTGGTTCTTTATTCAGTTTTGTACAGTTTATTGACTGGTTCTTTATTCAGTTTTGTACAGTTTATTGACTGGTTCTTTATTCAGTTTTGTACAGTTTATTGACTGTTTCTTTATTGAGTTTTGTACAGTTTGTTGACTGTTTCTTAGTTCAGTTTTGTACTGCTTATTGACTGGTTCTTTATTCAGTTTTGTACAGTTTCTTGACTGGTTCTTTATTCAGTTTTGTACAGTTTATGGACTGGTTCTTTATTTAGTTTTGTACAGTTTATGGACTGTTTCTTTATTTAGTTTTGAAAAGTTTATTGACTGTTTCTATATTGAGTTTTGTACAGTTTTGTTAATGCTTCTTTATTTAGTTTATGTACAGTTTATTGACTGGTTCTTTGTTCAGTTTTGTACTGTTTATTGACTGTTCTTTATTTAGTTTTGTACAGTATATTGACTGGTTCTTCATTCAGTTCTGACCAGTTTATTGACTGTTTCTATATTGAGTTTTGTACAGTTTGTTTACTGGTTCTTTATTGAGTTTTGTACAGTTTATTGACTGGTTCTTTGTTTAGTTTTGTACTGTTTATTGACTGGTTCTTTATTGAGTTTTGTACAGTTTCTTGACTGGTTCTTTATTGAGTTTTGTACAGTTTATTGACTGGTTCTATATTGCGTTTTGTACAGTTTATTGAGTAATTCTTTATTGAGTTTTGTACAGTTTATTGACTGGTTCTTTATTCAGTTTTGTACTGTTTATTGACTGGTTCTTTATTCAGTTTTGTACAGTTTATTGACTGGTTCTTCATTCAGTTCTGACCAGTTTATTGACTGGTTTTTTATTGAGTTTTGTACAGTTTATTCACTGTTTCTTTATTTAGTTTTGTACAGTTTATTGACTGTTTCTATATTTAGTTTTGTACAGTTTATTGACTGCTTCTTTATTTAGTTTTGTACAGTTTGTTGATTGTTTCTTTATTTAGTTTGTGTACAATTTATTGACTAGTTCTTTATTTAGTTTGGTACAGTTTATTGACTGTTCTTTATTTAGTTTTGTACAGTTTATTGACTGTTTCTATTTTTAGTTTTGTACAATTTATTGACTGTTTCTATATTGAGTTTTGTACAGTTTGTTTACTGGTTCTTTATTGAGTTTTGTACAGTTTATTGACTGGTTCTTTGTTCAGTTTTGTTCTGTTTATTGACTGGTTCTTTATTCAGTTTTGTACAGTTAATTGACTGTTTCTTTATTTAGTTTTGTAGAGTTTATTGACTGTTTCTGTATTGAGTTTTGTACAGTTTTTTACTGGTTCTCTATTGAGTTTTGTACAGTTTATTGACTGGTTCCTTGTTCAGTTTTGTACTGTTTATTGACTGGTTCTTTGTTCAGTTTTGTTCTGTTTATTGACTGGTTCTTTATTCAGTTTTGTACAGTTTATTGACTGTGTCTTTATTTAGTTTTGTACAGTTTATTGACTGGTTCTTTATTTAGTTTTGTACCGTTTATTGACTGGTTCTTTATTGAGTTTTGTACAGTTTATTGACTGGTTCTTTATTGAGTTTTGTACAGTTTATAAACTGGTTCTTTATTGAGTTTTGTACAGTTTATTGACTGGTTCTATATTGAGTTTTGTATAGTTTATTGACTAATTCTTTATTGAGTTTTGTACAGTTTATTGACTGGTTCTTTATTCAGTTTTCTATAGTTTATTGACTGTTTCTTTATTTAGTTTTGTACAGTTTATTGACTGGTTCTTTGTTCAGTTTTGTTCTGTTTATTGACTGGTTCTTTATTCAGTTTTGTACAGTTTATTGACTGGTTCTTTATTGAGTTTTGTACAGTTTATTGATTTGTTCTTTATTTAGTTTTGTACAGTTTATTGACTGTTTCTTTATTTAGTTTTGTAGAGTTTATTGACTGTTTCTATATTGAGTTTTGTACAGTTTTTTACTGGTTCTTTATTGAGTTTTGTACAGTTTATTGACTGGTTCTTTATTCAGTTTTGTACAGTTTATTGACTGTTTCTATATTTTGTTTTGTACAGTTTATTGACTGTTTCTTTATTTAGTTTTGTACACTTTATTGACTGTTTCTTTATTTAGTTTGTGTACAATTTATTGACTGGTTATTTATTTAGTTTTGTACAGTTTATTGAATGTTTCTTTATTTAGCTTTGTACAGTTTACTGACTGCTTCTTTATTTAGTCTTGTACAGTTTATTGACTGTTTCTTGATTTAGTTTTGTACAGCTTATTGACTGTTTCTTTATAAAGTTTTGTACAGTTTCTTGACTGGTTCTTTATTGAGTTTTGTACAGTTTATTGACTGGTTCTTTATTCAGTTTTGTACAATTTATTGACTGGTTCTTTATTGAGTTTTGTACAGTTTACTGACTGGTTCTTTATTGAGTTTTGTACAGTTTATTGACTGGTTCTTTATTGAGTTTTGTACAGTTTATTGACTGTTTCTTTATTTCGTTTGTGTACAATTTCTTGACTGGTTGTTTATTTAGTTTTGTACAGTTTATTGACTAATTCTTTATTGAGTTTTGTACAGTTTATTGACTGGTTCTTTATTCAGTTTTGTATAGTTTATTGACTGTTTCTTTATTGAGTTTTGTACAGTGTATTGACTACTTCTTTGTTCAGTTTTGTTCTGTTCATTGACTGGTTCTTTATTCAGTTTTGTACAGTTTATTGACTGGTTCTTTATTCAGTTTTGTACAGTTTATTGACTGGTTCTTTATTTAGTTTTGTACAGTTTATTGACTGTTTCTATATTGAGTTTTGTACAGTTTATTGACTGGTTCTTTGTTCAGTTTTGTACAGTTTATTGACTGGTTCTTTGTTCAGTTTTGTATAGTTTATTGACTGGTTCTTTATTGAGTTTTGTACAGTTTATTGACTGGTTCTTTATTGAGTTTTGTACAGTTTATTGACTAGTTCTTTATTTAGTTTTGTACAGTTTACTGACTGGTTCTTTATTGAGTTTTGTACAGTTTATTGACTCTTTCTTTATTTAGTTTTGTACAGTTTATTGACTGGTTCTTTATTTAGTTTTGCACAGTTTATTGACTGGTTCTTTATTGAGTTTTGTACAGTTTATTGACTGGTTCTTTATTGAGTTTTGTACAGTTTATTGACTGGTTCTTTATTGAGTTTTGTAGAGTTTATTGACTGTTTCTATATTGAGTTTTGTACAGTTTATTGACTAATTCTTTATTGAGTTTTGTACAGTTTATTGACTGGTTCTTTATTCAGTTTTGTATAGTTTATTGACTGTTTCTATATTGAGTTTTGTACAGTTTATTGACTGGTTCTTTGTTCAGTTTTGTTCTGTTTATTGACTAGTTCTTCATTGAGTTTTGTACAGTTTATTGACTGGTTCTTTATTCAGTTTTGTACAGTTTATTGACTTGTTCTTTATTCAGTTTTGTACAGTTTATTGACTGTTTCTTTATTTAGTTTTCAACAGTTTATTGACTATTTCTATATTGAGTTTTGTACAGTGTTTTTACTGGTTCTTTATTGAGTTTTGTACAGTTTATTGACTGGTTCTTTGTTCAGTTTTGCACTGTTTATTGACTGGTTCTTTATTCAGTTTTGTATAGTTTATTGACTGTTTCTATATTGAGTTTTGTACAGTTTATTGACTGGTTCTTTGTTCAGTTTTGTTCTGTTTATTGACTGGTTCTTCATTGCGTTTTGTACAGTTTATTGACTGGTTCTTTATTCAGTTTTGTACAGTTTATTGACTGGTTCTTTATTTAGTTTTGTACAGTTTATGGACTGTTTCTTTATTTAGTTTTGAACAGTTTATTGACTGTTTCTATATTGAGTTTTGTACAGTTTTTTTACTGCTTCTTTATTTAGTTTGTGTACAGTTTATTGACTGGTTCTTTGTTCAGTTTTGTTCTGTTTATTGACTGTTCTTTATTTAGTTTTGTACAGTTTATTGACTTGTTCTTTATTTAGTTTTGTACAGTTTATTGACTAATTATTTATTGAGTTTTGTACAGTTTATTGACTGGTTCTTTATTCAGTTTTGTATAGTTTATTGACTGTTTCTATATTGAGTTTTGTACAGTTTATTGACTGGTTCTTTGTTCAGTTTTGTTCTGTTTATTGACTAGTTCTTCATTGAGTTTTGTACAGTTTATTGACTGGTTCTTTATTCAGTTTTGTACAGTTTATTGACTGGTTCTTTATTCAGTTTTGTACAGTTTATTGTCTGGTTCTTTATTCAGTTTTGTACAGTTTATTGACTGGTTCTTTATTCAGTTTTGTACAGTTTATTGACTGTTTCTTTATTGAGTTTTGTACAGTTTGTTGACTGTTTCTTAGTTCAGTTTTGTACTGCTTATTGACTGGTTCTTTATTCAGTTTTGTACAGTTTCTTGACTGGTTCTTTATTCAGTTTTGTACAGTTTATGGACTGGTTCTTTATTTAGTTTTGTACAGTTTATGGACTGTTTCTTTATTTAGTTTTGAAAAGTTTATTGACTGTTTCTATATTGAGTTTTGTACAGTTTTTTTAATGCTTCTTTATTTAGTTTATGTACAGTTTATTGACTGGTTCTTTGTTCAGTTTTGTACTGTTTATTGACTGTTCTTTACTTAGTTTTGTACAGTTTATTGACTGGTTCTTCATTCAGTTCTGACCAGTTTATTGACTGTTTCTATATTGAGTTTTGTACAGTTTGTTTACTGGTTCTTTATTGAGTTTTGTACAGTTTATTGACTGGTTCTTTGTTTAGTTTTGTACTGTTTATTGACTGGTTCTTTATTGAGTTTTGTACAGTTTCTTGACTGGTTCTTTATTGAGTTTTGTACAGTTTATTGACTGGTTCTATATTGCGTTTTGTACAGTTTATTGACTAATTCTTTATTGAGTTTTGTACAGTTTATTGACTGGTTCTTTATTCAGTTTTGTACTGTTTATTGACTGGTTCTTTATTCAGTTTTGTACAGTTTATTGACTGGTTCTTCATTCAGTTCTGACCAGTTTATTGACTGGTTTTTTATTGAGTTTTGTACAGTTTATTCACTGTTTCTTTATTTAGTTTTGTACAGTTTATTGACTGTTTCGATATTTAGTTTTGTACAGTTTATTGACTGCTTCTTTATTTAGTTTTGTACAGTTTGTTGATTGTTTCTTTATTTAGTTTGTGTACAATTTATTGACTAGTTCTTTATTTAGTTTGGTACAGTTTATTGACTGTTCTTTATTTAGTTTTGTACAGTTTATTGACTGTTTCTATTTTTAGTTTTGTACAATTTATTGACTGTTTCTATATTGAGTTTTGTACAGTTTGTTTACTGGTTCTTTATTGAGTTTTGTACAGTTTATTGACTGGTTCTTTGTTCAGTTTTGTTCTGTTTATTGACTGGTTCTTTATTCAGTTTTGTACAGTTTATTGACTGTTTCTTTATTTAGTTTTGTAGAGATTATTGACTGTTTCTGTATTGAGTTTTGTACAGTTTTTTACTGGTTCTCTATTGAGTTTTGTACAGTTTATTGACTGGTTCTTTGTTCAGTTTTGTACTGTTTATTGACTGGTTCTTTGTTCAGTTTTGTTCTGTTTATTGACTGGTTCTTTATTGAGTTTTGTACAGTTTACTGACTGGTTCTTTATTGAGTTTTGTACAGTTTATTGACTGGTTCTTTATTGAGTTTTGTACAGTTTATTGACTGTTTCTTTATTTCGTTTGTGTACAATTTCTTGACTGGTTGTTTATTTAGTTTTGTAGAGTTTATTGACTAATTCTTTATTGAGTTTTGTACAGTTTATTGACTGGTTCTTTATTCAGTTTTGTATAGTTTATTGACTGTTTCTTTATTGAGTTTTGTACAGTTTATTGACTGGTTCTTTATTCAGTTTTCTATAGTTTATTGACTGTTTCTTTATTTAGTTTTGTACAGTTTATTGACTGGTTCTTTGTTCAGTTTTGTTCTGTTTATTGACTGGTTCTTTATTCAGTTTTGTACAGTTTATTGACTGGTTCTTTATTGAGTTTTGTACAGTTTATTGATTTGTTCTTTATTTAGTTTTGTACAGTTTATTGACTGTTTCTTTATTTAGTTTTGTAGAGTTTATTGACTGTTTCTATATTGAGTTTTGTACAGTTTTTTTACTGGTTCTTTATTGAGTTTTGTACAGTTTATTGACTGGTTCTTTGTTCAGCTATGTACTGTTTATTGACTGGTTCTTTGTTCAGTTTTGTTCTGTTTATTGACTGGTTCTTTATTCAGTTTTGTACAGTTTATTGACTGGTTCTTTATTCAGTTTCTGTACAGTTTATTGACTGGTTCTTTATTCAGCTTTGTACAGTTTATTGACTGGTTCTTTATTCAGTTTTGTACAGTTTATTGACTGTTTCTATATTTTGTTTTGTACAGTTTATTGACTGTTTCTTTACTTAGTTTTGTACAGTTTATTGACTGTTTCTTTATTTAGTTTGTGTACAATTTATTGACTGGTTATTTATTTAGTTTTGTACAGTTTATTGACTGTTTCTTTATTTAGTTTTGTACAGTTTACTGACTGCTTCTTTATTTAGTTTTGTACAGTTTATTGACTGTTTCTTTATTTAGTTTTGTACAGCTTATTGACTGTTTCTTTATAAAGTTTTGTACAGTTTCTTGACTGGTTCTTTATTGAGTTTTGTACAGTTTATTGATTGGTTCTTTATTCAGTTTTGTACAATTTATTGACTGGTTCTTTATTGAGTTTTGTACAATTTATTGACTGGTTCTTTGTTCAGTTTTGCACTGTTTATTGACTGGTTCTTTATTCAGTTTTGTATAGTTTATTGACGGTTTCTATATTGAGTTTTGTACAGTTTATTGACTGGTTCTTTGTTCAGTTTTGTTCTGTTTATTGACTGGTTCTTCATTGAGTTTTGTACAGTTTATTGACTGGTTCTTTATTCAGTTTTGTACAGTTTATTGACTGGTTCTTTATTTAGTTTTGTACAGTTTATGGACTGTTTCTTTATTTAGTTTTGAACAGTTTATTGACTGTTTCTATATTGAGTTTTGTACAGTTTTTTTACTGCTTCTTTATTTAGTTTGTGTACAGTTTATTGACTGGTTCTTTGTTCAGTTTTGTACTGTTTATTGACTGTTCTTTATTTAGATTTGTACAGTTTATTGACTGGTTGTTCATTCAGTTCTGACCAGTTTATTGACTGTGTCTATATTGAGTTTTGTACAGTTTGTTTACTGGTTCTTTATTGAGTTTTGTACAGTTTATTGACTGGTTCTTTGTTCAGTTTTGTTATGTTTATTGACTGGTTCTTTATTGAGTTTTGTACAGTTTCTTGACTGGTTCTTCATTGAGTTTTGTACAGTTTATTGACTGGTTCTATATTGCGTTTTGTACAGTTTATTGACTAATTCATTATTGAGTTTTGTACAGTTTATTGACTGGTTCTTTATTCAGATTTGTACTGTTTATTGACTGGTTCTTTATTCAGTTTTGTACAGTTTATTGAATGGTTCTTCATTCAGTTCTGACCAGTTTATTGACTGGTTTTTTATTGAGTTTTGTACAGTTTATTGACTGTTTCTTTATTTAGTTTTGTACAGTTTATTGACTGTTTCTATATTTAGTTTTGTACAGTTTATTGACTGCTTCTTTATTTAGTTTTGTACAGTTTATTGATTGTTTCTTTATTTAGTTTGTGTACAATTTATTGACTAGTTCTTTATTTAGTTTGGTACAGTTTATTGACTGTTCTTTATTTAGTTTTGTACAGTTTATTGATTGTTTCTATATTTAGTTTTGTACAGTTTATTGACTGTTTCTATATTGAGTTTTGTACAGTTTGTTTACTGGTTCTTTATTGAGTTTTGTAGAGTTTATTGACTGGTTCTTTGTTCAGTTTTGTTCTGTTTATTGACTGGTTCTTTATTCAGTTTTGTACAGTTTATTGACTGTTTCTTTATTTAGTTTTGTAGAGTTTATTGACTGTTTCTATATTGAGTTTTGTACAGTTTTTTACTGGTTCTTTATTGAGTTTTGTACAGTTTATTGACTGGTTCTTTGTTCAGTTTTGTACTGTTTATTGACTGGTTCTTTGTTCAGTTTTGTTTTGTTTATTGACTGGTTCTTTATTCAGTTTTGTACAGTTTATTGACTGTTTCTTTATTTAGTTTTGTACAGTTTATTGACTGGTTCTTTATTTAGTTTTGTACCGTTTATTGACTGGTTCTTTATTGAGTTTTGTACAGTTTATTGACTGGTTCTTTATTGAGTTTTGTACAGTTTATAAACTGGTGCTTTATTGAGTTTTGTACAGTTTATTGACTGGTTCTATATTGAGTTTTGTACAGTTTATTGACTAATTCTTTATTGAGTTTTGTACAGTTTATTGACTGGTTCTTTATTCAGTTTTGTATAGTTTATTGACTGTTTCTTTTTTTAGTTTTGTACAGTTTATTGACTGCTTCTTTGTTCAGTTTTGTTCTGTTTATTGACTGGTTCTTTATTCAGTTTTGTACAGTTTATTGACTGGTTCTTTATTGAGTTTTGTACAGTTTATTGATTTGTTCTTTATTTAGTTTTGTACAGTTTATTGACTGTTTCTTTATTTAGTTTTGTAGAGTTTATTGACTGTTTCTATATTGAGTTTTGTACAGTTTTTTACTGGTTCTTTATTGAGTTTTGTACAGTTTATTGACTGGTTCTTTGTTCAGTTTTGTACTGTTTATTGACTGGTTCTTTGTTCAGTTTTGTTCCGTTTATTGACTGGTTCTTTAAACTGTTTTGTACAGTTTATTGACTGGTTCTTTATTCAGTTTCTGTACAGTTTATTGACTGGTTCTTTATTGAGTTTTGTACAGTTTATTGACTGGTTCTATATTTAGTTTTGTACAGTTTATTGACTGTTTCTATATTTTGTTTTGTACAGTTTATTGACTGTTTCTTTATTTAGTTTTGTACAGTTTATTGGCTGTTTCTTTATTTAGTTTGTGTACAATTTATTGACTGGTTATTTATTTAGTTTTGTACAGTTTATTGACTGTTTCTTTATTTAGCTGTGTACAGTTTACTGACTGCTTCTTTATTTAGTTTTGTACAGTTTATTGACTGTTCCTTTATTTAGTTTTGTACAGCTTATTGACTGTTTCTTTATAAAGTTTTGTACAGTTTCTTGACTGGTTCTTTATTGAGTTTTGTACAGTTTATTGACTGGTTTTTTATTCAGTTTTGTACAATTTATTGACTGGTTCTTTATTCAGTTTTGTACAGTTTACTGACTGGTTCTTTATTGAGTTTTGTACAGTTTATTGACTGGTTCTTTATTGAGTTTTGTACAGTTTATTGACTGTTTCTTTATTTCGTTTGTGTACAATTTCTTGACTGGTTGTTTATTTAGTTTTGTACAGTTTATTGGCTAATTCTTTATTGAGTTTTGTACAGTTTATTGACTGGTTCTTTATTCAGTTTTGTATAGTTTATTGACTGTTTCTTTATTGAGTTTTGTACAGTTTAATGACTACTTCTTTGTTCAGTTTTGTTCTGTTTATTGACTGGTTCTTTATTCAGTTTTGTACAGTTTATTGACTGGTTCTTTATTCAGTTTTGTACAGTTTATTGACTGGTTCTTTATTTAGTGTTGTACAGTTTATTGACTGTTTCTATATTGAGTTTTGTACAGTTTATTGACTGGTTCTTTGTTCAGTTTTGTACAGTTTATTGACTGGTTCTTTGTTCAGTTTTGTATAGTTTATTGACTGGTTCTTTATTGAGTTTTGTACAGTTTATTGACTGGTTCTTTATTGAGTTTTGTACAGTTTATTGACTAGTTCTTTATTTAGTTTTGTACAGTTTACTGACTGGTTCTTTATTGAGTTTTGTACAGTTTATTGACTCTTTCTTTATTTAGTTTTGTACAGTTTATTGACTGGTTCTTTATTTAGTTTTGCACAGTTTATTGACTGGTTCTTTATTGAGTTTTGTACAGTTTATTGACTGGTTCTTTATTGAGTTTTGTACAGTTTATGGACTGTTTCTTTATTTAGTTTTGAACAGTTTATTGACTGTTTCTATATTGAGTTTTGTACAGTTTTTTTTACTGCTTCTTTATTTAGTTTGTGTACAGTTTGTTTACTGGTTCTTTATTGAGTTTTGTAGAGTTTATTGACTGGTTCTTTGTTCAGTTTTGTTCTGTTTATTGACTGTTTCTATATTTAGTTTTGTACAGTTTATTGACTGCTTCTTTTTTTAGTTTTGTACAGTTTATTGATTGTTTCTTTATTTAGTTTGTGTACAATTTATTGACAGTTCTTTATTTAGTTTGGTACAGTTTATTGACTGTTCTTTATTTAGTTTTGTACAGTTTATTGACTGTTTCTATATTTAGTTTTGTACAGTTTATTGACTGTTTCTATATTGAGTTTTGTACAGTTTGTTTACTGGTTCTTTATTGAGTTTTGTAGAGTTTATTGACTGGTTCTTTGTTCAGTTTTGTTCTGTTTATTGACTGGTTTTTTATTCAGTTTTGTACAGTTTATTGACTGTTTCTTTATTTAGTTTTGTAGAGTTTATTGACTGTTTCTATATTGAGTTTTGTACAGTTTTTTACTGGTTCTTTATTGAGTTTTGTACAGTTTATTGACTGGTTCTTTGTTCAGTTTTGTACTGTTTATTGACTGGTTCTTTGTTCAGTTTTGTTTTGTTTATTGACTGGTTCTTTATTCAGTTTTGTACAGTTTATTGACTGTTTCTTTATTTAGTTTTGTACAGTTTATTGACTGGTTCTTTATTTAGTTTTGTACCTCTTATTGACTGGTTCTTTATTGAGTTTTGTACAGTTTATTGACTGGTTCTTTATTGAGTTTTGTACAATTTATAAACTGGTTCTTTATTGAGTTTTGTACAGTTTATTGACTGGTTCTATATTGAGTTTTGTACAGTTTATTGACTAATTCTTTATTGAGTTTTGTACAGTTTATTGACTGGTTCTTTATTCAGTTTTGTATAGTTTATTGACTGTTTCTTTTTTTAGTTTTGTACAGTTTATTGACTGCTTCTTTGTTCAGTTTTGTTCTGTTTATTGACTGGTTCTTTATTCAGTTTTGTACAGTTTATTGACTGGTTCTTTATTGAGTTTTGTACAGTTTATTGACTGGTTCTTTATTTAGTTTTGTACAGTTTATTGACTGTTTCTTTATTTAGTTTTGTAGAGTTTATTGACTGTTTCTATATTGAGTTTTGTACAGTTTTTTACTGGTTCTTTATTGAGTTTTGTACAGTTTATTGACTGGTTCTTTGTTCAGTTTTGTACTGTTTATTGACTGGTTCTTTGTTCAGTTTTGTTCCGTTTATTGACTGGTTCTTTAAACAGTTTTGTACAGTTTATTGACTGGTTCTTTATTCAGTTTCTGTACAGTTTATTGACTGGTTCTTTATTGAGTTTTGTACAGTTTATTGACTGGTTCTTTATTCAGTTTTGTACAGTTTATTGACTGTTTCTATATTTTGTTTTGTACAGTTTATTGACTGTTTCTTTATTTAGTTTTGTACACTTTATTGACTGTTTCTTTATTTAGTTTGTGTACAATTTATTGACTGGTTATTTATTTAGTTTTGTACAGTTTATTGAATGTTTCTTTATTTAGCTTTGTACAGTTTACTGACTGCTTCTTTATTTAGTTTTGTACAGTTTATTGACTGTTTCTTTATTTAGTTTTGTACAGCTTATTGACTGTTTCTTTATAAAGTTTTGTACAGTTTCTTGACTGGTTCTTTATTGAGTTTTGTACAGTTTATTGACTGGTTCTTTATTCAGTTTTGTACAATTTATTGACTGGTTCTTTATTGAGTTTTGTACAGTTTACTGACTGGTTCTTTATTGAGTTTTGTACAGTTTATTGACTGGTTCTTTATTGAGTTTTGTACAGTTTATTGACTGTTTCTTTATTTCGTTTGTGTACAATTTCTTGACTGGTTGTTTATTTAGTTTTGTAGAGTTTATTGACTAATTCTTTATTGAGTTTTGTACAGTTTATTGACTGGTTCTTTATTCAGTTTTGTATAGTTTATTGACTGTTTCTTTATTGAGTTTTGTACAGTTTATTGACTACTTCTTTGTTCAGTTTTGTTCTGTTTATTGACTGGTTCTTTATTCAGTTTTGTACAGTTTATTGACTGGTTCTTTATTCAGTTTTGTACAGTTTATTGACTGGTTCTTTATTTAGTTTTGTACAGTTTATTGACTGTTTCTATATTGAGTTTTGTACAGTTTATTGACTGGTTCTTTGTTCAGTTTTGTACAGTTTATTGACTGGTTCTTTGTTCAGTTTTGTATAGTTTATTAACTGGTTCTTTATTGAGTTTTGTACAGTTTATTGACTGGTTCTTTATTGAGTTTTGTACAGTTTATTGACTAGTTCTTTATTTAGTTTTGTACAGTTTACTGACTGGTTCTTTATTGAGTTTTGTACAGTTTATTGACTCTTTCTTTATTTAGTTTTGTACAGTTTATTGACTGGTTCTTTATTTAGTTTTGTACAGTTTATTGACTGGTTCTTTATTGAGTTTTGTACAGTTTATTGACTGGTTCTTTATTGAGTTTTGTACAGTTTATTGACTGGTTCTTTATTGAGTTTTGTACAGTTTATTGACTGTTTCTATATTGAGTTTTGTACAGTTTATTGACTAATTCTTTATTGAGTTTTGTACAGTTTATTGACTGGTTCTTTATTCAGTTTTGTACAGTTTATTGACTTGTTCTTTATTCAGTTTTGTACAGTTTATTGACTGTTTCTTTATTTAGTTTTGAACAGTTTATTGACTGTTTCTATATTGAGTTTTGTACAGTGTTTTTACTGGTTCTTTATTGAGTTTTGTACAGTTTATTGACTGGTTCTTTGTTCAGTTTTGCACTGTTTATTGACAGGTTCTTTATTCAGTTTTGTATAGTTTATTGACTGTTTCTATATTGAGTTTTGTACAGTTTATTGACTGGTTCTTTGTTCAGTTTTGTTCTGTTTATTGACTGGTTCTTCATTGAGTTTTGTACAGTTTATTGACTGGTTCTTTATTCAGTTTTGTACAGTTTATTGACTGGTTCTTTATTTAGTTTTGTACAGTTTATGGACTGTTTCTTTATTTAGTTTTGAACAGTTTATTGACTGTTTCTATATTGAGTTTTGTACAGTTTTTTTACTGCTTCTTTATTTAGTTTGTGTACAGTTTATTGACTGGTTCTTTGTTCAGTTTTGTTCTGTTTATTGACTGTTCTTTATTTAGTTTTGTACAGTTTATTGACTGGTTCTTCATTCAGTTCTGACCAGTTTATTGACTGTTTCTATATTGAGTTTTGTACAGTTTGTTTACTGGTTCTTTATTGAGTTTTGTACAGTTTATTGACTGGTTCTTTGTTCAGTTTTGTACTGTTTATTGACTGGTTCTTTATTGAGTTTTGTACAGTTTCTTGACTGGTTCTTTATTGAGTTTTGTACAGTTTATTGACTGGTTCTACATTGCGTTTTGTACAGTTTATTGACTAATTCTTTATTGAGTTTTGTACAGTTTATTGACTGGTTCTTTATTCAGTTTTGTATAGTTTATTGACTGTTTATATATTGAGTTTTGTACAGTTTATTGACTGGTTCTTTGTTCAGTTTTGTTCTGTTTATTGACTGGTTCTTTATTCAGTTTTGTACAGTTTATTGACTGGTTCTTTATTCAGTTTTGTACAGTTTATTGACTGGTTCTTTATTCAGTTTTGTACAGTTTATTGACTGGTTCTTTATTCAGTTTTGTACAGTTTATTGACTGGTTGTTTATTTAGTTTTGTACAGTTCATTGACTGGTTCTTTATTTAGTTTTGTACAGTTTATTGACTAATTCTTTATTGAGTTTTGTACAGTTTATTGACTGGTTCTTTATTTAGTTTTGTATAGTTTATTGACTGTTTCTATATTGAGTTTTGTACAGTTTATTGACTGGTTCTTTGTTCAGTTTTGTTCTGTGTATTGACTGGTTCTTTATTTAGTTTTGTACAGTTTATTGACTGGTTCTTTATTGAGTTTTGTACAGTTTATTGACTGGTTCTTTGTTCAGTTTTGTACTGTTTATTGACTGGTTCTTTATTCAGTTCTGAACAGTTTATTGACTGGTTCTTTATTCAGTTCTTTACAGTTTATTGACTGGTTCTTTATTTAGTTTTGTACAGTTTATTTACTGTTTCTTTATTTAGTTTTGTACAGTTTATTGACTGTTTCTATATTTAGTTTTGTACAGTTTATTGACTGTTTCTTTATTTAGTTTTGTACAATTTATTGACTGGTTGTTTATTTAGTTTTGTACAGTTTATTGACTGTTTCTATATTTAGTTTTGTACAGTTTATTGATTGTTTCTTTATTTAGTTTTGTACAGTTTATTGATTGTTTCTTTATTTAGTTTGTGTTCAATTTATTGACTGGTTCTTTATTTAGTTTTGTACAGTTTACTGACTGTTTCTATATTGAGTTTTGTACAGTTTGTTTACTGGTTCTTTATTGAGTTTTGTACAGTTTATTGACTGGTTCTTTGTTCAGTTTTGTACTGTTTATTGACTGGTCCTTTATTCAGTTTTGTACAGTTTATTGACTGGTTCTTTATAAAGTTTTGTACAGTTTATTGACTGGTTCTTTATTGAGTTTTGTACAGTTTATTGACTGGTTCTTTATTGAGTTTTGTACAGTTTATTGACTGGTTCTATATTGCGTTTTGTACAGTTTATTGACTAATTCTTTATTGAGTTTTGTACAGTTTATTGACTGGTTCTTTATTCAGTTTTGTATAGTTTATTGACTGTTTCTATATTGAGTTTTGTACAGTTTATTGACTGGTTCTTTGTTCAGTTTTGTTCTGTTTATTGACTGGTTCTTTATTCAGTTTTGTACAGTTTATTGACTGGTTTATATTTAGTTTTGTACAGTTTATTGACTGGTTCTTTATTTAGTTTTGTACAGTTTATTGACTAATTCTTTATTGAGTTTTGTACAGTTTATTGACTGGTTCTTTATTTAGTTTTGTATAGTTTATTGACTGTTTCTATATTGAGTTTTGTACAGTTTATTGACTGGTTTTTTGTTCAGTTTTGTTCTGTGTATTGACTCGTTATTTATTTAGTTTTGTACAGTTTATTGACTGGTTTATATTTAGTTTTGAACAGTTTATTGACTGGTTCTTTATTTAGTTTTGTACAGTTTATTGACTTATTCTTTATTGTGTTTTGTACAGTTTATTGACTGGTTCTTTATTTAGTTTTGTATAGTTTATTGACTGTTTCTATATTGAGTTTTGTACAGTTTATTAACTGGTTTTTTGTTCAGTTTTGTTCTGTGTATTGACTCGTTCTTTATTTAGTTTTGTACAGTTTATTGACTGGTTCTTTATTGAGTTTTGTACAGTTTATTGACTGGTTCTTTGTTCAGTTTTGTACTGTTTATTGACTGGTTCTTTATTCAGTTCTGTACAGTTTATTGACTGGTTCTTTATTCAGTTCTGTACAGTTTATTGACTGGTTCTTTATTTAGTTTTGTACAGTTTATTGACTGTTTCGTTATTTAGTTTTGTACAGTTTATTGACTGTTTCTATATTTAGTTTTGTACAGTTTATTGATTGTTTCTTTATTTAGTTTTGTACAATTTATTGACTGGTTGTTTATTTAGTTTTGAACAGTTTATTGACTGTTTTTTTATTTAGTTTTGTACAGTTTATTGACTGTTTCTATATTTAGTTTTGTACAGTTTATTGACTGTTTCTTTATTTAGTTTTGTACAGTTTATTGATTGTTTCTTTATTTAGTTTGTGTACAATTTATTGACTGGTTCTTTATTTAGTTTTGTACAGTTTACTGACTGTTTCTATATTGAGTTTTGTACAGTTTGTTTACTGGTTCTTTATTGAGTTTTGTACAGTTTATTGACTGGTTCTTTGTTCAGTTTTGTACTGTTTATTGACTGGTTCTTTATTGAGTTTTGTACAGTTTCTTGACGGGTTATTTATTGAGTTTTGTACAGTTTATTGACTGGTTCTTTATTCAGTTTTGTACAATTTATTGACTGGTTCTTTATTGAGTTTTGTAAAGTTTATTGACTGGTTCTTTATTCAGTTCTGTACAGTTTATTGACTGTTTCTTTATTTAGTTTTGTACAGTTTATTGACTGTTTCTATATTTAGTTTTCTACAGTTTATTGATTGTTTCTTTATTTATTTTGTACAGTTTATTGATTGTTTCTTTATTTAGTTTGTGTACAATTTATTGACTGGTTCTTTATTTAGTTTTGTACAGTTTATTGACTGTTTCTATATTGAGTTTTGTACAGTTTGTTTGCTGGTTCTTTATTGAGTTTTGTACAGTTTATTGACTCGTTCTTTGTTCAGTTTTGTACTGTTTATTGACTGGTTCTTTATTCAGTTTTGTACAGTTTATTGACTTGTTCTTTATAAAGTTTTGTACAGTTTATTGACTGGTTCTTTATTGAGTTTTGTACAGTTTCTTGACGGGTTCTTTATTGAGTTTTGTACAGTTTATTGACTGGTTCTTTATTCAGTTTTGTACAGTTTATTGACTGTTTCTTTATTGAGTTTTGTACAGTTTATTGACTGGTTCTTTATTCAGTTTTGTACAGTTTATTGACTGTTTCTTTATTTATTTTGTGTACATTTTATTGACTGGTTGTTTATTTAGTTTTGAACAGTTTATTGACTGTTTCTTTATTTAGTTTTGTAAAGTTTATTGACTGTTTCTATATTTAGTTTTGTAAAGTTTATTGATTGTTTCTTTATTTAGTTTTGTACAGTTTCTTGATTGTTTCTTTATTGAGTTTTGTACAGTTTATTGACTGATTCTTTATTGAGTTTTGTACAGTTTATTGACTGGTTCTTTATTGAGTTTTGTACAGTTTATTGACTGTTTCTTTATTTAGTTTTGTACAGTTTATTGACTGGTTCTTTATTTAGTTTTGTACAGTTTATTGACTGGTTCTTTATTGAGTTTTGTACAGTTTATTGACTGGTTCTTTATTGGGTTTTGTACAGTTTATAAACTGGTTCTTTATTGAGTTTTGTACAGTTTATTGACTGTTTCTTTATTTAGTTTTGTACAGTTTATTGACTGGTTCTTTATTTAGTTTTGTACAGTTTATTGACTGGTTCTTTATTGAGTTTTGTACAGTTTATTGACTGGTTCTTTATTGAGTTTTGTACAGTTTATAAACTGGTTCTTTATTGAGTATTGTACAGTTTATTGACTATTTCTATATTGAGTTTTGTACAGTTTATTGACTAATTCTTTATTGAGTTTCGTACTGTTTATTGACTGGTTCTTTATTCAGTTTTGTATAGTTTGTTTACTGGTTCTTTATTGAGTTTTGTACAGTTTATTGACTGGTTCTTTGTTCAGTTTTGTACTGTTTATTGGTTCTTTATTCAGTTTTGTACAGTTTATTGACTGGTTCTTTATAACGTTTTGTACAGTTTATTGACTGGTTCTTTATTGAGTTTTGTACAGTTTCTTGACGGGTTCTTTATTGAGTTTTGTACAGTTTATTGACTGGTTCTTTATTGAGTCTTGTACAGTTTATTGACTGTTTCTTTATTTATTTTGTGTACAATTTATCGACTGGTTGTTTATTTAGTTTTGAACAGTTTATTGACTGTTTCTTTATTTAGTTTTGTACAGTTTATTGACTGTTTCTATATTTAGTTTTGTACAGTTTATTGATTGTTTCTTTATTTAGTTTTGTACAGTTTATTGATTGTTTCTTTATTTAGTTTGTGTACAATTTATTGACTGGTTCTTTATTTAGTTTTGCACAGTTTATTGACTGTTTCTATATTGAGTTTTGTACAGTTTGTTTACTGGTTCTTTATTGAGTTTTGTACAGTTTATTGACTGGTTCTTTGTTCAGTTTTGTACTGTTTATTGACTGGTTCTTTATTGAGTTTTGTACAGTTTCTTGACGGGTTATTTATTGAGTTTTGTAGAGTTTATTGACTGGTTCTTTATTCAGTTTTGTACAATTTATTGACTGGTTCTTTATTGAGTTTTGTAAAGTTTATTGACTGGTTCTTTATTCAGTTCTGTACAGTTTATTGACTGTTTCTTTATTTAGTTTTGTACAGTTTATTGACTGTTTCCATATTTAGTTTTGTACAGTTTATTGATTGTTTCTTTATTTATTTTGTACAGTTTATTGATTGTTTCTTTATTTAGTTTGTGTACAATTTATTGACTGGTTCTTTATTTAGTTTTGTACAGTTTATTGACTGTTTCTATATTGAGTTTTGTACAGTTTGTTTGCTGGTTCTTTATTGAGTTTTGTACAGTTTATTGACTGGTTCTTTGTTCAGTTTTGCACTGTTTATTGACTGGTTCTTTATTCAGTTTTGTACAGTTTATTGACTGGTTCTTTATAAAGTTTTGTACAGTTTATTGACTGGTTCTTTATTGAGTTTTGTACAGTTTCTTGACGGGTTCTTTATTGAGTTTTGTACAGTTTATTGACTGGTTCTTTATTCAGTATTGTACAGTTTATTGACTGTTTCTTTATTGAGTTTTGTACAGTTTATTGACTGGTTCTTTATTCAGTTTTGTACAGTTTATTGACTGTTTCTTTATTTATTTTGTGTACAATTTATTGACTGGTTGTTTATTTAGTTTTGAACAGTTTATTGACTGTTTCTTTATTTAGTTTTGTAAAGTTTATTGACTGTTTCTATATTTAGTTTTGTACAGTTTATTGATTGTTTCTGTATTTAGTTTTGTACAGTTTATTGATTGTTTCTTTATTGAGTTTTGTACAGTTTATTGACTGATTCTTTATTGAGTTTTGTACAGTTTATTGACTGGTTCTTTATTGAGTTTTGTACAGTTTATTTACTGGTTCTTTATTGAGTTTTGTACAGTTTATTGACTGTTTCTTTATTTAGTTTTGTACAGTTTATTGACTGGTTCTTTATTCAGTTTTGTACAGTTTATTGACTGGTTCTTTATTTAGTTTTGTACAGTTTATTGACTGGTTCTTTATTGAGTTTTGTACAGTTTATTGACTGGTTCTTTATTGGGTTTTGTACAGTTTATAAACTGGTTCTTTATTGAGTATTGTACAGTTTATTGACTATTTCTATATTGAGTTTTGTACAGTTTATTGACTAATTCTTTATTGAGTTTCGTACTGTTTATTGACTGGTTCTTTATTCAGTTTTGTATAGTTTGTTTACTGGTTCTTTATTGAGTTTTGTACAGTTTATTGACTGGTTCTTTGTTCAGTTTTGTACTGTTTATTGGTTCTTTATTCAGTTTTGTACAGTTTATTGACTGGTTCTTTATAACGTTTTGTACAGTTTATTGACTGGTTCTTTATTGAGTTTTGTACAGTTTCTTGACGGGTTCTTTATTGAGTTTTGTACAGTTTATTGACTGGTTCTTTATTGAGTCTTGTACAGTTTATTGACTGTTTCTTTATTTATTTTGTGTACAATTTATCGACTGGTTGTTTATTTAGTTTTGAACAGTTTATTGACTGTTTCTTTATTTAGTTTTGTACAGTTTATTGACTGTTTCTATATTTAGTTTTGTACAGTTTATTGATTGTTTCTTTATTTAGTTTTGTTCAGTTTATTGATTGTTTCTTTATTTAGTTTGTGTACAATTTATTGACTGGTTCTTTATTTAGTTTTGCACAGTTTATTGACTGTTTCTATATTGAGTTTTGTACAGTTTGTTTACTGGTTCTTTATTGAGTTTTGTACAGTTTATTGACTGGTTCTTTGTTCAGTTTTGTACTGTTTATTGACTGGTTCTTTATTGAGTTTTGTACAGTTTCTTGACGGGTTATTTATTGAGTTTTGTAGAGTTTATTGACTGGTTCTTTATTCAGTTTTGTACAATTTATTGACTGGTTCTTTATTGAGTTTTGTACAGTTTATTGACTGGTTCTTTATTCAGTTTTGTACAGTTTATTGACTGTTTCTTTATTTATTTTGTGTACAATTTATTGACTGGTTGTTTATTTAGTTTTGAACAGTTTATTGACTGTTTCTTTATTTAGTTTTGTAAAGTTTATTGACTGTTTCTATATTTAGTTTTGTACAGTTTATTGATTGTTTCTGTATTTAGTTTTGTACAGTTTATTGATTGTTTCTTTATTGAGTTTTGTACAGTTTATTGACTGGTTCTTTATTGAGTTTTGTACAGTTTATTGACTGGTTCTTTATTGAGTTTTGTACAGTTTATTTACTGGTTCTTTATTGAGTTTTGTACAGTTTATTGACTGTTTCTTTATTTAGTTTTGTACAGTTTATTGACTGGTTATTTATTTAGTTTTGTACAGTTTATTGACTGGTTCTTTATTGAGTTTTGTACAGTTTATTGACTGGTTCTTTATTGGGTTTTGTACAGTTTATAAACTGGTTCTTTATTGAGTATTGTACAGTTTATTGACTATTTCTATATTGAGTTTTGTACAGTTTATTGACTAATTCTTTATTGAGTTTTGTACAGTTTATTGACTGGTTCTTTATTCAGTTTTGTATAGTTTGTTTACTGGTTCTTTATTGAGTTTTGTACAGTTTATTGACTGGTTCTTTGTTCAGTTTTGTACTGTTTATTAACTGGTTCTTTATTCATTTTTGTACAGTTTATTGACTGGTTCTTTATAAAGTTTTGTACAGTTTATTGACTGGTTCTTTATTGAGTTTTGTACAGTTTCTTGACGGGTTCTTTATTGAGTTTTGTACAGTTTATTGACTGGTTCTTTATTGAGTCTTGTACAGTTTATTGACTGTTTCTTTATTTATTTTGTGTACAGTTTATCGACTGGTTGTTTATTTAGTTTTGTACAGTTTATTGACTGTTTCTATATTTAGTTTTGTACAGTTTATTGATTGTTTCTTTATTTAGTTTTGTTCAGTTTATTGATTGTTTCTTTATTTAGTTTGTGTACAATTTACTGACTGGTTCTTTATTTAGTTTTGCACAGTTTATTGACTGTTTCTATATTGAGTTTTGTACAGTTTGTTTACTGGTTCTTTATTGACTTTTGTACAGTTTATTGACTGGTTCTTTGTTCAGTTTTGTACTGTTTATTGACTGGTTCTTTATTCAGTTTTGTACAGTTTATTGACTGGTTCTTTATAAAGTTTTGTACAGTTTATTGACTGGTTCTTTATTGAGTTTTGTACAATTTCTTGACGGGTTCTTTATTGAGTTTTGTTCAGTTTATTGACTGGTTCTTTATTCAGTTTTGTACAATTTATTGACTGGTTCTTTATTGAGTTTTGTACAGTTTATTGGCTGGTTCTTTATTGAGTTTTGTACAGTTTATTGACCGGTTCTTTATTGAGTTTTGTACAGTTTATTGACTGTTTCTTTATTTATTTTGTGTACAATTTATTGACTGGTTGTTTATTTAGTTTTGTACAGTTTATTGACTGTTTGTTTATTTAGTTTTGTACAGTTTATTGACTGTTTCTTTATTTAGTTTTGTACAGTTTATTGATTGTTTCTTTATTTAGTTTGTGTACAATTTATTGACTGGTTCTTTATTTAGTTTTGCACAGTTTATTGACTGTTTCTATATTGAGTTTTGTACAGTTTGTTTACTGGTTCTTTATTGAGTTTTGTACAGTTTATTGACTGGTTCTTTGTTCAGTTTTGTACTGTTTATTGACTGGTTCTTTATTGAGTTTTGTACAGTTTCTTGACGGGTTATTTATTGAGTTTTGTAGAGTTTATTGACTGGTTCTTTATTCAGTTTTGTACAATTTATTGACTGGTTCTTTATTGAGTTTTGTAAAGTTTATTGACTGGTTCTTTATTCAGTTCTGTACAGTTTATTGACTGTTTCTTTATTTAGTTTTGTACAGTTTATTGACTGTTTCCATATTTAGTTTTGTACAGTTTATTGATTGTTTCTTTATTTATTTTGTACAGTTTATTGATTGTTTCTTTATTTAGTTTGTGTACAATTTATTGACTGGTTCTTTATTTAGTTTTGTACAGTTTATTGACTGTTTCTATATTGAGTTTTGTACAGTTTGTTTGCTGGTTCTTTATTGAGTTTTGTACAGTTTATTGACTGGTTCTTTGTTCAGTTTTGCACTGTTTATTGACTGGTTCTTTATTCAGTTTTGTACAGTTTATTGACTGGTTCTTTATTAAGTTTTGTACAGTTTATTGACTGGTTCTTTATTGAGTTTTGTACAGTTTCTTGACGGGTTCTTTATTGAGTTTTGTACAGTTTATTGACTGGTTCTTTATTCAGTATTGTACAGTTTATTGACTGTTTCTTTATTGAGTTTTGTACAGTTTATTGACTGGTTCTTTATTCAGTTTTGTACAGTTTATTGACTGTTTCTTTATTTATTTTGTGTACAATTTATTGACTGGTTGTTTATTTAGTTTTGAACAGTTTATTGACTGTTTCTTTATTTAGTTTTGTAAAGTTTATTGACTGTTTCTATATTTAGTTTTGTACAGTTTATTGATTGTTTCTGTATTTAGTTTTGTACAGTTTATTGATTGTTTCTTTATTGAGTTTTGTACAGTTTATTGACTGTTTCTTTATTGAGTTTTGTACAGTTTATTGACTGGTTCTTTATTGAGTTTTGTACAGTTTATTTACTGGTTCTTTATTGAGTTTTGTACAGTTTATTGACTGTTTCTTTATTTAGTTTTGTACAGTTTATTGACTGGTTCTTTATTTAGTTTTGTACAGTTTATTGACTGGTTCTTTATTTAGTTTTGTACAGTTTATTGACTGGTTCTTTATTGAGTTTTGTACAGTTTATTGACTGGTTCTTTATTGGGTTTTGTACAGTTTATAAACTGGTTCTTTATTGAGTATTGTACAGTTTATTGACTATTTCTATATTGAGTTTTGTACAGTTTATTGACTAATTCTTTATTGAGTTTCGTACTGTTTATTGACTGGTTCTTTATTCAGTTTTGTATAGTTTGTTTACTGGTTCTTTATTGAGTTTTGTACAGTTTATTGACTGGTTCTTTGTTCAGTTTTGTACTGTTTATTGGTTCTTTATTCAGTTTTGTACAGTTTATTGACTGGTTCTTTATAACGTTTTGTACAGTTTATTGACTGGTTCTTTATTGAGTTTTGTACAGTTTCTTGACGGGTTCTTTATTGAGTTTTGTACAGTTTATTGACTGGTTCTTTATTGAGTCTTGTACAGTTTATTGACTGTTTCTTTATTTATTTTGTGTACAATTTATCGACTGGTTGTTTATTCAGTTTTGAACAGTTTATTGACTGTTTCTTTATTTAGTTTTGTACAGTTTATTGACTGTTTCTATATTTAGTTTTGTACAGTTTATTGATTGTTTCTTTATTTAGTTTTGTTCAGTTTATTGATTGTTTCTTTATTTAGTTTGTGTACAATTTATTGACTGGTTCTTTATTTAGTTTTGCACAGTTTATTGACTGTTTCTATATTGAGTTTTGTACAGTTTATTTACTGGTTCTTTATTGAGTTTTGTACAGTTTATTGACTGGTTCTTTGTTCAGTTTTGTACTGTTTATTGACTGGTTCTTTATTGAGTTTTGTACAGTTTCTTGACGGGTTATTTATTGAGTTTTGTAGAGTTTATTGACTGGTTCTTTATTCAGTTTTGTACAATTTATTGACTGGTTCTTTATTGAGTTTTGTACAGTTTATTGACTGGTTCTTTATTCAGTTTTGTACAGTTTATTGACTGTTTCTTTATTTATTTTGTGTACAATTTATTGACTGGTTGTTTATTTAGTTTTGAACAGTTTATTGACTGTTTCTTTATTTAGTTTTGTAAAGTTTATTGACTGTTTCTATATTTAGTTTTGTACAGTTTATTGATTGTTTCTGTATTTAGTTTTGTACAGTTTATTGATTGTTTCTTTATTGAGTTTTGTACAGTTTATTGACTGATTCTTTATTGAGTTTTGTACAGTTTATTGACTGGTTCTTTATTGAGTTTTGTACAGTTTATTTACTGGTTCTTTATTGAGTTTTGTACAGTTTATTGACTGTTTCTTTATTTAGTTTTGTACAGTTTATTGACTGGTTCTTTATTTAGTTTTGTACAGTTTATTGACTGGTTCTTTATTGAGTTTTGTACAGTTTATTGACTGGTTCTTTATTGGGTTTTGTACAGTTTATAAACTGGTTCTTTATTGAGTATTGTACAGTTTATTGACTATTTCTATATTGAGTTTTGTACAGTTTATTGACTAATTCTTTATTGAGTTTTGTACAGTTTATTGACTGGTTCTTTATTCAGTTTTGTATAGTTTGTTTACTGGTTCTTTATTGAGTTTTGTACAGTTTATTGACTGGTTCTTTGTTCAGTTTTGTACTGTTTATTAACTGGTTCTTTATTCATTTTTGTACAGTTTATTGACTGGTTCTTTATAAAGTTTTGTACAGTTTATTGACTGGTTCTTTATTGAGTTTTGTACAGTTTCTTGACGGGTTCTTTATTGAGTTTTGTACAGTTTATTGACTGGTTCTTTATTGAGTCTTGTACAGTTTATTGACTGTTTCTTTATTTATTTTGTGTACAGTTTATCGACTGGTTGTTTATTTAGTTTTGAACAGTTTATTGACTGTTTCTTTATTTAGTTTTGTACAGTTTATTGACTGTTTCTATATTTAGTTTTGTACAGTTTATTGATTGTTTCTTTATTTAGTTTTGTTCAGTTTATTGATTGTTTCTTTATTTAGTTTGTGTACAATTTACTGACTGGTTCTTTATTTAGTTTTGCACAGTTTATTGACTGTTTCTATATTGAGTTTTGTACAGTTTGTTTACTGGTTCTTTATTGACTTTTGTACAGTTTATTGACTGGTTCTTTGTTCAGTTTTGTACTGTTTATTGACTGGTTCTTTATTCAGTTTTGTACAGTTTATTGACTGGTTCTTTATAAAGTTTTGTACAGTTTATTGACTGGTTCTTTATTGAGTTTTGTACAATTTCTTGACGGGTTCTTTATTGAGTTTTGTTCAGTTTATTGACTGGTTCTTTATTCAGTTTTGTACAATTTATTGACTGGTTCTTTATTGAGTTTTGTACAGTTTATTGGCTGGTTCTTTATTGAGTTTTGTACAGTTTATTGACCGGTTCTTTATTGAGTTTTGTACAGTTTATTGACTGTTTCTTTATTTATTTTGTGTACAATTTATTGACTGGTTGTTTATTTAGTTTTGTACAGTTTATTGACTGTTTCTTTATTTAGTTTTGTACAGTTTATTGACTGTTTCTTTATTTAGTTTTGTACAGTTTATTGACTGTTTCTTTATTGAGTTTTGTACAGTTTATTGACTGTTTCTTTATTTAGTTTTGTACAGTTTATTGACTGCTTCTTTATTTAGTTTTGTACAGTTTATTGACTGTTTCTTTATTGAGTTTTGTACAGTTTATTGACTGTTTCTTTATTTAGTTTTGTACAGTTTATTGACTGTTTCTTTATTGAGTTTTGTACAGTTTATTGTCTGGTTCTTTATTGAGTTTTGTACAGTTTATTGACTGGTTCTTTATTTAGTTTTGTACAGTGTATTGACTGGTTCTTTATTGAGTTTTGTACAGTTTATTGACTGGTTCTTTATTGGGTTTTGTACAGTTTATAAACTGATTCTTTATTGAGTATTGTACAGTTTATTGACTATTTCTATATTGAGTTTTGTACAGTTTATTGACTAATTCTTTATTGAGTTTTGTACAGTTTATTGACTGGTTCTTTATTCAGTTTTGTATAGTTTGTTTACTTGTTCTTTATTCAGTTTTGTACAGTTTATTGACTGGTTCTTTGTTCAGTTTTGTACTGTTTATTGACTGGTTCTTTATTCAGTTTTGTACAGTTTATTGACTGGTTCTTTATTCAGTTTTGTACAGTTTATTGACTGGTTCTTTATAAAGTTTTGTACAGTTTATTGACTGGTTCTTTATTGAGTTTTGTACAGTTTCTTGACGGGTTCTTTATTGAGTTTTGTTCAGTTTATTGACTGGTTCTTTATTCAGTTTTGTACAATTTATTGACTGGTTCTTTATTGAGTTTTGTACAGTTTATTGACTGGTTCTTTATTGAGTTTTGTACAGTTTATTGACCGGTTCTTTATTGAGTTTTGTACAGTTTATTGACTGTTTCTTTATTTATTTTGTGTACAATTTATTGACTGTTTGTTTATTTAGTTTTGTACAGTTTATTGACTCTTTCTTTATTTAGTTTTGTACAGTATATTGACTGTTTCTTTATTGAGTTTTGTACCGTTTATTGACTGTTTCTTTATTCAGTTTTGTACAGTTTATTGACTGTTTCTTTATTGAGTTTTGTACAGTTTATTGACTGGTTCTTTATTGAGTTTTGTACAGTTTATTGACTGTTTCTTTATTCAGTTTTGTACAGTTTATTGACTGTTTCTATATTTTGTTTTGTACAGTTTGTTGACTGTTTCTTTATTTAGTTTGTGTACAATTTATTGACTGGTTCTTTATTGAGTTTTGTACAGTTTATTGACTGGTTCTTTATTGAGTTTTGTAGTTTATTGACTGGTTCTTTATAGAGTTTTGTACAGTTTATTGACTGTTTCTTTATTTAGTTTGTGTACAATTTCTTGACTGGTTGTTTATTTAGTTTTGTACAGTTTATTGACTGTTTGTTTATTTAGTTTTGTACAGTTTATTGACTGTTTCTTTATTTAGTTTTGTACAGTTTATTGACTGTTTCTTTATAAAGTTTTGTACAGTTTATTGACTGGTTCTTTATTGAGTTTTGTACAGTTTATTGACTGGTTCTTTATTGAGTTTTGTACAGTTTATTGACTTGTTCTTTATTCAGTTTTGTACAATTTATTGACTGGTTCTTTATTGAGTTTTGTACAGTTTATTGACTGGTTCTTTATTGAGTTTTGTACAATTTATTGACTGGTTCTTTATTGAGTTTTGTACAGTTTATTGACTGGTTCTTTATTTATTTTGTGTACAATTTATTGACTGGATGTTTATTTAGTTTTGTACAGTTTATTGACTGTTTCTATATTTAGTTTTGTACAGTTTATTGATTGTTTCTTTATTTAGTTTTGTACAGTTTATTGATTGTTTCTTTATTTAGTTTGTGTACAATTTATTGACTGGTTCTTTATTTAGTTTTGTACAGTTTATTGACTAATTCTTTATTGAGTTTTGTACAGTTTATTGACTGGTTCTTTATTTATTTTTGTATAGTTTATTGACTGTTTCTATATTGAGTTTTGTACAGTTTATTGACCGGTTTTTTGTTCAGTTTTGTTCTGTGTATTGACTGGTTCTTTATTTAGTTTTGTACAGTTTATTGACTGGTTCTTTATTGAGTTTTGTACAGTTTATTGACTGGTTCTTTGTTCAGTTTTGTACTGTTTATTGACTGGTTCTTTATTCAGTTCTGTACAGTTTATTGACTGGTTCTTTATTCAGTTCTGTACAGTTTATTGACTGGTTCTTTATTTAGTTTTGTACAGTTTATTGACTGTTTCTATATTTAGTTTTGTACAGTTTATTGATTGTTTCTTTATTTAGTTTTGCACAGTTTATTGATAGTTTCTTTATTTAGTTTGTGTACAATTTATTGACTGGTTCTTTATTTAGTTTTGTACAGTTTACTGACTGTTTCTATATTGAGTTTTGTACAGTTTGTTTACTGGTTCTTTATTGAGTTTTGTACAGTTTATTTACTGGTTCTATGTTCAGTTTTGTACTGTTTATTGACTGGTTCTTTATTGAGTTTTGTACAGTTTCTTGACGGGTTATTTATTGAGTTTTGTACAGTTTATTGACTGGTTCTTTATTCAGTTTTGTACAATTTATTGACTGGTTCTTTATTGAGTTTTGTAAAGTTTATTGACTGGTTCTTTATTCAGTTCTGTACAGTTTATTGACTGTTTCTTTATTTAGTTTTGTACAGTTTATTGACTGTTTCCATATTTAGTTTTGTACAGTTTATTGATTGTTTCTTTATTTATTTTGTACAGTTTATTGATTGTTTCTTTATTTAGTTTGTGTACAATTTATTGACTGGTTCTTTATTTAGTTTTGTACAGTTTATAGACTGTTTCTATATTGAGTTTTGTACAGTTTGTTTGCTGGTTTATTATTGAGTTTTGTACAGTTTATTGACTGGTTCTTTATTGAGTTTTGTAGTTTATTGACTGGTTCTTTATAGAGTTTTGTACAGTTTATTGACTGTTTCTTTATTTAGTTTGTGTACAATTTCTTGACTGGTTGTTTATTTAGTTTTGTACAGTTTATTGACTGTTTGTTTATTTAGTTTTGTACAGTTTATTGACTGTTTCTTTATTTAGTTTTGTACAGTTTATTGACTGTTTCTTTATAAAGTTTTGTACAGTTTATTGACTGGTTCTTTATTGAGTTTTGTACAGTTTATTGACTGGTTCTTTATTGAGTTTTGTACAGTTTATTGACTGGTTCTTTATTCAGTTTTGTACAATTTATTGACTGGTTCTTTATTGAGTTTTGTACAGTTTATTGACTGGTTCTTTATTGAGTTTTGTACAATTTATTGACTGGTTCTTTATTGAGTTTTGTACAGTTTATTGACTGTTTCTTTATTTATTTTGTGTACAATTTATTGACTGGATGTTTATTTAGTTTTGTACAGTTTATTGACTGTTTCTATATTTAGTTTTGTACAGTTTATTGATTGTTTCTTTATTTAGTTTTGTACAGTTTATTGATTGTTTCTTTATTTAGTTTGTGTACAATTTATTGACTGGTTCTTTATTTAGTTTTGTACAGTTTATTGACTAATTCTTTATTGAGTTTTGTACAGTTTATTGACTGGTTCTTTATTTAGTTTTGTATAGTTTATTGACTGTTTCTATATTGAGTTTTGTACAGTTTATTGACCGGTTTTTTTGTTCAGTTTTGTTCTGTGTATTGACTGGTTCTTTATTTAGTTTTGTACAGTTTATTGACTGGTTCTTTATTGAGTTTTGTACAGTTTATTGACTGGTTCTTTGTTCAGTTTTGTACTGTTTATTGACTGGTTCTTTATTCAGTTCTGTACAGTTTATTGACTGGTTCTTTATTCAGTTCTGTACAGTTTATTGACTGGTTCTTTATTTAGTTTTGTACAGTTTATTCACTGTTTCTTTATTTCGTTTTGTACAGTTTATTGACTGTTTCTATATTTAGTTTTGTACAGTTTATTGATTGTTTCTTTATTTAGTTTTGTACAATTTATTGACTGGTTGTTTATTTAGTTTTGAACAGTTTATTGACTGTTTTTTTATTTAGTTTTGTACAGTTTATTGACTGTTTCTATATTTAGTTTTGTACAGTTTATTGATTGTTTCTTTATTTAGTTTTGTACAGTTCATTGATTGTTTCTTTATTTAGTTTGTGTACAATTTATTGACTGGTTCTTTATTTAGTTTTGTACAGTTTACTGACTGTTTCTATATTGAGTTTTGTACAGTTTGTTTACTGGTTCTTTATTGAGTTTTGTACAGTTTATTGACTGGTTCTTTGTTCAGTTTTGTACTGTTTATTGACTGGTTCTTTATTGAGTTTTGTACAGTTTCTTGACGTGTTATTTATTGAGTTTTGTACAGTTTATTGACTGGTTCTTTATTCAGTTTTGTACAATTTATTGACTGGTTCTTTATTGAGTTTTGTAAAGTTTATTGACTGGTTCTTTATTCAGTTCTGTACAGTTTATTGACTGTTTCTTTATTTAGTTTTGTACAGTTTATTGACTGTTTCCATATTTAGTTTTGTACAGTTTATTGATTGTTTCTTTATTTATTTTGTACAATTTATTGATTGTTTCTTTATTTAGTTTGTGTACAATTTATTGACTGGTTCTTTATTTAGTTTTGTACAGTTTATTGACTGTTTCTATATTGAGTTTTGTACAGTTTGTTTGCTGGTTCTTTATTGAGTTTTGTACAGTTTATTGACTGGTTCTTTGTTCAGTTTTGTACTGTTTATTGACTGGTTCTTTATTCAGTTTTGTACAGTTTATTGACTGGTTCTTTATAAAGTTTTGTACAGTTTATTGACTGGTTCTTTATTGAGTTTTGTACAGTTTCTTGACGGGTTCTTTATTGAGTTTTGTACAGTTTATTGACTGGTTCTTTATTCAGTTTTGTACAGTTTATTGACTGTTTCTTTATTGAGTTTTGTACAGTTTATTGACTGGTTCTTTATTCAGTTTTGTACAGTTTATTGACTGTTTCTTTATTTATTTTGTGTACAATTTATTGACTGGTTATTTATTTAGTTTTGAACAGTTTATTGACTGTTTCTTTATTTAGTTTTGTAAAGTTTATTGACTGTTTCTATATTTAGTTTTGTACAGTTTATTGATTGTTTCTTTATTTAGTTTTGTATAGTTTATTGATTGTTTCTTTATTGAGTTTTGTACAGTTTATTGACTGATTCTTTATTGAGTTTTGTACAGTTTATTGACTGGTTCTTTATTGAGTTTTGTACAGTTTATTGACTGGTTCTTTATTGAGTTTTGTACAGTTTATTGACTGTTTCTTTATTTAGTTTTGTACAGTTTATTGACTGGTTCTTTATTTAGTTTTGTACAGTTTATTGACTGGTTCTTTATTGAGTTTTGTACAGTTTATTGACTGGTTCTTTATTGGGTTTTGTACAGTTTATAAACTGGTTCTTTATTGAGTATTGTACAGTTTATTGACTATTTCTATATTGAGTTTTGTACAGTTTATTGACTAATTCTTTATTGAGTTTTGTACAGTTTATTGACTGGTTCTTTATTCAGTTTTGTATAGTTTGTTTACTGGTTCTTTATTGAGTTTTGTACAGTTTATTGACTGGTTCTTTGTTCAGTTTTGTACTGTTTATTAACTGGTTCTTTATTCAGTTTTGTACAGTTTATTGACTGGTTCTTTATAAAGTTTTGTACAGTTTATTGACTGGTTCTTTATTGAGTTTTGTACAGTTTATTGACGGGTTCTTTATTGAGTTTTGTACAGTTTATTGACTGGTTCTTTATTGAGTCTTGTACAGTTTATTGACTGTTTCTTTATTTATTTTGTGTACAGTTTATCGACTGGTTGTTTATTTAGTTTTGAACAGTTTATTGACTGTTTCTTTATTTAGTTTTGTACAGTTTATTGACTGTTTCTATATTTAGTTTTGTACAGTTTATTGATTGTTTCTTTATTTAGTTTTGTACAGTTTATTGATTATTTCTTTATTTAGTTTGTGTACAATTTATTGACTGGTTCTTTATTTAGTTTTGTTCAGTTTATTGACTGGTTCTTTATTCAGTTTTGTACAATTTATTGACTGGTTCTTTATTGAGTTTTGTACAGTTTATTGGCTGGTTCTTTATTGAGTTTTGTACAGTTTATTGACCGGTTCTTTATTGAGTTTTGTACAGTTTATTGACTGTTTCTTTATTTATTTTGTGTACAATTTATTGACTGGTTGTTTATTTAGTTTTGTACAGTTTATTGACTGTTTGTTTATTTAGTTTTTTACAGTTTATTGACTGTTTCTTTATTTAGTTTTGTACAGTTTATTGACTGTTTCTTTATTGAGTTTTGTACAGTTTATTGACTGTTTCTTTATTTAGTTTTGTACAGTTTATTGACTGTTTCTTTATTGAGTTTTGTACAGTTTATTGTCTGGTTCTTTATTGAGTTTTGTACAGTTTATTGACTGGTTCTTTATTCAGTTTTGTACAGTTTATTGACTGTTTCTATATTTTGTTTTGTACAGTTTATTGACTGTTTCCTTATTTAGTTTTGTACAGTTTATTGACTGGTTCTTTATTTAGTTTTGTACAGTTTATTGACTGGTTCTTTATTGAGTTTTGTACAGTTTATTGACTGGTTCTTTATTGGGTTTTGTACAGTTTATAAACTGGTTCTTTATTGAGTATTGTACAGTTTATTGACTATTTCTATATTGAGTTTTGTACAGTTTATTGACTAATTCTTTATTGAGTTTTGTACAGTTTATTGACTGGTTCTTTATTGAGTTTTGTATAGTTTGTTTACTTGTTCTTTATTCAGTTTTGTACAGTTTATTGACTGGTTCTTTGTTCAGTTTTGTACTGTTTATTGACTGGTTCTTTATTCAGTTTTGTACAGTTTATTGACTGGTTCTTTATAAAGTTTTGTACAGTTTATTGACTGGTTCTTTATTGAGTTTTGTACAGTTTATTGACGGGTTCTTTATTGAGTTTTGTACAGTTTATTGACTGGTTCTTTATTGAGTTTTGTACAGTTTATTGACTGTTTCTTTATTTATTTTGTGTACAATTTATTGACTGGTTGTTTATTTAGTTTTGAACAGTTTATTGACTGTTTCTTTATTTAGTTTTGTACAGTTTATTGACTGTTTCTATATTGAGTTTTGTACAGTTTGTTTACTGGTTCTTTATTGAGTTTTGTACAGTTTATTTACTGGTTCTTTGTTCAGTTTTGTACAGTTTATTGACTGGTTCTTTATTCAGTTTTGTACAGTTTATTGACTGGTTCTTTATAAAGTTTTGTACAGTTTATTGACTGGTTCTTTATTGAGTTTTGTACAGTTTCTTGACGGGTTCTTTATTGAGTTTTGTTCAGTTTATTGACTGGTTCTTTATTCAGTTTTGTACAATTTATTGACTGGTTCTTTATTGAGTTTTGTACAGTTTATTGACTGGTTCTTTATAGAGTTTTGTACAGTTTATTGACCGGTTCTTTATTGAGTTTTGTACAGTTTATTGACTGTTTCTTTATTTATTTTGTGTACAATTTATTGACTGGTTGTTTATTTAGTTTTGTACAGTTTATTGACTGTTTGTTTATTTAGTTTTGTACAGTTTATTGACGGTTTCTTTATTTAGTTTTGTACAGTATATTGACTGTTTCTTTATTGAGTTTTGTACAGTTTATTGACTGTTTCTTTATTTAGTTTTGTACAGTTTATTGACTGTTTCTTTATTGAGTTTTGTACTGTTTATTGACTGGTTCTTTATTGAGTTTTGTACAGTTTATTGACTGGTTCTTTATTGAGTTTTGTAGTTTATTGACTGGTTCTTTATAGAGTTTTGTACAGTTTATTGACTGTTTCTTTATTTAGTTTGTGTACAATTTCTTCACTGGTTGTTTATTTAGTTTTGTACAGTTTATTGACTGTTTGTTTATTTAGTTTTGTACAGTTTATTGGCTGTTTCTTTATTTAGTTTTGTACAGTTTATTGACTGTTTCTTTATAAAGTTTTGTACAGTTTATTGACTGGTTCTTTATTGAGTTTTGTACAGTTTATTGACTGGTTCTTTATTGAGTTTTGTACAGTTTATTGACTGGTTCTTTATTGAGTTTTGTACAGTTTATTGACTGGTTCTTTATTCAGTTTTGTACAATTTATTGAATGGTTCTTTATTGAGTTTTGTACAGTTTATTGACTGGTTCTTTATTGAGTTTTGTACAATTTATTGACTGGTTCTTTATTGAGTTTTGTACAGTTTATTGACTGTTTCTTTATTTATTTTGTGTACAATTTATTGACTGGATGTTTATTTAGTTTTGTACAGTTTATTGACTGTTTCTATATTTAGTTTTGTACAGTTTATTGATTGTTTCTTTATTTAGTTTTGTACAGTTTATTGATTGTTTCTTTATTTAGTTTGTGTACAATTTATTGACTGGTTCTTTATTTAGTTTTGTACAGTTTATTGACTAATTCTTTATTGAGTTTTGTACAGTTTATTGACTGGTTCTTTATTTAGTTTTGTATAGTTTATTGACTGTTTCTATATTGAGTTTTATACAGTTTATTGACCGGTTTTTTGTTCAGTTTTGTTCTGTGTATTGACTGGTTCTTTATTTAGTTTTGTACAGTTTATTGACTGGTTCTTTATTGAGTTTTGTACAGTTTATTGACTGGTTCTTTGTTCAGTTTTGTACTGTTTATTGACTGGTTCTTTATTCAGTTCTGTACAGTTTATTGACTGGTTCTTTATTCAGTTCTGTACAGTTTATTGACTGGTTCTTTATTTAGTTTTGTACAGTTTATTCACTGTTTCTTTATTTCGTTTTGTACAGTTTATTGACTGTTTCTATATTTAGTTTTGTACAGTTTATTGATTGTATCTTTATTTAGTTTTGTACAATTTATTGACTGGTTGTTTATTTAGTTTTGAACAGTTTATTGACTGTTTTTTTATTTAGTTTTGTACAGTTTATTGACTGTTTCTATATTTAGTTTTGTACAGTTTATTGATTGTTTCTTTATTTAATTTTGTACAGTTTATTGATTGTTTCTTTATTGAGTTTTGTACAGTTTATTGACTGATTCTTTATTGAGTTTTGTACAGTTTATTGACTGGTTCTTTATTGAGTTTTGTACAGTTTATTGACTGGTTCTTTATTGAGTTTTGCACAGTTTATTGACTGTTTTTTTATTTAGTTTTGTACAGTTTATTGACTGGTTCTTTATTTAGTTTTGTACAGTTTATTGACTGGTTCTTTATTGAGTTTTGTACAGTTTATTGACTGGTTCTTTATTGGGTTTTGTACAGTTTATAAACAGGTTCTTTATTGAATATTGTACAGTTTATTGACTATTTCTATATTGAGCTTTGTACAGTTTATTGACTGGTGCTTTATTCAGTTTTGTATAGTTTGTTAACTGTTTCTTTATTGAGTTTTGTACAGTTTATTGACTGGTTCTTTGTTCAGTTTTGTACTGTTTATTAACTGGTTCTTTATTCAGTTTTGTACAGTTTATTGACTGGTTCTTTATAAAGTTTTGTACAGTTTATTGACTGGTTCTTTATTGAGTTTTGTACAGTTTCTTGACGGGTTCTTTATTGAGTTTTGTACAGTTTATTGACTGGTTCTTTATTGAGTCTTGTACAGTTTATTGACTGTTTCTTTATTTATTTTGTGTACAGTTTATCGACTGGTTGTTTATTTAGTTTTGAACAGTTTATTGACTGTTTCTTTATTTAGTTTTGTACAGTTTATTGACTGTTTCTATATTTAGTTTTGTACAGTTTATTGATTGTTTCTTTACTTAGTTTTGTACAGTTTATTGATTGTTTCTTTATTTAGTTTGTGTACAATTTATTGACTGGTTCTTTATTTAGTTTTGCACAGTTTATTGACTGTTTCTATATTGAGTTTTGTACAGTTTGTTTACTGGTTCTTTATTGACTTTTGTACAGTTTATTGACTGGTTCTTTGTTCAGTTTTGTACTGTTTATTGACTGGTTCTTTATTCAGTTTTGTACAGTTTATTGACTGGTTCTTTATAAAGTTTTGTACAGTTTATTGACTGGTTCTTTATTGAGTTTTGTACAGTTTCTTGACGGGTTCTTTATTGAGTTTTGTTCAGTTTATTGACTGGTTCTTTATTCAGTTTTGTACAATTTATTGACTGGTTCTTTATTGAGTTTTGTACAGTTTATTGGCTGGTTCTTTATTGAGTTTTGTACAGTTTATTGACCGGTTCTTTATTGAGTTTTGTACAGTTTATTGACTGTTTCTTTATTTATTTTGTGTACAATTTATTGACTGGTTGTTTATTTAGTTTTGTACAGTTTATTGACTGTTTGTTTATTTTGTTTTGTACAGTTTATTGACTGTTTATTTATTTAGTTTTGAACAGTTTATTGACTGTTTCTTTATTGAGTTTTGTACAGTTTATTGACTGTTTCTTTATTTAGTTTTGTACAGTTTATTGACTGTTTCTTTATTGAGTTTTGTACAGTTTATTGTCTGGTTCTTTATTGAGTTTTGTACAGTTTATTGACTGGTTCTTTATTGAGTTTTGTAGTTTATTGACTGCTTCTTTATAGAGTTTTGTACAGTTTATTGACTGTTTCTTTATTTAGTTTGTGTACAATTTCTTGACTGGTTGTTTATTTAGTTTTGTACAGTTTATTGACTGTTTCTTTATTGAGTTTTGTACAGTTTATTGACTGTTTCTTTATTTAGTTTTGTACAGTTTATTGACTGTTTCTTTATTGAGTTTTGTACAGTTTATTGACTGGTTCTTTATTGAGTTTTGTACAGTTTATAGACTGGTTCTTTATTGAGTTTTGTAGTTTATTGACTGCTTCTTTATAGAGTTTTGTACAGTTTATTGACTGTTTCTTTATTTAGTTTGTGTACAATTTCTTGACTGGTTGTTTATTTAGTTTTGTACAGTTTATTGACTGTTTGTTTATTTAGTTTTGTACAGTTTATTGACTGTTTCTTTATTTAGTTTTGTACAGTTTATTGACTGTTTCTTTATAAAGTTTTGTACAGTTTATTGACTGGTTCTTTATTGAGTTTTGTACAGTTTATTGACTGGTTCTTTATTGACTTTTGTACAGTTTATTGACTGGTTCTTTATTCAGTTTTGTACAATTTATTGACTGGTTCTTTATTGAGTTTTGTACAGTTTATTGACTGGTTCTTTATTGAGTTTTGTACAATTTATTGACTGGTTCTTTATTGAGTTTTGTACAGTTTATTGACTGTTTCTTTATTTATTTTGTGTACAATTTATTGACTGGATGTTTATTTAGTTTTGTACAGTTTATTGACTGTTTCTACATTTAGTTTTGTACAGTTTATTGATTGTTTCTTTATTTAGTTTTGTACAGTTTATTGACCGGTTCTTTATAAAGTTTTGTACAGTTTATTGACTGGTTCTCTGTTGAGTTTTGTACAGTTTCTTGACGGGTTCTTTATTGAGTTTTGTACAGTTTATTGTCTGGTTCTTTATTGAGTTTTGTACAGTTTATTGACTGGTTCTTTATTCAGTTTTGTACAGTTTATTGACTGTTTCTATATTTTGTTTTGTACAGTTTATTGACTGTTTCCTTATTTAGTTTTGTACAGTTTATTGACTGGTTCTTTATTTAGTTTTGTACAGTTTATTTACTGGTTCTTTATTGAGTTTTGTACAGTTTATTGACTGGTTCTTTATTGGGTTTTGCACAGTTTATAAACTGGTTCTTTATTGAGTATTGTACAGTTTATTGACTATTTCTATATTGAGTTTTGTACAGTTTATTAACTAATTCTTTATTGAGTTTTGTACAGTTTATTGACTGGTTCTTTATTCAGTTTTGTATAGTTTGTTTACTTGTTCTTTATTCAGTTTTGTACAGTTTATTGACTGTTTGTTTATTTAGTTTTGTACAGTTTATTGACTGTTTCTTTATTTAGTTTTGTACAGTTTATTGACTGTTTCTTTATAAAGTTTTGTACAGTTTATTGACTGGTTCTTTATTGAGTTTTGTACAGTTTATTGACTGGTTCTTTATTGAGTTTTGTACAGTTTATTGACTGGTTCTTTATTCAGTTTTGTACAATTTATTGACTGGTTCTTTATTGAGTTTTGTACAGTTTATTGACTGGTTCTTTATTGAGTTTTGTACAATTTATTGACTGGTTCTTTATTGAGTTTTGTACAGTTTATTGACTGTTTCTTTATTTATTTTGTGTACAATTTATTGACTGGATGTTTATTTAGTTTTGTACAGTTTATTGACTGTTTCTACATTTAGTTTTGTACAGTTTATTGATTGTTTCTTTATTTAGTTTTGTACAGTTTATTGACCGGTTCTTTATAAAGTTTTGTACAGTTTATTGACTGGTTCTCTATTGAGTTTTGTACAGTTTCTTGACGGGTTCTTTATTGAGTTTTGTACAGTTTATTGTCTGGTTCTTTATTGAGTTTTGTACAGTTTATTGACTGGTTCTTTATTCAGTTTTGTACAGTTTATTGACTGTTTCTATATTTTGTTTTGTACAGTTTATTGACTGTTTCCTTATTTAGTTTTGTACAGTTTATTGACTGGTTCTTTATTGAGTTTTGTACAATTTATTGATTGGTTCTTTATTGAGTTTTGTACAGTTCATTGACTGTTTCTTTATTTATTTTGTGTACAATTTATTGACTGGATGTTTATTTAGTTTTGTACAGTTTATTGACTGTTTCTACATTTAGTTTTGTACAGTTTATTGATTGTTTCTTTATTTAGTTTTGTACAGTTTATTGACCGGTTCTTTATAAAGTTTTGTACAGTTTATTGACTGGTTCTCTATTGAGTTTTGTACAGTTTCTTGACGGGTTCTTTATTGAGTTTTGTACAGTTTATTGACTGGTTCTTTATTCAGTTTTGTACAGTTTATTGACTGTTTCTTTATTGAGTTTTGTACAGTTTATTGACTGGTTCTTTATTCAGTTTTGTACAGTTTATTGACTGTTTCTTTATTTATTTTGTGTACAATTTATTGACTGGTTGTTTATTTAGTTTTGTACTGTTTATTGACTGGTTCTTTATTCAGTTTTGTACAGTTTATTGACTGGTTCTTTATAAAGTTTTGTACAGTTTATTGACTGGTTCTTTATTGAGTTTTGTACAGTTTCTTGACGGGTTCTTTATTGAGTTTTGTTCAGTTTATTGACTGGTTCTTTATTCAGTTTTGTACAATTTATTGACTGGTTCTTTATTGAGTTTTGTACAGTTTATTGGCTGGTTCTTTATTGAGTTTTGTACAGTTTATTGACCGGTTCTTTATTGAGTTTTGTACAGTTTATTGACTGTTTCTTTATTTATTTTGTGTACAATTTATTGACTGGTTGTTTATTTAGTTTTGTACAGTTTATTGACTGTTTGTTTATTTTGTTTTGTACAGTTTATTGACTGTTTCTTTATTTAGTTTTGAACAGTTTATTGACTGTTTCTTTATTGAGTTTTGTACAGTTTATTGACTGTTTCTTTATTTAGTTTTGTACAGTTTATTGACTGTTTCTTTATTGAGTTTTGTACAGTTTATTGTCTGGTTCTTTATTGAGTTTTGTACAGTTTATTGACTGGTTCTTTATTCAGTTTTGTACAGTTTATTGACTGTTTCTATATTTTGTTTTGTACAGTTTATTGACTGTTTCCTTATTTAGTTTTGTACAGTTTATTGACTGGTTCTTTATTTAGTTTTGTACAGTTTATTGACTGGTTCTTTATTGAGTTTTGTACAGTTTATTGACTGGTTCTTTATTGGGTTTTGCACAGTTTATAAACTGGTTCTTTATTGAGTATTGTACAGTTTATTGACTATTTCTATATTGAGTTTTGTACAGTTTATTAACTAATTCTTTATTGAGTTTTGTACAGTTTATTGACTGGTTCTTTATTCAGTTTTGTATAGTTTGTTTACTTGTTCTTTATTCAGTTTTGTACAGTTTATTGACTGGTTCTTTGTTCAGTTTTGTACTGTTTATTGACTGGTTCTTTATTCAGTTTTGTACAGTTTATTGACTGATTCTTTATAAAGTTTTGTACAGTTTATTGACTGGTTCTTTATTGAGTTTTGTACAGTTTCTTGACGGGTTCTTTATTGAGTTTTGTACAGTTTATTGACTGGTTCTTTATTGAGTTTTGTACAGTTTATTGACTGTTTCTTTATTTATTTTGTGTACAATTTATTGACTGGTTGTTTATTTAGTTTTGAACAGTTTATTGACTGTTTCTTTATTTAGTTTTGTACAGTTTATTGACTGTTTCTATATTTAGTTTTGTACAGTTTATTGATTGTTTCTTTATTTAGTTTTGTACAGTTTATTGATTGTTTCTTTATTTAGTTTGTGTACAATATATTGACTGGTTCTTTATTTAGTTTGTACAGTTTATTGACTGTTTCTATATTGAGTTTTGTACAGTTTGTTTACTGGTTCTTTATTGAGTTTTGTACAGTTTATTGACTGGTTCTTTGTTCAGTTTTGTACTGTTTATTGACTGGTTCTTTATTCAGTTTTGTACAGTTTATTGACTGGTTCTTTATTCAGTTTTGTACAGTTTATTGACTGGTTCTTTATTGAGTTTTGTACAGTTTATTGACGGGTTCTTTATTGAGTTTTGTTCAGTTTATTGACTGGTTCTTTATTCAGTTTTGTACAATTTATTGACTGGTTCTTTATTGAGTTTTGTACAGTTTCCTGACTGGTTCTTTATTGAGTTTTGTACAGTTTATTGACCGGTTCTTTATTGAGTTTTGTACAGTTTATTGACTGTTTCTTTATTTATTTTGTGTACAATTTATTGACTGGTTGTTTATTTAGTTTTGTACAGTTTATTGACTGGTTGTTTATTTAGTTTTGTACAGTTTATTGACTGTTTCTTTATTTAGTTTTGTACAGTATATTGACTGTTTCTTTATTGAGTTTTGTACAGTTTATTGACTGTTTCTTTATTTAGTTTTGTACAGTTTATTGACTGTTTCTTTATTGAGTTTTGTACAGTTTATTGACTGGTTCTTTATTGAGTTTTGTACAGTTTATTGACTGGTTCTTTATTGAGTTTTGTAGTTTATTGACTGCTTCTTTATAGAGTTTTGTACAGTTTATTGACTGTTTCTTTATTTAGTTTGTGTACAATTTCTTGACTGGTTGTTTATTTAGTTTTGTACAGTTTATTGACTGTTTGTTTATTTAGTTTTGTACAGTTTATTGACTGTTTCTTTATTTAGTTTTGTACAGTTTATTGACTGTTTCTTTATAAAGTTTTGTACAGTTTATTGACTGGTTCTTTATTGAGTTTTGTACAGTTTATTGACTGGTTCTTTATTGAGTTTTGTACAGTTTATTGACTGGTTCTTTATTCAGTTTTGTACAATTTATTGACTGGTTCTTTATTGAGTTTTGTACAGTTTATTGACTGGTTCTTTATTGAGTTTTGTACAATTTATTGACTGGTTCTTTATTGAGTTTTGTACAGTTTATTGACTGTTTCTTTATTTATTTTGTGTACAATTTATTGACTGGATGTTTATTTAGTTTTGTACAGTTTATTGACTGTTTCTACATTTAGTTTTGTACAGTTTATTGATTGTTTCTTTATTTAGTTTTGTACAGTTTATTGACCGGTTCTTTATAAAGTTTTGTACAGTTTATTGACTGGTTCTCTATTGAGTTTTGTACAGTTTCTTGACGGGTTCTTTATTGAGTTTTGTACAGTTTATTGACTGGTTCTTTATTCAGTTTTGTACAGTTTATTGACTGTTTCTTTATTGAGTTTTGTACAGTTTATTGACTGGTTCTTTATTTAGTTTTGAACAGTTTATTGACTGTTTCTTTATTGAGTTTTGTACAGTTTATTGACTGTTTCTTTATTTAGTTTTGTACAGTTTATTGACTGTTTCTTTATTGAGTTTTGTACAGTTTATTGTCTGGTTCTTTATTGAGTTTTGTACAGTTTATTGACTGGTTCTTTATTCAGTTTTGTACAGTTTATTGACTGTTTCTATATTTTGTTTTGTACAGTTTATTGACTGTTTCCTTATTTAGTTTTGTACAGTTTATTGACTGGTTCTTTATTTAGTTTTGTACAGTTTATTGACTGGTTCTTTATTGAGTTTTGTACAGTTTATTGACTGGTTCTTTATTGGGTTTTGCACAGTTTATAAACTGGTTCTTTATTGAGTATTGTACAGTTTATTGACTATTTCTATATTGAGTTTTGTACAGTTTATTAACTAATTCTTTATTGAGTTTTGTACAGTTTATTGACTGGTTCTTTATTCAGTTTTGTATAGTTTGTTTACTTGTTCTTTATTCAGTTTTGTACAGTTTATTGACTGGTTCTTTGTTCAGTTTTGTACTGTTTATTGACTGGTTCTTTATTCAGTTTTGTACAGTTTATTGACTGATTCTTTATAAAGTTTTGTACAGTTTATTGACTGGTTCTTTATTGAGTTTTGTACAGTTTCTTGACGGGTTCTTTATTGAGTTTTGTACAGTTTATTGACTGGTTCTTTATTGAGTTTTGTACAGTTTATTGACTGTTTCTTTATTTATTTTGTGTACAATTTATTGACTGGTTGTTTATTTAGTTTTGAACAGTTTATTGACTGTTTCTTTATTTAGTTTTGTACAGTTTATTGACTGTTTCTATATTTAGTTTTGTACAGTTTATTGATTGTTTCTTTATTTAGTTTTGTACAGTTTATTGATTGTTTCTTTATTTAGTTTGTGTACAATATATTGACTGGTTCTTTATTTAGTTTGTACAGTTTATTGACTGTTTCTATATTGAGTTTTGTACAGTTTGTTTACTGGTTCTTTATTGAGTTTTGTACAGTTTATTGACTGGTTCTTTGTTCAGTTTTGTACTGTTTATTGACTGGTTCTTTATTCAGTTTTGTACAGTTTATTGACTGGTTCTTTATAAAGTTTTGTACAGTTTATTGACTGGTTCTTTATTGAGTTTTGTACAGTTTCTTGACGGGTTCTTTATTGAGTTTTGTTCAGTTTATTGACTGGTTCTTTATTCAGTTTTGTACAATTTATTGACTGGTTCTTTATTGAGTTTTGTACAGTTTCCTGACTGGTTCTTTATTGAGTTTTGTACAGTTTATTGACCGGTTCTTTATTGAGTTTTGTACAGTTTATTGACTGTTTCTTTATTTATTTTGTGTACAATTTATTGACTGGTTGTTTATTTAGTTTTGTACAGTTTATTGACTGGTTGTTTATTTAGTTTTGTACAGTTTATTGACTGTTTCTTTATTTAGTTTTGTACAGTATATTGACTGTTTCTTTATTGAGTTTTGTACAGTTTATTGACTGTTTCTTTATTTAGTTTTGTACAGTTTATTGACTGTTTCTTTATTGAGTTTTGTACAGTTTATTGACTGGTTCTTTATTGAGTTTTGTACAGTTTATTGACTGGTTCTTTATTGAGTTTTGTAGTTTATTGACTGCTTCTTTATAGAGTTTTGTACAGTTTATTGACTGTTTCTTTATTTAGTTTGTGTACAATTTCTTGACTGGTTCTTTATTTAGTTTTGTACAGTTTATTGACTGTTTCTTTATTTAGTTTTGTACAGTTTATTGACTGTTTCTTTATTTAGTTTTGTACAGTTTATTGACTGTTTCTTTATAAAGTTTTGTACAGTTTATTGACTGGTTCTTTATTGAGTTTTGTACAGTTTATTGACTGGTTCTTTATTGAGTTTTGTACAGTTTATTGACTGGTTCTTTATTCAGTTTTGTACAATTTATTGACTGGTTCTTTATTGAGTTTTGTACAGTTTATTGACTGGTTCTTTATTGAGTTTTGTACAATTTATTGACTGGTTCTTTATTGAGTTTTGTACAGTTTATTGACTGTTTCTTTATTTATTTTGTGTACAATTTATTGACTGGATGTTTATTTAGTTTTGTACAGTTTATTGACTGTTTCTACATTTAGTTTTGTACAGTTTATTGATTGTTTCTTTATTTAGTTTTGTACAGTTTATTGACCGGTTCTTTATAAAGTTTTGTACAGTTTATTGACTGGTTCTCTATTGAGTTTTGTACAGTTTCTTGACGGGTTCTTTATTGAGTTTTGTACAGTTTATTGACTGGTTCTTTATTCAGTTTTGTACAGTTTATTGACTGTTTCTTTATTGAGTTTTGTACAGTTTATTGACTGGTTCTTTATTCAGTTTTGTACAGTTTATTGACTGTTTCTTTATTTATTTTGTGTACAATTTATTGACTGGTTGTTTATTTAGTTTTGAACAGTTTATTGACTGTTTCTTTATTTAGTTTTGTAAAGTTTATTGACTGTTTCTATATTTAGTTTTGTACAGTTTATTGATTGTTTCTTTATTTAGTTTTGTACAGTTTATTGATTGTTTCTTTATTGAGTTTTGTACAGTTTATTGACTGATTCTTTATTGAGTTTTGTACAGTTTATTGACTGGTTCTTTATTGAGTTTTGTACAGTTTATTGACTGGTTCTTTATTGAGTTTTGTACAGTTTATTGACTGTTTCTTTATTTAGTTTTGTACAGTTTATTGACTGGTTCTTTATTTAGTTTTGTACAGTTTATTGACTGGTTCTTTATTGAGTTTTGTACAGTTTATTGACTGGTTCTTTATTGGGTTTTGTACAGTTTATAAACTGGTTCTTTATTGAGTATTGTACAGTTTATTGACTATTTCTATATTGAGTTTTGTACAGTTTATTGACTAATTCTTTATTGAGTTTTGTACAGTTTATTGACTGGTTCTTTATTCAGTTTTGTATAGTTTGTTTACTGGTTCTTTATTGAGTTTTGTACAGTTTATTGACTGGTTCTTTGTTCAGTTTTGTACTGTTTATTAACTGGTTCTTTATTCAGTTTTGTACAGTTTATTGACTGGTTCTTTATAAAGTTTTGTACAGTTTATTGGCTGGTTCTTTATTGAGTTTTGTACAGTTTCTTGACGGGTTCTTTATTGAGTTTTGTACAGTTTATTGACTGGTTCTTTATTGAGTTTTGTAAAGTTTATTGACTGGTTCTTTATTCAGTTCTGTACAGTTTATTGACTGTTTCTTTATTTAGTTTTGTACAGTTTATTGACTGTTTCCATATTTAGTTTTGTACAGTTTATTGATTGTTTCTTTATTTATTTTGTACAATTTATTGATTGTTTCTTTATTTAGTTTGTGTACAATTTATTGACTGGTTCTTTATTTAGTTTTGTACAGTTTATTGACTGTTTCTATATTGAGTTTTGTACAGTTTGTTTGCTGGTTCTTTATTGAGTTTTGTACAGTTTATTGACTGGTTCTTTGTTCAGTTTTGTACTGTTTATTGACTGGTTCTTTATTCAGTTTTGTACAGTTTATTGACTGGTTCTTTATAAAGTTTTGTACAGTTTATTGACTGGTTCTTTATTGAGTTTTGTACAGTTTCCTGACGGGTTCTTTATTGAGTTTTGTACAGTTTATTGACTGGTTCTTTATTCAGTTTTGTACAGTTTATTGACTGTTTCTTTATTGAGTTTTGTACAGTTTATTGACTGGTTCTTTATTCAGTTTTGTACAGTTTATTGACTGTTTCTTTATTTATTTTGTGTACAATTTATTCACTGGTTATTTATTTAGTTTTGAACAGTTTATTGACTATTTCTTTATTTAGTTTTGTAAAGTTTATTGACTATTTCTATATTTAGTTTTGTACAGTTTATTGATTGTTTCTTTATTTAGTTTTGTACAGTTTATTGATTGTTTCTTTATTGAGTTTTGTACAGTTTATTGACTGATTCTTTATTGAGTTTTGTACAGTTTATTGACTGGTTCTTTATTGAGTTTTGTACAGTTTATTGACTGGTTCTTTATTGAGTTTTGTACAGTTTATTGACTGTTTCTTTATTTAGTTTTGTACAGTTTATTGACTGGTTCTTTATTTAGTTTTGTACAGTTTATTGACTGGTTCTTTATTGAGTTTTGTACAGTTTATTGACTGGTTCTTTATTGGGTTTTGTACAGTTTATAAACTGGTTCTTTATTGAGTATTGTACAGTTTATTGACTATTTCTATATTGAGTTTTGTACAGTTTATTGACTATTTCTTTATTGAGTTTTGTACAGTTTATTGACTGGTTCTTTATTCAGTTTTGTATAGTTTGTTTACTGGTTCTTTATTGAGTTTTGTACAGTTTATTGACTGGTTCTTTGTTCAGTTTTGTACTGTTTATTAACTGGTTCTTTATTCAGTTTTGTACAGTTTATTGACTGGTTCTTTATAAAGTTTTGTACAGTTTATTGACTGGTTCTTTATTGAGTTTTGTACAGTTTCTTGACGGGTTCTTTATTGAGTTTTGTACAGTTTATTGACTGGTTCTTTATTGAGTCTTGTACAGTTTATTGACTGTTTCTTTATTTATTTTGTGTACAGTTTATCGACTGGTTGTTTATTTAGTTTTGAACAGTTTATTGACTGTTTCTTTATTTAGTTTTGTACAGTTTATTGACTGTTTCTATATTTAGTTTTGTACAGTTTATTGATTGTTTCTTTATTTAGTTTTGTACAGTTTATTGATTGTTTCTTTATTTAGTTTGTGTACAATTTATTGACTGGTTCTTTATTTAGTTTTGCACAGTTTATTGACTGTTTCTATATTGAGTTTTTTACAGTTTGTTTACTGGTTCTTTATTGACTTTTGTACAGTTTATTGACTGGTTCTTTGTTCAGTTTTGTACTGTTGATTGACTGGTTCTTTATTCAGTTTTGTACAGTTTATTGACTGGTTCTTTATAAAGTTTTGTACAGTTTATTGACTGGTTCTTTATTGAGTTTTGTACAGTTTCTTGACGGGTTCTTTATTGAGTTTTGTTCAGTTTATTGACTGGTTCTTTATTCAGTTTTGTACAATTTATTGACTGGTTCTTTATTGAGTTTTGTACAGTTTATTGGCTGGTTCTTTATTGAGTTTTGTACAGTTTATTGACCGGTTCTTTATTGAGTTTTGTACAGTTTATTGACTGTTTCTTTATTTATTTTGTGTACAATTTATTGACTGGTTGTTTATTTAGTTTTGTACAGTTTATTGACTGTTTGTTTATTTAGTTTTTTACAGTTTATTGACTGTTTCTTTATTTAGTTTTGTACAGTTTATTGACTGTTTCTTTATTGAGTTTTGTACAGTTTATTGACTGTTTTTTTATTTAGTTTTGTACAGTTTATTGACTGTTTCTTTATTGAGTTTTGTACAGTTTATTGTCTGGTTCTTTATTGAGTTTTGTACAGTTTATTGACTGGTTCTTTATTCAGTTTTGTACAGTTTATTGACTGTTTCTATATTTTGTTTTGTACAGTTTATTGACTGTTTCCTTATTTAGTTTTGTACAGTTTATTGACTGGTTCTTTATTTAGTTTTGTACAGTTTATTGACTGGTTCTTTATTGAGTTTTGTACAGTTTATTGACTGGTTCTTTATTGGGTTTTGTACAGTTTATAAACTGGTTCTTTATTGAGTATTGTACAGTTTATTGACTATTTCTATATTGAGTTTTGTACAGTTTATTGACTAATTCTTTATTGAGTTTTGTACAGTTTATTGACTGGTTCTTTATTCAGTTTTGTATAGTTTGTTTACTTGTTCTTTATTCAGTTTTGTACAGTTTATTGACTGGTTCTTTATAAAGTTTTGTACAGTTTATTGACTGGTTCTTTATTGAGTTTTGTACAGTTTCTTGACGGGTTCTTTATTGAGTTTTGTACAGTTTATTGACTGGTTCTTTATTGAGTTTTGTACAGTTTATTGACTGTTTCTTTATTTATTTTGTGTACAATTTATTGACTGGTTGTTTATTTAGTTTTGAACAGTTTATTGACTGTTTCTTTATTTAGTTTTGTACAGTTTATTGACTGTTTCTATATTGCGTTTTGTACAGTTTGTTTACTGGTTCTTTATTGAGTTTTGTACAGTTTATTGACTGGTTCTTTGTTCAGTTTTGTACAGTTTATTGACTGGTTCTTTATTCAGTTTTGTACAGTTTGTTGACTGGTTCTTTATAAAGTTTTGTACAGTTTATTGACTGGTTCTTTATTGAGTTTTGTACAGTTTCTTGACGGGTTCTTTATTGAGTTTTGTTCAGTTTATTGACTGGTTCTTTATTCAGTTTTGTACAATTTATTGACTGGTTTTTTATTGAGTTTTGTACAGTTTATTGACTGGTTCTTTATTGAGTTTTGTACAGTTTATTGACCGGTTCTTTATTGAGTTTTGTACAGTTTATTGACTGTTTCTTTATTTATTTTGTGTACAATTTATTGACTGGTTGTTTATTTAGTTTTGTACAGTTTATTGACTGTTTGTTTATTTAGTTTTGTACAGTTTATTGACGGTTTCTTTATTTAGTTTTGTACAGTATATTGACTGTTTCTTTATTGAGTTTTGTACAGTTTATTGACTGTTTCTTTATTTAGTTTTGTACAGTTTATTGACTGTTTCTTTATTGAGTTTTGTACAGTTTATTGACTGGTTCTTTATTGAGTTTTGTACAGTTTATTGACTGGTTCTTTATTGAGTTTTGTAGTTTATTGACTGGTTCTTTATAGAGTTTTGTACAGTTTATTGACTGTTTCTTTATTTAGTTTGTGTACAATTTCTTCACTGGTTGTTTATTTAGTTTTGTACAGTTTATTGACTGTTTGTTTATTTAGTTTTGTACAGTTTATTGACTGTTTCTTTATTTAGTTTTGTACAGTTTATTGACTGTTTCTTTATAAAGTTTTGTACAGTTTATTGACTGGTTCTTTATTGAGTTTTGTACAGTTTATTGACTGGTTCTTTATTGAGTTTTGTACAGTTTATTGACTGGTTCTTTATTGAGTTTTGTACAGTTTATTGACTGGTTCTTTATTCAGTTTTGTACAATTTATTGACTGGTTCTTTATTGAGTTTTGTACAGTTTATTGACTGGTTCTTTATTGAGTTTTGTACAATTTATTGACTGGTTCTTTATTGAGTTTTGTACAGTTTATTGACTGTTTCTTTATTTATTTTGTGTACAATTTATTGACTGGATGTTTATTTAGTTTTGTACAGTTTATTGACTGTTTCTATATTTAGTTTTGTACAGTTTATTGATTGTTTCTTTATTTAGTTTTGTACAGTTTATTGATTGTTTCTTTATTTAGTTTGTGTACAATTTATTGACTGGTTCTTTATTTAGTTTTGTACAGTTTATTGATTGTTTCTTTATTTAGTTTGTGTACAATTTATTGACTGTTTCTATATTGAGTTTTTTACAGTTTGTTTACTGGTTCTTTATTGACTTTTGTACAGTTTATTGACTGGTTCTTTGTTCAGTTTTGTACTGTTGATTGACTGGTTCTTTATTCAGTTTTGTACAGTTTATTGACTGGTTCTTTATAAAGTTTTGTACAGTTTATTGACTGGTTCTTTATTGAGTTTTGTACAGTTTCTTGACGGGTTCTTTATTGAGTTTTGTTCAGTTTATTGACTGGTTCTTTATTCAGTTTTGTACAATTTATTGACTGGTTCTTTATTGAGTTTTGTACAGTTTATTGGCTGGTTCTTCATTGAGTTTTGTACAGTTTATTGACCGGTTCTTTATTGAGTTTTGTACAGTTTATTGACTGTTTCTTTATTTATTTTGTGTACAATTTATTGACTGGTTGTTTATTTAGTTTTGTACAGTTTATTGACTGTTTGTTTATTTAGTTTTTTACAGTTTATTGACTGTTTCTTTATTCAGTTTTGTACAGTTTATTGACTGTTTCTTTATTGAGTTTTGTACAGTTTATTGACTGTTTTTTTATTTAGTTTTGTACAGTTTATTGATTGTTTCTTTATTGAGTTTTGTACAGTTTATTGTCTGGTTCTTTATTGAGTTTTGTACAGTTTATTGACTGGTTCTTTATTCAGTTTTGTACAGTTATTGACTGTTTCTATATTTTGTTTTGTACAGTTTATTGACTGTTTCCTTATTTAGTTTTGTACAGTTTATTGACTGGTTCTTTATTTAGTTTTGTACAGTTTATTGACTGGTTCTTTATTGAGTTTTGTACAGTTTATTGACTGGTTCTTTATTGGGTTTTCTACAGTTTATAAACTGGTTCTTTATTGAGTATTGTACAGTTTATTGACTATTTCTATATTGAGTTTTGTACAGTTTATTGACTAATTCTTTATTGAGTTTTGTACAGTTTATTGACTGGTTCTTTATTCAGTTTTGTATAGTTTGTTTACTTGTTCTTTATTCAGTTTTGTACAGTTTATTGACTGGTTCTTTGTTCAGTTTTGTACTGTTTATTGACTGGTTCTTTATTCAGTTTTGTACAGTTTATTGACTGGTTCTTTATAAAGTTTTGTACAGTTTATTGACTGGTTCTTTATTGAGTTTTGTACAGTTTCTTGACGGGTTCTTTATTGAGTTTTGTACAGTTTATTGACTGGTTCTTTATTGAGTTTTGTACAGTTTATTGACTGTTTCTTTATTTATTTTGTGTACAATTTATTGACTGGTTGTTTATTTAGTTTTGAACAGTTTATTGACTGTTTCTTTATTTAGTTTTGTACAGTTTATTGACTGTTTCTATATTGAGTTTTGTACAGTTTGTTTACTGGTTCTTTATTGAGTTTTGTACAGTTTATTGACTGGTTCTTTGTTCAGTTTTGTACAGTTTATTGACTGGTTCTTTATTCAGTTTTGTACAGTTTGTTGACTGGTTCTTTATAAAGTTTTGTACAGTTTATTGACTGGTTCTTTATTGAGTTTTGTACAGTTTCTTGACGGGTTCTTTATTGAGTTTTGTTCAGTTTATTGACTGGTTCTTTATTCAGTTTTGTACAATTTATTGACTGGTTTTTTATTGAGTTTTGTACAGTTTATTGACTGGTTCTTTATTGAGTTTTGTACAGTTTATTGACCGGTTCTTTATTGAGTTTTGTACAGTTTATTGACTGTTTCTTTATTTATTTTGTGTACAATTTATTGACTGGTTGTTTATTTAGTTTTGTACAGTTTATTGACTGTTTGTTTATTTAGTTTTGTACAGTTTATTGACGGTTTCTTTATTTAGTTTTGTACAGTATATTGACTGTTTCTTTATTGAGTTTTGTACAGTTTATTGACTGTTTCTTTATTTAGTTTTGTACAGTTTATTGACTGTTTCTTTATTGAGTTTTGTACAGTTTATTGACTGGTTCTTTATTGAGTTTTGTACAGTTTATTGACTGGTTCTTTATTGAGTTTTGTAGTTTATTGACTGGTTCTTTATAGAGTTTTGTACAGTTTATTGACTGTTTCTTCATTTAGTTTGTGTACAATTTCTTCACTGGTTGTTTATTTAGTTTTGTACAGTTTATTGACTGTTTGTTTATTTAGTTTTGTACAGTTTATTGACTGTTTCTTTATTTAGTTTTGTACAGTTTATTGACTGTTTCTTTATAAAGTTTTGTACAGTTTATTGACTGGTTCTTTATTGAGTTTTGTACAGTTTATTGACTGGTTCTTTATTGAGTTTTGTACAGTTTATTGACTGGTTCTTTATTGAGTTTTGTACAGTTTATTGACTGGTTCTTTATTCAGTTTTGTACAATTTATTGACTGGTTCTTTATTGAGTTTTGTACAGTTTATTGACTGGTTCTTTATTGAGTTTTGTACAATTTATTGACTGGTTCTTTATTGAGTTTTGTACAGTTTATTGACTGTTTCTTTATTTATTTTGTGTACAATTTATTGACTGGATGTTTATTTAGTTTTGTACAGTTTATTGACTGTTTCTATATTTAGTTTTGTACAGTTTATTGACTGTTTCTTTATTTAGTTTTGTACAGTTTATTGATTGTTTCTTTATTTAGTTTGTGTACAATTTATTGACTGGTTCTTTATTTAGTTTTGTACAGTTTATTGACTAATTCTTTATTGAGTTTTGTACAGTTTATTGACTGGTTCTTTATTTAGTTTTGTATAGTTTATTGACTGTTTCTATATTGAGTTTTATACAGTTTATTGACCGGTTTTTTGTTCAGCTTTGTTCTGTGTATTGACTGGTTCTTTATTTAGTTTTGTACAGTTTATTGACTGGTTCTTTATTGAGTTTTGTACAGTTTATTGACTGGTTCTTTGTTCAGTTTTGTACTGTTTATTGACTGGTTCTTTATTCAGTTCTGTACAGTTTATTGACTGGTTCTTTATTCAGTTCTGTACAGTTTATTGACTGGTTCTTTATTTAGTTTTGTACAGTTTATTCACTGTTTCTTTATTTCGTTTTGTACAGTTTATTGACTGTTTCTATATTTAGTTTTGTACAGTTTATTGATTGTATCTTTATTTAGTTTTGTACAATTTATTGACTGGTTGTTTATTTAGTTTTGAACAGTTTATTGACTGTTTTTTTATTTAGTTTTGTACAGTTTATTGACTGTTTCTATATTTAGTTTTGTACAGTTTATTGATTGTTTCTTTATTTAATTTTGTACAGTTTATTGATTGTTTCTTTATTGAGTTTTGTACAGTTTATTGACTGATTCTTTATTGAGTTTTGTACAGTTTATTGACTGGTTCTTTATTGAGTTTTGTACAGTTTATTGACTGGTTCTTTATTGAGTTTTGTACAGTTTATTGACTGTTTCTTTATTTAGTTTTGTACAGTTTATTGACTGGTTCTTTATTTAGTTTTGTACAGTTTATTGACTGGTTCTTTATTGAGTTTTGTACAGTTTATTGACTGGTTCTTTATTGGGTTTTGTACAGTTTATAAACAGGTTCTTTATTGAGTATTGTACAGTTTATTGACTATTTCTATATTGAGTTTTGTAAAGTTTATTGACTGGTGCTTTATTCAGTTTTGTATAGTTTGTTAACTGTTTCTTTATTGAGTTTTGTACAGTTTATTGACTGGTTCTTTGTTCAGTTTTGTACTGTTTATTAACTGGTTCTTTATTCAGTTTTGTACAGTTTATTGACTGGTTCTTTATAACGTTTTGTACAGTTTATTGACTGGTTCTTCATTGAGTTTTGTACAGTTTCTTGACGGGTTCTTTATTGAGTTTTGTACAGTTTATTGACTGGTTCTTTATTGAGTCTTGTACAGTTTATTGACTGTTTCTTTATTTATTTTGTGTACAGTTTATCGACTGGTTGTTTATTTAGTTTTGAACAGTTTATTGACTGTTTCTTTATTTAGTTTTGTACAGTTTATTGACTGTTTCTATATTTAGTTTTGTACAGTTTATTGATTGTTTCTTTATTTAGTTTTGTACAGTTTATTGATTGTTTCTTTATTTAGTTTGTGTACAATTTATTGACTGGTTCTTTATTTAGTTTTGCACAGTTTATTGACTGTTTCTATATTGAGTTTTTTACAGTTTGTTTACTGGTTCTTTATTGACTTTTGTACAGTTTATTGACTGGTTCTTTGTTCAGTTTTGTACTGTTTATTGACTGGTTCTTTATTCAGTTTTGTACAGTTTATTGACTGGTTCTTTATAAAGTTTTGTACAGTTTATTGACTGTTTCTTTATTTAGTTTTGTACAGTTTATTGACTGGTTCTTTATTTAGTTTTGTACAGTTTATTGACTGGTTCTTTATTGAGTTTTGTACAGTTTATTGACTGGTTCTTTATTGGGTTTTGTACAGTTTATAAACAGGTTCTTTATTGAGTATTGTACAGTTTATTGACTATTTCTATATTGAGTTTTGTACAGTTTATTGACTGGTGCTTTATTCAGTTTTGTATAGTTTGTTAACTGTTTCTTTATTGAGTTTTGTACAGTTTATTGACTGGTTCCTTGTTCAGTTTTGTACTGTTTATTAACTGGTTCTTTATTCAGTTTTGTACAGTTTATTGACTGGTTCTTTATAAAGTTTTGTACAGTTTATTGACTGGTTCTTTATTGAGTTTTGTACAGTTTCTTGACGGGTTCTTTATTGAGTTTTGTACAGTTTATTGACTGGTTCTTTATTGAGTCTTGTACAGTTTATTGACTGTTTCTTTATTTATTTTGTGTACAGTTTATCGACTGGTTGTTTATTTAGTTTTGAACAGTTTATTGACTGTTTCTTTATTTAGTTTTGTACAGTTTATTGACTGTTTCTATATTTAGTTTTGTACAGTTTATTGATTGTTTCTTTATTTAGTTTTGTTCAGTTTATTGATTGTTTCTTTATTTAGTTTGTGTACAATTTATTGACTGGTTCTTTATTTAGTTTTGCACAGTTTATTGACTGTTTCTATATTGAGTTTTGTACAGTTTGTTTACTGGTTCTTTATTGACTTTTGTACAGTTTATTGACTGGTTCTTTGTTCAGTTTTGTACAGTTTATTGACTGGTTCTTTATTCAGTTTTGTACAGTTTATTGACTGGTTCTTTATAAAGTTTTGTACAGTTTATTGACTGTTTCTTTATTTAGTTTTGTACAGTTTATTGACTGGTTCTTTATTTAGTTTTGTACAGTTTATTGATTAGTTCTTCATTCAGTTTTGTACAGTTTATTGACTGGTTCTTTATTGGGTTTTGTACAGTTTATAAACAGGTTCTTTATTGAGTATTGTACAGTTTATTGACTATTTCTATATTGAGTTTTGTACAGTTTATTGACTGGTGCTTTATTCAGTTTTGTATAGTTTGTTAACTGTTTCTTTATTGAGTTTTGTACAGTTTATTGACTGGTTCCTTGTTCAGTTTTGTACTGTTTATTAACTGGTTCTTTATTCAGTTTTGTACAGTTTATTGACTGGTTCTTTATAAAGTTTTGTACAGTTTATTGACTGGTTCTTTATTGAGTTTTGTACAGTTTCTTGACGGGTTCTTTATTGAGTTTTGTACAGTTTATTGACTGGTTCTTTATTGAGTCTTGTACAGTTTATTGACTGTTTCTTTATTTATTTTGTGTACAGTTTATCGACTGGTTGTTTATTTAGTTTTGAACAGTTTATTGACTGTTTCTTTATTTAGTTTTGTACAGTTTATTGACTGTTTCTATATTTAGTTTTGTACAGTTTATTGATTGTTTCTTTATTTAGTTTTGTACAGTTTATTGATTGTTTCTTTATTTAGTTTGTGTACAATTTATTGACTGGTTCTTTATTTAGTTTTGCACAGTTTATTGACTGTTTCTATATTGAGTTTTGTACAGTTTGTTTACTGGTTCTTTATTGACTTTTGTACAGTTTATTGACTGGTTCTTTGTTCAGTTTTGTACTGTTTATTGACTGGTTCTTTATTCAGTTTTGTACAGTTTATTGACTGGTTCTTTATAAAGTTTTGTACAGTTTATTGACTGGTTCTTTATTGAGTTTTGTACAGTTTCTTGACGGGTTCTTTATTGAGTTTTGTTCAGTTTATTGACTGGTTCTTTATTCAGTTTTGTACAATTTATTGACTGGTTCTTTATTGAGTTTTGTACAGTTTATTGGCTGGTTCTTTATTGAGTTTTCTACAGTTTATTGACCGGTTCTTTATTGAGTTTTGTACAGTTTATTGACTGTTTCTTTATTTATTTTGTGTACAATTTATTGACTGGTTGTTTATTTAGTTTTGTACAGTTTATTGACTGTTTGTTTATTTAGTTTTGTACAGTTTATTGACTGTTTCTTTATTTAGTTTTGAACAGTTTATTGACTGTTTCTTTATTGAGTTTTGTAAAGTTTATTGACTGTTTCTTTATTTAGTTTTGTACAGTTTATTGACTGTTTCTTTATTGAGTTTTGTACAGTTTATTGTCTGGTTCTTTATTGAGTTTTGTACAGTTTATTGACTGGTTCTTTATTCAGTTTTGTACAGTTTATTGACTGTTTCTATATTTTGTTTTGTACAGTTTATTGTCTGTTTCCTTATTTAGTTTTGTACAGTTTATTGACTGGTTCTTTATTTAGTTTTGTACAGTTTATTGACTGGTTCTTTATTGAGTTTTGTACAGTTTATTGACTGGGTCTTTATTGGGTTTTGTACAGTTTATAAACTGGTTCTTTATTGAGTATTGTACAGTTTATTGACTATTTCTATATTGAGTTTTGTACAGTTTATTGACTAATTCTTTATTGAGTTTTGTACAGTTTATTGACTGGTTCTTTATTCAGTTTTGTATAGTTTGTTTACTTGTTCTTTATTCAGTTTTGTACAGTTTATTGACTGGTTCTTTGTTCAGTTTTGTACTGTTTATTGACTGGTTCTTTATTCAGTTTTGTACAGTTTATTGACTGATTCTTTATAAAGTTTTGTACAGTTTATTGACTGGTTCTTTATTGAGTTTTGTACAGTTTCTTGACGGGTTCTTTATTGAGTTTTGTACAGTTTATTGACTGGTTCTTTATTGAGTCTTGTACAGTTTATTGACTGTTTCTTTATTTATTTTGTGTACAATTTATTGACTGGTTGTTTATTTAGTTTTGAACAGTTTATTGACTGTTTCTTTATTTAGTTTTGTACAGTTTATTGACTGTTTCTATATTTAGTTTTGTACAGTTTATTGATTGTTTCTTTATTTAGTTTTGTACAGTTTATTGATTGTTTCTTTATTTAGTTTGTGTACAATATATTGACTGGTTCTTTATTTAGTTTGTACAGTTTATTGACTGTTTCTATATTGAGTTTTGTACAGTTTGTTTACTGGTTCTTTATTGAGTTTTGTACAGTTTATTGACTGGTTCTTTGTTCAGTTTTGTACTGTTTATTGACTGGTTCTTTATTCAGTTTTGTACAGTTTATTGACTGGTTCTTTATAAAGTTTTGTACAGTTTATTGACTGGTTCTTTATTGAGTTTTGTACAGTTTCTTGACGGGTTCTTTATTGAGTTTTGTTCAGTTTATTGACTGGTTTTTTATTCAGTTTTGTACAATTTATTGACTGGTTCTTTATTGAGTTTTGTACAGTTTCTTGACTGGTTCTTTATTGAGTTTTGTACAGTTTATTGACCGGTTCTTTATTGAGTTTTGTACAGTTTATTGACTGTTTCTTTATTTATTTTGTGTACAATTTATTGACTGGTTGTTTATTTAGTTTTGTACAGTTTATTGACTGTTTGTTTATTTAGTTTTGTACAGTTTATTGACTGTTTCTTTATTTAGTTTTGTACAGTATATTGACTGTTTCTTTATTGAGTTTTGTACAGTTTATTGACTGTTTCTTTATTTAGTTTTGTACAGTTTATTGACTGTTTCTTTATTGAGTTTTGTACAGTTTATTGACTGGTTCTTTATTGAGTTTTGTACAGTTTATTGACTGGTTCTTTATTGAGTTTTGTAGTTTATTGACTGCTTCTTTATAGAGTTTTGTACAGTTTATTGACTGTTTCTTTATTTAGTTTGTGTACAATTTCTTGACTGGTTGTTTATTTGGTTTTGTACAGTTTATTGACTGTTTGTTTATTTAGTTTTGTACAGTTTATTGACTGTTTCTTTATTTAGTTTTGTACAGTTTATTGACTGTTTCTTTATAAAGTTTTGTACAGTTTATTGACTGGTTCTTTATTGAGTTTTGTACAGTTTATTGACTGGTTCTTTATTGAGTTTTGTACAGTTTATTGACTGGTTCTTTATTCAGTTTTGTACAATTTATTGACTGGTTCTTTATTGAGTTTTGTACAGTTTATTGACTGGTTCTTTATTGAGTTTTGTACAATTTATTGACTAGTTCTTTATTGAGTTTTGTACAGTTTATTGACTGTTTCTTTATTTATTTTGTGTACAATTTATTCACTGGATGTTTATTTAGTTTTGTACAGTTTATTGACTGTTTCTATATTTAGTTTTGTACAGTTTATTGATTGTTTCTTTATTTAGTTTTGTACAGTTTATTGACCGGTTCTTTATAAAGTTTTGTACAGTTTATTGACTGGTTCTCTATTGAGTTTTGTACAGTTTCTTGACGGGCTCTTTATTGAGTTTTGTACAGTTTATTGACTGGTTCTTTATTCAGTTTTGTACAGTTTATTGACTGTTTCTTTATTGAGTTTTGTACAGTTTATTGACTGGTTCTTTATTCAGTTTTGTACAGTTTATTGACTGTTTCTTTATTTATTTTGTGTACAATTTATTGACTGGTTGTTTATTTAGTTTTGAACAGTTTATTGACTGTTTCTTTATTTAGTTTTGTAAAGTTTATTGACTGTTTCTATATCTAGTTTTGTACAGTTTATTGATTGTTTCTTTATTTAGTTTTGTACAGTTTATTGATTGTTTCTTTATTGAGTTTTGTACAGTTTATTGACTGATTCTTTATTGAGTTTTGTACAGTTTATTGACTGGTTCTTTATTGAGTTTTGTACAGTTTATTGACTGGTTCTTTATTGAGTTTTGTACAGTTTATTGACTGTTTCTTTATTTAGTTTTGTACAGTTTATTGACTGGTTCTTTATTTAGTTTTGTACAGTTTATTGACTGGTTCTTTATTGAGTTTTGTACAGTGTATTGACTGGTTCTTTATTGGGTTTTGTACAGTTTATAAACTGGTTCTTTATTGAGTATTGTACAGTTTATTGACTATTTCTATATTGAGTTTTGTACAGTTTATTGACTGGTGCTTTATTCAGTTTTGTATAGTTTGTTAACTGTTTCTTTATTGAGTTTTGTACAGTTTATTGACTGGTTCTTTGTTCAGTTTTGTACTGTTTATTAACTGGTTCTTTATTCAGTTTTGTACAGTTTATTGACTGGTTCTTTATAAAGTTTTGTACAGTTTATTGACTGGTTCTTTATTGAGTTTTGTACAGTTTCTTGACGGGTTCTTTATTGAGTTTTGTACAGTTTATCGACTGGTTCTTTATTGAGTCTTGTACAGTTTATTGACTGTTTCTTTATTTATTTTGTGTACAGTTTATCGACTGGTTGTTTATTTAGTTTTGAACAGTTTATTGACTGTTTCTTTATTTAGTTTTGTACAGTTTATTGACTGTTTCTATATTTAGTTTTGTACAGTTTATTGATTGTTTCTTTATTTAGTTTTGTACAGTTTATTGATTGTTTCTTTATTTAGTTTGTGTACAATTTATTGACTGGTTCTTTATTTAGTTTTGCACAGTTTATTGACTGTTTCTATATTGAGTTTTGTACAGTTTGTTTACTGGTTCTTTATTGACTTTTGTACAGTTTATTGACTGGTTCTTTGTTCAGTTTTGTACTGTTTATTGACTGGTTCTTTATTCAGTTTTGTACAGTTTATTGACTGGTTCTTTATAAAATTTTGTACAGTTTATTGACTGGTTCTTTATTGAGTTTTGTACAGTTTCTTGACGGGTTCTTTATTGAGTTTTGTTCAGTTTATTGACTGGTTCTTTATTCAGTTTTGTACAATTTATTGACTGGTTCTTTATTGAGTTTTGTACAGTTTATTGGCTGGTTCTTTATTGAGTTTTATACAGTTTATTGACCGGTTCTTTATTGAGTTTTGTACAGTTTATTGACTGTTTCTTTATTTATTTCGTGTACAATTTATTGACTGGTTGTTTATTTAGTTTTGTACAGTTTATTGACTGTTTGTTTATTTAGTTTTGTACAGTTTATTGACTGTTTCTTTATTTAGTTTTGTACAGTTTATTGACTGTTTCTTTATTGAGTTTTGTGCAGTTTATTGACTGTTTCTTTATTTAGTTTTGTACAGTTTATTGACTGTTTCTTTATTGAGTTTTGTACAGTTTATTGTCTGGTTCTTTATTGAGTTTTGTACAGTTTATTGACTGGTTCTTTATTCAGTTTTGTACAGTTTATTGACTGTTTCTATATTTTGTTTTGTACAGTTTATTGACTGTTTCCTTATTTAGTTTTGTACAGTTTATTGACTGGTTCTTTATTTAGTTTTGTACAGTTTATTGACTGGTTCTTTATTGAGTTTTGTACAGTTTATTGACTGGTTCTTTATTGGGTTTTGTACAGTTTATAAACTGGTTCTTTATTGAGTATTGTACAGTTTATTGACTATTTCTATATTGAGTTTTGTACAGTTTATTGACTAATTCTTTATTGAGTTTTGTACAGTTTATTGACTGGTTCTTTATTCAGTTTTGTATAGTTTGTTTACTTGTTCTTTATTCAGTTTTGTACAGTTTATTGACTGGTTCTTTGTTCAGTTTTGTACTGTTTATTGACTGGTTCTTTATTCAGTTTTGTACAGTTTATTGACTGGTTCTTTGTAAAGTTTTGTACAGTTTATTGACTGGTTCTTTATTGAGTTTTGTACAGTTTCTTGACGGGTTCTTTATTGAGTTTTGTACAGTTTATTGACTGGTTCTTTATTGAGTTTTGTACAGTTTATTGACTGTTTCTTTATTTATTTTGTGTACAATTTATTGACTGGTTGTTTATTTAGTTTTGAACAGTTTATTGACTGTTTCTTTATTTAGTTTTGTACAGTTTATTGACTGTTTCTATATTTAGTTTTGTACAGTTTATTGATTGTTTCTTTATTTAGTTTTGTACAGTTTATTGATTGTTTCTTTATTTAGTTTGTGTACAATATATTGACTGGTTCTTTATTTAGTTTTGTACAGTTTATTGACTGTTTCTATATTGAGTTTTGTACAGTTTCTTTACTGGTTCTTTATTGAGTTTTGTACAGTTTATTGACTGGTTCTTTGTTCAGTTTTGTACTGTTTATTGACTGGTTCTTTATTCAGTTTTGTACAGTTTATTGACTGGTTCTTTATAAAGTTTTGTACAGTTTATTGACTGGTTCTTTATTGAGTTTTGTACAGTTTCTTGACGGGTTCTTTATTGAGTTTTGTTCAGTTTATTGACTGGTTCTTTATTCAGTTTTGTACAATTTATTGACTGGTTCTTTATTGAGTTTTGTACAGTTTATTGACTGGTTCTTTATTGAGTTTTGTACAGTTTATTGACCGGTTCTTTATTGAGTTTTGTACAGTTTATTGACTGTTTCTTTATTTATTTTGTGTACAATTTATTGACTGGTTGTTTATTTAGTTTTGTACAGTTTATTGACTGTTTGTTTATTTAGTTTTGTACAGTTTATTGACTGTTTCTTTATTTAGTTTTGTACAGTATATTGACTGTTTCTTTATTGAGTTTTGTACAGTTTATTGACTGTTTCTTTATTTAGTTTTGTACAGTTTATTGACTGTTTCTTTATTGAGTTTTGTACAGTTTATTGACTGGTTCTTTATTGAGTTTTGTACAGTTTATTGACTGGTTCTTTATTGAGTTTTGTAGTTTATTGACTGGTTCTTTATAGAGTTTTGTACAGTTTATTGACTGTTTCTTTATTTAGTTTGTGTACAATTTCTTGACTGGTTGTTTATTTAGTTTTGTACAGTTTATTGACTGTTTGTTTATTTAGTTTTGTACAGTTTATTGACTGTTTCTTTATTTAGTTTTGTACAGTTTATTGACTGTTTCTTTATAAAGTTTTGTACAGTTTATTGACTGGTTCTTTATTGAGTTTTGTACAGTTTATTGACTGGTTCTTTATTGAGTTTTGTACAGTTTATTGACTGGTTCTTTATTCAGTTTTGTACAATTTATTGACTGGTTCTTTATTGATTTTTGTACAGTTTATTGACTGGTTCTTTATTGAGTTTTGTACAATTTATTGACTGGTTCTTTATTGAGTTTTGTACAGTTTATTGACTGTTTCTTTATTTATTTTGTGTACAATTTATTGACTGGATGTTTATTTAGTTTTGTACAGTTTATTGACTGTTTCTATATTTAGTTTTGTACAGTTTATTGATTGTTTCTTTATTTAGTTTTGTACAGTTTATTGACCGGTTCTTTATAAAGTTTTGTACAGTTTATTGACTGGTTCTCTATTGAGTTTTGTACAGTTTCTTGACGGGTTCTTTATTGAGTTTTGTACAGTTTATTGACTGGTTCTTTATTCAGTTTTGTACAGTTTATTGACTGTTTCTTTATTGAGTTTTGTACAGTTTATTGACTGGTTCTTTATTCAGTTTTGTACAGTTTATTGACTGTTTCTTTATTTATTTTGTGTACAATTTATTGACTAGTTGTTTATTTAGTTTTGAACAGTTTATTGACTGTTTCTTTATTTAGTTTTGTAAAGTTTATTGACTGTTTCTATATTTAGTTTTGTACAGTTTATTGATTGTTTCTTTATTTAGTTTTGTACAGTTTATTGATTGTTTCTTTATTGAGTTTTGTACAGTTTATTGACTGATTCTTTATTGAGTTTTGTACAGTTTATTGACTGGTTCTTTATTGAGTTTTGTACAATTTATTGACTATTTCTTTATTGAGTTTTGTACAGTTTATTGACTGTTTCTTTATTTAGTTTTGTACAGTTTATTGACTGGTTCTTTATTTAGTTTTGTACAGTTTATTGACTGGTTCTTTATTGAGTTTTGTACAGTTTATTGACTGGTTCTTTATTGGGTTTTGTACAGTTTATAAACTGGTTCTTTATTGAGTATTGTACAGTTTATTGACTATTTCTATATTGAGTTTTGTACAGTTTATTGACTGGTGCTTTATTCAGTTTTGTATAGTTTGTTAACTGTTTCTTTATTGAGTTTTGTACAGTTTATTGACTGGTTCTTGGGTCAGTTTTGTACTGTTTATTAACTGGTTCTTTATTCAGTTTTGTACAGTTTATTGACTGGTTCTTTATAAAGTTTTGTACAGTTTATTGACTGGTTCTTTATTGAGTTTTGTACAGTTTCTTGACGGGTTCTTTATTGAGTTTTGTACAGTTTATCGACTGGTTCTTTATTGAGTCTTGTACAGTTTATTGACTGTTTCTTTATTTATTTTGTGTACAGTTTATCGACTGGTTGTTTATTTAGTTTTGAACAGTTTATTGACTGTTTCTTTATTTAGTTTTGTACAGTTTATTGACTGTTTCTATATTTAGTTTTGTACAGTTTATTGATTGTTTCTTTATTTAGTTTTGTACAGTTTATTGATTGTTTCTTTATTTAGTTTGTGTACAATTTATTGACTGGTTCTTTATTTAGTTTTGCACAGTTTATTGACTGTTTCTATATTGAGTTTTGTACAGTTTGTTTACTGGTTCTTTATTGACTTTTGTACAGTTTATTGACTGGTTCTTTGTTCAGTTTTGTACTGTTTATTGACTGGTTCTTTATTCAGTTTTGTACAGTTTATTGACTGGTTCTTTATAAAGTTTTGTACAGTTTATTGACTGGTTCTTTATTGAGTTTTGTACAGTTTCTTGACGGGTTCTTTATTGAGTTTTGTTCAGTTTATTGACTGGTTCTTTGTTCAGTTTTGTACAATTTATTGACTGGTTCTTTATTGAGTTTTGTACAGTTTATTGGCTGGTTCTTTATTGAGTTTTATACAGTTTATTGACCGGTTCTTTATTGAGTTTTGTACAGTTTATTTACTGTTTCTTTATTTATTTCGTGTACAATTTATTGACTGGTTGTTTATTTAGTTTTGTACAGTTTATTGACTGTTTGTTTATTTAGTTTTGTACAGTTTATTGACTGTTTCTTTATTTAGTTTTGTACAGTTTATTGACTGTTTCTTTATTGAGTTTTGTACAGTTTATTGACTGTTTCTTTATTTAGTTTTGTACAGTTTATTGACTGTTTCTTTATTGAGTTTTGTACAGTTTATTGTCTGGTTCTTTATTGAGTTTTGTACAGTTTATTGACTGGTTCTTTATTCAGTTTTGTACAGTTTATTGACTGTTTCTATATTTTGTTTTGTACAGTTTATTGACTGGTTCTTTATTTAGTTTTGTAGAGTTTATTGACTGGTTCTTTATTGAGTTTTGTACAGTTTATTGACTGGTTCTTTATTGGGTTTTGTACAGTTTATAAACTGGTTCTTTATTGAGTATTGTACAGTTTATTGACTATTTCTATATTGAGTTTTGTACAGTTTATTGACTAATTCTTTATTGAGTTTTGTACAGTTTATTAACTGGTTCTTTGTTCAGTTTTGTACTGTTTATTGACTGGTTCTTTATTCAGTTTTGTACAGTTTATTGACTGGTTCTTTATAAAGTTTTGTACAGTTTATTGACTGGTTCTTTATTGAGTTTTGTACAGTTTCTTGACGGGTTCTTTATTTAGTTTTGTAGAGTTTATTGACTGGTTCTTTATTGAGTTTTGTACAGTTTATTGACTGCTTCTTTATTGGGTTTTGTACAGTTTATAAACTGGTTCTTTATTGAGTATTGTACAGTTTATTGACTATTTCTATATTGAGTTTTGTACAGTTTATTGACTAATTCTTTATTGAGTTTTGTACAGTTTATTAACTGGTTCTTTGTTCAGTTTTGTACTGTTTATTGACTGGTTCTTTATTCAGTTTTGTACAGTTTATTGACTGGTTCTTTATAAAGTTTTGTACAGTTTATTGACTGGTTCTTTATTGAGTTTTGTACAGTTTATTGACTGGTTCTTTATTTAGTTTTGTAGAGTTTATTGACTGGTTCTTTATTGAGTTTTGTACAGTTTATTGACTGGTTCTTTATTGGGTTTTGTACAGTTTATAAACTGGTTCTTTATTGAGTATTGTACAGTTTATTGACTATTTCTATATTGAGTTTTGTACAGTTTATTGACTAATTCTTTATTGAGTTTTGTACTGTTTATTGACTGGTTCTTTATTCAGTTTTCTACAGTTTTATTGACTGGTTCTTTATTCAGTTTTGTACAGTTTATTGACTGGTTCTTTATAAAGTTTTGTACAGTTTATTGACTGGTTCTTTATTGAGTTTTGTACAGTTTCTTGACGGGTTCTTTATTGAGTTTTGTACAGTTTATTGACTGGTTCTTTATTGAGTTTTGTACAGTTTATTGACTGTTTCTTTATTTATTTTGTGTACAATTTATTGACTGGTTGTTTATTTAGTTTTGAACAGTTTATTGACTGTTTCTTTATTTAGTTTTGTACAGTTTATTGACTGTTTCTATATTTAGTTTTGTACAGTTTATTGATTGTTTCTTTATTTAGTTTTGTACAGTTTATTGATTGTTTCTTTATTTAGTTTGTGTACAATATATTGACTGGTTCTTTATTTAGTTTTGTACAGTTTATTGACTGTTTCTATATTGAGTTTTGTACAGTTTCTTTACTGGTTCTTTATTGAGTTTTGTACAGTTTATTGACTGGTTCTTTATTCAGTTTTGTACTGTTTATTGACTGGTTCTTTATTCAGTTTTGTACAGTTTATTGACTGGTTCTTTATAAAGTTTGGTACAGTTTCTTGACGGGTTCTTTATTGAGTTTTGTTCAGTTTATTGACTGGTTCTTTATTCAGTTTTGTACAATTTATTGACTGGTTCTTTATTGAATTTTGTACAGTTTATTGACTGGTTCTTTATTGAGTTTTGTACAGTTTATTGATCGGTTCTTTATTTAGTTTTGTACAGTTTATTGACTGTTTCTATATTGAGTTTTGTACAGTTTCTTTACTGGTTCTTTATTGAGTTTTGTACAGTTTATTGACTGGTTCTTTATTCAGTTTTGTACTGTTTATTGACTGGTTCTTTATTCAGTTTTGTACAGTTTATTGACTGGTTCTTTATAAAGTTTGGTACAGTTTCTTGACGGGTTCTTTATTGAGTTTTGTTCAGTTTATTGACTGGTTCTTTATTCAGTTTTGTACAATTTATTGACTGGTTCTTTATTGAATTTTGTACAGTTTATTGACTGGTTCTTTATTGAGTTTTGTACAGTTTATTGATCGGTTCTTTATTGAGTTTTGTACAGTTTATTGACTGTTTCTTTATTTATTTTGTGTACAATTTATTGACTGGTTGTTTATTTAGTTTTGTACAGTTTATTGACTGTTTCTTTATTTAGTTTTGTACAGTTTATTGACTGTTTCTTTATTTAGTTTTGTACAGTATATTGACTGTTTCTTTATTGAGTTTTGTAAAGTTTATTGACTGGTTCTTTATTGAGTTTTGTACAGTTTATTGACTGGTTCTTTATTTAGTTTTGTACAGTTTATTGACTGTTTCTTTATTTAGTTTTGTACAGTATATTGACTGTTTCTTTATTGAGTTTTGTACAGTTTATTGACTGTTTCTTTATTGAGTTTTGTACAGTTTATTGACTGTTTCTTTATTGAGTTTTGTACAGTTTATTGACTGGTTCTTTATTGAGTTTTGTACAGTTTATTGACTGGTTCTTAATTGAGTTTTGTAGTTTATTGACTGGTTCTTTATAGAGTTTTGTACAGTTTATTGACTGTTTCTTTATTTAGTTTGTGTACAATTTCTTGACTGGTTGTTTATTTAGTTTTGTACAGTTTATTGACTGTTTGTTTATTTAGTTTTGTACAGTTTATTGACTGTTTGTTTATTTAGTTTTGTACAGTTTATTGACTGTTTCTTTATAAAGTTTTGTACAGTTTATTGACTGGTTCTTTATTGAGTTTTGTACAGTTTATTGACTGGTTCTTTATTCAGTTTTGTACAATTTATTGACTGGTTCCTTATTGAGTTTTGTACAGTTTATTGACTGGTTCTTTATTGAGTTTTGTACAATTTATTGACTGGTTCTTTATTGAGTTTTGTACAGTTTATTGACTGTTTCTTTATTTATTTTGTGTACAATTTATTGACTGGATGTTTATTTAGTTTTGTACAGTTTATTGACTGTTTCTATATTTAGTTTTGTACAGTTTATTGATTGTTTCTTTATTTAGTTTTGTACAGTTTATTGACCGGTTCTTTATAAAGTTTTGTACAGTTTATTGACTGGTTCTTTATTCAGTTTTGTACAGTTTATTGACTGTTTCTTTATTGAGTTTTGTACAGTTTATTGACTGGTTCTTTATTCAGTTTTGTACAGTTTATTGACTGTTTCTTTATTTATTTTGTGTACAATTTATTGACTGGTTGTTTATTTAGTTTTGAACAGTTTATTGACTGTTTCTTTATTTAGTTTTGTAAAGTTTATTGACTGTTTCTATATTTAGTTTTGTACAGTTTATTGATTGTTTCTTTATTTAGTTTTGTACAGTTTATTGATTGTTTCTTTATTGAGTTTTGTACAGTTTATTGACTGATTCTTTATTGAGTTTTGAACAGTTTATTGACTGGTTCTTTATTGAGTTTTGTACAGTTTATTGACTGGTTCTTTATTGAGTTTTGTACAGTTTATTGACTGTTTCTTTATTTAGTTTTGTACAGTTTATTGACTGGTTCTTTATTTAGTTTTGTACAGTTTATTGACTGGTTCTTTATTGAGTTTTGTACAGTTTATTGACTGGTTCTTTATTGGGTTTTGTACAGTTTATAAACTGGTTCTTTATTGAGTATTGTACAGTTTATTGACTATTTCTATATTGAGTTTTGTACAGTTTATTGACTGGTGCTTTATTCAGTTTTGTATAGTTTGTTAACTGTTTCTTTATTGAGTTTTGTACAGTTTATTGACTGGTTCTTTGTTCAGTTTTGTACTGTTTATTAACTGGTTCTTTATTCAGTTTTGTACAGTTTATTGACTGGTTCTTTATAAAGTTTTGTACAGTTTATTGACTGGTTCTTTATTGAGTTTTGTACAGTTTCTTGACGGGTTCTTTATTGAGTTTTGTACAGTTTATCGACTGGTTCTTTATTGAGTCTTGTACAGTTTATTGACTGTTTCTTTATTTATTTTGTGTACAGTTTATCGACTGGTTGTTTATTTAGTTTTGAACAGTTTATTGACTGTTTCTTTATTTAGTTTTGTACAGTTTATTGACTGTTTCTATATTTAGTTTTGTACAGTTTATTGATTGTTTCTTTATTTAGTTTTGTACAGTTTATTGATTGTTTCTTTATTTAGTTTGTGTACAATTTATTGACTGGTTCTTTATTTAGTTTTGCACAGTTTATTGACTGTTTCTATATTGAGCTTTGTACAGTTTGTTTACTGGTTCTTTATTGACTTTTGTACAGTTTATTGACTGGTTCTTTGTTCAGTTTTGTACTGTTTATTGACTGGTTCTTTATTCAGTTTTGTACAGTTTATTGACTGGTTCTTTATAAAGTTTTGTACAGTTTATTGACTGGTTCTTTATTGAGTTTTGTACAGTTTCTTGACGGGTTCTTTATTGAGTTTTGTTCAGTTTATTGACTGGTTCTTTATTCAGTTTTGTACAATTTATTGACTGGTTCTTTATTGAGTTTTGTACAGTTTATTGGCTGGTTCTTTATTGAGTTTTATACAGTTTATTGACCGGTTCTTTATTGAGTTTTGTACAGTTTATTGACTGTTTCTTTATTTATTTCGTGTACAATTTATTGACTGGTTGTTTATTTAGTTTTGTACAGTTTATTGACTGTTTGTTTATTTAGTTTTGTACAGTTTATTGACTGTTTCTTTATTTAGTTTTGTACAGTTTATTGACTGTTTCTTTATTGAGTTTTGTACAGTTTATTGACTGTTTCTTTATTTAGTTTTGTACAGTTTATTGACTGTTTCTTTATTGAGTTTTGTACAGTTTATTGTCTGGTTCTTTATTGAGTTTTGTACAGTTTATTGACTGGTTCTTTATTCAGTTTTGTACAGTTTATTGACTGTTTCTATATTTTGTTTTGTACAGTTTATTGACTGTTTCCTTATTTAGTTTTGTACAGTTTATTGACTGGTTCTTTATTTAGTTTTGTACAGTTTATTGACTGGTTCTTTATTGAGTTTTGTACAGTTTATTGACTGGTTCTTTATTGGGTTTTGTACAGTTTATAAACTGGTTCTTTATAGAGTATTGTACAGTTTATTGACTATTTCTATATTGAGTTTTGTACAGTTTATTGACTAATTCTTTATTGAGTTTTGTACAGTTTATTGACTGGTTCTTTATTCAGTTTTGTATAGTTTGTTTACTTGTTCTTTATTCAGTTTTGTACAGTTTATTGACTGGTTCTTTGTTCAGTTTTGTACTGTTTATTGACTGGTTCTTTATTAAGTTTTGTACAGTTTATTGACTGGTTCTTTATAAAGTTTTGTACAGTTTATTGACTGGTTCTTTATTGAGTTTTGTACAGTTTCTTGACGGGTTCTTTATTGAGTTTTGTACAGTTTATTGACTGGTTCTTTATTGAGTTTTGTACAGTTTATTGACTGTTTCTTTATTTATTTTGTGTACAATTTATTGACTGGTTGTTTATTTAGTTTTGAACAGTTTATTGACTGTTTCTTTATTTAGTTTTGTACAGTTTATTGACTGTTTTAATATTTAGTTTTGTACAGTTTATTGATTGTTTCTTTATTTAGTTTTGTACAGTTTATTGATTGTTTCTTTATTTAGTTTGTGTACAATATATTGACTGGTTCTTTATTTAGTTTTGTACAGTTTATTGACTGTTTCTATATTGAGTTTTGTACAGTTTCTTTACTGGTTCTTTATTGAGTTTTGTACAGTTTATTGACTGGTTCTTTATTCAGTTTTGTACTGTTTATTGACTGGTTCTTTATTCAGTTTTGTACAGTTTATTGACTGGTTCTTTATAAAGTTTTGTACAGTTTATTGACTGGTTCTTTATTGAGTTTTGTACAGTTTCTTGACGGGTTCTTTATTGAGTTTTGTTCAGTTTATTGACTGGTTCTTTATTCAGTTTTGTACAATTTATTGACTGGTTCTTTATTGAGTTTTGTACAGTTTATTGACTGGTTCTTTATTGAGTTTTGTACAGTTTATTGACCGGTTCTTTATTGAGTTTTGTACAGTTTATTGACTGTTTCTTTATTTATTTTGTGTACAATTTATTGACTGGTTGTTTATTTAGTATTGTACAGTTTATTGACTGTTTGTTTATTTAGTTTTGTACAGTTTATTGACTGTTTCTTTATTTAGTTTTGTACAGTATATTGACTGTTTCTTTATTGAGTTTTGTACAGTTTATTGACTGTTTCTTTATTTAGTTTTGTACAGTTTATTGACTGTTTCTTTATTGAGTTTTGTACAGTTTATTGACTGGTTCTTTATTGAGTTTTGTACAGTTTATTGACTGGTTCTTTATTGAGTTTTGTAGTTTATTGACTGGTTCTTTATAGAGTTTTGTACAGTTTATTCACTGTTTCTTTATTTAGTTTGTGTACAATTTCTTGACTGGTTGTTTATTTAGTTTTGTACAGTTTATTGACTGTTTCTTTATTTAGTTTTGTACAGTTTATTGACTGTTTCTTTATTTAGTTTTGTACAGTTTATTGACTGTTTCTTTATAAAGTTTTGTACAGTTTATTGACTGGTTCTTTATTGAGTTTTGTACAGTTTATTGACTGGTTCTTTATTGAGTTTTGTACAGTTTATTGACTGGTTCTTTATTCAGTTTTGTACAATTTATTGACTGGTTCTTTATTGAGTTTTGTACAGTTTATTGACTGGTTCTTTATTGAGTTTTGTACAATTTATTGACTGGTTCTTTATTGAGTTTTGTACAGTTTATTGACTGTTTTTTTATTTATTTTGTGTACAATTTATTGACTGGATGTTTATTTAGTTTTGTACAGTTTATTGACTGTTTCTATATTTAGTTTTGTACAGTTTATTGACTGGTTCTTTATTTAGTTTTGTACAGTTTATTGACTGTTTCTTTATTTAGTTTTGTACAGTTTATTGATTGTTTCTTTATTTAGTTTGTGTACAATTTATTGACTGGTTCTTTATTTAGTTTTGTACAGTTTACTGACTGTTTCTATATTGAGTTTTGTACAGTTTGTTTACTGGTTCTTTATTGAGTTTTGTGCAGTTAATTGACTGGTTCTTTGTTCAGTTTTGTACTGTTTATTGACTGGTTCTTTATTGAGTTTTGTAGTTTCTTGACGGGTTATTTATTGAGTTTTGTACAGTTTATTGACTGGTTCTTTATTCAGTTTTGTACAATTTATTGACTGGTTCTTTATTGAGTTTTGTAAAGTTTATTGACTGGTTCTTTATTCAGTTCTGTACAGTTTATTGACTGTTTCTTTATTTAGTTTTGTACAGTTTATTGACTGTTTCTATATTTAGTTTTGTACAGTTTATTGATTGTTTCTTGATTTATTTTGTACAGTTTATTGATTGTTTCTTTATTTAGTTTGTGTACAATTTATTGACTGGTTCTTTATTGAGTTTTGTAAAGTTTATTGACTGGTTCTTTATTGAGTTTTGTACAGTTTATTGACTGGTTCTTTATTTAGTTTTGTACAGTTTATTGACTGTTTCTTTATTTAGTTTTGTACAGTATATTGACTGTTTCTTTATTGAGTTTTGTACAGTTTATTGACTGTTTCTTTATTGAGTTTTGTACAGTTTATTGACTGTTTCTTTATTGAGTTTTGTACAGTTTATTGACTGGTTCTTTATTGAGTTTTGTACAGTTTATTGACTGGTTCTTAATTGAGTTTTGTAGTTTATTGACTGGTTCTTTATATAGTTTTGTACAGTTTATTGACTGTTTCTTTATTTAGTTTGTGTACAATTTCTTGACTGGTTGTTTATTTAGTTTTGTACAGTTTATTGACTGTTTGTTTATTTAGTTTTGTACAGTTTATTGACTGTTTGTTTATTTAGTTTTGTACAGTTTATTGACTGTTTCTTTATAAAGTTTTGTACAGTTTATTGACTGGTTCTTTATTGAGTTTTGTACAGTTTATTGACTGGTTCTTTATTCAGTTTTGTACAATTTATTGACTGGTTCCTTATTGAGTTTTGTACAGTTTATTGACTGGTTCTTTATTGAGTTTTGTACAATTTATTGACTGGTTCTTTATTGAGTTTTGTACAGTTTATTGACTGTTTCTTTATTTATTTTGTGTACAATTTATTGACTGGATGTTTATTTAGTTTTGTACAGTTTATTGACTGTTTCTATATTTAGTTTTGTACAGTTTATTGATTGTTTCTTTATTTAGTTTTGTACAGTTTATTGACCGGTTCTTTATAAAGTTTTGTACAGTTTATTGACTGGTTCTTTATTCAGTTTTGTACAGTTTATTGACTGTTTCTTTATTGAGTTTTGTACAGTTTATTGACTGGTTCTTTATTCAGTTTTGTACAGTTTATTGACTGTTTCTTTATTTATTTTGTGTACAATTTATTGACTGGTTGTTTATTTAGTTTTGAACAGTTTATTGACTGTTTCTTTATTTAGTTTTGTAAAGTTTATTGACTGTTTCTATATTTAGTTTTGTACAGTTTATTGATTGTTTCTTTATTTAGTTTTGTACAGTTTATTGATTGTTTCTTTATTGAGTTTTGTACAGTTTATTGACTGATTCTTTATTGAGTTTTGAACAGTTTATTGACTGGTTCTTTATTGAGTTTTGTACAGTTTATTGACTGGTTCTTTATTGAGTTTTGTACAGTTTATTGACTGTTTCTTTATTTAGTTTTGTACAGTTTATTGACTGGTTCTTTATTTAGTTTTGTACAGTTTATTGACTGGTTCTTTATTGAGTTTTGTACAGTTTATTGACTGGTTCTTTATTGGGTTTTGTACAGTTTATAAACTGGTTCTTTATTGAGTATTGTACAGTTTATTGACTATTTCTATATTGAGTTTTGTACAGTTTATTGACTGGTGCTTTATTCAGTTTTGTACAGTTTATTAACTGTTTCTTTATTGAGTTTTGTACAGTTTATTGACTGGTTCTTTGTTCAGTTTTGTACTGTTTATTAACTGGTTCTTTATTCAGTTTTGTACAGTTTATTGACTGGTTCTTTATAAAGTTTTGTACAGTTTATTGACTGGTTCTTTATTGAGTTTTGTACAGTTTCTTGACGGGTTCTTTATTGAGTTTTGTACAGTTTATCGACTGGTTCTTTATTGAGTCTTGTACAGTTTATTGACTGTTTCTTTATTTATTTTGTGTACAGTTTATCGACTGGTTGTTTATTTAGTTTTGAACAGTTTATTGACTGTTTCTTTATTTAGTTTTGTACAGTTTATTGACTGTTTCTATATTTAGTTTTGTACAGTTTATTGATTGTTTCTTTATTTAGTTTTGTACAGTTTATTGATTGTTTCTTTATTTAGTTTGTGTACAATTTATTGACTGGTTCTTTATTTAGTTTTGCACAGTTTATTGACTGTTTCTATATTGAGCTTTGTACAGTTTGTTTACTGGTTCTTTATTGACTTTTGTACAGTTTATTGACTGGTTCTTTGTTCAGTTTTGTACTGTTTATTGACTGGTTCTTTATTCAGTTTTGTACAGTTTATTGACTGGTTCTTTATAAAGTTTTGTACAGTTTATTGACTGGTTCTTTATTGAGTTTTGTACAGTTTCTTGACGGGTTCTTTATTGAGTTTTGTTCAGTTTATTGACTGGTTCTTTATTCAGTTTTGTACAATTTATTGACTGGTTCTTTATTGAGTTTTGTACAGTTTATTGGCTGGTTCTTTATTGAGTTTTATACAGTTTATTGACCGGTTCTTTATTGAGTTTTGTACAGTTTATTGACTGTTTCTTTATTTATTTCGTGTACAATTTATTGACTGGTTGTTTATTTAGTTTTGTACAGTTTATTGACTGTTTGTTTATTTAGTTTTGTACAGTTTATTGACTGTTTCTTTATTTAGTTTTGTACAGTTTATTGACTGTTTCTTTATTGAGTTTTGTACAGTTTATTGACTGTTTCTTTATTTAGTTTTGTACAGTTTGTTGACTGTTTCTTTATTGAGTTTTGTACAGTTTATTGTCTGGTTCTTTATTGAGTTTTGTACAGTTTATTGACTGGTTCTTTATTCAGTTTTGTACAGTTTATTGACTGTTTCTATATTTTGTTTTGTACAGTTTATTGACTGTTTCCTTATTTAGTTTTGTACAGTTTATTGACTGGTTCTTTATTTAGTTTTGTACAGTTTATTGACTGGTTCTTTATTGAGTTTTGTACAGTTTATTGACTGGTTCTTTATTGGGTTTTGTACAGTTTATAAACTGGTTCTTTATAGAGTATTGTACAGTTTATTGACTATTTCTATATTGAGTTTTGTACAGTTTATTGACTAATTCTTTATTGAGTTTTGTACAGTTTATTGACTGGTTCTTTATTCAGTTTTGTATAGTTTGTTTACTTGTTCTTTATTCAGTTTTGTACAGTTTATTGACTGGTTCTTTGTTCAGTTTTGTACTGTTTATTGACTGGTTCTTTATTAAGTTTTGTACAGTTTATTGACTGGTTCTTTATAAAGTTTTGTACAGTTTATTGACTGGTTCTTTATTGAGTTTTGTACAGTTTCTTGACGGGTTCTTTATTGAGTTTTGTACAGTTTATTGACTGGTTCTTTATTGAGTTTTGTACAGTTTATTGACTGTTTCTTTATTTATTTTGTGTACAATTTATTGACTGGTTGTTTATTTAGTTTTGAACAGTTTATTGACTGTTTCTTTATTTAGTTTTGTACAGTTTATTGACTGTTTTAATATTTAGTTTTGTACAGTTTATTGATTGTTTCTTTATTTAGTTTTGTACAGTTTATTGATTGTTTCTTTATTTAGTTTGTGTACAATATATTGACTGGTTCTTTATTTAGTTTTGTACAGTTTATTGACTGTTTCTATATTGAGTTTTGTACAGTTTCTTTACTGGTTCTTTATTGAGTTTTGTACAGTTTATTGACTGGTTCTTTATTCAGTTTTGTACTGTTTATTGACTGGTTCTTTATTCAGTTTTGTACAGTTTATTGACTGGTTCTTTATAAAGTTTTGTACAGTTTATTGACTGGTTCTTTATTGAGTTTTGTACAGTTTCTTGACGGGTTCTTTATTGAGTTTTGTTCAGTTTATTGACTGGTTCTTTATTCAGTTTTGTACAATTTATTGACTGGTTCTTTATTGAGTTTTGTACAGTTTATTGACTGGTTCTTTATTGAGTTTTGTACAGTTTATTGACCGGTTCTTTATTGAGTTTTGTACAGTTTATTGACTGTTTCTTTATTTATTTTGTGTACAATTTATTGACTGGTTGTTTATTTAGTATTGTACAGTTTATTGACTGTTTGTTTATTTAGTTTTGTACAGTTTATTGACTGTTTCTTTATTTAGTTTTGTACAGTATATTGACTGTTTCTTTATTGAGTTTTGTACAGTTTATTGACTGTTTCTTTATTTAGTTTTGTACAGTTTATTGACTGGTTCTTTATTTAGTTTTGTACAGTTTATTGACTGGTTCTTTATTGAGTTTTGTACAGTTTATTGACTGGTTCTTTATTGAGTTTTGTAGTTTATTGACTGGTTCTTTATAGAGTTTTGTACAGTTTATTCACTGTTTCTTTATTTAGTTTGTGTACAATTTCTTGACTGGTTGTTTATTTAGTTTTGTACAGTTTATTGACTGTTTCTTTATTTAGTTTTGTACAGTTTATTGACTGTTTCTTTATTTAGTTTTGTACAGTTTATTGACTGTTTCTTTATAAAGTTTTGTACAGTTTATTGACTGGTTCTTTATTGAGTTTTGTACAGTTTATTGACTGGTTCTTTATTGAGTTTTGTACAGTTTATTGACTGGTTCTTTATTCAGTTTTGTACAATTTATTGACTGGTTCTTTATTGAGTTTTGTACAGTTTATTGACTGGTTCTTTATTGAGTTTTGTACAATTTATTGACTGGTTCTTTATTGAGTTTTGTACAGTTTATTGACTGTTTTTTTATTTATTTTGTGTACAATTTATTGACTGGATGTTTATTTAGTTTTGTACAGTTTATTGACTGTTTCTATATTTAGTTTTGTACAGTTTATTGACTGTTTCTATATTTAGTTTTGTACAGTTTATTGATTGTTTCTTTATTTAGTTTTGTACAGTTTATTGATTGTTTCTTTATTTAGTTTGTGTACAATTTATTGACTGGTTCTTTATTTAGTTTTGTACAGTTTACTGACTGTTTCTATATTGAGTTTTGTACAGTTTGTTTACTGGTTCTTTATTGAGTTTTGTGCAGTTAATTGACTGGTTCTTTGTTCAGTTTTGTACTGTTTATTGACTGGTTCTTTATTGAGTTTTGTAGTTTCTTGACGGGTTATTTATTGAGTTTTGTACAGTTTATTGACTGGTTCTTTATTCAGTTTTGTACAATTTATTGACTGGTTCTTTATTGAGTTTTGTAAAGTTTATTGACTGGTTCTTTATTCAGTTCTGTACAGTTTATTGACTGTTTCTTTATTTAGTTTTGTACAGTTTATTGACTGTTTCTATATTTAGTTTTGTACAGTTTATTGATTGTTTCTTGATTTATTTTGTACAGTTTATTGATTGTTTCTTTATTTAGTTTGTGTACAATTTATTGACTGGTTCTTTATTTAGTTTTGTACAGTTTATTGACTGTTTCTATATTGAGTTTTGTACAGTTTGTTTGCTGGTTCTTTATTGAGTTTTGTACAGTTTATTGACTGGTTCTTTGTTCAGTTTTGTACTGTTTATTGACTGGTTCTTTATTCAGTTTTGTACAGTTAATTGACTGGTTCTTTATAAAGTTTTGTACAGTTTATTGACTGGTTCTTTATTGAGTTTTGTACAGTTTCTTGACGGGTTCTTTATTGAGTTTTGTACAGTTTATTGACTGGTTCTTTATTCAGTTTTGTACAGTTTATTGACTGTTTCTTTATTGAGTTTTGTACAGTTTATTGACCTGTTCTTTATTCAGTTTTGTACAGTTTATTGACTGTTTCTTTATTTATTTTGTGTACAATTTATTGCCTGGTTGTTTATTTAGTTTTGAACAGTTTATTGACTGTTTCTTTATTTAGTTTTGTAAAGTTTATTGACTGTTTCTATATTTAGTTTTGTACAGTTTATTGATTGTTTCTTTATTTAGTTTTGTACAGTTTATTGATTGTTTCTTTATTGAGTTTTGTACAGTTTATTGACTGATTCTTTATTGAGTTTTGTACAGTTTATTGACTGGTTCTTTATTGAGTTTTGTACAGTTTATTGACTGGTTCTTTATTGAGTTTTGTACAGTTTATTGACTGTTTCTTTATTTAGTTTTGTACAGTTTATTGACTGGTTCTTTATTTAGTTTTGTACAGTTTATTGACTGGTTCTTTATTGAGTTTTGTACAGTTTATTGACTGGTTCTTTATTGGGTTTTGTACAGTTTATAAACTGGTTCTTTATTGAGTATTGTACAGTTTATTGACTATTTCTATATTGAGTTTTGTACAGTTTATTGACTAATTCTTTATTGAGTTTTGTACAGTTTATTGACTGGTTCTTTATTCAGTTTTGTATAGTTTGTTTACTGGTTCTTTATTGAGTTTTGTACAGTTTATTGACTGGTTCTTTGTTCAGTTTTGTACTGTTTATTGACTGGTTCTTTATAAAGTTTTGTACAGTTTATTGACTGGTTCTTTATTGAGTTTTGTACAGTTTCTTGACGGGTTCTTTATTGAGTTTTGTACAGTTTCTTGACGGGTTCTTTATTGAGTTTTGTACAGTTTATTGACTGGTTCTTTATTGAGTTTTGTACGGTTTATTGACTGTTTCTTTATTTATTTTGTGTACAATTTATCGACTGGTTGTTTATTTAGTTTTGAACAGTTTATTGACTGTTTCTTTATTTAGTTTTGTACAGTTTATTGACTGTTTCTATATTTAGTTTTGTACAGTTTATTGATTGTTTCTTTATTTAGTTTTCTACAGTTTATTGATTGTTTCTTTATTTAGTTTGTGTACAATTTATTGATTGGTTCTTTATTTAGTTTTGCACAGTTTATTGACTGTTTCTATATTGAGTTTTGTACAGTTTGTTTACTGGTTCTTTATTGAGTTTTGTACAGTTTATTGACTGGTTCTTTGTTCAGTTTTCTACTGTTTATTGACTGGTTCTTTATTCAGTTTTGTACAGTTTATTGACTGGTTCTTTATAAAGTTTTGTACAGTTTATTGACTGGTTCTTTATTGAGTTTTGTACAGTTTCTTGACGTGTTCTTTATTGAGTTTTGTTCAGTTTATTGACTGGTTCTTTATTCAGTTTTGTACAATTTATTGACTGGTTCTTTATTGAGTTTTGTACAGTTTATTGACTGGTTCTTTATTCAGTTTTGTACAGTTTATTGACTGTTTCTTTATTTATTTTGTGTACAATTTATTGACTGGTTGTTTATTTAGTTTTGAACAGTTTATTGACTGTTTCTTTATTTAGTTTTGTACAGTTTATTGACTGTTTCTATATTTAGTTTTGTACAGTTTATTGATTGTTTCTTTATTTAGTTTTGTACAGTTTATTGATTGTTTCTTTATTGAGTTTTGTACAGTTTATTGACTGATTCTTTATTGAGTTTTGTACAGTTTATTGACTGGTTCTTTATTGAGTTTTGTACAGTTTATTGACTGGTTCTTTATTGAGTTTTGTACAGTTTATTGACTGTTTCTTTATTTAGTTTTGTACAGTTTATTGACTGGTTCTTTATTTAGTTTTGTACAGTTTATTGACTGGTTCTTTATTGAGTTTTGTACAGTTTATTGACTGGTTCTTTATTGGGTTTTGTACAGTTTATAAACTGGTTCTTTATTGAGTATTGTACAGTTTATTGACTATTTCTATATTGAGTTTTGTACAGTTTATTGACTAATTCTTTATTGAGTTTTGTACAGTTTATTGACTGGTTCTTTATTCAGTTTTGTATAGTTTGTTTACTGGTTCTTTATTGAGTTTTGTACAGTTTATTGACTGGTTCTTTGTTCAGTTTTGTACTGTTTATTAACTGGTTCTTTATTCAGTTTTGTACAGTTTATTGACTGGTTCTTTATTGAGTTTTGTACAGTTTCTTGACGGGTTCTTTATTGAGTTTTGTACAGTTTATTGACTGGTTCTTTATTGAGTTTTGTACGGTTTATTGACTGTTTCTTTATTTATTTTGTGTACAATTTATCGACTGGTTGTTTATTTAGTTTTGAACAGTTTATTGACTGTTTCTTTATTTAGTTTTGTACAGTTTATTGACTGTTTCTATATTTAGTTTTGTACAGTTTATTGATTGTTTCTTTATTTAGTTTTGTACAGTTTATTGATTGTTTCTTTATTTAGTTTGTGTACAATTTATTGACTGGTTCTTTATTTAGTTTTGCACAGTTTATTGACTGTTTCTATATTGAGTTTTGTACAGTTTGTTTACTGGTTCTTTATTGAGTTTTGTACAGTTTATTGACTGGTTCTTTGTTCAGTTTTGTACTGTTTATTTACTGGTTCTTTATTCAGTTTTGTACAGTTTATTGACTGGTTCTTTATAAAGTTTTGTACAGTTTATTGACTGGTTCTTTATTGAGTTTTGTACAGCTTCTTGACGTGTTCTTTATTGAGTTTTGTTCAGTTTATTGACTGGTTCTTTATTCAGTTTTGTACAATTTATTGACTGGTTCTTTATTGAGTTTTGTGCAGTTTATTGGCTGGTTCTTAATTGAGTTTTGTACAGTTTATTGACCGGTTCTTTATTGAGTTTTGTACAGTTTATTGACTGTTTCTTTTTTTATTTTGTGTACAATTTATTGACTGGTTGTTTATTTAGTTTTGTACAGTTTATTGACTGTTTGTTTATTTAGTTTTGTACAGTTTATTGACTGTTTCTTTATTTAGTTTTGTACAGTTTATTGACTGTTTCTTTATTGAGTTTTGTACAGTTTATTGACTGTTTCTTTATTTAGTTTTGTACAGTTTATTGACTGTTTGATTATTGAGTTTTGTACAGTTTATTGTCTGGTTCTTTATTGAGTTTTGTACAGTTTATTGACTGGTTCTTTATTCAGTTTTGTACAGTTTATTGACTGTTTCTATATTTTGTTTTGTACAGTTTATTGACTGTTTCCTTATTTAGTTTTGTACAGTTTATTGACTGGTTCTTTATTTAGTTTTGTACAGTTGATTGACTGGTTCTTTATTGAGTTTTGTACAGTTTATTGACTGGTTCTTTATTGGGTTTTGTACAGTTTATAAACTGGTTCTTTATTGAGTTTTGTGCAGTTTATTGGCTGGTTCTTTATTGAGTTTTGTACAGTTTATTGACCGGTTCTTTATTGAGTTTTGTACAGTTTATTGACTGTTTCTTTTTTTATTTTGTGTACAATTTATTGACTGGTTGTTTATTTAGTTTTGTACAATTTATTGACTAGTTCTTTATTCAGTTTTGTACAGTTTATTGACTGTTTCTTTATTTTGTTTTGTACAGTTTCTTGACGTGTTCTTTATTGAGTTTTGTTCAGTTTATTGACTGGTTCTTTATTCAGTTTTGTACAATTTATTGACTGGTTCTTTATTGAGTTTTGTACAGTTTATTGACTGGTTCTTTATTCCGTTTTGTACAGTTTATTGACTGTTTCTTTATTTATTTTGTGTGCAATTTATTGACTGGTTGTTTATTTAGTTTTGAACAGTTTATTGACTGTTTCTTTATTTAGTTTTGTAAAGTTTATTGACTGTTTCTATATTTAGTTTTGTACAGTTTATTGATTGTTTCTTTATTTAGTTTTGTACAGTTTATTGATTGTTTCTTTATTGAGTTTTGTACAGTTTATTGACTGATTCTTTATTGAGTTTTGTACAGTTTATTGACTGGTTCTTTATTGAGTTTTGTACAGTTTATTGACTGGTTCTTTATTGAGTTTTGTACAGTTTATTGACTTTTTCTTTATTTAGTTTTGTACAGTTTATTGACTGGTTCTTTATTTAGTTTTGTACAGTTTATTGACTGGTTCTTTATTGAGTTTTGTACAGTTTATTGACTGGTTCTTTATTGGGTTTTGTACAGTTTATAAACTGGTTCTTTATTGAGTATTGTACAGTTTATTGACTATTTCTATATTGAGTTTTGTACAGTTTATTGACTAATTCTTTATTGAGTTTTGTACAGTTTATTGACTGGTTCTTTATTCAGTTTTGTATAGTTTGTTTACTGGTTCTTTATTGAGTTTTGTACAGTTTATTGACTGGTTCTTTGTTCAGTTTTGTACTGTTTATTAACTGGTTCTTTATTCAGTTTTGTACAGTTTATTGACTGGTTCTTTATAAAGTTTTGTACAGTTTATTTACTGGTTCTTTATTGAGTTTTGTACAGTTTCTTGACGGGTTCTTTATTGAGTTTTGTACAGTTTATTGACTGGTTCTTTATTGAGTTTTGTACGGTTTATTGACTGTTTCTTTATTTATTTTGTGTACAATTTATCGACTGGTTGTTTATTTAGTTTTGAACAGTTTATTGACTGTTTCTTTATTTAGTTTTGTACAGTTTATTGACTGTTTCTATATTTAGTTTTGTACAGTTTATTGATTGTTTCTTTATTTAGTTTTGTACAGTTTATTGATTGTTTCTTTATTTAGTTTGTGTACAATTGATTGACTGGTTCTTTATTTAGTTTTGCACAGTTTATTGACTGTTTCTATATTGAGTTTTGTACAGTTTGTTTACTGGTTCTTTATTGAGTTTTGTACAGTTTATTGACTGGTTCTTTGTTCAGTTTTGTACTGTTTATTGACTGGTTCTTTATTCAGTTTTGTACAGTTTATTGACTGGTTCTTTATAAAGTTTTGTACAGTTTATTGACTGGTTCTTTATTGAGTTTTGTACAGTTTCTTGACGTGTTCTTTATTGAGTTTTGTTCAGTTTATTGACTGGTTCTTTATTCAGTTTTGTACAATTTATTGACTGGTTCTTTATTGAGTTTTGTGCAGTTTATTGGCTGGTTCTTTATTGAGTTTTGTACAGTTTATTGACCGGTTCTTTATTGAGTTTTGTACAGTTTATTGACTGTTTCTTTTTTTTATTTTGTGTACAATTTATTGACTGGTTGTTTATTTAGTTTTGTACCGTTTATTGACTGTTTGTTTATTTAGTTTTGTACAGTTTATTGACTGTTTCTTTATTTAGTTTTGTACAGTTTATTGACTGTTTCTTTATTGAGTTTTGTACAGTTTATTGACTGTTTCTTTATTTAGTTTTGTACAGTTTATTGACTGTTTCTTTATTGAGTTTTGTACAGTTTATTGTCTGGTTCTTTATTGAGTTTTGTACAGTTTATTGACTTGTTCTTTATTCAGTTTTGTACAGTTTATTGACTGTTTCTATATTTTCTTTTGTACAGTTTATTGACTGTTTCCTTATTTAGTTTTGTACAGTTTATTGACTGGTTCTTTATTTAGTTTTGTACAGTTTATTGACTGGTTCTTTATTGAGTTTTGTACAGTTTATTGACTGGTTCTTTATTGGGTTTTGTACAGTTTATAAACTGGTTCTTTATTGAGTTTTGTTCAGTTTATTGACTGGTTCTTTATTCAGTTTTGTACAATTTATTGACTGGTTCTTTATTGAGTTTTGTGCAGTTTATTGGCTGGTTCTTTATTGAGTTTTGTACAGTTTATTGACCGGTTCTTAATTGAGTTTTGTACAGTTCATTGACTGTTTCTTTATTTATTTTGTGTACAATTTATTGACTGGTTGTTTATTTAGTTTTGTACAGTTTATTGACTGGTTCTTTATTCAGTTTTGTACAGTTTATTGACTGTTTCTATATTTTGTTTTGTACAGTTTATTGACTGTTTCCTTATTTAGTTTTGTACAGTTTATTGACTGGTTCTTTATTTAGTTTTGTACAGTTTATAGACTGGTTCTTTATTGAGTTTTGTACAGTTTATTGACTGGTTCTTTATTGAGTTTTGTACAGTTTATTGACTGGTTCTTTATTGAGTTTTGTACAGTTTATTGACTGGTTCTTTATTCAGTTTTGTACAATTTATTGACTGGTTCTTTATTGAGTTTTGTACAGTTTATTGACTGGTTCTTTATTGAGTTTTGTACAATTTATTGACTGGTTCTTTATTGAGTTTTGTACAGTTTATTGACTGTTTCTTTATTTATTTTGTGTACAATTTATTGACTGGATGTTTATTTAGTTTTGTACAGTTTATTGACTGGTTCTTTATTTAGTTTTGTACAGTTTATTGATTGTTTCTTTATTTAGTTTTGTACAGTTTATTGATTGTTTCTTTATTTAGTTTGTGTACAATTTATTGACTGGTTCTTTATTTAGTTTTGTACAGTTTACTGACTGTTTCTATATTGAGTTTTGTACAGTTTGTTTACTGGTTCTTTATTGAGTTTTGTACAGTTTATTGACTGGTTCTTTGTTCAGTTTTGTACTGTTTATTGACTGGTTCTTTATTGAGTTTTGTACAGTTTCTTGACGGGTTATTTATTGAGTTTTGTACAGTTTATTGACTGGTTCTTTATTCAGTTTTGTTCAATTTATTGACTGGTTCTTTATTGAGTTTTGTAAAGTTTATTGACTGGTTCTTTATTTAGTTTTGCACAGTTTATTGACTGTTTCTATATTGAGTTTTGTACAGTTTGTTTACTGGTTCTTTATTGAGTTTTGTACAGTTTATTGACTGGTTCTTTGTTCAGTTTTGTACTGTTTATTGACTGGTTCTTTATTCAGTTTTGTACAGTTTATTGACTGGTTCTTTATAAAGTTTTGTACAGTTTATTGACTGGTTCTTTATTGAGTTTTGTACAGTTTCTTGACGTGTTCTTTATTGAGTTTTGTTCAGTTTATTGACTGGTTCTTTATTCAGTTTTGTACAATTTATTGACTGGTTCTTTATTGAGTTTTGTGCAGTTTATTGGCTGGTTCTTTATTGAGTTTTGTACAGTTTATTGACCGGTTCTTTATTGAGTTTTGTACAGTTTATTGACTGTTTCTTTTTTTATTTTTTGTACAATTTATTGACTGGTTGTTTATTTAGTTTTGTACAGTTTATTGACTGTTTGTTTATTTAGTTTTGTACAGTTTATTGACTGTTTCTTTATTTAGTTTTGTACAGTTTATTGACTGTTTCTTTATTGAGTTTTGTACAGTTTATTGACTGTTTCTTTATTTAGTTTTGTACAGTTTATTGACTGTTTCTTTATTGAGTTTTGTACAGTTTATTGTCAGGTTCTTTATTGAGTTTTGTACAGTTTATTGACTGGTTCTTTATTCAGTTTTGTACAGTTTATTGACTGTTTCTATATTTTGTTTTGTACAGTTTATTGACTGTTTCCTTATTTAGTTTTGTACAGTTTATTGACTGGTTCTTTATTTAGTTTTGTACAGTTTATTGACTGGTTCTTTATTGAGTTTTGTACAGTTTATTGACTCGTTCTTTATTGGGTTTTGTACAGTTTATTGACTGGTTCTTTATTGAGTTTTGTTCAGTTTATTGACTGGTTCTTTATTCAGTTTTGTACAATTTATTGACTGGTTCTTTATTGAGTTTTGTGCAGTTTATTGGCTGGTTCTTTATTGAGTTTTGTACAGTTTATTGACCAGTTCTTTATTGAGTGTTGTACAGTTTATTGACTGTTTCTTTTTTTATTTTGTGTACAATTTATTGACTGGTTGTTTATTTAGTTTTGTACAGTTTATTGACTGTTTGTTTATTTAGTTTTGTACAGTTCATTGACTGTTTCTTTATTGAGTTTTGTACAGTTTATTGACTGTTTCTTTATTTAGTTTTGTACTGTTTATTGACTGTTTCTTTATTGAGTTTTGTACAGTTTATTGTCTGGTTCTTTATTGAGTTTTGTACAGTTTATTGACTGTTTCTTTATTGAGTTTTGTACAGTTTATTGTCTGGTTCTTTATTGAGTTTTGTACAGTTTATTGACTTGTTCTTTATTCAGTTTTGTACAGTTTATTGATTGTTTCTATATTTTCTTTTGTACAGTTTATTGACTGTTTCCTTATTTAGTTTTGTACAGTTTATTGACTGGTTCTTTATTTAGTTTTGTACAGTTTATTGACTGGTTCTTTATTGAGTTTTGTACAGTTTATTGACTGGTTCTTTATTGGGTTTTGTACAGTTTATAAACTGGTTCTTTATTGAGTTTTGTTCAGTTTATTGACTGGTTCTTTATTCAGTTTTGTACAATTTATTGACTGGTTCTTTATTGAGTTTTGTGCAGTTTATTGGCTGGTTCTTTATTGAGTTTTGTACAGTTTATTGACCGGTTCTTTATTGAGTTTTGTACAGTTTATTGACTGTTTCTTTATTTATTTTGTGTAGAATTTATTGACTGGTTGTTTATTTAGTTTTGTACAGTTTATTGACTGGTTCTTTATTCAGTTTTGTACAGTTTATTGACTGTTTCTATATTTTGTTTTGTACAGTTTATTGACTGTTTCCTTATTTAGTTTTGTACAGTTTATTGACTGGTTCTTTATTTAGTTTTGTACAGTTTATAGACTGGTTCTTTATTGAGTTTTGTACAGTTTATTGACTGGTTCTTTATTGAGTTTTGTACAGTTTATTGACTGGTTCTTTATTGAGTTTTGTACAGTTTATTGACTTGTTCTTTATTCAGTTTTGTACAGTTTATTGACTGTTTCTATATTTTCTTTTGTACAGTTTATTGACTGTTTCCTTATTTAGTTTTGTACAGTTTATTGACTGGTTCTTTATTTAGTTTTGTACAGTTTATTGACAGGTTCTTTATTGAGTTTTGTACAGTTTATTGACTGGTTCTTTATTGGGTTTTGTACAGTTTATTGACTGGTTCTTTATTCAGTTTTGTACAATTTATTGACTGGTTCTTTATTGAGTTTTGTACAGTTTATTGACTGGTTCTTTATTGAGTTTTGTACAATTTATTGACTGGTTCTTTATTGAGTTTTGTACAGTTTATTGACTGTTTCTTTATTTATTTTGTGTACAATTTATTGACTGGATGTTTATTTAGTTTTGTACAGTTTATTGACTGGTTCTATATTTAGTTTTGTACAGTTTATTGATTGTTTCTTTATTTAGTTTTGTACAGTTTATTGATTGTTTCTTTATTTAGTTTGTGTACAATTTATTGACTGGTTCTTTATTTAGTTTTGTACAGTTTACTGACTGTTTCTATATTGAGTTTTGTACAGTTTGTTTACTGGTTCTTTATTGAGTTTTGTACAGTGTATTGACTGGTTCTTTGTTCAGTTTTGTACTGTTTATTGACTGGTTCTTTATTGAGTTTTGCACAGTTTCTTGACGGGTTATTTATTGAGTTTTGTACAGTTTATTGACTGGTTCTTTATTCAGTTTTGTTCAATTTATTGACTGGTTCTTTATTGAGTTTTCTAAAGTTTATTGACTGGTTCTTTATTTAGTTTTGCACAGTTTATTGACTGTTTCTATATTGAGTTTTGTACAGTTTGTTTACTGGTTCTTTATTGAGTTTTGTACAGTTTATTGACTGGTTCTTTGTTCAGTTTTGTACTGTTTATTGACTGGTTCTTTATTCAGTTTTGTACAGTTTATTGACTGGTTCTTTATAAAGTTTTGTACAGTTTATTGACTGGTTCTTTATTGAGTTTTGTACAGTTTCTTGACGTGTTCTTTATTGAGTTTTGTTCAGTTTATTGACTGGTTCTTTATTCAGTTTTGTACAATTTATTGACTGGTTCTTTATTGAGTTTTGTGCAGTTTATTGGCTGGTTCTTTATTGAGTTTTGTACAGTTTATTGACCGGTTCTTTATTGAGTTTTGTACAGTTTATTGACTGTTTCTTTTTTTATTTTGTGTACAATTTATTGACTGGTTGTTTATTTAGTTTTGTACAGTTTATTGACTGTTTGTTTATTTAGTTTTGTACAGTTTATTGACTGTTTCTTTATTTAGTTTTGTACAGTTTATTGACTGTTTCTTTATTGAGTTTTGTACAGTTTATTGACTGTTTCTTTATTTAGTTTTGTACAGTTTATTGACTGTTTCTTTATTGAGTTTTGTACAGTTTATTGTCTGGTTCTTTATTGAGTTTTGTACAGTTTATTGACTGGTTCTTTATTCAGTTTTGTACAGTTTATTGACTGTTTCTATATTTTGTTTTGTACAGTTTTTTGACTGTTTCCTTATTTAGTTTTGTACAGTTTATTGACTGGTTCTTTATTTAGTTTTGTACAGTTTATTGACTGGTTCTTTATTGAGTTTTGTACAGTTTATTGACTGGTTCTTTATTGGGTTTTGTACAGTTTATTGACTGGTTCTTTATGGAGTTTTGTTCAGTTTATTGACTGGTTCTTTATTCAGTTTTGTACAATTTATTGACTGGTTCTTTATTGAGTTTTGTGCAGTTTATTGGCTGGTTCTTTATTGAGTTTTGTACAGTTTATTGACCAGTTCTTTATTGAGTGTTGTACAGTTTATTGACTGTTTCTTTTTTTATTTTGTGTACAATTTATTGACTGGTTGTTTATTTAGTTTTGTACAGTTTATTGACTGTTTGTTTATTTAGTTTTGTACAGTTCATTGACTGTTTCTTTATTGAGTTTTGTACAGTTTATTGACTGTTTCTTTATTTAGTTTTGTACAGTTTATTGACTGTTTCTTTATTGAGTTTTGTACAGTTTATTGTCTGGTTCTTTATTGAGTTTTGTACAGTTTATTGACTGTTTCTTTATTGAGTTTTGTACAGTTTATTGTCTGGTTCTTTATTGAGTTTTGTACAGTTTATTGACTTGTTTTTTATTAAGTTTTGTACAGTTTATTGATTGTTTCTATATTTTCTTTTGTACAGTTTATTGACTGCTTCCTTATTTAGTTTTGTACAGTTTATTGACTGGTTCTTTATTTAGTTTTGTACAGTTTATTGACTGGTTCTTTATTGAGTTTTGTACAGTTTATTGACTGGTTCTTTATTGGGTTTTGTACAGTTTATAAACTGGTTCTTTATTGAGTTTTGTTCAGTTTATTGACTGGTTCTTTATTCAGTTTTGTACAATTTATTGACTGGTTCTTTATTGAGTTTTGTGCAGTTTATTGGCTGGTTCTTTATTGAGTTTTGTACAGTTTATTGACCGGTTCTTTATTGAGTTTTGTACAGTTTATTGACTGTTTCTTTATTTATTTTGTGTAGAATTTATTGACTGGTTGTTTATTTAGTTTTGTACAGTTTATTGACTGGTTCTTTATTCAGTTTTGTACAGTTTATTGACTGTTTCTATATTTTGTTTTGTACAGTTTATTGACTGTTTCCTTATTTAGTTTTGTACAGTTTATTGACTGGTTCTTTATTTAGTTTTGTACAGTTTATAGACTGGTTCTTTATTGAGTTTTGTACAGTTTATTGACTGGTTCTTTATTGAGTTTTGTACAGTTTATTGACTGGTTCTTTATTGAGTTTTGTACAGTTTATTGACTGGTTCTTTATTCAGTTTTGTACAATTTATTGACTGGTTCTTTATTGAGTTTTGTACAGTTTATTGACTGGTTCTTTATTGAGTTTTGTACAATTTATTGACTGGTTCTTTATTGAGTTTTGTACAGTTTATTGACTGTTTCTTTATTTATTTTGTGTACAATTTATTGACTGGATGTTTATTTAGTTTTGTACAGTTTATTGACTGGTTCTATATTTAGTTTTGTACAGTTTATTGATTGTTTCTTTATTTAGTTTTGTACAGTTTATTGATTGTTTCTTTATTTAGTTTGTGTACAGTTTATTGACTGTTTCTTTATTTAGTTTTGTACAGTTTACTGACTGTTTCTATATTGAGTTTTGTACAGTTTGTTTACTGGTTCTTTATTGAGTTTTGTACAGTTTATTGACTGGTTCTTTGTTCAGTTTTGTACTGTTTATTGACTGGTTCTTTATTGAGTTTTGTACAGTTTCTTGACGGGTTATTTATTGAGATTTGTACAGTTTATTGACTGGTTCTTTATTCAGTTTTGTTCAATTTATTGACTGGTTCTTTATTGAGTTTTGTAAAGTTTATTGACTGGTTCTTTATTTAGTTTTGCACAGTTTATTGACTGTTTCTATATTGAGTTTTGTACAGTTTGTTTACTGGTTCTTTATTGAGTTTTGTACAGTTTATTGACTGGTTCTTTGTTCAGTTTTGTACTGTTTATTGACTGGTTCTTTATTCAGTTTTGTACAGTTTATTGACTGGTTCTTTATAAAGTTTTGTACAGTTTATTGACTGGTTCTTTATTGAGTTTTGTACAGTTTCTTGGCGTGTTCTTTATTGAGTTTTGTTCAGTTGATTGACTGGTTCTTTATTCAGTTTTGTACAATTTATTGACTGGTTCTTTATTGAGTTTTGTGCAGTTTATTGGCTGGTTCTTTATTGAGTTTTGTACAGATTATTGACCGGTTCTTTATTGAGTTTTGTACAGTTTATTGACTGTTTCTTTTTTTATTTTGTGTACAATTTATTGACTGGTTGTTTATTTAGTTTTGTACAGTTTATTGACTGTTTGTTTATTTAGTTTTGTACAGTTTATTGACTGTTTCTTTATTTAGTTTTGTACAGTTTATTAACTGTTTCTTTATTGAGTTTTGTACAGTTTATTGACTGTTTCTTTATTTAGTTTTGTACAGTTTATTGACTGTTTCTTTATTGAGTTTTGTACAGTTTATTGTCTGGTACTTTATTGAGTTTTGTACAGTTTATTGACTGGTTCTTTATTCAGTTTTGTACAGTTTATTGACTGTTTCTATATTTTGTTTTGTACAGTTTCTTGACTGTTTCCTTATTTAGTTTTGTACAGTTTATTGACTGGTTCTTTATTTAGTTTTGTACAGTTTATTGACTGGTTCTTTATTGAGTTTTGTACAGTTTATTGACTGGTTCTTTATTGGGTTTTGTACAGTTTATTGACTGGTTCTTTATTGGGTTTTGTTCAGTTTATTGACTGGTTCTTTATTCAGTTTTGTACAATTTATTGACTGGTTCTTTATTGAGTTTTGTGCAGTTTATTGGCTGGTTCTTTATTGAGTTTTGTACAGTTTATTGACCAGTTCTTTATTTAGTTTTGTACAGTTTATTGACTGTTTCTTTTTTTATTTTGTGTACAATTTATTGACTGGTTGTTTATTTAGTTTTGTACAGTTTATTGACTGTTTGTTTATTTAGTTTTGTACAGTTTATTGACTGTTTCTTTATTTAGTTTTGTACAGTTTATTGACTGTTTCTTTATTGAGTTTTGTACAGTTTATTGACTGTTTCTTTATTTAGTTTTGTACAGTTTATTGACTGTTTCTTTATTGAGTTTTGTACAGTTTATTGTCTGGTTCTTTATTGAGTTTTGTACAGTTTATTGACTGGTTCTTTATTGAGTTTTGTACAGTTTTTGACTGTTTCTATATTTTGTTTTGTACAGTTTATTGACTGTTTCCTTATTTAGTTTTGTACAGTTTATTGACTGGTTCTTTATTTAGTTTTGTACAGTTTATTGACTGGTTCTTTATTGAGTTTTGTACAGTTTATTGGCTGGTTCTTTATTGAGTTTTGTACAGTTTATTGACCAGTTCTTTATTGAGTGTTGTACAGTTTATTGACTGTTTCTTTTTTTATTTTGTGTACAATTTATTGACTGGTTGTTTATTTAGTTTTGTACAGTTTATTGACTGTTTGTTTATTTAGTTTTGTACAGTTTATTGACTGTTTCTTTATTTAGTTTTGTACAGTTTATTGACTGTTTCTTTATTGAGTTTTGTACAGTTTATTGACTGTTTCTTTATTTAGTTTTGTACAGTTTATTGACTGTTTCTTTATTGAGTTTTGTACAGTTTATTGTCTGGTTCTTTATTGAGTTTTGTACAGTTTATTGACTGTTTCTTTATTGAGTTTTGTACAGTTTATTGTCTGGTTCTTTATTGAGATTTGTACAGTTTATTGACTTGTTCTTTATTCAGTTTTGTACAGTTTATTGATTGTTTCTATATTTTCTTTTGTACAGTTTATTGACTGTTTCCTTATTTAGTTTTGTACAGTTTATTGACTGGTTCTTTATTTAGTTTTGTACAGTTTATTGACTGGTTCTTTATTGAGTTTTGTACAGTTTATTGACTGGTTCTTTATTGGGTTTTGTACAGTTTATAAACTGGTTCTTTATTGAGTTTTGTTCAGTTTATTGACTGGTTCTTTATTCAGTTTTGTACAATTTATTGACTGGTTCTTTATTGAGTTTTGTGCAGTTTATTGGCTGGTTCTTTATTGAGTTTTGTACAGTTTATTGACCGGTTCTTTATTGAGTTTTGTACAGTTTATTGACTGTTTCTTTATTTATTTTGTGTACAATTTATTGACTGGTTGTTTATTTAGTTTTGTACAGTTTATTGACTGGTTCTTTATTCAGTTTTGTACAGTTTATTGACTGTTTCTATATTTTGTTTTGTACAGTTTATTGACTGTTTCCTTATTTAGTTTTGTACAGTTTATTGACTGGTTCTTTATTTAGTTTTGTACAGTTTATAGACTGGTTCTTTATTGAGTTTTGTACAGTTTATTGACTGGTTCTTTATTGAGTTTTGTACAGTTTATTGACTGGTTCTTTATTCAGTTTTGTACAGTTTATTGACTGGTTCTTTATTGAGTTTTGTACAGTTTATTGACTGGTTCTTTATTGAGTTTTGTACAATTTATTGACTGGTTCTTTATTGAGTTTTGTACAGTTTATTGACTGTTTCTTTATTTATTTTGTGTACAATTTATTGACTGGATGTTTATTTAGTTTTGTACAGTTTATTGACTGGTTCTATATTTAGTTTTGTACAGTTTATTGATTGTTTCTTTATTTAGTTTTGTACAGTTTATTGATTGTTTCTTTATTTAATTTGTGTACAATTTATTGACTGGTTCTTTATTTAGTTTTGTACAGTTTACTGACTGTTTCTATATTGAGTTTTGTACAGTTTGTTTACTGGTTCTTTATTGAGTTTTGTACAGTTTATTGACTGGTTCTTTGTTCAGTTTTGTACTGTTTATTGACTGGTTCTTTATTGAGTTTTGTTCAATTTATTCACTGGTTCTTTATTGAGTTTTGTAAAGTTTATTGACTGGTTCTTTATTTAGTTTTGCACAGTTTATTGACTGTTTCTATATTGAGTTTTGTACAGTGTGTTAACTGGTTCTTTATTGAGTTTTGTACAGTTTATTGACTGGTTCTTTGTTCAGTTTTGTACTGTTTATTGACTGGTTCTTTATTCAGTTTTGTACAGTTTATTGACTGGTTCTTTATAAAGTTTTGTACAGTTTATTGACTGGTTCTTTATTGAGTTTTGTACAGTTTCTTGGCGTGTTCTTTATTGAGTTTTGTTCAGTTTATTGACTGGTTCTTTATTCAGTTTTGTACAATTTATTGACTAGTTCTTTATTGAGTTTTGTGCAGTTTATTGGCTGGTTCTTTATTGAGTTTTGTACAGTTTATTGACCGGTTCTTTATTCAGTTTTGTACAGTTTATTGACTGTTTCTTTTTTTATTTTGTGTACAATTTATTGACTGGTTGTTTATTTAGTTTTGTACAGTTTATTGACTGTTTGTTTATTTAGTTTTGTACAGTTTATTGACTGTTTCTTTATTTAGTTTTGTACAGTTTATTAACTGTTTCTTTATTGAGTTTTGTACAGTTTATTGACTGTTTCTTTATTTAGTTTTGTACAGTTTATTGACTGTTTCTTTATTGAGTTTTGTACAGTTTATTGACTGGTTCTTTATTGAGTTTTGTACAGTTTATTGACTGGTTCTTTATTCAGTTTTGTACAGTTTATTGACTGTTTCTATATTTTGTTTTGTACAGTTTCTTGACTTTTTCCTTATTTAGTTTTGTACAGTTTATTGACTGGTTCTTTATTTAGTTTTGTACAGTTTATTGACTGGTTCTTTATTGAGTTTTGTACAGTTTATTGACTGGTTCTTTATTGGGTTTTGTACAATTTATTGACTGGTTCTTTATTGAGTTTTGTTCAGTTTATTGACTGGTTCTTTATTCAGTTTTGTACAATTTATTGACTGGTTCTTTATTGAGTTTTGTGCAGTTTATTGGCTGGTTCTTTATTGAGTTTTGTACAGTTTATTGACCAGTTCTTTATTGAGTTTTGTACAGTTTATTGACTGTTTCTTTTTTTATTTTGTGTACAATTTATTGACTGGTTGTTTATTTAGTTTTGTACAGTTTATTGACTGTTTGTTTATTTAGTTTTGTACAGTTTATTGACTGTTTCTTTATTTAGTTTTGTACAGTTTATTGACTGTTTCTTTATTGAGTTTTGTACAGTTTATTGACTGTTTCTTTATTTAGTTTTGTACAGTTTATTGACTGTTTCTTTATTGAGTTTTGTACAGTTTATTGTCTGGTTCTTTATTGAGTTTTGTACAGTTTATTGACTGGTTCTTTATTGAGTTTTGTACAGTTTTTGACTGTTTCTATATTTTGTTTTGTACAGTTTATTGACTGTTTCCTTATTTAGTTTTGTACAGTTTATTGACTGGTTCTTTATTTAGTTTTGTACAGTTTATTGACTGGTTCTTTATTGAGTTTTGTACAGTTTATTGACTGGTTCTTTATTGGGTTTTGTACAGTTTATAAACTGGTTCTTTATTGAGTTTTGTTCAGTTTATTGACTGGTTCTTTATTCAGTTTTGTACAATTTATTGACTGGTTCTTTATTGAGTTTTTTGTGTTTATTGACTGTGTCTTTATTTATTTTGTGTACAATTTATTGACTGGTTGTTTATTTAGTTTTGTACAGTTTATTGACTGGTTCTTTATTGAGTTTTGTACAGTTTATTGACTGGTTCTTTATTTAGTTTTGTACAGTTTATTGACTGGTTCTTTATTGAGTTTTGTGCAGTTTATTGGCTGGTTCTTTATTGAGTTTTGTACAGTTTATTGACCGGTTCTTTATTGAGTTTTGTACAGTTTATTGACTGTTTCTTTATTTATTTTGTGTACAATTTATTGACTGGTTGTTTATTTAGTTTTGTACAGTTTATTGACTGGTTCTTTATTCAGTTTTGTACAGTTTATTGACTGTTTCTATATTTTGTTTTGTACAGTTTCTTGACGTGTTCTTTATTGAGTTTTGTTCAGTTTATTGACTGGTTCTTTATTCAGTTTTGTACAATTTATTGACTGGTTCTTTATTGAGTTTTGTACAGTTTATTGACTGGTTCTTTATTCAGTTTTGTACAGTTTATTGACTGTTTCTTTATTTATTTTGTGTGCAATTTATTGACTGGTTGTTTATTTAGTTTTGAACAGTTTATTGACTGTTTCTTTATTTAGTTTTGTAAAGTTTATTGACTGTTTCTATATTTAGTTTTGTACAGTTTATTGATTGTTTCTTTATTTAGTTTTGTACAGTTTATTGATTGTTTCTTTATTGAGTTTTGTACAGTTTATTGACTGATTCTTTATTGAGTTTTATACAGTTTATTGACTGGTTCTTTATTGAGTTTTGTACAGTTTATTGACTGGTTCTTTATTCAGTTTTGTACAATTTATTGACTGGTTCTTTATTGAGTTTTGTGCAGTTTATTGGCTGGTTCTTTATTGAGTTTTGTACAGTTTATTGACCGGTTCTTTATTGAGTTTTGTACAGTTTATTGACTGTTTCTTTTTTTATTTTGTGTACAATTTATTGACTGGTTGTTTATTTAGTTTTGTACAGTTTATTGACTGTTTGTTTATTTAGTTTTGTACAGTTTATTGACTGTTTCTTTATTTAGTTTTGTACAGTTTATTAACTGTTTCTTTATTGAGTTTTGTACAGTTTATTGACTGTTTCTTTATTTAGTTTTGTACAGTTTATTGACTGTTTCTTTATTGAGTTTTGTACAGTTTATTGTCTGGTTCTTTATTGAGTTTTGTACAGTTTATTGACTGGTTCTTTATTCAGTTTTGTACAGTTTATTGACTGTTTCTATATTTTGTTTTGTACAGTTTCTTGACTGTTTCCTTATTTAGTTTTGTACAGTTTATTGACTGGTTCTTTATTTAGTTTTGTACAGTTTATTGACTGGTTCTTTATTGAGTTTTGTACAGTTTATTGACTGGTTCTTTATTGGGTTTTGTACAGTTTATTGACTGGTTCTTTATTGAGTTTTGTTCAGTTTATTGACTGGTTCTTTATTCAGTTTTGTACAATTTATTGACTGGTTCTTTATTGAGTTTTGTGCAGTTTATTGGCTGGTTCTTTATTGAGTTTTGTACAGTTTATTGACCAGTTCTTTATTGAGTTTTGTACAGTTTATTGACTGTTTCTTTTTTTATTTTGTGTACAATTTATTGACTGGTTTTTCATTTAGTTTTATACAGTTTATTGACTGTTTGTTTATTTAGTTTTGTACAGTTTATTGACTGTTTCTTTATTTAGTTTTGTACAGTTTATTGACTGTTTCTTTATTGAGTTTTGTACAGTTTATTGACTGTTTCTTTATTTAGTTTTGTACAGTTTATTGACTGTTTCTTTATTGAGTTTTGTACAGTTTATTGTCTGGTTCTTTATTGAGTTTTGTACAGTTTATTGACTGGTTCTTTATTGAGTTTTGTACAGTTTTTGACTGTTTCTATATTTTGTTTTGTACAGTTTATTGACTGTTTCCTTATTTAGTTTTGTACCGTTTATTGACTGGTTCTTTATTTAGTTTTGTACAGTTTATTGACTGGTTCTTTATTGAGTTTTGTACAGTTTATTGACTGGTTCTTTATTGGGTTTTGTACAGTTTATAAACTGGTTCTTTATTGAGTTTTGTTCAGTTTATTGACTGGTTCTTTATTCAGTTTTGTACAATTTATTGACTGGTTCTTTATTGAGTTTTTTGTGTTTATTGACTGTTTCTTTATTTATTTTGTGTACAATTTATTGACTGGTTGTTTATTTAGTTTTGTACAGTTTATTGACTGGTTCTTTATTGAGTTTTGTACAGTTTATTGACTGGTTCTTTATTCAGTTTTGTACAATTTATTGACTGGTTCTTTATTGAGTTTTGTGCAGTTTATTGGCTGGTTCTTTATTGAGTTTTGTACAGTTTATTGACCGGTTCTTTATTGAGTTTTGTACAGTTTATTGACTGTTTCTTTATTTATTTTGTGTACAATTTATTGACTGGTTGTTTATTTAGTTTTGTACAGTTTATTGACTGGTTCTTTATTCAGTTTTGTACAGTTTATTGACTGTTTCTTTATTTATTTTGTGTGCAATTTATTGACTGGTTGTTTATTTAGTTTTGAACAGTTTATTGACTGTTTCTTTATTTAGTTTTGTAAAGTTTATTGACTGTTTCTATATTTAGTTTTGTACAGTTTATTGATTGTTTCTTTATTTAGTTTTGTACAGTTTATTGATTGTTTCTTTATTGAGTTTTGTACAGTTTATTGACTGATTCTTTATTGAGTTTTATACAGTTTATTGACTGGTTCTTTATTGAGTTTTGTACAGTTTATTGACTGGTTCTTTATTCAGTTTTGTACAATTTATTGACTGGTTCTTTATTGAGTTTTGTACAGTTTATTGACTGGTTCTTTATTGAGTTTTGTACAATTTATTGACTGGTTCTTTATTGAGTTTTGTACAGTTTATTGACTGTTTCTTTATTTATTTTGTGTACAATTTATTGACTGGATGTTTATTTAGTTTTGTACAGTTTATTGACTGGTTCTATATTTAGTTTTGTACAGTTTATTGATTGTTTCTTTATTTAGTTTTGTACAGTTTATTGATTGTTTCTTTATTTAATTTGTGTACAATTTATTGACTGGTTCTTTATTTAGTTTTGTACAGTTTACTGACTGTTTCTATATTGAGTTTTGTACAGTTTGTTTACTGGTTCTTTATTGAGTTTTGTACAGTTTATTGACTGGTTCTTTGTTCAGTTTTGTACTGTTTATTGACTGGTTCTTTATTGAGTTTTGTTCAATTTATTCACTGGTTCTTTATTGAGTTTTGTAAAGTTTATTGACTGGTTCTTTATTTAGTTTTGCACAGTTTATTGACTGTTTCTATATTGAGTTTTGTACAGTGTGTTTACTGGTTCTTTATTGAGTTTTGTACAGTTTATTGACTGGTTCTTTGTTCAGTTTTGTACTGTTTATTGACTGGTTCTTTATTCAGTTTTGTACAGTTTATTGACTGGTTCTTTATAAAGTTTTGTACAGTTTATTGACTGGTTCTTTATTGAGTTTTGTACAGTTTCTTGGCGTGTTCTTTATTGAGTTTTGTTCAGTTTATTGACTGGTTCTTTATTCAGTTTTGTACAATTTATTGACTAGTTCTTTATTGAGTTTTGTGCAGTTTATTGGCTGGTTCTTTATTGAGTTTTGTACAGTTTATTGACCGGTTCTTTATTCAGTTTTGTACAGTTTATTGACTGTTTCTTTTTTTATTTTGTGTACAATTTATTGACTGGTTGTTTATTTAGTTTTGTACAGTTTATTGACTGTTTGTTTATTTAGTTTTGTACAGTTTATTGACTGTTTCTTTATTTAGTTTTGTACAGTTTATTAACTGTTTCTTTATTGAGTTTTGTACAGTTTATTGACTGTTTCTTTATTTAGTTTTGTACAGTTTATTGACCGTTTCTTTATTGAGTTTTGTACAGTTTATTGTCTGGTTCTTTATTGAGTTTTGTACAGTTTATTGACTGGTTCTTTATTCAGTTTTGTACAGTTTATTGACTGTTTCTATATTTTGTTTTGTACAGTTTCTTGACTTTTTCCTTATTTAGTTTTGTACAGTTTATTGACTGGTTCTTTATTTAGTTTTGTACAGTTTATTGACTGGTTCTTTATTGAGTTTTGTACAGTTTATTGACTGGTTCTTTATTGGGTTTTGTACAGTTTATTGACTGGTTCTTTATTGAGTTTTGTTCAGTTTATTGACTGGTTCTTTATTCAGTTTTGTACAATTTATTGACTGGTTCTTTATTGAGTTTTGTGCAGTTTATTGGCTGGTTCTTTATTGAGTTTTGTACAGTTTATTGACCAGTTCTTTATTGAGTTTTGTACAGTTTATTGACTGTTTCTTTTTTTATTTTGTGTACAATTTATTGACTGGTTGTTTATTTAGTTTTGTACAGTTTATTGACTGTTTGTTTATTTAGTTTTGTACAGTTTATTGACTGTTTCTTTATTTAGTTTTGTACAGTTTATTGACTGTTTCTTTATTGAGTTTTGTACAGTTTATTGACTGTTTCTTTATTTAGTTTTGTACAGTTTATTGACTGTTTCTTTATTGAGTTTTGTACAGTTTATTGTCTGGTTCTTTATTGAGTTTTGTACAGTTTATTGACTGGTTCTTTATTGAGTTTTGTACAGTTTTTGACTGTTTCTATATTTTGTTTTGTACAGTTTATTGACTGTTTCCTTATTTAGTTTTGTACAGTTTATTGACTGGTTCTTTATTTAGTTTTGTACAGTTTATTGACTGGTTCTTTATTGAGTTTTGTACAGTTTATTGACTGGTTCTTTATTGGGTTTTGTACAGTTTATAAACTGGTTCTTTATTGAGTTTTGTTCAGTTTATTGACTGGTTCTTTATTCAGTTTTGTACAATTTATTGACTGGTTCTTTATTGAGTTTTTTGTGTTTATTGACTGTGTCTTTATTTATTTTGTGTACAATTTATTGACTGGTTGTTTATTTAGTTTTGTACAGTTTATTGACTGGTTCTTTATTGAGTTTTGTACAGTTTATTGACTGGTTCTTTATTCAGTTTTGTACAATTTATTGACTGGTTCTTTATTGAGTTTTGTGCAGTTTATTGGCTGGTTCTTTATTGAGTTTTGTACAGTTTATTGACCGGTTCTTTATTGAGTTTTGTACAGTTTATTGACTGTTTCTTTATTTATTTTGTGTACAATTTATTGACTGGTTGTTTATTTAGTTTTGTACAGTTTATTGACTGGTTCTTTATTCAGTTTTGTACAGTTTATTGACTGTTTCTATATTTTGGTTTGTACAGTTTCTTGACGTGTTCTTTATTGAGTTTTGTTCAGTTTATTGACTGGTTCTTTATTCAGTTTTGTACAATTTATTGACTGGTTCTTTATTGAGTTTTGTACAGTTTATTGACTGGTTCTTTATTCAGTTTTGTACAGTTTATTGACTGTTTCTTTATTTATTTTGTGTGCAATTTATTGACTGGTTGTTTATTTAGTTTTGAACAGTTTATTGACTGTTTCTTTATTTAGTTTTGTAAAGTTTATTGACTGTTTCTATATTTAGTTTTGTACAGTTTATTGATTGTTTCTTTATTTAGTTTTGTACAGTTTATTGATTGTTTCTTTATTGAGTTTTGTACAGTTTATTGACTGATTCTTTATTGAGTTTTATACAGTTTATTGACTGGTTCTTTATTGAGTTTTGTACAGTTTATTGACTGGTTCTTTATTCAGTTTTGTACAATTTATTGACTGGTTCTTTATTGAGTTTTGTGCAGTTTATTGGCTGGTTCTTTATTGAGTTTTGTACAGTTTATTGACCGGTTCTTTATTGAGTTTTGTACAGTTTATTGACTGTTTCTTTTTTTATTTTGTGTACAATTTATTGACTGGTTGTTTATTTAGTTTTGTACAGTTTATTGACTGTTTCTTTATTTAGTTTTGTACAGTTTATTGACTGTTTCTTTATTTAGTTTTGTACAGTTTATTAACTGTTTCTTTATTGAGTTTTGTACAGTTTATTGACTGTTTCTTTATTTAGTTTTGTACAGTTTATTGACTGTTTCTTTATTGAGTTTTGTACAGTTTATTGTCTGGTTCTTTATTGAGTTTTGTACAGTTTATTGACTGGTTCTTTATTCAGTTTTGTACAGTTTATTGACTGTTTCTATATTTTGTTTTGTACAGTTTCTTGACTGTTTCCTTATTTAGTTTTGTACAGTTTATTGACTGGTTCTTTATTTAGTTTTGTACAGTTTATTGACTGGTTCTTTATTGAGTTTTGTACAGTTTATTGACTGGTTCTTTATTGGGTTTTGTACAGTTTATTGACTGGTTCTTTATTGAGTTTTGTTCAGTTTATTGACTGGTTCTTTATTCAGTTTTGTACAATTTATTGACTGGTTCTTTATTGAGTTTTGTGCAGTTTATTGGCTGGTTCTTTATTGAGTTTTGTACAGTTTATTGACCAGTTCTTTATTGAGTTTTGTACAGTTTATTGACTGTTTCTCTTTTTATTTTGTGTACAATTTATTGACTGGTTTTTCATTTAGTTTTATACAGTTTATTGACTGTTTGTTTATTTAGTTTTGTACAGTTTATTGACTGTTTCTTTATTTAGTTTTGTACAGTTTATTGACTGTTTCTTTATTGAGTTTTGTACAGTTTATTGACTGTTTCTTTATTTAGTTTTGTACAGTTTATTGACTGTTTCTTTATTGAGTTTTGTACAGTTTATTGTCTGGTTCTTTATTGAGTTTTGTACAGTTTATTGACTGGTTCTTTATTGAGTTTTGTACAGTTTTTGACTGTTTCTATATTTTGTTTTGTACAGTTTATTGACTGTTTCCTTATTTAGTTTTGTACCGTTTATTGACTGGTTCTTTATTTAGTTTTGTACAGTTTATTGACTGGTTCTTTATTGAGTTTTGTACAGTTTATTGACTGGTTCTTTATTGGGTTTTGTACAGTTTATAAACTGGTTCTTTATTGAGTTTTGTTCAGTTTATTGACTGGTTCTTTATTCAGTTTTGTACAATTTATTGACTGGTTCTTTATTGAGTTTTTTGTGTTTATTGACTGTTTCTTTATTTATTTTGTGTACAATTTATTGACTGGTTGTTTATTTAGTTTTGTACAGTTTATTGACTGGTTCTTTATTGAGTTTTGTACAGTTTATTGACTGGTTCTTTATTCAGTTTTGTACAATTTATTGACTGGTTCTTTATTGAGTTTTCTACAGTTTATTGGCTGGTTCTTTATTGAGTTTTGTACAGTTTATTGACTGGTTCTTTATTGAGTTTTGTACAGTTTATTGACTGTTTCTTTATTTAGTTTGTGTACAATTTATTGACTGGTTGTTTATTTAGTTTTGTACAGTTTATTGACTGGTTCTTTATTCAGTTTTGTACAGTTTATTGACTGTTTCTTTATTTAGTTTGTGTGCAATTTATTGACTGGTTGTTTATTTAGTTTTGAACAGTTTATTGACTGTTTCTTTATTTAGTTTTGTAAAGTTTATTGACTGTTTCTATATTTAGTTTTGTACAGTTTATTGATTGTTTCTTTATTTAGTTTTGTACAGTTTATTGATTGTTTCTTTATTGAGTTTTGTACAGTTTATTGACTGATTCTTTATTGAGTTTTATACAGTTTATTGACTGGTTCTTTATTGAGTTTTGTACAGTTTATTGACTGGTTCTTTATTGAGTTTTGTACAGTTTATTGAATGTTTCTTTATTTAGTTTTGTACAGTTTATTGACTGGTTCTTTATTTAGTTTTGTACAGTTTATTGACTGGTTCTTTATTGAGTTTTGTACAGTTTATTGACTGGTTCTTTATTGGGTTTTGTACAGTTTATAAACTGGTTCTTTATTGAGTATTGTACAGTTTATTGACTATTTCTATATTGAGTTTTGTACAGTTTATTGACTAATTCTTTATTGAGTTTTGTACAGTTTATTGACTGGTTCTTTATTCAGTTTTGTATAGTTTGTTTACTGGTTCTTTATTGAGTTTTGTACAGTTTATTGACTGGTTCTTTTTTCAGTTTTGTACTGTTTATTAACTGGTTCTTTATTCAGTTTTGTACAGTTTATTGACTGGTTCTTTATAAAGTTTTGTACAGTTTATTGACTGGTTCTTTATTGAGTTTTGTACAGTTTCTTGACGGGTTCTTTATTGAGTTTTGTACAGTTTATTGACTGGTTCTTTATTGAGTTTTGTACGGTTTATTGACTGTTTCTTTATTTATTTTGTGTATAATTTATCGACTGGTTGTTTATTTAGTTTTGAACAGTTTATTGACTGTTTCTTTATTTAGTTTTGTACAGTTTATTGACTGTTTCTATATTTAGTTTTGTACAGTTTATTGATTGTTTCTTTATTTAGTTTTGTACAGTTTATTGATTGTTTCTTTATTTAGTTTGTGTACAATTTATTGACTGGTTCTTTATTTAGTTTTGCACAGTTTATTGACTGTTTCTATATTGAGTTTTGTACAGTTTGTTTACTGGTTCTTTATTGAGTTTTGTACAGTTTATTGACTGGTTCTTTGTTCAGTTTTGTACTGTTTATTGACTGGTTCTTTATTCAGTTTTGTACAGTTTATTGACTGGTTCTTTATAAAGTTTTGTACAGTTTATTGACTGGTTCTTTATTGAGTTTTGTACAGTTTCTTGACGTGTTCTTTATTGAGTTTTGTTCAGTTTATTGACTGGTTCTTTATTCAGTTTTGTACAATTTATTGACTGGTTCTTTATTGAGTTTTGTGCAGTTTATTGGCTGGTTCTTTATTGAGTTTTGTACAGTTTATTGACCGGTTCTTTATTGAGTTTTGTACAGTTTATTGACTGTTTCTTTTTTTATTTTGTGTACAATTTATTGACTGGTTGTTTATTTAGTTTTGTACAGTTTATTGACTGTTTGTTTATTTAGTTTTGTACAGTTTATTGACTGTTTCTTTATTTAGTTTTGTACAGTTTATTGACTGTTTCTTTATTGAGTTTTGTACAGTTTATTGACTGTTTCTTTATTTAGTTTTGTACAGTTTATTGACTTTCTTTATTGAGTTTTGTACAGTTTATTGTCTGGTTCTTTATTGAGTTTTGTACAGTTTATTGACTGTTTCTTTTTTTATTTTGTGTACAATTTATTGACTGGTTGTTTATTTAGTTTTGTACAGTTTATTGACTGTTTGTTTATTTAGTTTTGTACAGTTTATTGACTGGTTCTTTATTGAGTTTTGTACAGTTTATTGACTGGTTCTTTATTCAGTTTTGTACAATTTATTGACTGGTTCTTTATTGAGTTTTGTGCAGTTTATTGGCTGGTTCTTTATTGAGTTTTGTACAGTTTATTGACCGGTTCTTTATTGAGTTTTGTACAGTTTATTGACTGTTTCTTTATTTATTTTGTGTACAATTTATTGACTGGTTGTTTATTTAGTTTTGTACAGTTTATTGACTGGTTCTTTATTGAGTTTTGTACAGTTTATTGACTGTTTCTTTATTTATTTTGTGTACAATTTATTGACTGGTTGTTTATTTAGTTTTGTACAGTTTATTGACTGTTTCTTTATTTAGTTTTGTAAAGTTTATTGACTGTTTCTATATTTAGTTTTGTACAGTTTATTGATTGTTTCTTTATTTAGTTTTGTACAGTTTATTGATTGTTTCTTTATTGAGTTTTGTACAGTTTATTGACTGATTCTTTATTGAGTTTTGTACAGTTTATTGACTGGTTCTTTATTGAGTTTTGTACAGTTTATTGACTGGTTCTTTATTGAGTTTTGTACAGTTTATTGAATGTTTCTTTATTTAGTTTTGTACAGTTTATTGACTGGTTCTTTATTTAGTTTTGTACAGTTTATTGACTGGTTCTTTATTGAGTTTTGTACAGTTTATTGACTGGTTCTTTATTGGGTTTTGTACAGTTTATAAACTGGTTCTTTATTGAGTATTGTACAGTTTATTGACTATTTCTATATTGAGTTTTGTACAGTTTATTGACTAATTCTTTATTGAGTTTTGTACAGTTTATTGACTGGTTCTTTATTCAGTTTTGTATAGTTTGTTTACTGGTTCTTTATTGAGTTTTGTACAGTTTATTGACTGGTTCTTTTTTCAGTTTTGTACTGTTTATTAACTGGTTCTTTATTCAGTTTTGTACAGTTTATTGACTGGTTCTTTATAAAGTTTTGTACAGTTTATTGACTGGTTCTTTATTGAGTTTTGTACAGTTTCTTGACGGGTTCTTTATTGAGTTTTGTACAGTTTATTGACTGGTTCTTTATTGAGTTTTGTACGGTTTATTGACTGTTTCTTTATTTATTTTGTGTATAATTTATCGACTGGTTGTTTATTTAGTTTTGAACAGTTTATTGACTGTTTCTTTATTTAGTTTTGTACAGTTTATTGACTGTTTCTATATTTAGTTTTGTACAGTTTATTGATTGTTTCTTTATTTAGTTTTGTACAGTTTATTGATTGTTTCTTTATTTAGTTTGTGTACAATTTATTGACTGGTTCTTTATTTAGTTTTGCACAGTTTATTGACTGTTTCTATATTGAGTTTTGTACAGTTTGTTTACTGGTTCTTTATTGAGTTTTGTACAGTTTATTGACTGGTTCTTTGTTCAGTTTTGTACTGTTTATTGACTGGTTCTTTATTCAGTTTTGTACAGTTTATTGACTGGTTCTTTATAAAGTTTTGTACAGTTTATTGACTGGTTCTTTATTGAGTTTTGTACAGTTTCTTGACGTGTTCTTTATTGAGTTTTGTTCAGTTTATTGACTGGTTCTTTATTCAGTTTTGTACAATTTATTGACTGGTTCTTTATTGAGTTTTGTGCAGTTTATTGGCTGGTTCTTTATTGAGTTTTGTACAGTTTATTGACCGGTTCTTTATTGAGTTTTGTACAGTTTATTGACTGTTTCTTTTTTTATTTTGTGTACAATTTATTGACTGGTTGTTTATTTAGTTTTGTACAGTTTATTGACTGTTTGTTTATTTAGTTTTGTACAGTTTATTGACTGTTTCTTTATTTAGTTTTGTACAGTTTATTGACTGTTTCTTTATTGAGTTTTGTACAGTTTATTGACTGTTTCTTTATTTAGTTTTGTACAGTTTATTGACTTTCTTTATTGAGTTTTGTACAGTTTATTGTCTGGTTCTTTATTGAGTTTTGTACAGTTTATTGACTGGTTCTTTATTCAGTTTTGTACAGTTTATTGACTGTTTCTATATTTTGTTTTGTACAGTTTATTGACTGTTTCCTTATTTAGTTTTGTACAGTTTATTGACTGGTTCTTTATTTAGTTTTGTACAATTTATTGACTGGTTCTTTATTGAGTTTTGTACAGTTTATTGACTGGTTCTTTATTGGGTTTTGTACAGTTTATAAACTGGTTCTTTATTGAGTTTTGTTCAGTTTATTGACTGGTTCTTTATTCAGTTTTGTACAATTTATTGACTGGTTCTTTATTGAGTTTTGTGCAGTTTATTGGCTGGTTCTTTATTGAGTTTTGTACAGTTTATTGACCGGTTCTTTATTGAGTTTTGTACAGTTTATTGACTGTTTCTTTATTTATTTTGTGTACAATTTATTGACTGGTTGATTATTTAGTTTTGTACAGTTTATTGACTGGTTCTTTATTCAGTTTTGTACAGTTTATTGACTGTTTCTATATTTTGTTTTGTACAGTTTATTGACTGTTTCCTTATTTAGATTTGTACAGTTTATTGACTGGTTCTTTATTTAGTTTTGTACAGTTTATTGACTGGTTCTTTATTGAGTTTTGTACAGTTTATTGACTGGTTCTTTATTGAGTTTTGTACAGTTTATTGACTGGTTCTTTATTGAGTTTTGTACAGTTTATTGACTGGTTCTTTATTCAGTTTTGTACAATTTATTGACTGGTTCTTTATTGAGTTTTGTACAGTTTATTGACTGGTTCTTTATGGAGTTTTGTACAATTTATTGACTGGTTCTTTATTGAGTTTTGTACAGTTTATTGACTGTTTCTTTATTTATTTTGTGTACAATTTATTGACTGGATGTTTATTTAGTTTTGTACAGTTTATTGACTGTTTATATATTTAGTTTTGTACAGTTTATTGATTGTTTCTTTATTTAGTTTTGTACAGTTTATTGATTGTTTCTTTATTTAGTTTGTGTACAATTTATTGACTGGTTCTTTATTTAGTTTTGTACAGTTTACTGACTGTTTCTATATTGAGTTTTGTACAGTTTGTTTACTGGTTCTTTATTGAGTTTTGTACAGTTTATTGACTGGTTCTTTATTCAGTTTTGTACAATTTATTGACTGGTTCTTTATTGAGTTTTGTAAAGTTTATTGACTGGTTCTTTATTCAGTTCTGTACAGTTTATTGACTGTTTCTTTATTTAGTTTTGTACAGTTTATTGACTGTTTCTATATTTAGTTTTGTACAGTTTATTGATTGTTTCTTTATTTATTTTGTACAGTTTATTGATTGTTTCTTTATTTAGTTTGTGTACAATTTATTGACTGGTTCTTTATTTAGTTTTGTACAGTTTATTGACTGTTTCTATATTGAGTTTTGTACAGTTTGTTTGCTGGTTCTTTATTGAGTTTTGTACAGTTTATTGACTGGTTCTTTGTTCAGTTTTGTACTGTTTATTGACTGGTTCTTTATTCAGTTTTGTACAGTTAATTGACTGGTTCTTTATAAAGTTTTGTACAGTTTATTGACTGGTTCTTTATTGAGTTTTGTACAGTTTCTTGACGGGTTCTTTATTGAGTTTTGTACAGTTTATTGACTGGTTCTTTATTCAGTTTTGTACAGTTTATTGACTGTTTCTTTATTGAGTTTTGTACAGTTTATTGACTGGTTCTTTATTCAGTTTTGTACAGTTTATTGACTGTTTCTTTATTTATTTTGTGTACAATTTATTGACTGGTTGTTTATTTAGTTTTGAACAGTTTATTGACTGTTTCTTTATTTAGTTTTGTACAGTTTATTGATTGTTTCTTTATTTAGTTTTGTACAGTTTATTGATTGTTTCTTTATTGAGTTTTGTTCAGTTTATTGACTGATTCTTTATTGAGTTTTGTACAGTTTATTGACTGGTTCTTTATTGAGTTTTGTACAGTTTATTGACTGGTTCTTTATTGAGTTTTGTACAGTTTATTGACTGTTTCTTTATTTAGTTTTGTACAGTTTATTGACTGGTTCTTTATTTAGTTTTGTACAGTTTATTGACTGGTTCTTTATTGAGTTTTGTACAGTTTATTGACTGGTTCTTAATTGGGTTTTGTACAGTTTATAAACTGATTCTTTATTGAGTATTGTACAGTTTATTGACTATTTCTATATTGAGTTTTGTACAGTTTATTGACTAATTCTTTATTGAGTTTTGTACAGTTTATTGACTGGTTCTTTATTCAGTTTTGTATAGTTTGTTTACTGGTTCTTTATTGAGTTTTGTACAGTTTATTGACTGGTTCTTTGTTCAGTTTTGTACTGTTTATTAACTGGTTCTTTATTCAGTTTTGTACAGTTTATTGACTGGTTCTTTATAAAGTTTTGTACAGTTTATTGACTGGTTCTTTATTGAGTTTTGTACAGTTTCTTGACGGGTTCTTTATTGAGTTTTGTACAGTTTATTGACTGGTTCTTTATTGAGTTTTGTACGGTTTATTGACTGTTTCTTTATTTATTTTGTGTACAATTTATCGACTGGTTGTTTATTTAGTTTTGAACAGTTTATTGACTGTTTCTTTATTTAGTTTTGTACAGTTTATTGACTGTTTCTATATTTAGTTTTGTACAGTTTATTGATTGTTTCTTTATTTAGTTTTGTACAGTTTATTGATTGTTTCTTTATTTAGTTTGTGTACAATTTATTGACTGGTTCTTTATTTAGTTTTGCACAGTTTATTGACTGTTTCTATATTGTGTTTTGTACAGTTTTTTTACTGGTTCTTTATTGAGTTTTGTACAGTTTATTGACTGGTTCTTTGTTCAGTTTTGTACTGTTTATTGACTGGTTCTTTATTCAGTTTTGTACAGTTTATTGACTGGTTCTTTATAAAGTTTTGTACAGTTTATTGACTGGTTCTTTATTGAGTTTTGTACAGTTTCTTGACGTGTTCTTTATTGAGTTTTGTTCAGTTTATTGACTGGTTCTTTATTCAGTTTTGTACAATTTATTGACTGGTTCTTTATTGAGTTTTGTACAGTTTATTGACTGGTTCTTTATTCAGTTTTGTACAGTTTATTGACTGTTTCTTTATTTATTTTGTGTACAATTTATTGACTGGTTGTTTATTTAGTTTTGAACAGTTTATTGACTGTTTCTTTATTTAGTTTTGTAAAGTTTATTGACTGTTTCTATATTTAGTTTTGTACAGTTTATTGACTGTTTCTTTATTTAGTTTTGCACAGTTTATTGATTGTTTCTTTATTGAGTTTTGTACAGTTTATTGACTGATTCTTTATTGAGTTTTGTACAGTTTATTGACTGGTTCTTTATTGAGTTTTGTACAGTTTATTGACTGTTTCTTTATTTACTTTTGTACAGTTTATTGACTGGTTCTTTATTTAGTTTTGTACAGTTTATTGACTGGTTCTTTATTGAGTTTTGTACAGTTTATTGACTGGTTCTTTATTGGGTTTTGTACAGTTTATAAACTGGTTCTTTATTGAGTATTGTACAGTTTATTGACTATTTCTATATTGAGTTTTGTACAGTTTATTGACTAATTCTTTATTGAGTTTTGTACAGTTTATTGACTGGTTCTTTATTCAGTTTTGTATAGTTTGTTTACTGGTTCTTTATTGAGTTTTGTACAGTTTATTGACTGGTTCTTTGTTCAGTTTTGTACTGTTTATTAACTGGTTCTTTATTCAGTTTTGTACAGTTTATTGACTGGTTCTTTATAAAGTTTTGTACAGTTTATTGACTGGTTCTTTATTGAGTTTTGTACAGTTTCTTGACGGGTTCTTTATTGAGTTTTGTACAGTTTATTGACTGGTTCTTTATTGAGTTTTGTACGGTTTATTGACTGTTTCTTTATTTATTTTGTGTACAATTTATCGACTGGTTGTTTATTTAGTTTTGAACAGTTTATTGACTGTTTCTTTATTTAGTTTTGTACAGTTTATTGACTGTTTCTATATTTAGTTTTGCACAGTTTATTGACTGTTTCTATATTGAGTTTTGTACAGTTTGTTTACTGGTTCTTTATTGAGTTTTGTACAGTTTATTGACTGGTTCTTTGTTCAGTTTTGTACTGTTTATTGACTGGTTCTTTATTCAGTTTTGTACAGTTTATTGACTGGTTCTTTATAAAGTTTTGTACAGTTTATTGACTGGTTCTTTATTGAGTTTTGTACAGTTCCTTGACCTGTTCTTTATTGAGTTTTGTTCAGTTTATTGACTGGTTCTTTATTCAGTTTTGTACAATTTATTGACTGGTTCTTTATTGAGTTTTGTGCAGTTTATTGGCTGGTTCTTTATTGAGTTTTGTACAGTTTATTGACCGGTTCTTTATTGAGTTTTGTACAGTTTATTGACTGTTTCTTTATTTATTTTGTGTACAATTTATTGACTGGTTGTTTATTTAGTTTTGTACAGTTTATTGACTGTTTGTTTATTTAGTTTTGTACAGTTTATTGACTGTTTCTTTATTTAGTTTTGTACAGTTTATTGACTGTTTCTTTATTGAGTTTCGTACAGTTTATTGACTGTTTCTTTATTTAGTTTTGTACAGTTTATTGACTGTTTCTTTATTGAATTTTGTACAGTTTATTGTCTGGTTCTTTATTGAGTTTTGTACAGTTTATTGACTGGTTCTTTATTCAGTTTTGTACAGTTTATTGACTGGTTCTATATTTTGTTTTGTACAGTTTATTGACTGTTTCCTTATTTAGTTTTGTACAGTTTATTGACTGGTTCTTTATTTAGTTTTGTACAGTTTATTGACTGGTTCTTTATTGAGTTTTGTACAGTTTATTGACTGGTTCTTTATTGGGTTTTGTACAGTTTATAAACTGGTTCTTTATTGAGTATTGTACAGTTTATTGACTATTTCTATATTGAGTTTTGTACAGTTTATTGACTAATTCTTTATTGAGTTTTGTACAGTTTATTGACTGGTTCTTTATTCAGTTTTGTATAGTTTGTTTACTTGTTCTTTATTCAGTTTTGTACAGTTTATTGACTGGTTCTTTCTTCAGTTTTGTACTGTTTATTGACTGGTTCTTTATTCAGTTTTGTACAGTTTATTGACTGGTTCTTTATAAAGTTTTGTACAGTTTATTGACTGGTTCTTTATTGAGTTTTGTACAGTTTCTTGACGGGTTCTTTATTGAGTTTTGTACAGTTTATTGAGTGGTTCTTTATTGAGTTTTGTACAGTTTATTGACTGTTTCTTTATTTAGTTTTGTACAGTTTATTGACTGTTTCTATATTTAGTTTTGTACAGTTTATTGATTGTTTCTTTATTTAGTTTTGTACAGTTTATTGATTGTTTCTTTATTTAGTTTGTGTACAATATATTGACTGGTTCTTTATTTAGTTTTGTACAGTTTATTGACTGTTTCTATATTGAGTTTTGTACAGTTTGTTTACTGGTTCTTTATTGAGTTTTGCACAGTTTATTGACTGGTTCTTTGTTCAGTTTTGTACTGTTTATTGACTGGTTCTTTATTCAGTTTTGTACAGTTTATTGACTGGTTCTTTATAAAGTTTTGTACAGTTTATTGACTGGTTCTTTATTGAGTTTTGTACAGTTTCTTGACGGGTTCTTTATTGAGTTTTGTACAGTTTATTGACTGGTTCTTTATTCAGTTTTGTCCAATTAATTGACTGGTTCTTTATTGAGTTTTGTACAGTTTATTGACTGGTTCTTTATTGAGTTTTGTACAGTTTATTGACCGGTTCTTCATTGAGTTTTGTACAGTTTATTGACTGTTTCTTTATTTATTTTGTGTACAATTTATTGACTGGTTGTTTATTTAGTTTTGTACAGTTTTTTGACTGTTTGTTTATTTAGTTTTGTACAGTTTATTGACTGTTTCTTTATTTAGTTTTGTACAGTATATTGACTGTTTCTTTATTGAGTTTTGTACAGTTTATTGACTGTTTCTTTATTTAGTTTTGTACAGTTTATTGCCTGTTTCTTTATTGAGTTTTGTACAGTTTATTGACTGGTTCTTTATTGAGTTTTGTACAGTTTATTGACTGGTTCTTTATTCAGTTTTGTACAGTTTATTGACTGTTTCTATATTTTGTTTTGTACAGTTTATTGACTGTTTCTTTATTTAGTTTTGTACAGTTTATTGACTGTTTCTTTATTAAGTTTGTGTAAAATTTATTGACTGGTTCTTTATTGAGTTTTGTACAGTCTATTGACTGGTTCTTTATTGAGTTTTGTAGTTTATTGACTGGTTCTTTATAGAGTTTTGTACAGTTTATTGACTGTTTCTTTATTTATTTTGTGTACAATTTATCGACTGGTTGTTTATTTAGTTTTGAACAGTTTATTGACTGTTTCTTTATTTAGTTTTGTACAGTTTATTGACTGTTTCTATATTTAGTTTTGTACAGTTTATTGATTGTTTCTTTATTTAGTTTTGTACAGTTTATTGATTGTTTCTTTATTTAGTTTGTGTACAATTTATTGACTGGTTCTTTATTTAGTTTTGCACAGTTTATTGACTGTTTCTATATTGTGTTTTGTACAGTTTTTTTACTGGTTCTTTATTGAGTTTTGTACAGTTTATTGACTGGTTCTTTGTTCAGTTTTGTACTGTTTATTGACTGGTTCTTTATTCAGTTTTGTACAGTTTATTGACTGGTTCTTTATAAAGTTTTGTACAGTTTATTGACTGGTTCTTTATTGAGTTTTGTACAGTTTCTTGACGTGTTCTTTATTGAGTTTTGTTCAGTTTATTGACTGGTTCTTTATTCAGTTTTGTACAATTTATTGACTGGTTCTTTATTGAGTTTTGTACAGTTTATTGACTGGTTCTTTATTCAGTTTTGTACAGTTTATTGACTGTTTCTTTATTTATTTTGTGTACAATTTATTGACTGGTTGTTTATTTAGTTTTGAACAGTTTATTGACTGTTTCTTTATTTAGTTTTGTAAAGTTTATTGACTGTTTCTATATTTAGTTTTGTACAGTTTATTGATTGTTTCTTTATTTAGTTTTGCACAGTTTATTGATTGTTTCTTTATTGAGTTTTGTACAGTTTATTGACTGATTCTTTATTGAGTTTTGTACAGTTTATTGACTGGTTCTTTATTGAGTTTTGTACAGTTTATTGACTGTTTCTTTATTTACTTTTGTACAGTTTATTGACTGGTTCTTTATTTAGTTTTGTACAGTTTATTGACTGGTTCTTTATTGAGTTTTGTACAGTTTATTGACTGGTTCTTTATTGGGTTTTGTACAGTTTATAAACTGGTTCTTTATTGAGTATTGTACAGTTTATTGACTATTTCTATATTGAGTTTTGTACAGTTTATTGACTAATTCTTTATTGAGTTTTGTACAGTTTATTGACTGGTTCTTTATTCAGTTTTGTATAGTTTGTTTACTGGTTCTTTATTGAGTTTTGTACCGTTTATTGACTGGTTCTTTGTTCAGTTTTGTACTGTTTATTAACTGGTTCTTTATTCAGTTTTGTACAGTTTATTGACTGGTTCTTTATAAAGTTTTGTACAGTTTATTGACTGGTTCTTTATTGAGTTTTGTACAGTTTCTTGACGGGTTCTTTATTGAGTTTTGTACAGTTTATTGACTGGTTCTTTATTGAGTTTTGTACGGTTTATTGACTGTTTCTTTATTTATTTTGTGTACAATTTATCGACTGGTTGTTTATTTAGTTTTGAACAGTTTATTGACTGTTTCTTTATTTAGTTTTGTACAGTTTATTGACTGTTACTATATTTAGTTTTGCACAGTTTATTGACTGTTTCTATATTGAGTTTTGTACAGTTTGTTTACTGGTTCTTTATTGAGTTTTGTACAGTTTATTGACTGGTTCTTTGTTCAGTTTTGTACTGTTTATTGACTGGTTCTTTATTCAGTTTTGTACAGTTTATTGACTGGTTCTTTATAAAGTTTTGTACAGTTTATTGACTGGTTCTTTATTGAGTTTTGTACAGTTCCTTGACCTGTTCTTTATTGAGTTTTGTTCAGTTTATTGACTGGTTCTTTATTCAGTTTTGTACAATTTATTGACTGGTTCTTTATTGAGTTTTGTGCAGTTTATTGGCTGGTTCTTTATTGAGTTTTGTACAGTTTATTGACCGGTTCTTTATTGAGTTTTGTACAGTTTATTGACTGTTTCTTTATTTATTTTGTGTACAATTTATTGACTGGTTGTTTATTTAGTTTTGTACAGTTTATTGACTGTTTGTTTATTTAGTTTTGTACAGTTTATTGACTGTTTCTTTATTTAGTTTTGTACAGTTTATTGACTGTTTCTTTATTGAGTTTCGTACAGTTTATTGACTGTTTCTTTATTTAGTTTTGTACAGTTTATTGACTGTTTCTTTATTGAGTTTTGTACAGTTTATTGTCTGGTTCTTTATTGAGTTTTGTACAGTTTATTGACTGGTTCTTTATTCAGTTTTGTACAGTTTATTGACTGTTTCTATATTTTGTTTTGTACAGTTTATTGACTGTTTCCTTATTTAGTTTTGTACAGTTTATTGACTGGTTCTTTATTTAGTTTTGTACAGTTTATTGACTGGTTCTTTATTGAGTTTTGTACAGTTTATTGACTGGTTCTTTATTGGGTTTTGTACAGTTTATAAACTGGTTCTTTATTGAGTATTGTACAGTTTATTGACTATTTCTATATTGAGTTTTGTACAGTTTATTGACTAATTCTTTATTTAGTTTTGTACAGTTTATTGACTGGTTCTTTATTGAGTTTTGTATAGTTTGTTTACTTGTTCTTTATTCAGTTTTGTACAGTTTATTGACTGGTTCTTTCTTCAGTTTTGTACTGTTTATTGACTGGTTCTTTATTCAGTTTTGTACAGTTTATTGACTGGTTCTTTATAAAGTTTTGTACAGTTTATTGACTGGTTCTTTATTGAGTTTTGTACAGTTTCTTGACGGGTTCTTTATTGAGTTTTGTACAGTTTATTGAGTGGTTCTTTATTGAGTTTTGTACAGTTTATTGACTGTTTCTTTATTTAGTTTTGTACAGTTTATTGACTGTTCTATATTTAGTTTTGTACAGTTTATTGATTGTTTCTTTATTTAGTTTTGTACAGTTTATTGATTGTTTCTTTATTTAGTTTGTGTACAATATATTGACTGGTTCTTTATTTAGTTTTGTACAGTTTATTGACTGTTTCTATATTGAGTTTTGTACAGTTTGTTTACTGGTTCTTTATTGAGTTTTGCACAGTTTATTGACTGGTTCTTTGTTCAGTTTTGTACTGTTTATTGACTGGTTCTTTATTCAGTTTTGTACAGTTTATTGACTGGTTCTTTATAAAGTTTTGTACAGTTTATTGACTGGTTCTTTATTGAGTTTTGTACAGTTTCTTGACGGGTTCTTTATTGAGTTTTGTTCAGTTTATTGACTGGTTCTTTATTCAGTTTTGTACAGTTTATTGACTGTTTCTTTATTTAGTTTTGTACAGTTTATTGACTGGTTCTTTATTGAGTTTTGTACAGTTTATTGACCGGTTCTTCATTGAGTTTTGTACAGTTTATTGACTGTTTCTTTATTTATTTTGTGTACAATTTATTGACTGGTTGTTTATTTAGTTTTGTACAGTTTTTTGACTGTTTGTTTATTTAGTTTTGTACAGTTTATTGACTGTTTCTTTATTTAGTTTTGTACAGTATATTGACTGTTTCTTTATTGAGTTTTGTACAGTTTATTGACTGTTTCTTTATTTAGTTTTGTACAGTTTATTGCCTGTTTCTTTATTGAGTTTTGTACAGTTTATTGACTGGTTCTTTATTGAGTTTTGTACAGTTTATTGACTGGTTCTTTATTCAGTTTTGTACAGTTTATTGACTGTTTCTATATTTTGTTTTGTACAGTTTATTGACTGTTTCTTTATTTAGTTTTGTACAGTTTATTGACTGTTTCTTTATTAAGTTTGTGTAAAATTTATTGACTGGTTCTTTATTGAGTTTTGTACAGTCTATTGACTGGTTCTTTATTGAGTTTTGTAGTTTATTGACTGGTTCTTTATAGAGTTTTGTACAGTTTATTGACTGTTTCTTTATTTAGTTTGTGTACAATTTCTTGACTGGTTGTTTATTGAGTTTTGTACAGTTTATTGACTGTTTGTTTATTTAGTTTTGTACAGTTTATTGACTGTTTCTTTATTTAGTTTTGTACAGTTTATTGACTGTTTCTTTATAAAGTTTTGTACAGTTTATTGACTGGTTCTTTATTGAGTTTTGTACAGTTTATTGACTGGTTCTTTATTGAGTTTTGTACAGTTTATTGACTGGTTCTTTATTCAGTTTTGTACAATTTATTGACTGGTTCTTTATTGAGTTTTGTACAGTTTATTGACTGTTTCTTTATTGAGTTTTGTACAGTTTATTGACTGGTTCTTTATTGAGTTTTGTACAGTTTATTGACTGTTTCTTTATTTATTTTGTGTACAATTTATTGACTGGATGTTTATTTAGTTTTGTACAGTTTATTGACTGTTTGTTTATTTAGTTTTGTACAGTTTATTGACTGTTTCTTTATTTAGTATTGTACAGTTTATTGACTGGTTCTTTATTGAGTTTTGTACAGTTTATTGACTGGTTCTTTATTGAGTTTTGTACAGTTTATTGACTGTTTCTATATTGAGCTTTGTACAGTTTGTTTACTGGTTCTTTATTGAATTTTGTACAGTTTATTGACTGGTTCTTTGTTCAGTTTTGTACAGTTTATTGACTGGTTCTTTATTGAGTTTTGTACAGTTTATTGACTGGTTCTTTATTGAGTTTTGTACAGTTTATTGACCGGTTCTTTATTGAGTTTTGTACAGTTTATTGACTGTTTCTTTATTTATTTTGTGTACAATTTATTGACTGGTTGTTTATTTAGTTTTGTACAGTTTATTGACTGTTTGTTTATTTAGTTTTGTACAGTTTATTGACTGTTTCTTTATTTAGTTTTGTACAGTATATTGACTGGTTCTTTATTGAGTTTTGTACAGTTTATTGACTGTTTCTTTATTTAGTTTTGTACAGTTTATTGACTGTTTCTTTATTGAGTTTTGTACAGTTTATTGACTGGTTCTTTATTGAGTTTTGTACAGTTTATTGACTGGTTCTTTATTCAGTTTTGTACAGTTTATTGACTGGTTCTTTATTGAGTTTTGTACAGTTTCTTGACGGGTTATTTATTGAGTTTTGTACAGTTTATTGACTGGTTCTTTATTCAGTTTTGTACAATTTATTGACTGGTTCTTTATTGAGTGTTGTAAAGTTTATTGACTGGTTCTTTATTCAGTTCTGTACAGTTTATTGACTGTTTCTTTATTTAGTTTTGTACAGTTTATTGACTGTTTCTATATTTAGTTTTGTACAGTTTATTGATTCTTTCTTTATTTATTTTTGTACAGTTTATTGATTGTTTCTTTATTTAGTTTGTGTACAATTTATTGACTGGTTCTTTATTTAGTTTTGTGCAGTTTATTGACTGTTTCTATATTGAGTTTTGTACAGTTTGTTTGCTGGTTCTTTATTGAGTTTTGTACAGTTTATTGACTGGTTCTTTGTTCAGTTTTGTACTGTTTATTGACTGGTTCTTTATTCAGTTTTGTACAGTTTATTGACTGGTTCTTTATAAAGTTTTGTACAGTTTATTGACTGGTTCTTTATTGAGTTTTGTTCAGTTTATTGACTGGTTCTTTGTTCAGTTTTGTACTGTTTATTGACTGGTTCTTTATTCAGTTTTGTACAATTTATTGACTGGTTCTTTATAAAGTTTTGTACAGTTTATTGACTGGTTCTTTATTGAGTTTTGTACAGTTTCTTGACGGGTTCTTTATTGAGTTTTGTTCAGTTTATTGACTGGTTCTTTATTCAGTTTTGTAGAATTTATTGACTGGTTCTTTATTGAGTTTTGTACAGTTTCTTGACGGGTTCTTCATTGAGTTTTGTTCAGTTTATTGACTGGTTCTTTATTCAGTTTTGTACAATTTATTGACTGGTTCTTTATTGAGTTTTGTACAGTTTATTGACTGGTTCTTTATTGAGTTTTGTACAGTTTCTTGACGGGTTCTTTATTGAGTTTTGTTCAGTTTATTGACTGGCTCTTTATTCAGTTTTGTACAGTTTATTGACTGTTTCTTTATTTATTTTGTGTACAATTTATTGACTGGTTGTTTATTTAGTTTTGAACAGTTTATTGACTGTTTCTTTATTTAGTTTTGTAAAGTTTATTGACTGTTTCTATATTTAGTTTTGTACAGTTTATTGATTGTTTCTTTATTTAGTTTTGTACAGTTTATTGATTGTTTCTTTATTGAGTTTTGTACAGTTTATTGACTGATTCTTTATTGAGTTTTGTACAGTTTATTGACTGGTTCTTTATTGAGTTTTGTACAGTTTATTGACTGGTTCTTTATTGAGTTTTGTACAGTTTATTGACTGTTTCTTTATTTAGTTTTGTACAGTTTATTGACTGGTTCTTTATTTAGTTTTGTACAGTTTATTGACTGGTTCTTTATTGAGTTTTGTACAGTTTATTGACTGGTTCTTTATTGGGTTTTGTACAGTTTATAAACTGGTTCTTTATTGAGTATTGTACAGTTTATTGACTATTTCTATATTGAGTTTTGTACAGTTTATTGACTAATTCTTTATTGAGTTTTGTACAGTTTATTGACTGGTTCTTTATTCAGTTTTGTATAGTTTGTTTACTGGTTCTTTATTGAGTTTTGTACAGTTTATTGACTGGTTCTTTGTTCAGTTTTGTACTGTTTATTAACTGGTTCTTTATTCAGTTTTGTACAGTTTATTGACTGGTTCTTTATAAAGTTTTGTACAGTTTATTGACTGGTTCTTTATTGAGTTTTGTACAGTTTCTTGACGGGTTCTTTATTGAGTTTTGTACAGTTTATTGACTGGTTCTTTATTGAGTTTTGTACGGTTTATTGACTGTTTCTTTATTTATTTGTGTACAATTTATCGACTGGTTGTTTATTTAGTTTTGAACAGTTTATTGACTGTTTCTTTATTTAGTTTTGTACAGTTTATTGACTGTTTCTATATTTAGTTTTGTACAGTTTATTGATTGTTTCTTTATTTAGTTTTGTACAGTTTATTGATTGTTTCTTTATTTAGTTTGTGTACAATTTATTGACTGGTTCTTTATTTAGTTTTGCACAGTTTATTGACTGTTTCTATATTGAGTTTTGTACAGTTTGTTTACTGGTTCTTTATTGAGTTTTGTACAGTTTATTGACTGGTTCTTTGTTCAGTTTTGTACTGTTTATTGACTGGTTCTTTATTCAGTTTTGTACAGTTTATTGACTGGTTCTTTATAAAGTTTTGTACAGTTTATTGACTGGTTCTTTATTGAGTTTTGTACAGTTCCTTGACGTGTTCTTTATTGAGTTTTGTTCAGTTTATTGACTGGTTCTTTATTCAGTTTTGTACAATTTATTGACTGGTTCTTTATTGAGTTTTGTGCAGTTTATTGGCTGGTTCTTTATTGAGTTTTGTACAGTTTATTGACCGGTTCTTTATTGAGTTTTGTACAGTTTATTGACTGTTTCTTTATTTATTTTGTGTACAATTTATTGACTGGTTGTTTATTTAGTTTTGTACAGTTTATTGACTGTTTGTTTATTTAGTTTTGTACAGTTTATTGACTGTTTCTTTATTTAGTTTTGTACAGTTTATTGACTGTTTCTTTATTGAGTTTTGTACAGTTTATTGACTGTTTCTTTATTTAGTTTTGTACAGTTTATTGACTGTTTCTTTATTGAGTTTTGTACAGTTTATTGTCTGGTTCTTTATTGAGTTTTGTACAGTTTATTGACTGGTTCTTTATTCAGTTTTGTACAGTTTATTGATTGTTTCTTTATTTAGTTTTGTACAGTTTATTGATTGTTTCTTTATTGAGTTTTGTACAGTTTATTGACTGATTCTTTATTGAGTTTTGTACAGTTTATTGACTGGTTCTTTATTGAGTTTTGTACAGTTTATTGACTGGTTCTTTATTGAGTTTTGTACAGTTTATTGACTGTTTCTTTATTTAGTTTTGTACAGTTTATTGACTGGTTCTTTATTTAGTTTTGTACAGTTTATTGACTGGTTCTTTATTGAGTTTTGTACAGTTTATTGACTGGTTCTTTATTGGGTTTTGTACAGTTTATAAACTGGTTCTTTATTGAGTATTGTACAGTTTATTGACTATTTCTATATTGAGTTTTGTACAGTTTATTGACTAATTCTTTATTGAGTTTTGTACAGTTTATTGACTGGTTCTTTATTCAGTTTTGTATAGTTTGTTTACTGGTTCTTTATTGAGTTTTGTACAGTTTATTGACTGGTTCTTTGTTCAGTTTTGTACTGTTTATTAACTGGTTCTTTATTCAGTTTTGTACAGTTTATTGACTGGTTCTTTATAAAGTTTTGTACAGTTTATTGACTGGTTCTTTATTGAGTTTTGTACAGTTTCTTGACGGGTTCTTTATTGAGTTTTGTACAGTTTATTGACTGGTTCTTTATTGAGTTTTGTACGGTTTATTGACTGTTTCTTTATTTATTTGTGTACAATTTATCGACTGGTTGTTTATTTAGTTTTGAACAGTTTATTGACTGTTTCTTTATTTAGTTTTGTACAGTTTATTGACTGTTTCTATATTTAGTTTTGTACAGTTTATTGATTGTTTCTTTATTTAGTTTTGTACAGTTTATTGATTGTTTCTTTATTTAGTTTGTGTACAATTTATTGACTGGTTCTTTATTTAGTTTTGCACAGTTTATTGACTGTTTCTATATTGAGTTTTGTACAGTTTGTTTACTGGTTCTTTATTGAGTTTTGTACAGTTTATTGACTGGTTCTTTGTTCAGTTTTGTACTGTTTATTGACTGGTTCTTTATTCAGTTTTGTATAGTTTATTGACTGGTTCTTTATAAAGTTTTGTACAGTTTATTGACTGGTTCTTTATTGAGTTTTGTACAGTTTCTTGACGTGTTCTTTATTGAGTTTTGTTCAGTTTATTGACTGGTTCTTTATTCAGTTTTGTACAATTTATTGACTGGTTCTTTATTGAGTTTTGTGCAGTTTATTGGCTGGTTCTTTATTGAGTTTTGTACAGTTTATTGACCGGTTCTTTATTGAGTTTGTACAGTTTATTGACTGTTTCTTTATTTATTTTGTGTACAATTATTGACTGGTTGTTTATTTAGTTTTGTACAGTTTATTGACTGTTTGTTTATTTAGTTTTGTACAGTTTATTGACTGTTTCTTTATTTAGTTTTGTACAGTTTATTGACTGTTTCTTTATTGAGTTTTGTACAGTTTATTGACTGTTTCTTTATTTAGTTTTGTACAGTTTATTGACTGTTTCTTTATTGAGTTTTGTACAGTTTATTGTCTGGTTCTTTATTGAGTTTTGTACAGTTTATTGACTGGTTCTTTATTCAGTTTTGTACAGTTTATTGACTGTTTCTATATTTTGTTTTGTACAGTTTATTGACTGTTTCCTTATTTAGTTTTGTACAGTTTATTGACTGGTTCTTTATTTAGTTTTGTACAGTTTATTGACTGGTTCTTTATTGAGTTTTGTACAGTTTATTGACTGGTTCTTTATTGGGTTTTGTACAGTTTATAAACTGGTTTTTTATTGAGTATTGTACAGTTTATTGACTATTTCTATATTGAGTTTTGTACAGTTTATTGACTAATTCTTTATTGAGTTTTGTACAGTTTATTGACTGGTTCTTTATAAAGTTTTGTATAGTTTGTTTACTTGTTCTTTATTCAGTTTTGTACAGTTTATTGACTGGTTCTTTGTTAAGTTTTGTACTGTTTATTGACTGGTTCTTTATTCAGTTTTGTACAGTTTATTGACTGGTTCTTTATAAAGTTTTATACAGTTTATTGACTGGTTCTTTATTGAGTTTTGTACAGTTTCTTGACGGGTTCTTTATTGAGTTTTGTACAGTTTATTGACTGGTTCTTTATTGAGTTTTGTACAGTTTATTGACTGTTTCTTTATTTAGTTTTGTACAGTTTATTGACTGTTTCTATATTTAGTTTTGTACAGTTTATTGATTGTTTCTTTATTTAGTTTTGTACAGTTTATTGATTGTTTCTTTATTTAGTTTGTGTACAATATATTGACTGGTTCTTTATTTAGTTTTGTACAGTTTATTGACTGTTTCTATATTGAGTTTTGTACAGTTTGTTTACTGGTTCTTTATTGAGTTTTGTACAGTTTATTGACTGGTTCTTTGTTCAGTTTTGTACTGTTTATTGACTGGTTCTTTATTCAGTTTTGTACAGTTTATTGACTGTTTGTTTATTTAGTTTTGTACAGTTTATTGACTGTTTCTTTATTTAGTTTTGTACAGTATATTGACTGTTTCTTTATTGAGTTTTGTACAGTTTATTGACTGTTTCTTTATTTAGTTTTGTACAGTTTATTGACTGTTTCTTTATTGAGTTTTGTACAGTTTATTGACTGGTTCTTTATTGAGTTTTGTACAGTTTATTGACTGGTTCTTTATTCAGTTTTGTACAGTTTATTGACTGGTTCTTTATTGAGTTTTGTACAGTTTCTTGACGGGTTATTTATTGAGTTTTGTACAGTTTATTGACTGGTTCTTTATTCAGTTTTGTACAATTTATTGACTGGTTCTTTATTGAGTGTTGTAAAGTTTATTGACTGGTTCTTTATTCAGTTCTGTACAGTTTATTGACTGTTTCTTTATTTAGTTTTGTACAGTTTATTGACTGTTTCTATATTTAGTTTTGTACAGTTTATTGATTCTTTCTTTATTTATTTTTGTACAGTTTATTGATTGTTTCTTTATTTAGTTTGTGTACAATTTATTGACTGGTTCTTTATTTAGTTTTGTGCAGTTTATTGACTGTTTCTATATTGAGTTTTGTACAGTTTGTTTGCTGGTTCTTTATTGAGTTTTGTACAGTTTATTGACTGGTTCTTTGTTCAGTTTTGTACTGTTTATTGACTGGTTCGTTATTCAGTTTTGTACAGTTTATTGACTGGTTCTTTATAAAGTTTTGTACAGTTTATTGACTGGTTCTTTATTGAGTTTTGTTCAGTTTATTGACTGGTTCTTTGTTCAGTTTTGTACTGTTTATTGACTGGTTCTTTATTCAGTTTTGTACAATTTATTGACTGGTTCTTTATAAAGTTTTGTACAGTTTATTGACTGGTTCTTTATTGAGTTTTGTACAGTTTCTTGACGGGTTCTTTATTGAGTTTTGTTCAGTTTATTGACTGGTTCTTTATTCAGTTTTGTAGAATTTATTGACTGGTTCTTTATTGAGTTTTGTACAGTTTATTGACGGGTTCTTTATTGAGTTTTGTTCAGTTTATTGACTGGTTCTTTATTCAGTTTTGTACAATTTATTGACTGGTTCTTTATTGAGTTTTGTACAGTTTATTGACTGGTTCTTTATTGAGTTTTGTACAGTTTCTTGACGGGTTCTTTATTGAGTTTTGTTCAGTTTATTGACTGGCTCTTTATTCAGTTTTGTACAGTTTATTGACTGTTTCTTTATTTATTTTGTGTACAATTTATTGACTGGTTGTTTATTTAGTTTTGAACAGTTTATTGACTGTTTCTTTATTTAGTTTTGTAAAGTTTATTGACTGTTTCTATATTTAGTTTTGTACAGTATATTGATTGTTTCTTTATTTAGTTTTGTACAGTTTATTGATTGTTTCTTTATTGAGTTTTGTACAGTTTATTGACTGATTCTTTATTGAGTTTTGTACAGTTTATTGACTGGTTCTTTATTGAGTTTTGTACAGTTTATTGACTGGTTCTTTATTGAGTTTTGTACAGTTTATTGACTGTTTCTTTATTTAGTTTTGTACAGTTTATTGACTGGTTCTTTATTTAGTTTTGTACAGTTTATTGACTGGTTCTTTATTGAGTTTTGTACAGTGTATTGACTGGTTCTTTATTGGGTTTTGTACAGTTTATAAACTGGTTCTTTATTGAGTATTGTACAGTTTATTGACTATTTCTATATTGAGTTTTGTACCGTTTATTGACTAATTCTTTATTGAGTTTTGTACAGTTTATTGACTGGTTCTTTATTCAGTTTTGTATAGTTTGTTTACTGGTTCTTTATTGAGTTTTGTACAGTTTATTGACTGGTTCTTTGTTCAGTTTTGTACTGTTTATTAACTGGTTCTTTATTCAGTTTTGTACAGTTTATTGACTGGTTCTTTATAAAGTTTTGTACAGTTTATTGACTGGTTCTTTATTGAGTTTTGTACAGTTTCTTGACGGGTTCTTTATTGAGTTTTGTACAGTTTATTGACTGGTTCTTTATTGAGTTTTGTACGGTTTATTGACTGTTTCTTTATTTATTTTGTGTACAATTTATCGACTGGTTGTTTATTTAGTTTTGAACAGTTTATTGACTGTTTCTTTATTTAGTTTTGTACAGTTTATTGACTGTTTCTATATTTAGTTTTGTACAGTTTATTGATTGTTTCTTTATTTAGTTTTGTACAGTTTATTGATTGTTTCTTTATTTAGTTTGTGTACAATTTATTGACTGGTTCTTTATTTAGTTTTGCACAGTTTATTGACTGTTTCTATATTGAGTTTTGTACAGTTTGTTTACTGGTTCTTTATTGAGTTTTGTACAGTTTATTGACTGGTTCTTTGTTCAGTTTTGTACTGTTTATTGACTGGTTCTTTATTCAGTTTTGTATAGTTTATTGACTGGTTCTTTATAAAGTTTTGTACAGTTTATTGACTGGTTCTTTATTGAGTTTTGTACAGTTTCTTGACGTGTTCTTTATTGAGTTTTGTTCAGTTTATTGACTGGTTCTTTATTCAGTTTTGTACAATTTATTGACTGGTTCTTTATTGAGTTTTGTGCAGTTTATTGGCTGGTTCTTTATTGAGTTTTGTACAGTTTATTGACCGGTTCTTTATTGAGTTTGTACAGTTTATTGACTGTTTCTTTATTTATTTTGTGTACAATTTATTGACTGGTTGTTTATTTAGTTTTGTACAGTTTATTGACTGTTTGTTTATTTAGTTTTGTACAGTTTATTGACTGTTTCTTTATTTAGTTTTGTACAGTTTATTGACTGTTTCTTTATTGAGTTTTGTACAGTTTATAGACTGTTTCTTTATTTAGTTTTGTACAGTTTATTGACTGTTTCTTTATTGAGTTTTGTACAGTTTATTGTCTGGTTCTTTATTGAGTTTTGTACAGTTTATTGACTGGTTCTTTATTCAGTTTTGTACAGTTTATTGACTGTTTCTATATTTTGTTTTGTACAGTTTATTGACTGTTTCCTTATTTAGTGTTGTACAGTTTATTGACTGGTTCTTTATTTAGTTTTGTACAGTTTATTGACTGGTTCTTTATTGAGTTTTGTACAGTTTATTGACTGGTTCTTTATTGGGTTTTGTACAGTTTATAAACTGGTTCTTTATTGAGTATTGTACAGTTTATTGACTATTTCTATATTGAGTTTTGTACAGTTTATTGACTAATTCTTTATTGAGTTTTGTACAGTTTATTGACTGGTTCTTTATAAAGTTTTGTATAGTTTGTTTACTTGTTCTTTATTCAGTTTTGTACAGTTTATTGACTGGTTCTTTGTTAAGTTTTGTACTGTTTATTGACTGGTTCTTTATTCAGTTTTGTACAGTTTATTGACTGGCTCTTTATAAAGTTTTGTACAGTTTATTGACTGGTTCTTTATTGAGTTTTGTACAGTTTCTTGACGGGTTCTTTATTGAGTTTTGTACAGTTTATTGACTGGTTCTTTATTGAGTTTTGTACAGTTTATTGACTGTTTCTTTATTTAGTTTTGTACAGTTTATTAACTGTTTCTATATTTAGTTTTGTACAGTTTATTGATTGTTTCTTTATTTAGTTTTGTACAGTTTATTGATTGTTTCTTTATTTAGTTTGTGTACAATATATTGACTGGTTCTTTATTTAGTTTTGTACAGTTTTTTGACTGTTTGTTTATTTAGTTTTGTACAGTTTATTGACTGTTTCTTTATTTAGTTTTGTACAGTATATTGACTGTTTCTTTATTGAGTTTTGTACAGTTTATTGACTGTTTCTATATTTAGTTTTGTACAGTTTATTGCCTGTTTCTTTATTGAGTTTTGTACAGTTTATTGACTGGTTCTTTATTGAGTTTTGTACAGTTTATTGACTGGTTCTTTATTCAGTTTTGTACAGTTTATTGACTGTTTCTATATTTTGTTTTGTACAGTTTATTGACTGTTTCTTTATTTAGTTTTGTACAGTTTATTGACTGTTTCTTTATTTAGTTTGTGTAAAATTTATTGACTGGTTCTTTATTGAGTTTTGTACAGACTATTGACTGGTTCTTTATTGAGTTTTGTAGTTTATTGACTGGTTCTTTATAGAGTTTTGTACAGTTTATTGACTGTTTCTTTATTTAGTTTGTGTACAATTTCTTGACTGGTTGTTTATTTAGTTTTGTACAGTTTATTGACTGTTTGTTTATTTAGTTTTGTACAGTTTATTGACTGTTTCTTTATTTAGTTTTGTACATTTTATTGACTGTTTCTTTATAAAGTTTTGTACAGTTTATTGACTGGTTCTTTATTGAGTTTTGTACAGTTTATTGACTGGTTCTTTATTGAGTTTTGTACAGTTTATTGACTGGTTCTTTATTCAGTTTTGTACAATTTATTGACTGGTTCTTTATTGAGTTTTGTACAGTTTATTGACTGGTTCTTTATTGAGTTTTGTACAATTTATTGACTGGTTCTTTATTGAGTTTTGTACAGTTTATTGACTGTTTCTTTATTTATTTTGTATACAATTTATTGACTGGATGTTTATTTAGTTTTGTACAGTTTATTGACTGTTTGTTTATTTAGTTTTGTACAGTTTATTGACTGTTTCTTTATTTAGTATTGTACAGTTTATTGACTGGTTCTTTATTGAGTTTTGTACAGTTTATTGACTGGTTCTTTATTGAGTTTTGTACAGTTTATTGACTGTTTCTATATTGAGTTTTGTACAGTTTGTTTACTGGTTCTTTATTGAGTTTTGTACAGTTTATTGACTGGTTCTTTGTTCAGTTTTGTACAGTTTATTGACTGGTTCTTTATTCAGGTTTGTACAGTTTATTGACTGGTTCTTTATAAAATTTTGTACAGTTTATTGACTGGTTCTTTATTGAGTTTTGTACCGTTTCTTGACGGGTTCTTTATTGAGTTTTGTTCAGTTTATTGACTGGTTCTTTATTCAGTTTTGTACAATTTATTGACTGGTTCTTTATTGAGTTTTGTACAGTTTATTGACTGGTTCTTTATTGAGTTTTGTACAGTTTATTGACCGGTTCTTTATTGAGTTTTGTACAGTTTATTGACTGTTTCTTTATTTATTTTGTGTACAATTTATTGACTGGTTGTTTATTTAGTTTTGTACAGTTTATTGACTGTTTGTTTATTTAGTTTTGTACAGTTTATTGACTGTTTCTTTATTTACTTTTCTACAGTATATTGACTGTTTCTTTATTGAGTTTTGTACAGTTTATTGACTGTTTCTTTATTTAGTTTTGTACAGTTTATTGACTGTTTCTTTATTGAGTTTTGTACAGTTTATTGACTGGTTCTTTATTGAGTTTTGTACAGTTTATTGACTGGTTCTTTATTGAGTTTTGTACAGTTTATTGACTGGTTCTTTATTGAGTTTTGTACAGTTTCTTGACGGGTTATTTATTGAGTTTTGTACAGTTTATTGACTGGTTCTTTATTCAGTTTTGTACAATTTATTGACCGGTTCTTTATTGAGTGTTGTAAAGTTTATTGACTGGTTCTTTATTCAGTTCTGTACAGTTTATTGACTGTTTCTTTATTTAGTTTTGTACAGTTTATTGACTGTTTCTATATTTAGTTTTGTACAGTTTATTGATTCTTTCTTTATTTATTTTTGTACAGTTTATTGATTGTTTCTTTATTTAGTTTGTGTACAATTTATTGACTGGTTCTTTATTTAGTTTTGTACAGTTTGTTGACTGTTTCTATATTGAGTTTTGTACAGTTTGTTTGCTGGTTCTTTATTGAGTTTTGTACAGTTTATTGACTGGTTCTTTGTTCAGTTTTGTACTGTTTATTGACTGGTTCTTTATTCAGTTTTGTACAGTTTATTGACTGGTTCTTTATAAAGTTTTGTACAGTTTATTGACTGGTTCTTTATTGAGTTTTGTACAGTTTATTGACTGGTTCTTTGTTCAGTTTTGTACTGTTTATTGACTGGTTCTTTATTCAGTTTTGTACAATTTATTGACTGGTTCTTTATAAAGTTTTGTACAGTTTATTGACTGGTTCTTTATTGAGTTTTGTACAGTTTCTTGACGGGTTCTTTATTGAGTTTTGTTCAGTTTATTGACTGGTTCTTTATTCAGTTTTGTAGAATTTATTGACTGGTTCTTTATTGAGTTTTGTACAGTTTCTTGACGGGTTCTTTATTGAGTTTTGTTCAGTTTATTGACTGGTTCTTTATTCAGTTTTGTACAATTTATTGACTGGTTCTTTATTGAGTTTTGTACAGTTTATTGACTGGTTCTTTATTGAGTTTTGTACAGTTTATTGACCGGTTCTTTATTGAGTTTTGTACAGTTTATTGACTGTTTATTTATTTTGTGTACAATTTATTGACTGGTTGTTTATTTAGTTTTGTACAGTTTATTGACTGTTTGTTTATTTAGTTTTGTACAGTTTATTGACTGTTTCTTTATTTAGTTTTGTACAGTATATTGACTGTTTCTTTATTGAGTTTTGTACAGTTTATTGACTGTTTCTTTATTTAGTTTTGTACAGTTTATTGACTGTTTCTTAATTGAGTTTTGTACAGTTTATTGACTGGTTCTTTATTGAGTTTTGTACAATTTATTGACTGGTTCTTTATTCAGTTTTGTACAGTTTATTGACTGTTTCTATATTTTGTTTTGACAGTTTATTGACTGTTTCTTTATTTAGTTTTGTACAGTTTATTGACTGTTTCTTTATTTAGTTTGTGTACAATTTATTGACTGGTTCTTTATTGAGTTTTGTACAGTTTATTGACTGGTTCTTTATTGAGTTTTGTAGTTTATTGACTGGTTCTTTATAGAGTTTTGTACAGTTTATTGACTGTTTCTTTATTTAGTTTGTGTACAATTTCTTGACTGGTTGTTTATTTAGTTTTGTACAGTTTATTGACTGTTTGTTTATTTAGTTTTGTACAGTTTATTGACTGTTTCTTTATTTAGTTTTGTACAGTTTATTGGCTGTTTCTTTATAAAGTTTTGTACAGTTTATTGACTGGTTCTTTATTGAGTTTTGTACAGTTCATTGACTGGTTCTTTATTGAGTTTTGTACAGTTTATTGACTGGTTCTTTATTCAGTTTTGTACAATTTATTGACTGGTTCTTTATTGAGTTTTGTACAGTTTATTGACTGCTTCTTTATTGAGTTTTGTACAATTTATTGACTGGTTCTTTATTGAGTTTTGTACAGTTTATTGACTGTTTCTTTATTTATTTTGTGTACAATTTATTGACTGGATGTTTATTTAGTTTTGTACAGTTTATTGACTGTTTGTTTATTTAGTTTTGTACAGTTTATTGACTGTTTCTTTATTTAGTTTTGTACAGTTTATTGACTGTTTCTTTATTTAGTTTTGTACAGTATATTGACTGTTTCTTTATTGAGTTTTGTACAGTTTATTGACTGTTTCTTTATTTAGTTTTGTACAGTTTATTGACTGTTTCTTTATTGAGTTTTGTACAGTTTATTGACTGGTTCTTTATTGTGTTTTGTACAATTTATTGACTGGTTCTTTATTCAGTTTTGTACAGTTTATTGACTGTTTCTATATTTTGTTTTGACAGTTTATTGACTGTTTCTTTATTTAGTTTTGTACAGTTTATTGACTGTTTCTTTATTTAGTTTGTGTACAATTTATTGACTGGTTCTTTATTGAGTTTTGTACAGTTTATTGACTGGTTCTTTATTGAGTTTTGTAGTTTATTGACTGGTTCTTTATAGAGTTTTGTACAGTTTATTGACTGTTTCTTTATTTAGTTTGTGTACAATTTCTTGACTGGTTGTTTATTTAGTTTTGTACAGTTTATTGACTGTTTGTTTATTTAGTTTTGTACAGTTTATTGACTGTTTCTTTATTTAGTTTTGTACAGTTTATTGACTGTTTATTTATAAAGTTTTGTACAGTTTATTGACTGGTTCTTTATTGAGTTTTGTACAGTTCATTGACTGGTTCTTTATTGAGTTTTGTACAGTTTATTGACTGGTTCTTTAATCAGTTTTGTACAATTTATTGACTGGTTCTTTATTGAGTTTTGTACAGTTTATTGCCTACTTCTTTATTGAGTTTTGTACAATTTATTGACTGGTTCTTTATTGAGTTTTGTACAGTTTATTGACTGTTTCTTTATTTATTTTGTGTACAATTTATTGACTGGATGTTTATTTAGTTTTGTACAGTTTATTGACTGTTTGTTTATTTAGTTTTGTACAGTTTATTGACTGTTTCTTTATTTAGTATTGTACAGTTTATTGACTGGTTCTTTATTGAGTTTTGTACAGTTTATTGACTGGTTCTTTATTGAGTTTTGTACAGTTTATTGACTGTTTCTATATTGAGTTTTGTACAGTTTGTTTACTGGTTCTTTATTGAGTTTTGCACAGTTTATTGACTTGTTCTTTGTTCAGTTTTGTACTGTTTATTGACTGGTTCTTTATTCAGTTTGTACAGTTTATTAACTGGTTCTTTATAAACTTTTGTACAGTTTATTGACCGGTTCTTTATTGAGTTTTGTACAGTTTCTTGACGGGTTCTTTATTGAGTTTTGTTCAGTTTATTGACTGGTTCTTTATTCAGTTTTGTACAATTTATTGACTGGTTCTTTATTGAGTTTTGTACAGTTTATTGACTGGTTCTTTATTGAGTTTTGTACAGGTTATTGACCGGTTATTTATTGAGTTTTGTACAGTTTATTGACTGTTTCTTTATTTATTTTGTGTACAATTTATTGACTGGTTGTTTATTTAGTTTTATACAGTTTATTGACTGTTTGTTTATTTAGTTTTGTACAGTTTATTGACTGTTTCTTTATTTAGTTTTGTACAGTATATTGACTGTTTCTTTATTGAGTTTTGTACAGTTTATTGACTGTTTCTTTATTTAGTGTTGTACAGTTTATTGACCGTTTCTTTATTGAGTTTTGTACAGTTTATTGACTGGTTCTTTATTCAGTTTTCTACAGTTTATTGACTGGTTCTTTATTCAGTTTTGTACACAGTATATTGACTGGTTTTTTATTGAGTTTTGTACAGTTTCTTGACGGGTTATTTATTGAGTTTTGTACAGTTTATTGACTGGTTCTTTATTCAGTTTTGTACAATTTATTGACTGGTTCTTTATTGAGTTTTGTATAGTTTATTGACTGGTTCTTTATTCAGTTCTGTACAGTTTATTGACTGTTTCTTTATTTAGTTTTGTACAGTTTATTGACTGTTTCTATATTTAGTTTTGTACAGTTTATTGATTGTTTCTTTATTTATTTTTGTACAGTTTATTGATTGTTTCTTTATTTAGTTTGTGTACAATTTATTGACTGGTTCTTTATTTAGTTTTGTACAGTTTATTGACTGTTTCTATATTGAGTTTTGTACAGTTTGTTTGCTGGTTCTTTATTGAGTTTTGTACAGTTTATTGACTGGTTCTTTGTTCAGTTTTGTACTGTTTATTGACTGGTTCTTTATTCAGTTTTGTACAGTTTATTGACTGGTTCTTTATAAAGTTTTGTACAGTTTATTGACTGGTTCTTTATTGAGTTTTGAACAGTTTCTTGACGGGTTCTTTATTGAGTTTTGTAAGTTTATTGACTGGTTCTTTATTTAGTTTTGTACAGTTTATTGATTGTTTCTTTATTGAGTTTTGTACAGTTTATTGACTGATTCTTTATTTAGTTTTGTACAGTTTATTGACTGGTTCTTTATTGAGTTTTGTACAGTTTATTGACTGGTTCTTTATTGAGTTTTGTACAGTTTATTGACTGTTTCTTTATTTAGTTTTGTACAGTTTATTGACTGGTTCTTTATTTAGTTTTGTACAGTTTATTGACTGCTTCTTTATTCAGTTTTGTACAGTTTATTGACTGGTTCTTTATTGGGTTTTGTACAGTTTATAAACTGGTTCTTTATTGAGAATTGTACAGTTTATTGACTATTTCTATATTGAGTTTTGTACAGTTTATTGACTAATTCTTTATTGAGTTTTGTACAGTTTATTGACTGGTTCTTTATTCAGTTTTGTATAGTTTGTTTACTGGTTCTTTATTGAGTTTTGTACAGTTTATTGACTGACTCTTTGTTCAGTTTTGTACTGTTTATTGACTGGTTCTTTATTCAGTTTTGTACAGTTTATTGACTGGTTCTTTATAAAGTTTTGTACAGTTTATTGACTGGTTCTTTATTGAGTTTTGTACAGTTTCTTGACGGGTTCTTTATTAAGTTTTGTACAGTTTATTGACAGGTTCTTTATTGAGTTTTGTACAGTTTATTGACTGTTTCTTTATTTAGTTTGTGTACAATTTCTTGACTGGTTGTTTATTTAGTTTTGTACAGTTTATTGACTGTTTGTTTATTTAGTTTTGTACAGTTTATTGACTGTTTCTTTATTTAGTTTTGTACAGTTTATTGACTGTTTATTTATAAAGTTTTGTACAGTTTATTGACTGGTTCTTTATTGAGTTTTGTACAGTTCATTGACTGGTTCTTTATTGAGTTTTGTACAGTTTATTGACTGGTTCTTTATTCAGTTTTGTACAATTTATTGACTGGTTCTTTATTGAGTTTTGTACAGTTTATTGCCTGCTTCTTTATTGAGTTTTGTACAATTTATTGACTGGTTCTTTATTGAGTTTTGTACAGTTTATTGACTGTTTCTTTATTTATTTTGTGTACAATTTATTGACTGGATGTTTATTTAGTTTTGTACAGTTTATTGACTGTTTGTTTATTTAGTTTTGTACAGTTTATTGACTGTTTCTTTATTTAGTATTGTACAGTTTATTGACTGGTTCTTTATTGAGTTTTGTACAGTTTATTGACTGGTTCTTTATTGAGTTTTGTACAGTTTATTGACTGTTTCTATATTGAGTTTTGTACAGTTTGTTTACTGGTTCTTTATTGAGTTTTGCACAGTTTATTGACTGGTTCTTTGTTCAGTTTTGTACTGTTTATTGACTGGTTCTTTATTCAGTTTTGTACAGTTTATTAACTGGTTCTTTATAAACTTTTGTACAGTTTATTGACCGGTTCTTTTTTGAGTTTTGTACAGTTTCTTGACGGGTTCTTTATTGAGTTTTGTTCAGTTTATTGACTGGTTCTTTATTCAGTTTTGTACAATTTATTGACTGGTTCTTTATTGAGTTTTGTACAGTTTATTGACTGGTTCTTTATTGAGTTTTGTACAGGTTATTGACCGGTTATTTATTGAGTTTTGTACAGTTTATTGACTGTTTCTTTATTTATTTTGTGTACAATTTATTGACTGGTTGTTTATTTAGTTTTGTACAGTTTATTGACTGTTTGTTTATTTAGTTTTGTACAGTGTATTGACTGTTTCTTTATTTAGTTTTGTACAGTATATTGACTGTTTCTTTATTGAGTTTTGTACAGTTTATTGACTGTTTCTTTATTTAGTGTTGTACAGTTTATTGACTGTTTCTTTATTGAGTTTTGTACAGTTTATTGACTGGTTCTTTATTCAGTTTTGTACAGTTTATTGACTGGTTCTTTATTCAGTTTTGTACAGTTTATTGACTGGTTTTTTATTGAGTTTTGTACAGTTTCTTGACGGGTTATTTATTGAGTTTTGTACAGTTTATTGACTGGTTCTTTATTCAGTTTTGTACAATTTAATGACTGGTTCTTTATTGAGTTTTGTATAGTTTATTGACTGGTTCTTTATTCAGTTCTGTACAGTTTATTGACTGTTTCTTTATTTAGTTTTGTACAGTTTATTGACTGTTTCTATATTTAGTTTTGTACAGTTTATTGATTGTTTCTTTATTTATTTTTGTACAGTTTATTGATTGTTTCTTTATTTAGTTTGTGTACAATTTATTGACTGGTTCTTTATTTAGTTTTGTACAGTTTATTGACTGTTTCTATATTGAGTTTTGTACAGTTTGTTTGCTGGTTCTTTATTGAGTTTTGTACAGTTTATTGACTGGTTCTTTGTTCAGTTTTGTACTGTTTATTGACTGGTTCTTTATTCAGTTTTGTACAGTTTATTGACTGGTTCTTTATAAAGTTTTGTACAGTTTATTGACTGGTTCTTTATTGAGTTTTGAACAGTTTCTTGACGGGTTCTTTATTGAGTTTTGTAAGTTTATTGACTGGTTCTTTATTCAGTTTTGTACAGTTTATTGACTGATTCTTTATTGAGTTTTGTACAGTTTATTGACTGGTTCTTTATTCAGTTTTGTACAGTTTATTGACTGTTTCTTTATTTATTTTGTGTACAATTTACTGACTGGTTGTTTATTTAGTTTTGAACAGTTTATTGACTGTTTCTTTATTGAGTTTTGTAAAGTTTATTGACTGTTTCTATATTTAGTTTTGTACAGTTTATTGATTGTTTCTTTATTTAGTTTTGTACAGTTTATTGATTGTTTCTTTATTGAGTTTTGTACAGTTTATTGACTGATTCTTTATTGAGTTTTGTACAGTTTATTGACTGGTTCTTTATTGAGTTTTGTACAGTTTATTGACTGGTTCTTTATTGAGTTTTGTACAGTTTATTGACTGTTTCTTTATTTAGTTTTGTACAGTTTATTGACTTGTTCTTTATTTAGTTTTGTACAGTTTATTGACTGCTTCTTTATTCAGTTTTGTACAGTTTATTGACTGGTTCTTTATTGGGTTTTGTACAGTTTATAAACTGGTTCTTTATTGAGTATTGTACAGTTTATTGACTATTTCTATATTGAGTTTTGTACAGTTTATTGACTAATTCTTTATTGAGTTTTGTACAGTTTATTGACTGGTTCTTTATTCAGTTTTGTATAGTTTGTTTACTGGTTCTTTATTGAGTTTTGTACAGTTTATTGACTGACTCTTTGTTCAGTTTTGTACTGTTTATTGACTGGTTCTTTATTCAGTTTTGTACAGTTTATTGACTGGTTCTTTATAAAGTTTTGTACAGTTTATTGACTGGTTCTTTATTGAGTTTTGTACAGTTTTTTGACGGGTTCTTTATTGAGTTTTGTACAGTTTATTGACAGGTTCTTTATTGAGTTTTGTACAGTTTATTGACTGTTTCTATATTTATTTTGTGTACAATTTATTGACTGGTTGTTTATTTAGTTTTGAACAGTTTATTGACTGTTTCTTTATTTAGTTTTGTACAGTTTATTGACTGTTTCTATATTTAGTTTTGTACAGTCTATTGATTGTTTCTTTATTTAGTTTTGTACAGTTTATTGATTGTTTCTTAATTTAGTTTGTGTACAATTTATTGACTGGTTCTTTATTTAGTTTTGCACAGTTTATTGACTGTTTCTATATTGAGTTTTGTACAGTTTGTTAACTGGTTCTTTATTGAGTTTTGTACAGTTTATTGACTGGTTCTTTGTTCAGTTTTGTACTGTTTATTGACTGGTTCTTTATTCAGTTTTGTACAGTTTAAAGTTTTGTACAGTTTATTGACTGGTTCTTTATTGAGTTTTGTACAGTTTCTTGACGGGTTCTTTATTGAGTTTTGTTCAGTTTATTGACTGGTTCTTTATTCAGTTTTGTACAATTCATTGACTGGTTCTTTATTGAGTTTTGTACAGTTTATTGACCGGTTCTTTATTGAGTTTTGTACAGTTTATTGACTGTTTCTATATTGAGTTTTGTACAGTTTGTTTGCTGGTTCTTTATTGAGTTTTGTACAGTTTATTGACTGGTTCTTTATTCAGTTCTGTACAGTTTATTGACTGTTTCTTTATTTAGTTTTGTACAGTTTATTGACTGTTTCTATATTTAGTTTTGTACAGTTTATTGATTGTTTCTTTATTTATTTTTGTACAGTTTATTGATTGTTTCTTTATTTAGTTTGTGTACAATTTATTGATTGGTTCTTTATTTAGTTTTGTACAGTTTATTGACTGTTTCTATATTGAGTTTTGTACAGTTTGTTTGCTGGTTCTTTATTGAGTTTTGTACAGTTTATTGACTGGTTCTTTGTTCAGTTTTGTACTGTTTATTGACTGGTTCTTTATTCAGTTTTGTACAGTTTATTGACTGGTTCTTTATAAAGTTTTGTACAGTTTATTGACTGGTTCTTTATTGAGTTTTGAACAGTTTCTTGACGGGTTCTTTATTGAGTTTTGTAAGTTTATTGACTGGTTCTTTATTTAGTTTTGTACAGTTTATTGATTGTTTCTTTATTGAGTTTTGTACAGTTTATTGACTGATTCTTTATTGAGTTTTGTACAGTTTATTGACTGGTTCTTTATTGAGTTTTGTACAGTTTATTGACTGGTTCTTTATTGAGTTTTGTACAGTTTATTGACTGTTTCTTTATTTAGTTTTGTACAGTTTATTGACTGGTTCTTTATTTAGTTTTGTACAGTTTATTGACTGCTTCTTTATTCAGTTTTGTACAGTTTATTGACTGGTTCTTTATTGGGTTTTGTACAGTTTATAAACTGGTTCTTTATTGAGTATTGTACAGTTTATTGACTATTTCTATATTGAGTTTTGTACAGTTTATTGACTAATTCTTTATTGAGTTTTGTACAGTTTATTGACTGGTTCTTTATTCAGTTTTGTATAGTTTGTTTACTGGTTCTTTATTGAGTTTTGTACAGTTTATTGACTGACTCTTTGTTCAGTTTTGTACTGTTTATTGACTGGTTCTTTATTCAGTTTTGTACAGTTTATTGACTGGTTCTTTATAAAGTTTTGTACAGTTTATTGACTGGTTCTTTATTGAGTTTTGTACAGTTTCTTGACGGGTTCTTTATTGAGTTTTGTACAGTTTATTGACAGGTTCTTTATTGAGTTTTGTACAGTTTATTGACTGTTTCTTTATTTAGTTTGTGTACAATTTCTTGACTGGTTGTTTATTTAGTTTTGTACAGTTTATTGACTGTTTGTTTATTTAGTTTTGTACAGTTTATTGACTGTTTCTTTATTTAGTTTTGTACAGTTTATTGACTGTTTATTTATAAAGTTTTGTACAGTTTATTGACTGGTTCTTTATTGAGTTTTGTACAGTTCATTGACTGGTTCTTTATTGAGTTTTGTACAGTTTGTTGACTGGTTCTTTATTCAGTTTTGTACAATTTATTGACTGGTTCTTTATTGAGTTTTGTACAGTTTATTGCCTGCTTCTTTATTGAGTTTTGTACAATTTATTGACTGGTTCTTTATTGAGTTTTGTACAGTTTATTGACTGTTTCTTTATTTATTTTGTGTACAATTTATTGACTGGATGTTTATTTAGTTTTGTACAGTTTATTGACTGTTTGTTTATTTAGTTTTGTACAGTTTATTGACTGTTTCTTTATTAAGTATTGTACAGTTTATTGACTGGTTCTTTATTGAGTTTTGTACAGTTTATTGACTGGTTCTTTATTGAGTTTTGTACAGTTTATTGACTGTTTCTATATTGAGTTTTGTACAGTTTGTTTACTGGTTCTTTATTGAGTTTTGCACAGTTTATTGACTGGTTCTTTGTTCAGTTTTGTACTGTTTATTGACTGGTTCTTTATTCAGTTTTGTACAGTTTATTAACTGGTTCTTTATAAACTTTTGTACAGTTTATTGACCGGTTCTTTATTGAGTTTTGTACAGTTTCTTGACGGGTTCTTTATTGAGTTTTGTTCAGTTTATTGACTGGTTCTTTATTCAGTTTTGTACAATTTATTGACTGGTTCTTTATTGAGTTTTGTACAGTTTATTGACTGGTTCTTTATTGAGTTTTGTACAGGTTATTGACCGGTTATTTATTGAGTTTTGTACAGTTTATTGACTGTTTCTTTATTTATTTTGTGTACAATTTATTGACTGGTTGTTTATTTAGTTTTGTACAGTTTATTGACTGTTTGTTTATTTAGTTTTGTACAGTGTATTGACTGTTTCTTTATTTAGTTTTGTACAGTATATTGACTGTTTCTTTATTGAGTTTTGTACAGTTTATTGACTGTTTCTTTATTTAGTGTTGTACAGTTTATTGACTGTTTCTTTATTGAGTTTTGTACAGTTTATTGACTGGTTCTTTATTCAGTTTTGTACAGTTTATTGACTGGTTCTTTATTCAGTTTTGTACAGTTTATTGACTGGTTTTTTATTGAGTTTTGTACAGTTTCTTGACGGGTTATTTATTGAGTTTTGTACAGTTTATTGACTGGTTCTTTATTCAGTTTTGTACAATTTATTGACTGGTTCTTTATTGAGTTTTGTATAGTTTATTGACTGGTTCTTTATTCAGTTCTGTACAGTTTATTGACTGTTTCTTTATTTAGTTTTGTACAGTTTATTGACTGTTTCTATATTTAGTTTTGTACAGTTTATTGATTGTTTCTTTATTTATTTTTGTACAGTTTATTGATTGTTTCTTTATTTAGTTTGTGTACAATTTATTGACTGGTTCTTTATTTAGTTTTGTACAGTTTATTGACTGTTTCTATATTGAGTTTTGTACAGTTTGTTTGCTGGTTCTTTATTGAGTTTTGTACAGTTTATTGACTGGTTCTTTGTTCAGTTTTGTACTGTTTATTGACTGGTTCTTTATTCAGTTTTGTACAGTTTATTGACTGGTTCTTTATAAAGTTTTGTACAGTTTATTGACTGGTTCTTTATTGAGTTTTGAACAGTTTCTTGACGGGTTCTTTATTGAGTTTTGTAAGTTTATTGACTGGTTCTTTATTCAGTTTTGTACAGTTTATTGACTGATTCTTTATTGAGTTTTGTACAGTTTATTGACTGGTTCTTTATTCAGTTTTGTACAGTTTATTGACTGTTTCTTTATTTATTTTGTGTACAATTTACTGACTGGTTGTTTATTTAGTTTTGAACAGTTTATTGACTGTTTCTTTATTGAGTTTTGTAAAGTTTATTGACTGTTTCTATATTTAGTTTTGTACAGTTTATTGATTGTTTCTTTATTTAGTTTTGTACAGTTTATTGATTGTTTCTTTATTGAGTTTTGTACAGTTTATTGACTGATTCTTTATTGAGTTTTGTACAGTTTATTGACTGGTTCTTTATTGAGTTTTGTACAGTTTATTGACTGGTTCTTTATTGAGTTTTGTACAGTTTATTGACTGTTTCTTTATTTAGTTTTGTACAGTTTATTGACTTGTTCTTTATTTAGTTTTGTACAGTTTATTGACTGCTTCTTTATTCAGTTTTGTACAGTTTATTGACTGGTTCTTTATTGGGTTTTGTACAGTTTATAAACTGGTTCTTTATTGAGTATTGTACAGTTTATTGACTATTTCTATATTGAGTTTTGTACAGTTTATTGACTAATTCTTTATTGAGTTTTGTACAGTTTATTGACTGGTTCTTTATTCAGTTTTGTATAGTTTGTTTACTGGTTCTTTATTGAGTTTTGTACAGTTTATTGACTGACTCTTTGTTCAGTTTTGTACTGTTTATTGACTGGTTCTTTATTCAGTTTTGTACAGTTTATTGACTGGTTCTTTATAAAGTTTTGTACAGTTTATTGACTGGTTCTTTATTGAGTTTTGTACAGTTTTTTGACGGGTTCTTTATTGAGTTTTGTACAGTTTATTGACAGGTTCTTTATTGAGTTTTGTACAGTTTATTGACTGTTTCTATATTTATTTTGTGTACAATTTATTGACTGGTTGTTTATTTAGTTTTGAACAGTTTATTGACTGTTTCTTTATTTAGTTTTGTACAGTTTATTGACTGTTTCTATATTTAGTTTTGTACAGTCTATTGATTGTTTCTTTATTTAGTTTTGTACAGTTTATTGATTGTTTCTTAATTTAGTTTGTGTACAATTTATTGACTGGTTCTTTATTTAGTTTTGCACAGTTTATTGACTGTTTCTATATTGAGTTTTGTACAGTTTGTTTACTGGTTCTTTATTGAGTTTTGTACAGTTTATTGACTGGTTCTTTGTTCAGTTTTGTACTGTTTATTGACTGGTTCTTTATTCAGTTTTGTACAGTTTAAAGTTTTGTACAGTTTATTGACTGGTTCTTTATTGAGTTTTGTACAGTTTCTTGACGGGTTCTTTATTGAGTTTTGTTCAGTTTATTGACTGGTTCTTTATTCAGTTTTGTACAATTCATTGACTGGTTCTTTATTGAGTTTTGTACAGTTTATTGACCGGTTCTTTATTGAGTTTTGTACAGTTTATTGACTGTTTCTATATTGAGTTTTGTACAGTTTGTTTGCTGGTTCTTTATTGAGTTTTGTACAGTTTATTGACTGGTTCTTTGTTCAGTTTTGTACTGTTTATTGACTGGTTCTTTATTCAGTTTTGTACAGTTTATTGACTGGTTCTTTATAAAGTTTTGTACAGTTTATTGACTGGTTCTTTATTGAGTTTTGAACAGTTTCTTGACGGGTTCTTTATTGAGTTTTGTAAGTTTATTGACTGGTTCTTTATTCAGTTTTGTACAGTTTATTGACTGATTCTTTATTGAGTTTTGTACAGTTTATTGACTGGTTCTTTATTCAGTTTTGTACAGTTTATTGACTGTTTCTTTATTTATTTTGTGTACAATTTACTGACTGGTTGTTTATTTAGTTTTGAACAGTTTATTGACTGTTTCTTTATTGAGTTTTGTAAAGTTTATTGACTGTTTCTATATTTAGTTTTGTACAGTTTATTGATTGTTTCTTTATTTAGTTTTGTACAGTTTATTGATTGTTTCTTTATTGAGTTTTGTACAGTTTATTGACTGATTCTTTATTGAGTTTTGTACAGTTTATTGACTGGTTCTTTATTGAGTTTTGTACAGTTTATTGACTGGTTCTTTATTGAGTTTTGTACAGTTTATTGACTGTTTCTTTATTTAGTTTTGTACAGTTTATTGACTGGTTCTTTATTTAGTTTTGTACAGTTTATTGACTGCTTCTTTATTCAGTTTTGTACAGTTTATTGACTGGTTCTTTATTGGGTTTTGTACAGTTTATAAACTGGTTCTTTATTGAGTATTGTACAGTTTATTGACTATTTCTATATTGAGTTTTGTACAGTTTATTGACTAATTCTTTATTGAGTTTTGTACAGTTTATTGACTGGTTCTTTATTCAGTTTTGTATAGTTTGTTTACTGGTTCTTTATTGAGTTTTGTACAGTTTATTGACTGACTCTTTGTTCAGTTTTGTACTGTTTATTGACTGGTTCTTTATTCAGTTTTGTACAGTTTATTGACTGGTTCTTTATAAAGTTTTGTACAGTTTATTGACTGGTTCTTTATTGAGTTTTGTACAGTTTTTTGACGGGTTCTTTATTGAGTTTTGTACAGTTTATTGACAGGTTCTTTATTGAGTTTTGTACAGTTTATTGACTGTTTCTATATTCATTTTGTGTACAATTTATTGACTGGTTGTTTATTTAGTTTTGAACAGTTTATTGACTGTTTCTTTATTTAGTTTTGTACAGTTTATTGACTGTTTCTATATTTAGTTTTGTACAGTCTATTGATTGTTTCTTTATTTAGTTTTGTACAGTTTATTGATTGTTTCTTTATTTAGTTTGTGTACAATTTATTGACTGGTTCTTTATTTAGTTTTGCACAGTTTATTGACTGTTTCTATATTGAGTTTTGTACAGTTTGTTTACTGGTTCTTTATTGAGTTTTGTACAGTTTATTGACTGGTTCTTTGTTCAGTTTTGTACTGTTTATTGACTGGTTCTTTATTCAGTTTTGTACAGTTTAAAGTTTTGTACAGTTTATTGACTGGTTCTTTATTGAGTTTTGTACAGTTTCTTGACGGGTTCTTTATTGAGTTTTGTTCAGTTTATTGACTGGTTCTTTATTCAGTTTTGTACAATTCATTGACTGGTTCTTTATTGAGTTTTGTACAGTTTATTGACCGGTTCTTTATTGAGTTTTGTACAGTTTATTGACTGTTTCTTTATTTATTTTGTGTACAATTTATTGACTGGTTGTTTATTTAGTTTTGTACAGTTTATTGACTGTTTGTTTATTTAGTTTTGTACAGTTTATTGACTGTTTCTTTATTTAGTTTTGTACAGTTCATTGACTGTTTCTTTATTGAGTTTTGTACAGTTTATTGACTGTTTCTTTATTTAGTTTTGTACAGTTTATTGACTGTTTCTTTATTGAGTTTTGTACAGTTTATTGTCTGGTTCTTTATTGAGTTTTGTACAGTTTATTGACTGGTTCTTTATTCAGTTTTGTACAGTTTATTGACTGTTTCTATATTTTGTTTTGTACAGTTTATTGACTGTTTCCTTATTTAGTTTTGTACAGTTTATTGACTGGTTCTTTATTTAGTTTTGTACAGTTTATTGACTGCTTCTTTATTCAGTTTTGTACAGTTTATTGACTGGTTCTTTATTGGGTTTTGTACAGTTTATAAACTGGTTCTTTATTGAGTATTGTACAGTTTATTGACTATTTCTATATTGAGTTTTGTACAGTTTATTGACTAATTCTTTATTGAGTTTTGTACAGTTTATTGACTGGTTCTTTATTCAGTTTTGTATAGTTTGTTTACTGGTTCTTTATTGAGTTTTGTACAGTTTATTGACTGACTCTTTGTTCAGTTTTGTACTGTTTATTGACTGGTTCTTTATTCAGTTTTGTACAGTTTATTGACTGGTTCTTTATAAAGTTTTGTACAGTTTATTGACTGGTTCTTTATTGAGTTTTGTACAGTTTTTTGACGGGTTCTTTATTGAGTTTTGTACAGTTTATTGACAGGTTCTTTATTGAGTTTTGTACAGTTTATTGACTGTTTCTATATTCATTTTGTGTACAATTTATTGACTGGTTGTTTATTTAGTTTTGAACAGTTTATTGACTGTTTCTTTATTTAGTTTTGTACAGTTTATTGACTGTTTCTATATTTAGTTTTGTACAGTCTATTGATTGTTTCTTTATTTAGTTTTGTACAGTTTATTGATTGTTTCTTTATTTAGTTTGTGTACAATTTATTGACTGGTTCTTTATTTAGTTTTGCACAGTTTATTGACTGTTTCTATATTGAGTTTTGTACAGTTTGTTTACTGGTTCTTTATTGAGTTTTGTACAGTTTATTGACTGGTTCTTTGTTCAGTTTTGTACTGTTTATTGACTGGTTCTTTATTCAGTTTTGTACAGTTTAAAGTTTTGTACAGTTTATTGACTGGTTCTTTATTGAGTTTTGTACAGTTTCTTGACGGGTTCTTTATTGAGTTTTGTTCAGTTTATTGACTGGTTCTTTATTCAGTTTTGTACAATTCATTGACTGGTTCTTTATTGAGTTTTGTACAGTTTATTGACCGGTTCTTTATTGAGTTTTGTACAGTTTATTGACTGTTTCTTTATTTATTTTGTGTACAATTTATTGACTGGTTGTTTATTTAGTTTTGTACAGTTTATTGACTGTTTGTTTATTTAGTTTTGTACAGTTTATTGACTGTTTCTTTATTTAGTTTTGTACAGTTTATTGACTGTTTCTTTATTGAGTTTTGTACAGTTTATTGACTGGTTCTTTATTTAGTTTTGTACAGTTTATTGACTGTTTCTTTATTGAGTTTTGTACAGTTTATTGTCTGGTTCTTTATTGAGTTTTGTACAGTTTATTGACTGGTTCTTTATTCAGTTTTGTACAGTTTATTGACTGTTTCTATATTTTGTTTTGTACAGTTTATTGACTGTTTCCTTATTTAGTTTTGTACAGTTTATTGACTGGTTCTTTATTTAGTTTTGTACAGTTTATTGACTGGTTCTTTATTGAGTTTTGTACAGTTCATTGACTGGTTCTTTATTGGGTTTTGTACAGTTTATAAACTGGTTCTTTATTGAGTATTGTACAGTTTATTGACTATTTCTATATTGAGTTTTGTACAGTTTATTGACTAATTCTTTATTGAGTTTTGTACAGTTTATTGACTGGTTCTTTATTCAGTTTTGTATAGTTTGTTTACTTGTTCTTTATTCAGTTTTGTACAGGTTATTGACTGGTTCTTTGTTCAGTTTTGTACTGTTTATTGACTGGTTCTTTATTCAGTTTTCTACAGTTTTATTGACTGGTTCTTTATTGAGTTTTGTACAGTTTCTTGACGGGTTCTTTATTGAGTTTTGTACAGTTTATTGACTGGTTCTTTATTGAGTTTTGTACAGTTTATTGACTGTTTCTTTATTTATTTTGTGTACAATTTATTGACTGGTTGTTTATTTAGTTTTGAACAGTTTATTGACTGTTTCTTTATTTAGTTTTGTACAGTTTATTGATTGTTTCTTTATTTAGTTTGTGTACAATATATTGACTGGTTCTTTATTTAGTTTTGTACAGTTTATTGACTGTTTCTATATTGAGTTTTGTACAGTTTGTTTACTGGTTCTTTATTGAGTTTTGTACAGTTTATTGACTGGTTCTTTGTTCAGTTTTGTACTGTTTATTGACTGGTTCTTTATTCAGTTTTGTACAGTTTATTGACTGGTTCTTTATTGAGTTTTGTACAGTTTATTGACCGGTTCTTTATTGAGTTTTGTACAGTTTATTGACTGTTTCTTTATTTATTTTGTGTACAATTTATTGACTGGTTGTTTATTTAGTTTTGTACAGTTTATTGACTGTTTGTTTATTTAGTTTTGTACAGTTTATTGCCTGTTTCTTTATTTAGTTTTGTACAGTATATTGACTGTTTCTTTATTGAGTTTTGTACAGTTTATTGACAGTTTCTTTATTTAGTTTTGTACAGTTTATTGACTGTTTCTTTATTGAGTTTTGTACAGTTTATTGACTGGTTCTTTATTGAGTTTTGTACAGTTTATTGACTGGTTCTTTATTCAGTTTTGTACAGTTTATTGACTGTTTCTATATTTTGTTTTGTACAGTTTATTGACTGTTTCTTTATTTTGTTTTGTACAGTTTATTGACTGTTTCTTTATTTAGTTTGTGTACAATTTATTGACTGGTTCTTTATTGAGTTTTGTACAGTTTATTGACTGGTTCTTTATTGAGTTTTGTAGTTTATTGACTGGTTCTTTATAGAGTTTTGTACAGTTTATTGACTGTTTCTTTATTTAGTTTGTGTACAATTTCTTGACTGGTTGTTTATTTAGTTTTGTACAGTTTATTGACTGTTTGTTTATTTAGTTTTGTACAGTTTATTGACTGTTTCTTTATTTTGTTTTGTACAGTTTATTGACTGTTTCTTTATAAAGTTTTGTACAGTTTATTGACTGGTTCTTTATTGAGTTTTGTACAGTTTATTGACTGGTTCTTTATTGAGTTTTGTACAGTTTATTGACTGGTTCTTTATTCAGTTTTGTACAATTTATTGACTGGTTCTTTATTGAGTTTTGTACAGTTTATTGACTGGTTCTTTATTGAGTTTTGTAAAATTTATTGACTGGTTCTTTATTGAGTTTTGTACAGTTTATTGACTGTTTCTTTATTTATTTTGTGTACAATTTATTGACTGGATGTTTATTTAGTTTTGTACAGTTTATTGACTGTTTGTTTATTTAGTTTTGTACAGTTTATTGACTGTTTCTTTATTTAGTATTGTACAGTTATTGACTGGTTCTTTATTGAGTTTTGTACAGTTTATTGACTGGTTCTTTATTGAGTTTTGTACAGTTTATTGACTGTTTCTATATTGAGTTTTGTACAGTTTGTTTACTGGTTCTTTATTGAGTTTTGTACAGTTTATTGACTGGTTCTTTGTTCAGTTTTGTACTGTTTATTGACTGGTTCTTTATTCAGTTTTGTACAGTTTATTGACTGGTTCTTTATAGAGTTTTGTACAGTTTATTGACTGGTCCTTTATTGAGTTTTGTACAGTTTCTTGACGGGTTCTTTATTGAGTTTTGTTCAGTTTATTGACTGGTTCTTTATTCAGTTTTGTACAATTTATTGACTGGTTCTTTATTGAGTTTTGTACAGTTTATTGACTGGTTCTTTATTGAGTTTTGTACAGTTTATTGACCGGTTCTTTATTGAGTTTTGTACAGTTTATTGACTGTTTCTTTATTTATTTTCTGTACAATTTATTGACTGGTTGTTCATTTAGTTTTGTACAGTTTATTGACTGTTTGTTTATTTAGTTTTGTACAGTTTATTGACCTTTTCTTTATTTAGTTTTGTACAGTATATTGACTGTTTCTTTATTGAGTTTTGTACAGTTTATTGACTGTTTCTTTATTCAGTTTTGTATAGTTTGTTTACTGGTTCTTTATTGAGTTTTGTACAGTTTATTGACTGGTTCTTTGTTCAGTTTTGTACTGTTTATTGACTGGTTCTTTATTCAGTTTTGTACAGTTTATTGACTGGTTCTTTATTGAGTTTTGTACAGTTTCTTGACGGGTTCTTTATTGAGTTTTGTACAGTTTATTGACTGGTTCTTTATTGAGTTTTGTACAGTTTATTGACTGTTTCTTTATTTATTTTGTGTACAATTTATTGACTGGTTGTTTATTTAGTTTTGAACAGTTTATTGACTGTTTCTTTATTTAGTTTTGTACAGTTTATTGACTGTTTCTATATTTAATTTTGTACAGTTCATTGATTGTTTCTTTATTTAGTTTTGTACAGTTTATTGATTGTTTCTTTATTTAGTTTGTGTACAATTTATTGACTGGTTCTTTATTTAGTTTTGCACAGTTTATTGACTGTTTCTATATTGAGTTTTCTACAGTTTGTTTACTGGTTCTTTATTGAGTTTTGTACAGTTTATTGACTGGTTCTTTGTTCAGTTTTGTACTGTTTATTGACTGGTTCTTTATTCAGTTTTGTACAGTTTATTGACTGTTTCTTTATAAAGTTTTGTACAGTTTATTGACAGGTTCTTTATTCAGTTTTGTACAGTTTCTTGACGGGTTCTTTATTGAGTTTTGTTCAGTTTATTGACTGGTTCTTTATTCAGTTTTGTACAATTTATTGACTGGTTCTTTATTGAGTTTTGTACAGTTTATTGACTGGTTCTTTATTGAGTTTTGTACAGTTTATTGACCGGTTCTTTATTGAGATTTGTACAGTTTATTGACTGTTTCTTTATTTATTTTGTGTACAATTTATTGACTGGTTGTTTATTTAGTTTTGTACAGTTTATTGACTGTTTGTTTATTTAGTTTTGTACAGTTTATTGACTGTTTCTTTATTTAGTTTTGTACAGTTTATTGACTGTTTCTTTATTGAGTTTTGTACAGTTTATTGACTGTTTCTTTATTTAGTTTTGTACAGTTTATTGACTGTTTCTTTACTGAGTTTTGTACAGTTTATTGACTGGTTCTTTATTCAGTTTTGTACAGTTTATTGACTGTTTCTATATTTTGTTTTGTACAGTTTATTGACTGTTTCCTTATTTAGTTTTGTACAGTTTATTGACTGGTTCTTTATTTAGTTTTGTACAGTTTATTGACTGGTTCTTTATTGAGTTTTGTACAGTTTATTGACTGGTTCTTTATTGGGTTTTGTACAGTTTATAAACTGGTTCTTTATTGAGTATTGTACAGTTTATTGACTATTTCTATATTGAGTTTTGCACAGTTTATTGACTAATTCTTTATTGAGTTTTGTACAGTTTATTGACTGGTTCTTTATTCAGTTTTGTATAGTTTGTTTACTTGTTCTTTATTCAGTTTTGTACAGGTTATTGACTGGTTCTTTGTTCAGTTTTGTACTGTTTATTGACTGGTTCTTTATTCAGTTTTCTACAGTTTATTGACTGGTTCTTTATTGAGTTTTGTACAGTTTCTTGACGGGTTCTTTATTGAGTTTTGTACAGTTTATTGACTGGTTCTTTCTTGAGTTTTGTACAGTTTATTGACTGTTTCTTTATTTATTTTGTGTACAATTTATTGACTGGTTGTTTATTTAGTTTTGAACAGTTTATTGACTGTTTCTTTATTTAGTTTTGTACAGTTTATTGACTGTTTCTACATTTAGTTTTGTACAGTTTATTGATTGTTTCTTTATTTAGTTTTGTACAGTTTATTGATTGTTTCTTTATTTAGTTTGTGTACAATATATTGACTGGTTCTTTATTTAGTTTTGTACAGTTTATTGACTGTTTCTATATTGAGTTTTGTACAGTTTGTTTACTGGTTCTTTATTGAGTTTTGTACAGTTTATTGACTGGTTCTTTGTTCAGTTTTGTACTGTTTATTGACTGGTTCTTTATTCAGTTTTGTACAGTTTATTGACTGGTTCTTTATTGAGTTTTGTACAGTTTATTGACCGGTTCTTTATTGAGTTTTGTACAGTTTATTGACTGTTTCTTTATTTCTTTTGTGTACAATTTATTGACTGGTTGTTTATTTAGTTTTGTACAGTTTATTGACTGTTTGTTTATTTAGTTTTGTACAGTTTACTGACTGTTTCTTTATTTAGTTTTGTACAGTATATTGACTGTTTCTTTATTGAGTTTTGTACAGTTTATTGACTGTTTCTTTATTTAGTTTTGTACAGTTTATTGACTGTTTCTTTATTGAGTTTTGTACAGTTTATTGACTGGTTCTTTATTGAGTTTTGTAGTTTATTGACTGGTTCTTTATAGAGTTTTGTACAGTTTATTGACTGTTTCTTTATTTAGTTTGTGTACAATTTCTTGACTGGTTGTTTATTTAGTTTTGTACAGTTTATTGACTGTTTGTTTATTTAGTTTTGTACAGTTTATTGACTGTTTCTTTATTTAGTTTTGTACAGTTTATTGACTGTTTCTTTATAAAGTTTTGTACAGTTTATTGACTGGTTCTTTATTGAGTTTTGTACAGTTTGTTGACTGGTTCTTTATTGAGTTTTGTACAGTTTATTGACTGGTTCTTTATTCAGTTTTGTACAATTTATTGACTGGTTCTTTATTGATTTTTGTACAGTTTATTGACTGGTTCTTTATTGAGTTTTGTACAATTTATTGACTGGTTCTTTATTGAGTTTTGTACAGTTTATTGACTGTTTCTTTATTTATTTTGTGTACAATTTATTGACTGGATGTTTATTTAGTTTTGTACAGTTTATTGACTGTTTGTTTATTTAGTTTTGTACAGTTTATTGACTGTTTCTTTATTTAGTATTGTACAGTTTATTGACTGGTTCTTTATTGAGTTTTGTACAGTTTATTGACTGGTTCTTTATTGAGTTTTGTACAGTTTATTGACTGTTTCTATATTGAGTTTTGTACAGTTTGTTTACTGGTTCTTTATTGAGTTTTGTACAGTTTATTGACTGGTTCTTTGTTCAGTTTTGTACTGTTTAATGACTGGTTCTTTATTCAGTTTTGTACAGTTTATTGACTGGTTCTTTATAGAGTTTTGTACAGTTTATTGACTGGTCCTTTATTGAGTTTTGTACCGTTTCTTGACGGGTTCTTTATTGAGTGTTGTTCAGTTTATTGACTGGTTCTTTATTCAGTTTTGTACAATTTATTGACTGGTTCTTTATTGAGTTTTGTACAGTTTATTGACTGGTTCTTTATTGAGTTTTGTACAGTTTATTGACCGGTTCTTTATTGAGTTTTGTACAGTTTATTGACTGTTTCTTTATTTATTTTCTGTACAATTTATTGACTGGTTGTTTATTTAGTTTTGAACAGTTTATTGACTGTTTCTTTATTTAGTTTTGTACAGTTTATTGACTGTTTCTATATTTAGTTTTGTACAGTTTATTGATTGTTTCTTTCTTTAGTTTTGTACAGTTTATTGATTGTTTCTTTATTTAGTTTGAGTACAATTTATTGACTGGTTCTTTATTTAGTTTTGAACAGTTTATTGACTGTTTCTATATTGAGTTTTGTACAGTTTGTTTACTGGTTCTTTATTGAGTTTTGTACAGTTTATTGACTGGTTCTTTGTTCAGTTTTGTACTGTTTATTGACTGGTTCTTTATTCAGTTTTGTACAGTTTATTGACTGTTTCTTTATAAAGTTTTGTACAGTTTATTGACAGGTTCTTTATTGAGTTTTGTACAGTTTCTTGACGGGTTCTTTATTGAGTTTTGTTCAGTTTATTGACTGGTTCTTTATTCAGTTTTGTACAATTTATTGACTGGTTCTTTATTGAGTTTTGTACAGTTTATTGACTGGTTCTTTATTGAGTTTTGTACAGTTTATTGACCGGTTCTTTATTGAGATTTGTACAGTTTATTGACTGTTTCTTTATTTATTTTGTGTACAATTTATTGACTGGTTGTTTATTTAGTTTTGTACAGTTTATTGACTGTTTGTTTATTTAGTTTTGTACAGTTTATTGACTGTTTCTTTATTGAGTTTTGTACAGTTTATTGACTGTTTCTTTATTTAGTTTTGTACAGTTTATTGACTGTTTCTTTATTGACTTTTGTACAGTTTATTGACTGGTTCTTTATTCAGTTTTGTACAGTTTATTGACTGTTTCTATATTTTGTTTTGTACAGTTTATTGACTGTTTCCTTATTTAGTTTTGTACAGTTTATTGACTGGTTCTTTATTTAGTTTTGTACAGTTTATTGACTGGTTCTTTATTGAGTTTTGTACAGTCTATTGACTGGTTCTTTATTGGGTTTTGTACAGTTTATAAACTGGTTCTTTATTGAGTTTTGTACAGTTTATTGACTGGTTCTTTATTGAGTTTTGTACAGTTTATTGACCGGTTCTTTATTGAGATTTGTACAGTTTATTGACTGTTTCTTTATTTATTTTGTGTACAATTTATTGACTGGTTGTTTATTTAGTTTTGTACAGTTTATTGACTGTTTGTTTATTTAGTTTTGTACAGTTTATTGACTGTTTCTTTATTGAGTTTTGTACAGTTTATTGACTGTTTCTTTATTTAGTTTTGTACAGTTTACTGACTGTTTCTTTATTGAGTTTTGTACAGTTTATTGACTGGTTCTTTATTCAGTTTTGTACAGTTTATTGACTGTTTCTATATTTTGTTTTGTACAGTTTATTGACTGTTTCCTTATTTAGTTTTGTACAGTTTATTGACTGGTTCTTTATTGAGTTTTGTACAGTTTATTGACTGGTTCTTTATTCAGTTTTGTATAGCTTGTTTACTTGTTCTTTATTCAGTTTTGTACAGTTTATTGACTGGTTCTTTGTTCAGTTTTGTACTGTTTATTGACTGGTTCTTTATTCAGTTTTGTACAGTTTATTGACTGGTTCTTTATAAAGTTTTGTACAGTTTATTGACTGGTTCTTTATTGAGTTTTGTACAGTTTCTTGACGGGTTCTTTATTGAGTTTTGTACAGTTTATTGACTGGTTCTTTATTGAGTTTTGTACAGTTTATTGACTGTTTCTTTATTTATTTTGTGTACAATTTATTGACTGGTTGTTTATTTAGTTTTGTACAGTTTATTGACTGGTTCTTTATTCAGTTTTGTATAGTTTATTGACTGTTTCTATATTGAGTTTTGTACAGTTTATTGACTGGTTCTTTGTTCAGTTTTCTTCTGTTTATTGACTGGTTCTTCATCCAGTTTTGTACAGTTTATTGACTGGTTCTTTATTGAGTTTTGTACAGTTTATTGACTGTTTCTTTATTTAGTATTGTACAGTTTATTGACTGGTTCTTTATTGAGTTTTGTACAGTTTATTGACTGGTTCTTTATTTATTTTGTGTACAATTTATTGACTGGTTCTTTATTTAGTTTTGTACAGTTTATTGACTGTTTCTATATTGAGTTTTGTACAGTTTGTTTACTGGTTCTTTATTGAGTTTTGTACAGTTTATTGACTGGTTCTTTGTTCAGTTTTGTACTGTTTATTGACTGGTTCTTTATTCAGTTTTGTACAGTTTATTGACTGGTTCTTTATAGAGTTTTGTACAGTTTATTGACTGGTCCTTTATTGAGTTTTGTACAGTTTCTTGACGGGTTCTTTATTGAGTTTTGTTCAGTTTATTGACTGGTTCTTTATTCAGTTTTGTACAATTTATTGACTGGTTCTTTATTGAGTTTTGTACAGTTTATTGACTGGTTCTTTATTGAGTTTTGTACAGTTTATTGACCGGTTCTTTATTGAGTTTTGTACAGTTTATTGACTGTTTCTTTATTTATTTTCTGTACAATTTATTGACTGGTTGTTCATTTAGTTTTGTACAGTTTATTGACTGTTTGTTTATTTAGTTTTGTACAGTTTATTAACCTTTTCTTTATTTAGTTTTGTACAGTATATTGACGGTTTCTTTATTGAGTTTTGTACAGTTTATTGACTGTTTCTTTATTCAGTTTTGTATAGTTTGTTTACTGGTTCTTTATTGAGTTTTGAACAGTTTATTGACTGGTTCTTTGTTCAGTTTTGTACTGTTTATTGACTGGTTCTTTATTCAGTTTTGTACGGTTTATTGACTGGTTCTTTATAAAGTTTTGTACAGTTTATTGACTGGTTCTTTATTGAGTTTTGTACAGTTTCTTGACGGGTTCTTTATTGGGTTTTGTACAGTTTATAAACTGGTTCTTTATTGAGTTTTGTACAGTTTATTGACTGGTTCTTTATTGAGTTTTGTACAGTTTATTGACCGGTTCTTTATTGAGATTTGTACAGTTTATTGACTGTTTCTTTATTTATTTTGTGTACAATTTATTGACTGGTTGTTTATTTAGTTTTGTACAGTTTATTGACTGTTTGTTTATTTAGTTTTGTACAGTTTATTGACTGTTTCTTTATTGAGTTTTGTACAGTTTATTGACTGTTTCTTTATTTAGTTTTGTACAGTTTACTGACTGTTTCTTTATTGAGTTTTGTACAGTTTATTGACTGGTTCTTTATTCAGTTTTGTACAGTTTATTGACTGTTTCTATATTTTGTTTTGTACAGTTTATTGACTGTTTCCTTATTCAGTTTTGTACAGTTTATTGACTGTTTCTTTATTGAGTTTTGTACAGTTTATTGACTGGTTCTTTATTCAGTTTTGTATAGCTTGTTTACTTGTTCTTTATTCAGTTTTGTACAGTTTATTGACTGGTTCTTTGTTCAGTTTTGTACTGTTTATTGACTGGTTCTTTATTCAGTTTTGTACAGTTTATTGACTGGTTCTTTATAAAGTTTTGTACAGTTTATTGACTGGTTCTTTATTGAGTTTTGTACAGTTTCTTGACGGGTTCTTTATTGAGTTTTGTACAGTTTATTGACTGGTTCTTTATTGAGTTTTGTACAGTTTATTGACTGTTTCTTTATTTATTTTGTGTACAATTTATTGACTGGTTGTTTATTTAGTTTTGTACAGTTTATTGACTGGTTCTTTATTCAGTTTTGTATAGTTTATTGACTGTTTCTATATTGAGTTTTGTACAGTTTATTGACTGGTTCTTTGTTCAGTTTTCTTCTGTTTATTGACTGGTTCTTCATCCAGTTTTGTACAGTTTATTGACTGGTTCTTTATTGAGTTTTGTACAGTTTATTGACTGTTTCTTTATTTAGTATTGTACAGTTTATTGACTGGTTCTTTATTGAGTTTTGTACAGTTTATTGACTGGTTCTTTATTTATTTTGTGTACAATTTATTGACTGGTTGTTTATTTAGTTTTGTACAGTTTATTGACTGTTTCTATATTGAGTTTTGTACAGTTTGTTTACTGGTTCTTTATTGAGTTTTGTACAGTTTATTGACTGGTTCTTTGTTCAGTTTTGTACTGTTTATTGACTGGTTCTTTATTCAGTTTTGTACAGTTTATTGACTGGTTCTTTATAGAGTTTTGTACAGTTTATTGACTGGTCCTTTATTGAGTTTTGTACAGTTTCTTGACGGGTTCTTTATTGAGTTTTGTTCAGTTTATTGACTGGTTCTTTATTCAGTTTTGTACAATTTATTGACTGGTTCTTTATTGAGTTTTGTACAGTTTATTGACTGGTTCTTTATTGAGTTTTGTACAGTTTATTGACCGGTTCTTTATTGAGTTTTGTACAGTTTATTGACTGTTTCTTTATTTATTTTCTGTACAATTTATTGACTGGTTGTTCATTTAGTTTTGTACAGTTTATTGACTGTTTGTTTATTTAGTTTTGTACAGTTTATTAACCTTTTCTTTATTTAGTTTTGTACAGTATATTGACGGTTTCTTTATTGAGTTTTGTACAGTTTATTGACTGTTTCTTTATTCAGTTTTGTATAGTTTGTTTACTGGTTCTTTATTGAGTTTTGAACAGTTTATTGACTGGTTCTTTGTTCAGTTTTGTACTGTTTATTGACTGGTTCTTTATTCAGTTTTGTACGGTTTATTGACTGGTTCTTTATAAAGTTTTGTACAGTTTATTGACTGGTTCTTTATTGAGTTTTGTACAGTTTCTTGACGGGTTCTTTATTGAGTTTTGTACAGTTTATTGACTGGTTCTTTATTGAGTTTTGTACAGTTTATTGACTGTTTCTTTATTTATTTTGTGTACAATTTATTGACTGGTTGTTTATTTAGTTTTGAACAGTTTATTGACTGTTTCTTTATTTAGTTTTGTACAGTTTATTGACTGTTTCTATATTTAGTTTTGTACAGTTTATTGATTGTTTCTTTATTTAGTTTTGTACAGTTTATTGATTGTTTCTTTATTTAGTTTGTGTACAATTTATTGACTGGTTCTTTATTTAACTTTGCACAGTTTATTGACTGTTTCTATATTGAGTTTTGTACAGTTTGTTTACTGGTTCTTTATTGACTTTTGTACAGTTTATTGACTGGTTCTTTGTTCAGTTTTGTACTGTTTATTGACTGGTTCTTTATTCAGTTTTGTACAGTTTATTGACTGTTTCTTTATAAAGTTTTGTACAGTTTATTGACAGGTTCTTTATTGAGTTTTGTACAGTTTCTTGACGGGTTCTTTATTGAGTTTTGTTCAGTTTATTGACTGGTTCTTTATTCAGTTTTGTACAATTTATTGACTGGTTCTTTATTGAGTTTTGTACAGTTTATTGACTGGTTCTTTATTGAGTTTTGTACAGTTTATTGACCGGTTCTTTATTGAGATTTGTACAGTTTATTGACTGTTTCTTTATTTATTTTGTGCACAATTTATTGACTGGTTGTTTATTTAGTTTTGTACAGTTTATTGACTGTTTGTTTATTTAGTTTTGTACAGTTTATTGACTGTTTCTTTATTGAGTTTTGTACAGTTTATTGACTGTTTCCTTATTTAGTTTTGTACAGTATATTGACTGTTTCTTTATTTAGTTTTGTACAGTTTATTGACTGTTTCTTTATTGAGTTTTGTACAGTTTATTGACTGGTTCTTTATTCAGTTTTGTACAGTTTATTGACTGTTTCTATATTTTGTTTTGTACAGTTTATTGACTGTTTCCTTATTTAGTTTTGTACAGTTTATTGACTGGTTCTTTATTGAGTTTTGTACAGTTTATTGACTGGTTCTTTATTCAGTTTTGTATAGCTTGTTTACTTGTTCTTTATTCAGTTTTGTACAGTTTATTGACTGGTTCTTTGTTCAGTTTTGTACTGTTTATTGACTGGTTCTTTATTCAGTTTTGTACAGTTTATTGACTGGTTCTTTATAAAGTTTTGTACAGTTTATTGACTGGTTCTTTATTGAGTTTTGTACAGTTTCTTGACGGGTTCTTTATTGAGTTTTGTACAGTTTATTGACTGGTTCTTTATTGAGTTTTGTACAGTTTATTGACTGTTTCTTTATTTATTTTGTGTACAATTTATTGACTGGTTGTTTATTTAGTTTTGTACAGTTTATTGACTGGTTCTTTATTCAGTTTTGTATAGTTTATTGACTGTTTCTATATTGAGTTTTGTACAGTTTATTGACTGGTTCTTTGTTCAGTTTTCTTCTGTTTATTGACTGGTTCTTCATCCAGTTTTGTACAGTTTATTGACTGGTTCTTTATTGAGTTTTGTACAGTTTATTGACTGTTTCTTTATTTAGTATTGTACAGTTTATTGACTGGTTCTTTATTGAGTTTTGTACAGTTTATTGACTGGTTCTTTATTTATTTTGTGTACAATTTATTGACTGGTTGTTTATTTAGTTTTGTACAGTTTATTGACTGTTTCTATATTGAGTTTTGTACAGTTTGTTTACTGGTTCTTTATTGAGTTTTGTACAGTTTATTGACTGGTTCTTTGTTCAGTTTTGTACTGTTTATTGACTGGTTCTTTATTCAGTTTTGTACAGTTTATTGACTGGTTCTTTATAGAGTTTTGTACAGTTTATTGACTGGTCCTTTATTGAGTTTTGTACAGTTTCTTGACGGGTTCTTTATTGAGTTTTGTTCAGTTTATTGACTGGTTCTTTATTCAGTTTTGTACAATTTATTGACTGGTTCTTTATTGAGTTTTGTACAGTTTATTGACTGGTTCTTTATTGAGTTTTGTACAGTTTATTGACCGGTTCTTTATTGAGTTTTGTACAGTTTATTGACTGTTTCTTTATTTATTTTGTGTACAATTTATTGACTGGTTGTTCATTTAGTTTTGTACAGTTTATTGACTGTTTGTTTATTTAGTTTTGTACAGTTTATTAACCTTTTCTTTATTTAGTTTTGTACAGTATATTGACGGTTTCTTTATTGAGTTTTGTACAGTTTATTGACTGTTTCTTTATTCAGTTTTGTATAGTTTGTTTACTGGTTCTTTATTGAGTTTTGAACAGTTTATTGACTGGTTCTTTGTTCAGTTTTGTACTGTTTATTGACTGGTTCTTTATTCAGTTTTGTACGGTTTATTGACTGGTTCTTTATAAAGTTTTGTACAGTTTATTGACTGGTTCTTTATTGAGTTTTGTACAGTTTCTTGACGGGTTCTTTATTGAGTTTTGTACAGTTTATTGACTGGTTCTTTATTGAGTTTTGTACAGTTTATTGACTGTTTCTTTATTTATTTTGTGTACAATTTATTGACTGGTTGTTTATTTAGTTTTGAACAGTTTATTGACTGTTTCTTTATTTAGTTTTGTACAGTTTATTGACTGTTTCTATATTTAGTTTTGTACAGTTTATTGATTGTTTCTTTATTTAGTTTTGTACAGTTTATTGATTGTTTCTTTATTTAGTTTGTGTACAATTTATTGACTGGTTCTTTATTTAACTTTGCACAGTTTATTGACTGTTTCTATATTGAGTTTTGTACAGTTTATTGACTGTTTCTTTATTGACTTTTGTACAGTTTATTGACTGGTTCTTTGTTCAGTTTTGTACTGTTTATTGACTGGTTCTTTATTCAGTTTTGTACAGTTTATTGACTGTTTCTTTATAAAGTTTTGTACAGTTTATTGACAGGTTCTTTATTGAGTTTTGTACAGTTTCTTGACGGGTTCTTTATTGAGTTTTGTTCAGTTTATTGACTGGTTCTTTATTCAGTTTTGTACAATTTATTGACTGGTTCTTTATTGAGTTTTGTACAGTTTATTGACTGGTTCTTTATTGAGTTTTGTACAGTTTATTGACCGGTTCTTTATTGAGATTTGTACAGTTTATTGACTGTTTCTTTATTTATTTTGTGCACAATTTATTGACTGGTTGTTTATTTAGTTTTGTACAGTTTATTGACTGTTTGTTTATTTAGTTTTGTACAGTTTATTGACTGTTTCTTTATTGAGTTTTGTACAGTTTATTGACTGTTTCCTTATTTAGTTTTGTACAGTATATTGACTGTTTCTTTATTTAGTTTTGTACAGTTTATTGACTGTTTCTTTATTGAGTTTTGTACAGTTTATTGACTGGTTCTTTATTCAGTTTTGTACAGTTTATTGACTGTTTCTATATTTTGTTTTGTACACTTTATTGACTATTTCTATATTGAGTTTTGTACAGTTTATTGACTAATTCTTTATTGAGTTTTGTACAGTTTATTGACTGGTTCTTTATTCAGTTTTGTATAGTTTGTTTACTTGTTCTTTATTCAGTTTTGTACAGGTTATTGACTGGTTCTTTGTTCAGTTTTGTACTGTTTATTGACTGGTTCTTTATTCAGTTTTCTACAGTTTATTGACTGGTTCTTTATTGAGTTTTGTACAGTTTCTTGACGGGTTCTTTATTGAGTTTTGTACAGTTTATTGACTGGTTCTTTATTGAGTTTTGTACAGTTTATTGACTGTTTCTTTATTTATTTTGTGTACAATTTATTGACTGGTTGTTTATTTAGTTTTGAACAGTTTATTGACTGTTTCTTTATTTAGTTTTGTACAGTTTATTGACTGTTTCTACATTTAGTTTTGTACAGTTTATTGATTGTTTCTTTATTTAGTTTTGTACAGTTTATTGATTGTTTCTTTATTTAGTTTGTGTACAATATATTGACTGGTTCTTTATTTAGTTTTGTACAGTTTATTGACTGTTTCTATATCGAGTTTTGTACAGTTTGTTTACTGGTTCTTTATTGAGTTTTGTACAGTTTATTGACTGGTTCTTTGTTCAGTTTTGTACTGTTTATTGACTGGTTCTTTATTCAGTTTTGTACAGTTTATTGACTGGTTCTTTATTGAGTTTTGTACAGTTTATTGACCGGTTCTTTATTGAGTTTTGTACAGTTTATTGACTGTTTCTTTATTTATTTTGTGTACAATTTATTGACTGGTTGTTCATTTAGTTTTGTACAGTTTATTGACTGTTTGTTTATTTAGTTTTGTACAGTTTATTGACTCTTTCTTTATTTAGTTTTGTACAGTATATTGACTGTTTCTTTATTGAGTTTTGTACAGTTTATTGACTGTTTCTTTATTTAGTTTTGTACAGTTTATTGACTGTTTCTTTATTGAGTTTTGTACAGTTTATTGACTGGTTCTTTATTGAGTTTTGTACAGTTTATTGACTGGTTCTTTTTTCAGTTTTGTACAGTTTATTGACTGTTTCTATATTTTGTTTTGTACAGTTTATTGACTGTTTCTTTATTTTGTTTTGTACAGTTTATTGACTGTTTCTTTATTTAGTTTGTGTACAATTTATTGACTGGTTCTTTATTGAGTTTTGTACAGTTTATTGACTGGTTCTTTATTGAGTTTTGTAGTTTATTGACTGGTTCTTTATAGAGTTTTGTACAGTTTATAGACTGTTTCTTTATTTAGTTTGTGTACAATTTCTTGACTGGTTGTTTATTTAGTTTTGTACAGTTTATTGACTGTTTGTTTATTTAGTTTTGTACAGTTTATTGACTGTTTCTTTATTTAGTTTTGTACAGTTTATTGACTGTTTCTTTATAAAGTTTTGTACAGTTTATTGACTGGTTCTTTATTGAGTTTTGTACAGTTTTTTGACTGGTTCTTTATTGAGTTTTGTACAGTTTATTGACTGGTTCTTTATTCAGTTTTGTACAATTTATTGACTGGTTCTTTATTGAGTTTTGTACAGTTTATTGACTGGTTCTTTATTGAGTTTTGTACAATTTATTGACTGGTTCTTTATTGAGTTTTGTACAGTTTATTGACTGTTTCTTTATTTATTTTGTGTACAATTTATTGACTGGATGTTTATTTAGTTTTGTACAGTTTATTGACTGTTTGTTTATTTAGTTTTGTACAGTTTATTGACTGTTTCTTTATTTAGTATTGTACAGTTTATTGACTGGTTCTTTATTGAGTTTTGTACAGTTTATTGACTGGTTCTTTATTGAGTTTTGTACAGTTTATTGACTGTTTCTATATTGAGTTTTGTACAGTTTGTTTACTGGTTCTTTATTGAGTTTTGTACAGTTTATTGACTGGTTCTTTATTCAGTTTTGTACAGGTTATTGACTGGTTCTTTGTTCAGTTTTGTACTGTTTATTGACTGGTTCTTTATTCAGTTTTCTACAGTTTATTGACTGGTTCTTTATTGAGTTTTGTACAGTTTCTTGACGGGTTCTTTATTGAGTTTTGTACAGTTTATTGACTGGTTCTTTATTGAGTTTTGTACAGTTTATTGACTGTTTCTTTATTTATTTTGTGTACAATTTATTGACTGGTTGTTTATTTAGTTTTGAACAGTTTATTGACTGTTTCTTTATTTAGTTTTGTACAGTTTATTGACTGTTTCTACATTTAGTTTTGTACAGTTTATTGATTGTTTCTTTATTTAGTTTTGTACAGTTTATTGATTGTTTCTTTATTTAGTTTGTGTACAATATATTGACTGGTTCTTTATTTAGTTTTGTACAGTTTATTGACTGTTTCTATATTGAGTTTTGTACAGTTTGTTTACTGGTTCTTTATTGAGTTTTGTACAGTTTATTGACTGGTTCTTTGTTCAGTTTTGTACTGTTTATTGACTGGTTCTTTATTCAGTTTTGTACAGTTTATTGACTGGTTCTTTATTGAGTTTTGTACAGTTTATTGACTGTTTCTTTATTTATTTTGTGTACAATTTATTGACTGGTTGTTCATCTAGTTTTGTACAGTTTATTGACTGTTTCTTTATTTAGTTTTGTACAGTATATTGACTGTTTCTTTATTGAGTTTTGTACAGTTTATTGACTGTTTCTTTATTTAGTTTTGTACAGTTTATTGACTGTTTCTTTATTGAGTTTTGTACAGTTTATTGACTGGTTCTTTATTGAGTTTTGTACAGTTGATTGACTGGTTCTTTATTCAGTTTTGTACAGTTTATTGACTGTTTCTATATTTTGTTTTGTACAGTTTATTGACTGTTTCTTTATTTTGTTTTGTACAGTTTATTGACTGTTTCTTTATTTAGTTTGTGTACAATTTATTGAC